>JAOTQP010000001.1:39518301-39584188 GCA_026413545.1 Cichladusa arquata
TCCCTAATTACATGGCCAGTAATACCAAAAAAAAAAAAAAAAAAAAAAAAAAAAGTAAGCAGGAAAGGCAGTGATAAGAACAATAAAAATAGCATTTGTTCTATGGAATGAAACTGAAATACACTTCATAAACTAAAGGAAGAGAAGAAAACAAGGTAGTGTAGGGATTCAGTTAAAAGACCCAGGGATTTTTCTTAAAATTATATTTTAGACAATTAAAATTTATGAGTGAAGATAACTAGAGCATAATAGAAAATCTAAAGAAACTGAAGCATGATTTAATACGTCTCAGCAAACAAGGATCTAGGGATGATGCTTTAGGACAGATGGTATTCCAAACTGATCTGTGCTCTACAAACTTACATGACCCCTTTTCTTCAAATTAAGATGCAAGGAGATGACCCTGGGAAAGTGAGAAAGTGAGAAAGGACAGGGCTGGAATGCTGACTGAATGAGCCACAGGGACAGAGGACAGTTTGTTTGATCCTCTCTGTCTGTTACTTGAACATAGATCTGAAAAACGATAAAGGCTGAAGACATTGCCCAACACATTAGGGGTTTTTCTGAAAAGAAATGCAAAGGAGCATTTTTATTTAGTGGAATTTTACTCACTGTTATAGGATTGAGCAACAATCCTGAGAAATGGAAACAAAATTTGTGTCAGAAGAAATGACAAACACAACGCTTTATGTTTGTTTACTTATTATATATGTAAAATATAAAAATAGCACATTTGTTTATATGACTGCTTGCATCACAAATGTGAATTTTACAGACAATTTATCACTGCTGCAGCCCCTGGAATGTGCCAGTAAATCTGTGACCCTGTGTCTCCTTACAGCTGCTTTTGTATTTGGAATATAAGCCATGTTAACTCCTGAAGGATTTATCAGTTTAGAGGACAGCTGCGACGTGTTTAGGAGAGAACCTAAGGACAACATGGCTCCAAAATAAATCTGGGTTTGGCTGCTCCATCTTCTGACACGTGAGACTTTTCTACAGAGAAAAAGACTTCCAATGGAGGAGACACAGCCTTCCAGGGACCTGCAGCAATTACTTCCCCACTCTACACCACAGGCTTTGAAGGCTTCTTCCTGTGAATTTCTCTTGTCTAACAGAAGAAAAAAAACATAGTACATTGGTGGATGAATGGATGGAATATGTATTATTAAAAAGCAGCCAGAACATTCCAGCAGACGCACATTTTTCCATGAGTGAAAAAAAACCCAAAACAAACCAAAACAAAAATGTATTACTCACATTGCCTAATAGGCTTCTGGAAGGCTCTTAGGTTTTATGGTTGCTACAGATACTACTACACATAACAAGAGAGCTGTAGCTTTCAAACAGACAGTAACCCAATCATTTTGTTGACAACTAATTTTGATCACGCATGCAATTAAAATTAAATTCAAGGCCTGTTTGGTACTTTTTTGGGGGACAGAGGAGTGACATCTAAGTCATATAAATCCTATATAGCAAGCAAGATCAGTTTTAAATGTAAATTTCTTTTCTGGTTGTTTGTTTGCTTTTTTTGAAACAACATAAACATATATTAAACAGTACATCAGGAAAATCTAGGAAATCCAACCTAAAATGACCTTTTTCCTTTGTCCTTGCAAAGGAAGGCTCACAAATGCTCATGAGCTTCTATCCATCATATTTCATAGGAAAATAGGAGACAGTAGAATCTGATTGATTCACTCACAGGGATCCTCCTCCAACACCAATGTGTGTAACAACTAAAAAAATTTCAACTGTCCTAAGAAATCTGATTCTTATTCTAAGTCACATTGATCACTGATCACATTTGAAAGGTTTCAAATAAGGATTTGAATTATTATCTTGGTTAGGAGATGCTGCTCTTAGGTATAATTGCACCAGGCTATAAATTCAGTCTGTCATATAGTCCACATAGTCACATAGTCCCTATAGTTAATTCGTTATGAAGTATTTATATTTCTTAGAAAGATGTCTGACTTTCCCCCTTCTGTTCTGTACTAGTCATGATAATTCCAGCATTCCATTTTACAATTTTCTTATTTACACCACATCCACAAATTCATTCTTGCAGCTGTTCCTCATGTGATTATTTCTAGTAGTGCCATTGTGGTTCCCCATGTGAATAAGGCTTATTGTTGTGGTATACCATCATAGGCTACAAATATGTAAACATTATAAAGGGACAGGAAACTTTCAAACCCTTTAAATATTTTCTTTTGGTTTTGGATATGTACTGTTTTTCAGGTTTGCTTGGATTTTTTCCTGTCTTGTTTAATTTTAAGATTGCCCTGCAGCTATTTAAAAGTTGCTTTAAAAAGTTTAGAAACTGCTTCCACCGAGTTACTTTACATAAGCCAACCACAGCAAGAATCAGCAAGCAGTTTCAAAATCTGCCAAACCAAACCCTTAGCCAGTAGAAATTAGCAATTGTGCAGTTATTTTTAATAGCTGTATTTTGTATTAAAATATAAATCTTTACAATAAAATATTCTATGATAATTTTATTTTACGACACTATACTGCATTTTTTGGTGACAGTGTTTCTTATTGTGACTATGTTTATTATAAATGACAGCCAGAAGAATTGGCAAGGAAGAAAGCACAGGAACCAGAACCTAGCATTTTAG
Source organism: Cichladusa arquata (assembly GCA_026413545.1). Taxonomy (NCBI): domain Eukaryota; kingdom Metazoa; phylum Chordata; class Aves; order Passeriformes; family Muscicapidae; genus Cichladusa; species Cichladusa arquata. The sequence continues at coordinate 39,520,932 of JAOTQP010000001.1, forward strand.
AGTATATATTTATACCAGAGAAACAAGCTCCTAAATACACTACTTGAGCAGATACTGGACAAGCATGCAACATTAAAAAAAAAAAAAAAAGTGTTTTCCTTTTTTTGCGAACAACATATGGTGAAAACTGTTCCCTGGTGCCAGCAAGGATCTCTGCTGCATCCGTTCCTCTGCCATGGAGGTAAGAACTGTGAGCTTTAGGACACACCTACAGTGTAAACAATCACTGCTCAGTGGCTTTGCTGAATATGATCATGTCCTATTATTTATTTCTCAGATCATGTCTTGGAACTGTATCTAAACTGACCTTGAAACAAGGAACACTTATCCAAATTCTTTGAGTAGGAAGAAGTTACCTACTCAGAATGGAAGAAATGTGAGCTATGTCAAACTAAGGGAATGAGCAGGCAAGTCAATAAAGGAGGATTTGTGTTCACACAGACTACTTTGCATTACAGTGTCTGCAGGAGACCTTGTCAGTACTTTCATGTGTTAAGAGGTTATCAGCTGTCTCCTCTGTGCTGCTCTTGGTTTAAAGTGGGTGGGGAATCACAAACATCCCTGCAAGAAATGTATTACTGATTTGTAGTAATACAAATTTGCAGTAAGAGATGTAGTCTCATAATAATAAATACTGCACGTGAACAATGATGAAGTAACATAATTATTCTGCAGTCTTAATGGAAACATCTTTGACAACATCAAAGAAAGACTGATTACAGATAAGAAATCCGAGAATCAGCATATGGTCTGGCTTAGCTGGAAATCTCCATCCCTACTGAGAAGAGAAATCCTCTTCTAAAGGTTTCAACAATCCCTATGCTGATGATAAAAGAAAGATGTATCCCATGGTAGTCTCTTAAGCAGCTGCTGGTCGTCATGGCATGACATGCAACATCTCTTAAAAGTACACAGCAATCCTAAACAGCAGTTCATGGAAAGCTGTGAAGGTAAATAAACATTTTAAATTGTAAAAGTTAAACTCTAAGTAATTTAAAAATATTACTTTGTTGGTACAAAATACTATGCATCTATTTTTACTTTTGTTAAGTGTAGGCTTTATTAACTTGGTCCAACAAAAACTATCTAAACTTAGTTTAGACTGAGTTAGACAAACCAAAATAAACTAAAACAAAATCAGAGCAGCCATTCAGAAGTCCTGCATCAATTTTCTATCAGGTTTAAAATCACAGTTGTCGTCTTCCATTGGATATAGAAGAAAATTATGTGGAACTCAGTTCATATTGCATGACTAACTCTCCAAAAGATGTTAGCAATACTCATGGGTAGATTATAACTAATGCTGAAGGAGGAATACTATGCCAGAAGCCTGAATGAAACTGATTGACTGATAAACTGAATTGTGTCATGATTTTCTTAGGAGACAGTAGAAAAGACAGAAAGGTAACTATTTTGTTTCCAATTAACATTTGTTAACATGTGTTATCATATTGTTAATATGTGAACTTGCATAGGAGTCTATTTACATAGTACTGTAACCCTGTACAGTACAGTTATCCTGGTTGTAGTTCAGCCAGGTCATGAGAGGTAACATCACCTCTGCTTTTAAGAAAAAAAAGAAGTTACATTTATGCCGTGCATCAGTGCAGAGAAAGATTTTGTTTGCTTATCATAATTCTGTAATACCTCTGCTGAACATGACAAATAAAATTGGAAAAATGAGCTTTTAAAATCGCACATGAATGGGTAGAAAGATTATGGAATATCCACTTGGTCCTTCCTCAAGTTCCTATTGGCAGAGTTACAAGAACTAAGCCTAAAACACACAATTACACTGAAATTGATTGCATCATTCTGCAAAGCAGGCAATGGGTGTAGTTTTCTGAACAGTAACATGCTGGAAATTATGGAGAAACTTTTACTGAATGCTCCTTTTCACCTCATGATATAGCCAGATTTTCAGGTAAGGAATAAACCAAAATAATTATTGCATTTCCACTTATGAGCAGCAAAAACATGTATGTGCTCTTTTTTACTAATATAATCAAAGGAAACAACCTCAAAGTAATTTATGTTATATCTCCTCAGTGGAAATACATATTTATTCTACCTTACACTAACCAGCTGTTTTCAGGTATTTGCATTTAGCATGAACTTTGTAGACCTGGGGACACCATCTGATAAAAAAAATGGTTGTCTTAAAAAGGCATATTATGGATTTCATGGGGGAGAAGAGATCAGTGCTGTATAATCAAAGCAATTTTTAAATGCTTGTACCTTTCTGTACATAAACTTTGGCACGCTCTTATGTTCTGCTGGGGACGGTGGGGAAGAACTAAATGCTGCTATTCAGAAATATCTGTGTGGACTGTTTGCATAATATTTGAAGGGTAGAATAGCTGTATCTGGGACAAAGTCAGTCTTAGCCAGATGCAGCAAAAACACTTCATTATTCTTTTCAGGCTTTGTGAGAATTTTAAAAAGGAGCTCAAATGAACCTACTCCAGCACATCACTGAATGAGTTTGAAGATGCTAAAAAAATCTACCTATCAGCAGTAATGCTTTAATTTAACTTTTACAAGTATAGAAAACTACTAACTAATTTTAAATTACTGATAAAATGCTATCAAAAAGTAGCTTTTTATACTTCTGTCTTTTAGATCATAAAAAAAAAAAAAAAGCCCAGAAAACCCCCTACATCTCTGGATTTTAACATCCATTCTTAAGTTGTTTATTATTTGCAAAAACCTCCAGACTGTCTGCTTAGCTAATATTTAGGGAGTACACCCTTGTTTCCTCTGATCTTTTGGCACCTACTGTGGCCATATCATAGAATAAGCTGAGTTGGTAGGGACCCACAAGGATCATCAAGTCTAACTCCTGGCCCTGCACTGGACCATCCCTAAGAATCACACCATGTGCCTGAGAGCACTGTCCAAACACTTCTTGAGCTCTGTCAGGTTTGGTGCTGTGACCTCTCCCTGGGGAGCCTGTTCCAGTGCCCAACCACCCTCTGGGTGGAAAACCTGATATCCAACCTAAACCTCCCCTGACTCAGCATCATGCTGTTTCCTCGAGTCCTGTCACTGGTCACAAGAGTGAAGAGATTGGTACTTTCAGTGACCTTTAGCTCAACAGCTCCTTCCCAACTGAAAGGATTTTCAGGCCAGAAAGGTTATGATCATCTTGACCTCCACAGCAACAAAAGCCAAGAAATTTTATAATGTGAGCTTTGCTTCGAGTCCATAACTTGAGAAATGACTTAGATCACAGGATTTAGAAAAGCTATTGAATCTTAATTTAGAAACTGGGAAATAGAGCTTTATGGGTCCTTAGGGATAATTCCAAATAACTCCTCTTGTGGATAAAAGAGAAGGATGTTACTCTACATGAGTATAATTTCACCTGCCAGTTATTGGTTCTCACTGTCATCTTAGCTGACAGATTAAAGAGACTCTTAATATTTGAAATTCTCTTCCAAATCCTAGTACATTATGATCAAGGTTTTGTGTAAGCTAGACACATGCTTCTTCATTTTCTCACTGCAAGGCAGATTTTCCTTGTTTTTCCAGTCTATCAATCATTTGCAGTGAAATGCAATACCACTATTTCAGTAAAAGTTTAATGAATGCCATATATAACATCATCATTACTACTTCTTAATATTCCTTCACTTTTAAATCCAAAGTTTCTACCATAAGCATGAAGCTTTTTGAGTTGTTCATAACCACACTATAACACCTCTGTAATTCGACTTTAAAATATTCTTTGTACTTAGATGCCTTTCCTTCCTATAAATATTTATATCTGCATCTATTTTTTGTCAGATAAAGCTATGCTGCAAGTTTTGTATAAAAATAGAATATTAGCATTCAATAGAACATACCATAATGTCTTCATAGGAACTCCTAATTATACAGTGACCCTTGCCAGGTAAAATACTAACCCCATTAAGCAATAAGCCTAAATTTCAGCAAATCATGTTGATATTAGAAACTCAATAATTCTTTAATTCCTACATGTGATTCTTACTTTTGACTTTAATGATTTTGCCAAAGATTCCTGTCATGTTATTTTAGCTCCAAGCCCCCTTTGCTTTACGCTTCTAATGGACACCACATCAGTTTCTCTTCTTCATTTCTGGAGAAAACACAGGTCGATTATTACCATGAATGATTTAGAATCCCCGTAAATTCTGTGCTATGACTTAGTTGGTCTTGAAAGTTCAAATGTTTTAACCTTTACTTTAGCATCCTTACTAAGTACTGATTGAATAAATCATTTACAATTACATCCATGAAGTATTACGGCATTATCCAGGTTTCTATTAAAAAATTAATATTTTTATGTATTGGCATTGTTACTGAAAGTTGTGTATTTCAAAGTAGCAGGGAAACTATGCCATTGTCTAGATTTTTTTCTTTCTTGATCCTGATGTTTTAAAAAATTATTCCTCTTGCCCTTTAGGCAATGATCCAAGACTTTTCATTCCTATATTTAGCTACTAGTAGTCATTCTCATTGTTTCACAACTGTAATTACCCTTTCTGCTTATCAGCTTCCATGTTTTTCCTTTTGTTTTATACACAGAATTGTCACTTTCTTTTGCTTTATTTAACTGAACGTGTTTAACTGAAAAGAAACTGTGATGATTGTCATAACCTCATTTTTGGGGTATCTTGTACGGTTTTCTTTAGTAACTATCATTTACCTATTTTTCCTACATATCTCTACCTATACAGGTGTCATTCAGAGCTTTTTCAGACTTGGAACACTGTCTCTTTTCCAGGAAAATGCATAATATACAGGAGAACAATTTATAGATAACAAACATAGTTAAATTATGCAAACATAGTTTAATTATGTCATTTTACATTCTAGCAACTGCTAAAATCTCTAGACTAGATTTTTTTAAAATATTGGTCAGAATTATCAGAACTGAAAGCACCTGAGAGCTCTGAAAAGAATAAATTATTTAATTTTAGAAAATAATCATATATTATTTATATAAAATCTAGGGCATGTTTACTTGTGGAGGTTTGAGATTCAGCCATATCCTACAGACTGAGATAAAAAAATTAAAAAGATGATCGTAAGATAGCTCATTCTAGCTAAATCTTTACATAGCTGCTCATCCAGTTCTGCATTCAGACAATCTCTCTCAGCAGTATGCAATTTTCTGATTTATCAGCCTAAACATTGACTCATAAACACACTGGGTCTTGGACCTGAGAAAACAGAAATTCTAGTGATCTTTACTGAGCCTGACAAGTCATACTGTCTGCACATTATGTCTGTTTTAAGGTATAAACTAGTTTGAACACTCTAGTTGTGACAGACATCCTACTAAAAAATCCCAGCTTGAGAGCAAATGAGCCTTTGATGCATGTCTGAAAAGTCTGGAAAGATCCTTCAAGGACAAAAACACTGTGTAAGATACAAATTTGTGCATTTGAACATTTTTTTAATCCTCTGTCTTTCTGAAGGAATTACCTCAATTACTTGGAATTTTATTAGTTGCAGATGTAACTGTGAAGCAGCCAAAAAAGTAGGCCCTTTATCCAGCAGTATGTGCATCCTCATACACAAACACTTGTGCTATTCTTTTTCCACCTGAAAGCCCCCTTACCCCTTGTCCACAGCACTCAGTCCCTCCCTCCATCAGTGGTAAGCTATATATTCAGTGCAGAGAAGTGTTGTTAGTTTATATAAAAAGGTGCTTAAGAAGATAAAGGTGCACAAGCTCTAATGCTCTCAAATGCTCCAGGCATTTAAATGTGTCTAATGCCTGCATACCTTCCAGCAGTGCTGCCAGCCAGGCTCTCAGCGGGAATTCATGGTAATTAAGCATGCTAGAGGCATTCCCACTTCTAAAGAATCACAGAACCAGTTGGAAAGGAGTTCTGTAGATCCTCTAATCCAAACCCCCTGCCAAAGCAAGGTCACGTGGAGCAAGTGACCTTCCTTGGTAGCCTGTGCTAGTGGTTTGCCACCCTCAATGGAAAACATCTTGGGGTGGAAACTCTCAATCCTTCATCTTGAGGTGAAATTCTTGTGTTTATGACCATTGCTCCTCAGCCTTTCACCACTGAAAAACTTTCACCACTGAGCACCACTGAAGCGTCTGTCACTATCCTTTTGACACCTGCATTTGAGACATTTATATGCATTGATGAGATCCCCTTGCAGTCTTCTCTTCCCTAGACTAAACAGGCCAAGCTCTCTCATTCTCTCCTCCTAAGAAATGCTCCAGAGCCCTCATCACCTTTGTGGTCCTTACTCAAATAAGGACACATGTGCAACTTCACCTACAAATAGATACTATTTCTGAGGGCAAAAGAGTACAAAGGAAAGCCTAAGAGAAAAAGTAGGATGCATGAGTAGAGCACACGCTTATACCACACTGTGGGTGCTGCAGCTCCAGCGCCCATTTCCCAAGGTTTTGGACTCTTTCACTTAAACAGCACCATGTGCATGTATGTCTACAGGTACAGAATCATGTAATGGACATGGCTGAAAGGGACCACAGGGGGACATCTGGTCCAACCTCCCTGCTCAAGCAGGGTCATCCCAGAGCACACGGCACAGGATTGTGTCCAGGAGGTTCTTGAATCTCCAGTGAGCGAGAATCCTCAGTCTCTCTGGGTAATCTTTTCCAGTGCTCGGTCATACACACGGTAAAGAAGTTCTTCCTCATATTCGAGTGGAACCTTCTGTGCATCAGTTTCTGCCCTTTGCCTCTTGTCCACCGAACAGAGCCTGAGTTCATCCTTTTGGCACCCTCTCTTCCATACTGATAAACATTGATGAGGTCCTGTCTCAGCTGTCTCCCAGGCTGAACAGGCCCAGCTCCCTCAGCCTTTTCTCACAGAGAGATGCTCCAGTCCCGCATCATCTTTGTTCCCGGCGCTGGACCCGCTCCAGGACTCTCTCGCACTGCACTGGACACAGCACTGCAGATGCGGCTTCACCAGGGCTGAGCAGAGCGGCAGGACGACTCCTTCCCCTGTGCAGGTACAACCAGGAGCAGCAGCGGCCGCCGGGGCAGAGCGCGGGCGGGCAGAGCGCGGGCGGGCAGAGCCAAGCAGAGCCCGGCCGAAGCACCGCGACGGAGCCGCGGCCGCCGGGGCTCAGCACGGACAAGCAGAGCCCGGCCGACGCACCGGGACGGAGCCGCGACCGCCGCCACTCCCGCCGAGGCGGGGCCGGTCGGCAGGCGGCAACTTCCGGCCCGGTTTGGCCCCGCCCCGCGGCGGCTCGAGTTCGCGCCGGGCCAATGGGGGCGCGGAGCCGCAGCCGGGCAGGTAACCCGGCGGCCAATCAGGACGGCGCTGCGGGAACAGGTGGGCACGGCGAGGCCCCGCCCCCCGCCCCGCCGGCGGCCGCGCCAATCGGGGCAGGGAGGGAAGCGGGGAAGGAGGGAGGCGAACGGGGAGGGAGGGGCTGCCCGCGGCACCCGGCGGCGGCGGGGCTGCGCTCCGCTCCCTGCCCGCCCCCCGACGGCCACCCTCGGCTGTCCGACTGTCCGTCCGTCCGGTGGCCGCGCCGGGAGGGCTGCGGCGGCCCCGCGCCGAGGGAGGGAGGGAGCGCGGAGGCAGCAGCCATGGCACTCGTGGCTCCGGAGACTCGGAAGTTCACGCGGGCGCTGAGCAAGCCCGGCACGGCGGCCGAGCTGCGGCAGAGCGTCTCCGAGGTGGTGCGCGGCTCCGTCCTCCTGGTGAGTGCGGCGGCGGCCCGGGCGCGGCTCCGGCCCGGGGCCTCGCGGGGCTGCGGCGCTGGCCCCGCGGCGGAGCCGGGCCCTTTGATCCCTGCCGGGCTGTCAGGGCGGCGGGCTCTGATGCCCGGCGGGCGTGCGGCTCTGCGCTGCCCGGCGGTGCTGCGGCGGCGGGCCGAGGTGCGGTGCGGCCGCGGGCGGGGAGCGCGCCCAGCGCGGGATGCGGCGCTCGGCGGGCACGGCTGGGCGCTCCCCTCGCCAACTTCACCTGTGGAGCGAGCGCCTGCCGCCCGGCCTGGCGGCACCGCGGCGCTTTCGAAATAGCGCTGCGAAAGTCATTTTTCATCTTTTCGTCTCTACTCTCTTCACGACTAAGATGCAGTTTTTTGTTGTGTCGTGCGGAATGGAAGATGAGCGCTGGCAAGTGCAGCAGGAGTGTTTTAGTGTGTTGTTTATCCCGGCTGTCCTGTGCAGTGCTAGCACATGGCTGCTGCTCTCTCCAGTGCGCAGTTGGGCGCGTTCATTTAATTTAAAGTGCCGAAAGTAAATCTCTGTAAATAGTTGTTTAAACCAGGTGTTTTAATCCAGAAAAGGCTGAGGGGGAAATCATCCGTGCATATAAATTTCTCAAAGGCAGGTATCAGGAGGATGGTGCCAAACTCTTTTCAGTGGTGCCCAATAAAAGGACAAGGAGCAGTGGCTGTAAACATAAGAATTTCCACCTCAAGATGATGAGGAACTTCTTTCCATTGAGGGTGGCAGACTCCTGGAACAAGCTTCCCAGGGAGGTCATGGAGTTTCCCTCTCTGGAGACATTTGGAACCCCCCTGGATGTGTTCCTGTGTCACCTGCTCCAGGTGACCCTGCCTTGGCAGGGGTTTGGACTAGGTGATCTCCAGAAGTCCTTTCCAGCCCTAACAATTGTGTGATTCTGTTGGATGCTGTACTGAGGCTGCAGGTGATGACATCTTAAACAGCCTCAGTAAGACTTTACAGGGTTCTCTCCTGGGACTCTTATTCATGGTATGCATTTGTTTTCTTTGTGGTTTTGTTATCTCCAAGGGGAATGTTTCAGTAAGCATTTAACTCTGTAAGTGAAGAAGTTTTGGTGCTGGGATTCCTGATACTGGAAGCTGATCTGTCCTTTGTTCTTTGCACTTGCTAAGGCTACGTATGATCTTGTCTTTTTTTAAACCTCCTGTTGGGACAGTGTCTTGTCACAGCTCTATGTTGTGAGAGTAACAAATGCTGTAGCTGTGATTAAAAAGACAAATGCCTTTATTTTAAAAAACAATGGCTCTAAAATTAAATTTCTCTTTACTTATCTATGGGTCACAGAATTTATAAAACAACTAGTATGCAGAGTTCAGAGTCTACCTGGATACTGACAACTTTTCACACGGTGCTAACACATATACATGGGAGTGAACATCCAAATATGTTAATATTTCTCCAGGGATCGGGTACTTATTGGGAACTGTGGAAGAAGAGTATATGTATTTTAAAATACTTTACTTTTCGCTTTGTGGGAGCACCAAGGAGACTTAGGTATTTTCATGACATAAACATTTCTTTTGCAGTAGTCTGCAACCCTGCCATTCCCTCCTCCACCTTTAGAAGGTTTTTCCTTAGTTTGCTTATGACTAGTGTCAATGAGTTGGAAAATATTTATGTGCATCTTTAATTAATTCTGGTTGACCAGATACATAATAGGGTGATAGGCAGTAATATCCCAGGTATTTTTATGCTGTCATAACAGCATATTCTGCAGAATTTTATGGAGATTTAAGAAGTGATGGTGCAAAGTGGTATATTGTCTTGATCTTATTCTGGATAAGGTCATCAGCATTTTAGAAAGCAAAATGAGTGACTTGCTATTCCTAGTCACTTAACATTCATGTCAGGTTTTTGATCCTTTTATGTTAGCTTGATGCATGAAGCTGAATCCCCATCTCTGTCACATAGTCTTGTGCTGAAGTTCACCTTCCTATTTCAGCTGTATTCTGGCCTGGCTGCTATGTCTCTCTTACTATAAATGCTGTTCATTTTATCACTGAACTCCAATGTTCTTGTGCACGTACTGTTTAAATAATGAAATACAAGGCTAGTAATTGCAGGTTTACATTTACATTTTCTTCCTCTTGTTAATATACTGTAGCTCTATTTGTTGAACATTGATGTTTGGAATGAAATAGTACTTCTTTAAAGGAGAAATCTAGGTGGGATAGTGTGGTTTTTTGCTATAAAAGACTTAAAAAAAATATTTTCATCTGTAAGTTTGTTAGGTTGACCTGTTTCTTATCTGTCGGAGTTTCTGGGCTTTGTTATCTGAAAAATCTCTTAGGCTGACCTGGTGAAAATATGAGTCTTACCAGTGTTGTAGTAGTTGTGGAATACTCTGTCAGATATGGACTTTAAAGTAAAGGAGACCCACTTTCCTTCCAAAGCTGCCTCTCAAAACTGTTTGATATAGCAGTTTCCCAGGATTTTTTCAACTGAGATGTCAACAAATTGTCTTGCTTAAAACATAAGGTTGGTAACTAAAGGGATCTTACTGTCATCACTTGCTCATGAGCAAGTGCTGAGGTTTTCCAGTACTGAAAGGCTGCTGAAGCTCTTTGCCATTAATTGGTCATGCTGTGCAGAATCTGGAGGTAGGAAAGAATTAATTCGAGCTAGTAGGTCATGGTGGATGATATGTCCAGATCTTTACAAACAACTATTGCTTTGGACTGTACATCTCTGCAGCATAATGTACTGAGCAGTGATGCAAATCATTCAGTCATTACTTGCAGTAGCAGATAAATGGGACTTATGAATATCTCTGAGCTTGAGTAAATTCTATAAGTTGCTGTTGTGGCTACTGTTTAACAGTTCCATCCATTTTTACAATCAACAGTGTATGGCTAGATTAAAAAGGGAAAAGAAAAGCTTTTTCCATCGTTAAACGAGGTTTATTAGATCACATTACTAAAATATCCTTATTTTTTTCCACTTTATTAATAGCCTTGAGATTATATTGATGAAAGAGAACTGAAAATAGCATGTCAGTAGGATAGTGTGCTATATCTTAAATTTTCAGGTTGCTCTTCACTGGATCTAAAAGTCAGAGACTTTCAGCCAGCCAACAGACTAAACAACTTGACTGTATAGTAAAAAAACATGAAGCAGATGTGGTTTGCCAAACTAATTTTCATCACAGAATGAAGCAAGCTCTCTTGTCAGCATTTGACATCTCATACATTCTCTCTGTTAGATGTAGTTTGCTGAACCAACAAGTAGAGTTTGGCTGGCTAAAATGAAATCTTATTATTTGGCAATCAGCTTTTCTCTGTGTTGTAAGGCACGTAATGTATTTCTTGATTATTTGGATTCAGTTTTTACTATTTTCTGCTTGACAGTAGCATCCTTGCTGAATATCCTCTTGTGCATTGTTGATGTTGTTTTGACTTCAGACTTGTCATGTGACTTAATTTGATGCCTCTGGCCACCCAAATACGTTTATATCTGAGAGGGAAGATTATGGGGATGACAAGTGTGTCTCTTAAACCAGCAATCTTGCCAAGAGCAGTTTTCAATGCTGTTTTAGTATTATGTGTAATTGAAAGTGATGTCTGTAAGTGATGATGAGTTACTCAAAGCATGTTGCATACAGATCAGTGTCTTGTTCAAGAGTATGTTAATGATATCTCAGTGACAAAATTACTCTACATTAGGGTTATTTATAATAGTATACCTATATTAGAGCTGACATTTAAGGATAATAAGCAATTAAGATGTTTGGCCTGTGAAATTTGATCCGCTTTCGCATAGCTGTCAATAAAATGCCTTTGTTGAATGTGCAGATAATGAAAATGTTTAAATAGGCCAAGTAATGCAGCAAGAGTTGTTTCCCCCGTGTCAAAATTAATATTGTACAGAAGAAACTTGTGATATGGGAAAATAGATGAAATCTGAGAGATTCCCAAATTGCTCTATACAGTTCTTTTTGCTTTAACTATGTTAAATAGATTTTGATTATTTGAAGGCTGGAACTTTACCTTAAGAGAGTCTTTGGCCTTCATATATTAAATTCAGATACCTCATGGAGCTCTTGAGATCTAAAACTCTTCCAGGAATTCAACTTTTCAGACACAGTAGAAAATCAGTATATTACAAAGACAATGCTTGGATCTCCTACTGAATCTCTGATCTCAAATTTAGTGGTATTCTTTCTTTTCTTTGTAAGAAAACTTATGTCAACTTTGTCATTCCAATTCTGATCTCTGCTTCCTGTGAATCTCAACTCCATAAGAAAAGATGGAGAGGTGCACTCTGTGCTGTATTATTGCCAGGTTTTTTAATTCACTGTTTCTCCAAAAATATTGGGAGGATTATGTAGTATTTATTTTGGGTTGGCATTTTTCTTTCTGACTCCTATACAATTTCATATGCCATGTGGACCGAGGGCTTGTGTGCTTCTCTCTGAAGCAGCTTCTCCATATGTGATGAACAGAGTATTTGGATCCTCATTAGCTGCCAGATTTCAGTTGTAGTGTGTCCAGAAAAGAGTCAATGGTTTCCTTTAGGAAAGTAGGAATTCAAAAGTGGTATGTAATACTAAAGGGATGAGGGAGGACTTTTAGAGCTGATAGGTACAGAAGAGCTAGAAACATGGATAAAGCTTGAGCTTTCTGTACATGGTATGTGAAATTGTCTACATAAGGAATTTGGAAGCAGGAAATTGATATGAATGGATGAGTGAAAGCAGGGAGATGAGAACTGACACTCAAGATTTTAAAGGATTTTAAAAGATGTTAAATTGTTGCTGGCAATGAACATCACCGTAACATATTTCATCTTGTAGGAATGTGCTAAAAACAGCGATGCTAATTCAGTCACTCTGAACTGCTGAACTTTCTTTACCTGAGGGAAAAAGCCTAGTACTTGACCCTAAGAAGTTATTTTAGTTTATGGTATGTACTGCTTATCATTTGTAAAGGAAATAAAAATTCTCAGAGAATAAGATCTTTTTAATAAAGGTGCTGATTTTATTTTTGCGAAGTGCAATATATAAACCTTTTTGATTGCATACAAGATAGTAGTTAAAAAACTTATTTCTGAGAAGTCTGATAGTGCAAAGAAGACTTACTGGGTATGATGGACATTTCTGTGGTTGTAAAGATTCAGAAGCTGGACTACAGTACTAAACTTCTACTAAGAAATACCATTAAACTTATTTGAATTTTAAAATTCTTGCTCAGGGAGGCAATTTGAGAGACAAAATACAGGACAGTTGAGTTTCTGTGTGAAAGGTAGACATTTAAACTTTAAACAACATTAGATCATTCTTGTAAGCTGCAATTTCTTTCTTTATTATTTTCTGGAATTTTTTTTTTCCTGCCAGACAAGAGTAGTTAAGATAGAAGAATAAGTGTTTTATAAGTAGTTGTTTCTAATACAGCAAATGTCAGATGCACGTGATGTTGGTTTGGGTTTTCCATCTTAGGCAACACGGGATACCACAGCATACCTTATCTTTCTTCTCTTCCTCCTACTCATGCCCTTTAGTCCTCAATCAGAGTGTTTCTATCTCAATGGAAGTAGAACTCATTACACCTACATTTAAACTTGGGACTTTCACAACTCTGTGATTATTGTTTTCTTAAGATCCTATGCAATAAACTTAAAAGCCTGTATCTCGCTTAACGTCATTGGTTAATGCTACATTATGCTTCAATTCAAATGCCTCAAAAAGATCTGTAACCACTTATCTTGAAAACTAGACCCTTAGTGTAAACTGTTTCTTCTGTTGCATAGGTGTGAAGCCTATGTGGTCATTGGTCTCCTGTGAGTAGTGAGTGCCTGAGATTAGATGATCATCAGAGGTGTGGATGTGTATGCAAGATCAACAATTTTGAACTTGTCAATTTCACCAGATATTTGTATCTTTGAGGTAACTTGGAGATTCTGCCAAATTCATGTGCGTCTGCTCTAAAAACAGTGAGAGGTTATTCATAAGTTGTTGAAGCAAATAAGGGGAGTTGGGTTTTCAACACAGCAAAAAGCTTGATTATGGCCTCCTGAGAAATGTAAAGCTTATATTGCTTTATTTAAGAATTTTTGTAATTGTTAGAGGTGTTTTGATGCCACTGGTTCTTTATGGAGATAAAAGATGTAGTAACATCTTCTGTGCTGGTGTCCAGGAAGCTCTCATTTAGACCTGAAGTTTCATGGTGACTGAAGAACTTATTAATGGAATGACTATAAAAGCTAATATGTATTAAAATAATATATATGTAAAACTTTTCCTTAGGTAGTGTTTATTTTTGTTTTTGAAATTGAACAGTCTCAAGTACTTCATTGGACTTGAGTACTCATTCATTTCTACGAGAGTAAAGACAAATCCATTTTCCCTTGCCCCTCCTTAGATTGTCTGTGTCCATGAAAAGCATTAATTATGAAAGGCAGAAAAATTGCACAAGTAGTCCATGAATTACACAATGCTTTTCTCATTGAACTACTCTTGAAATAACTTATTTCTAAAGACAAGTAGATACTCCAATGATTCTGGTCATGTTGTTTATTCAAGACCTTAATGTAGAAGATAGGTAGGTAGGTAGATAGATGGATTTTTGAAAAGTGGCATGTATTCTGTCTTAGTCCAGAGGCACTGATGTCTTTGGTCTCTTAAATTTAATAATCTGTGAGACAGTGGTAGGTATTGCATCTTAAGAAAGCTGTGGGGTTTTTTTTTTGTTTTAAGTTTTATTTTACTTTACAGCATTTTACAGTGAAATTTGATTTTACAGTATTTTACTGTAAGTAAAGGTTTTTTTGTGAGAATGAAAGTGAACATGTATTATCTCAAAATAGAGATTTCTTCTGGCACTAAAAATGCAATAAATTAACACATTAAAACCTAACCCTTTTAACATTATAGACTAGATTTCTTGTATTAAGCAAGAGCTACAATTTCATTGGTGGAATGGACTCTGCTTTGGAAAAAAAGTTGTGCTAGGTTGTCTGAAGGTCTTCAGAAAGTTGATCAGAAGCTCTGAATTGGGTTTTATGAAGAAAACTCTTGTGGACCACAAAGGTTTGGTCAGAGAAATCCAAAATCTGTTGCTGATGTTGTCTTCTACTTACACTTCCATTGTGACCAGCTGGCAGAAATAGCAGCTTTGCTGCAGATACATTAAGAAAATAAGTCTTAATCTGACTACAAAGAGTGAGGGATAGGATTCTTTGTTAGTGTAAGGATGGATTGCTGCATCTGTTAGAACAGTTTGTCATCTCCTCATCTGCGCCCAGTGAATCAGATATAAGAGGAGGAATGTGGAATCCAGGCACTGTCTTCTGCATTCTCCTGTGTCCAGAGATTCCTGGCAATTTGAGTGAGGGGAAAAATCAGGAAGAAGAAACCAAAAGCCTTTGTTAAAAAGTCTGGATCTGGCATCTCAGGCTGGTGAAACTCATCATTCCATTCTGTGACTAGGGCTCTGTGTAAGGCAGTGTTACCTTGGGCCTAGTGGTGAATATCCAGAATTAAAAAAAAAAAAAAAAAAAAGGCAGCAGGAAAGATCTCTCCAAGGAGTGGGATGGGAAGGAGTGCCATGGTTCTGTCACACAGTCCCAGGCTGCCTGAGCCTGGAAGGGATCTTTGGAGGTCATTTGGTCCAACCCTCTGCCTCAAGCAGCATCACCTAGAGCCCGTTGCCAAGGCTGTGTCCAGGGAGCTTTTGAATATCTCCAAGGATGTAGACTCCACAACCTCCCTGGGAAACCTGTGCCAGTGCTCCATCACAGTGACAAACAGTTCCCTGATGTTCAGAGGTAACTCTTGTGTTTTGCATTTTGTCAGCCCTGTCACTGGCAGAGCCTGGCTCTGTCCTCTTTGCACCCTCCATGCAGGTTTTTATCTACGTACATTGATGGGATTCCCCTGGGCCTTCTCCAGGCTGAGCAGTCCCAGCTGATTGTCCTCATGGGAGGGGTGCTCCAGTTCCTATATGATCTTTGTGGCCCATTGCTGTGCACTCTCCAGTACATCCATGCCTCAAGCAGATTGCATGCAGGCTGTTTGACTGGAATACTTGGTGTCAATGTTAATGGAGGCTTTTTCTGGAATTCTAGTTTTAAGCCTCTGAGTCCAGGCCAAGTTTGGGGTTGGGGCCCTCTCTGAATAGGAAGAGAACACTAGAGAACCAGCTAGAATTTTTTTTTTCAGCTCAGTAGCTGATGAAAAGGATGCCAGGTAGCTTTAGAACAAAAATTGTAATTCAACCCCTGCAACTGTGTCAGAAAAAAAAAAAAAACATGAAAGTTCTGGATCACTTTTCAATCTGGAGACTGGAAGGAGGAAGAAGTAAGTCAGCTGAGGCTGCACATTGCCTACAAAATCAGATTCACAGTATTTCTGTGGAAAGGTTAAATGCAAAGCAGACCTAGTTTTGTGCAACATTCTCAGTAACAATAGTTCAGAAAGAAAGTATCAGCTTTATAATTGTGAGCAAATCAAGAAAACATGATTTAGACTGGCTTTTTTCCTCCTAACTGTATTTATAGTACTCATGGAAAATTTCTTCTAGTAGCAATTCTAGGAAAGAATACTGGAAAATGAAAAATATAGGACACCAAATCTACAAAAGTGGTCACTTTTCAAAATGATACCTTACTCTTCTAAATTTGTTTAAAGTTTTCAGGGAAGGATGAATAGTGTTACAGTCCTTACAAGTCAAAATCAAATAGTCCCTTCTGAAGTTTCTTCTGCTAAGAAACATATTTGTTCCTGCAGTGGAAATATCAAGTGACCTCACATAAAATTAGCAACCTAAATATGCTTTAAAACATAGCTTTTCCCCAAACCCAGAGAAAACAAGAGAAACAATGCCAAAAAGAAAAAAGTGAGGAAGGTAAACACATAAATGTAGTCACAGCAAACCTGAGAAGGAGTAATGCTGATCCATAGCTGCAAGGGTTCAGAGAAGCCTGTAATATAGATCCATCAGTGTAAATAAATAATCCTTAGCTGCAGCTTTGTGTACTTCTGGGTGCTTTTTGATACTCAGGTGTAGCTATTGACTTAAAAAGAAATGGCATGTTGACAGATACTGATCTGGGTTTGAAAATTTGAGGCATAGATGAAACTGTTTTTAATACTTCCAGGTACTCCGTGGGTGGGGAGGAGTTGCTTGTTGAATTCAGAGATAAGACAGGAGCTTATATTTTGACTACTGTAAAATTATTCTCCCAACAGAGAGTGGGAGAGTTTAAATCAGAATAGATAATGCTTGCATAATTTGAAGTAGAGAAAGCATTTAGAGATCAGGTTACATCAGTGCAGGATGTAATAAATTTAACTTGTTCTAACAAATTGCAATGTAGTTAATTTCAGGAGCCTGGAATTCAATATGGCTGAGTTTATAGACATAAAATTTGGTTTCAGCCTAGAAATCCAGAGCCTCCACTGCCTTTGAATGCTTTAGTTTTAACACAGAGATATATGATCTTGCTACCTTACTCGTTACCCAGCGCACAGCTGCCCTTCACAGGCTGAAAGGAGTGCTGAAACATACATGAATGAGAAGGTGGATGCTCCACAGAAAGAGCTGGGTGTTTTCCATGGAGAGGTAAATGTCAGTAAGATAGTTCTTGTTCTCATTTTAACAGGTTTGTTAAGAAATCAAAAGTCAAATGGAAATGCTATGGGTATGAACATACAGAAAAGATTCTTGAGTTTTAAGGTGATGGAAGGGTTGTCATCCATTTTCCAATTTGATCACACTGGCAGTGCTGTTTCACTCTGTTCTTTAATGTTGCATAATGGTCTTTATATCCCTTGGTTTCAGGAGAAGTCCTGTTCTTCACCAGGGCACTGATTCTGACAGGGAATCTGCTTGCCCTTCACTTGATGCCTTTCCAGGCTTGTTAGTAGCCATGTAGGTAAGAGACTACAGCCAGGCAATAAAATGATACAGACTTGAAGGTTTGTGAAAATAAGATAGAAAGTGATCTCACCTAGCCCTTGTCTCATTTTTCCCAGTACAGTGATGTTGTCAAGTGGTATTTCAGACATCTTTCTGCCAGGCATATTTGCACCCACTTGCACTGGCACTTACATGAGCAATGTCATATCTTATTTGGTAGGTGGTTTCCATGAAAATCATAGTAGTATGTTTGTCTTTAAGGGATGTTCAAGGAGGCCACACTCACTGTTTGCTAGTCCAAAAGGGATTTTAAATCTGTGTTGGTCCTCAAACGTCAGAGAGTTTATAAAGAGCATTCAGGTTAATGAATAGATGACACACATCATAATTATTTGAAGGATGCTATTCTAGTTTCCTTCAGAAATTGTCCTGGGATTCTTGCTTGCCAGGCTTTTTATCACTTTGGAGTTATTTCCCTGGTATTGTATGGCTTAATATGAGTATTATGTTAATTTCTTCCCAGCCAGAGCGTACATGATCCAGTAAGTTTTTCCTCACATTAAATATGACATTCCTAATAGGAAAGAAAAATCAAATAGTCATACTGTATGCAGGCTTGCTGATAAAGTTCAAGGGACAATACATCCAGCATAATGTTTTGGCAGCAAATCATCTCCTGTAGGGGAAGTTGGAACTTGTTCCTGGCAGAACTCAGAACAAAGGAAAGGAGAAAGACCTGAACCTGAATGACCTTGTTAGACAAATTAAATGTAAAAGAAGGATGTCTGAGCCTGAAGTTTCTGCTGCTCTTACCTGAATGCAGTAAGCTTGCTAAAAAACTGGATTTCAATTTTTTGTCCAAGTCTGCTGTATTGTTGACCATTATTTATTCCCTCATGGTTTCGTCAGTATTTCTAAAATAATATCCTATAAATACCATCTTGGTTTGTAGCTCTCTGACAATAGTAATAATAATATTCTGTTATGGTTATTGTATCAGTTACTGAAAATCTCAGAATAATCACTTCAGAAAGCTGAAAGTTACGTGACCACTAGATGGAGTCCAGTGAGCATATTTCAGTATCAGAAATCCTGTGTTATGGCTTGCAGTGTTAAAAGGTGTAGGTGTTTTGTGTCTCATGCTTAGCAATAAATGCTCAGTTATTCAGTTTAGATTGGCTTGGACAGCTTCCCAAAGTTCTTTGGCTTGTTCTTGATGTGTATCCTCAAGGTATATTTGAGTTAAGTTTGACCTTAAGGCATAGAACTGGCAGATCCCATTGCTCATCTGTGGATCAAAGTGTGTTGTTGCTCATGTAAGAATGGACCTGTGAGAAGACTGAGCTTTCTGCAGCTCTCAAATACGAAACCTAAAACTATTAGCTAATATATGTAGCATTTTGTAACTAGCAGGGCTATAAATCTGTATGCATCTCTCCATCAGCACCTACGTTATACCTGCCATGTGTGTACGTAAGATTTGAAATAGCATTTCTTAGGTTGCTTCATTTATGCCTCATTTCTCTAAATATATAAAAGCCATAATAGGCACAAAAAATACCTTGTCTAGGTAGGGCAGACTAAATTCTGCTCCAATTTTCATAAACATTTCCTTTTACTTTTGATGTTATTTTTGATATTTGTGGTATCTTGTATGACTGATAAACTGCCTCTGATCTTCAGCTTGATGCTATACTCAATATTTCTGTCGTAGTAGCTTTTTGTTTCTGTTGGATGAAAATATTTTCTTAGGCTCTTGCTGAGGGTACAGAAACTCAATCAAAATTACTGGGCATTTAACCATGCTGTTCTCAAGACTGAGTCCTGGAGTAACTATACCGGTTTTCTTCTGAGGGATGGAGTTCTCTGTGAGTTTTTATCTTTCTCTGTTTCAGTGGTTAGTGTGTGACACTCCAGTATACCACCACAGAATCATGGAAATGCACTGGCTGAAATGCAGGTCTCTCTGGAAGTCACCTAGTGCAATCCCCCTGCTCAAAACAGATCTGGTTAGAGCAGGTTGCTCAGACACTGTGACAATCTGGTTTTAATATCCACTAAGATGGAAATACTTTAACTCCTGTAGATGTCAGTCTTTGTGGTTAAAAAAAAAGTAAATAAATCCTTTTATGCAAATGGAGTATTCTGTGTCTGTTTCCTCTTGTTCTGTGACTGTATCTTCAAGAAGAGTCTGGTTCTTCTCTTTAGCTTCTCATTAGTGTTGCAACAGCAATAAGATTTCCTTGTAGCCTTCACTTAAGGCTGAGCTATACAAGATCTCTTAGATTTTTGTCATATGTGAATCACCATGATTGCCCTCCATTAGACTCAGTCCAATATGTCAATACCTTTCTTATACTGAGAAGCCTGGTCAGCACTGGTTCAGCTTGCTGTTCAGCAGGATGTCATCCTTATCCCCTCGTCCATCCTTATCCACTCATCCAGACCACATCTAGCTAATTGGGGTACAAGGATGCTATGGGAGACTGTCAGAAGCATCTTTTACTAACAGTATTCAGTGTCCAGTGCTATAGTCCACAGAACCAACCATCACATCACAGAAGACAAATAGGCTGGTCAGGCATAATTTGTCCTTGGTAAATCCATGTGGTCTACTTAGAACTGATACACATCTCTTTATATGTCAAGAAATTGCTTCCAGGAGGCTTTACATCATAATTTTCCTGGAAACTGGAGTAAATCTGACCAGCTTGTAGTTTTCTATAGTCTCCTTACCACTTTGGAGAGCAAATACGAAGATTACTAAGGGTAATTTGTATTCAAACATATCTTCTGCACTAGTCTTGACAAATCAAGTGCTTAAGGATTTTAAGACAAAATAAAACTCACTGTTGTGGCCGCAAAGAAACTTTCAGCATAGTTTCTTCTTTCTGAAGAAACATTACATCTTGAAGAGAATTACCTTGTAAAACTCTCTCGGGAAATCTGCACGCAGCAATCATTGCAGAAACAGTTTTTTGCAAAAGGAACCAGCACCTGAACTTTCTGGTCCTATGAGCACTCCTGTTAAGCGTGAAGTGTTTTATATACACGTCTTTTTAGTCTTGCAGGGCTATTGGATCTTCAGGTCTTTTCTGCAGCACAGCTTTTTTAGGCAGAAGCAAGTATGTTGCCTTTGGAATACTATCATTGGATTGTTAAGGCACTCCAAAAATGCCAAGTGATGTTGATTTTCACCTCTGGACTGAGGAGGCTCTAGGGCCCCATCTCTAGTGTTCTGAGCCAATACCCAGGCAGCTGCCAGATGAGAAGTAGTGCTCCACCTACAAATACTGTCATGTTTTGTGAAAAGCAGAATTCAGTCAGGATGTGTTAATATCTCTAAGAAACCAGGCATTCAGTCATGTCAAGATGGCATTAGTTTGGGCATTTTAAATGTCATGGACAACTTTGTAGGTCAAAATACAAGTACCTGCTTCTAATGTTTAAGAGATTAAGGATATTTTTGTGGCTCTTATGCTAGGACTTAGGTGCTTGAATCCTCCCTGAAGTATGTTCTCTTGCAGGTATGGGGTTGTATCTTTATGAAGTGTTTTCCTTTAGTAGTGGCTTTTCTGAAGACAGAAGCATGTTTTGTAGCAACCCTCTCAATTGCAAGGTCTTCCTAGTTTGATCTCTATCCTCTTAACTGTTCAGTTTCTGTATAGGAGTCTCTGAGTTCTTATTTTGATAGTGAGAATTTTATAGGATGAGCTGAAGATTTTATATCAATCTAGGTTGATTCCCTAACCTTCATATATGTTAAACATTGCCAAATGGAAACTTGTAAACATTGTTTAGAACTGTCTGATTGCTAGCACACAGTTAATTTGTACCTATATCATTATGCTTTCTTGGAAGTCATTTGGTTGTCAAAAGATTGCTTAACATGTTGATTTGAAATCCTCTAGTTCCCAAGTGCAAAGTGATTATTAGTAATTTACTGTAATCAGAGGAGTGGTTAGGCCCTTAAAACAATTTTGTTTTTTGGAAGGAAACTAGAACTTCTGTATTACTTTTCCAAAAGAGCATGTCTCAAAAATACGTGATTCTGAAGCTAACACAGCTAATTAATTTTTTTGTCCTCGTGGTGCAATCAGTACAGATTGAATACAGTATATAGCAGGGAGAATCTTGTTGTTTCCCGTATAAATGAGTGGTTTGGCTTAGGGATGTAATATTGCCATTGTATGCTAAAACAAACAGCTGGTAAGTGTGCTTGCTTTCTGGTGTAGGCCCTTTCTCATAAACCAGCAGAGGACAGGCATTAGTGCTGTCTCCTCCCTATAGCCTTACATTGCTCCCCTTCACTCTCTGCCTCATGGAAAAAGACATTTCCATAACCCAGGCTCTGCTAAAGGCAGTTTGCAATGGGTAGTTTGCTGCTCATATGTACAGTCTGGGCTTATTTGTATTGATTTGTTCTGCTTTGGTATTTTTACCATTGGATTAAGACTTTTACCTACCTTGGGCTGTCTTTCAGCTCTCTTCAGTGGGCAAAGTGCTGTCAGACCTTTGTAAGAATTTTTCCGGCCTCGCATTTGTCCTGGTCCTGGCGAGGACAGGGCTAATATTTGCAGTAACCAGGAGGGGGTATAGCTAGTTCCCAGAGGTTATTCTCTGGGAACCTGATGCCATTTTCTGGGGACAGGGGAAGGGGTCTCTTGAATGGGGGTAGTGTGATGGTGGTTCTGGTGTTATCAGGGGCACATGGTGAGCAATTGTGTGAGTCGTTCACCTCTTTCTTCTACACTGTTAGTATTGCTGCTATAACTGTGATTTCTTAGTTAATTGCTGTTTCCAGTAAATTGTTCCAATCTCAGCCTGTGATCTTCACCTTTTATGCCTCCAGTTCTCTTCTCCAGCCACCTACATGATGGAAGAGTGGGGGCAGTGAATGAGAGGCACATGGTTTGGAGTGTTTCAGTGGGAACACTAAATTGGGGAATACCTTTACTAAACCGTGACATCATTTCACTTTGAGATGTGATACTGAAGTGAATAATATCACACTGTGCCACATTGCTGCCTGGATGGTCACTGCTTGTGCAGTGTAATTGCTCATTACAGTTCAAGGAATCTCCTTCATGAAGGTGGAAACTTGTACTTTGCACCAAATTAATAAGAAGTCTGCTTGTTGGCAGACTTCTTTGCATTGTATACTGTTCAGATTTCTCCTGCTCCCTGTGGTTCCTGTGGCCAACTCCTGGCCCTGCACTGCACTATTCCCAAAAATGACACCATGTGCCTGAGAGCAAATGCTTCTTGAACTCTGTTAGGCTAGTGCTGTGTCCACTTTCCTGGAGATCCTGTTCCAGTGCCCAAACACCCTCTGGATGAAGAATCTTTTCCGGATATCGAACCTAAACCTCCCCTGACACAACTTCAGGCCATTCTCTCAGTCCTGTCACTGTCACCACAGAGAAGAGATCAGTGCCTGCCCTACCCCTCGTGAGGAAGTTGTAGACTGTGATGAGGATACTTTTCATGGTGGTGTTACCATCGTGTTCATCCATGCCAGTTTAAGTTGCTGCTTCTAAAATACTGTAGAAACATGATGCTAAATTTATTAAAGATATAGGTGGAATTAAATTTTCTCTTAATTGGTTTTGAATTAGAGCACCTCCCAGGGTCATTTCCAGCCTGAGTAAGATTATGATGTTTGTCTTTTCAAATTAAATTTTGTCTTCCTGTTTCTCTATAACCTACCTAGTATTTTACAAGTAAGGTAATTTTCTAGACATTTGGAGGAACTGTCTAGTGCGTGATAACTTGTTATTAACTGACCTGTTTTTCTCATACTCTCTTAAGGCCTAAGCTACTTTTTTTTTTTTTTTTTTGCTAGAGACATTTGCTATTATGAAGCCTTTGAAATTACATGGAAAACCCTCTAAATAATGCTTCCTTGTAATGATTTCTTAACTTTTGATACCATGTTTGTAACCTGAACTTTGTCAGGTCTCTCTAGTCCTACATTTCAGATGGGAATGAAGTGGGCTTCTGCACTAGAAACAGTTAACTTGAATGTGTTTTTGGGAGATGCCTTCTGTGGTAATTCCCATGACTGTTTTCCCTTGCATATTTGCAAGGATGTCTTTATCCAGCCTTAGTGAATGGAGCACAGCATTTCCCTCACTGACCTACTTCTTCTTTTCAAAGAGGGTGGGACAGGTAGGGAGACATGGCTGTACAAGGTTCATGGTTATGTATGAAGTATCTCTGTCCTTCAAAGTAGAATTTATGCCAAATTCTTCACCATGACCTTCTTTGTTCTCCTTCATGATAAAACTATTCATTATTAGCAGAAC
The DNA here is from genome assembly GCA_026413545.1 of Cichladusa arquata. Classification (NCBI taxonomy): domain Eukaryota; kingdom Metazoa; phylum Chordata; class Aves; order Passeriformes; family Muscicapidae; genus Cichladusa; species Cichladusa arquata. Next base: position 39,544,823 of record JAOTQP010000001.1, read on the forward strand.
TGCCTTAAAACAATTGGTATTTCTCCCAGTACGAGAAGTGATCTACTTCTGCCTTTGTGACTGGCAGGAACTACTTGGATCACTGTCAAATATTGTTGGGTTGTTTTTTTTTTTTTATTGATGTGTCTGCATGTTATTATGTTTTATCTAGGTTAGAAATGTAATGAGAAGCACATTGACATGTATTAGCTAGACAGATTTTAGGGAAAAATGCTATTAAGTCTGAAATATTTCTTGTGAAATATCATAGCTTGCAGATATTTCCTTGATAAGAAATTTGCATGGGGACAAATCTGTGGCTGACATATTGAATCTGTTTATTCCCTCCCTCTATGCTTTTAATTTAGTGTGTTTTAACTCCACTTCAACAGTTGTGATTTTGTAAAATCACTTTTTCATCCAGTTTTACAATTTGGTAAGTAAATAAGTAAATACATCCCAGTGCTTTCAGTTTAGCAGAAATATAAAACTGACCAGCACTTTCTGACAGGGTGATATGGCACTCTTGTGGATGTGGATTGGGACAGTTATTTTTTGCAAATTGCTTGCCTTTAAAAGTAGTTTTAAAAATTTAGCATTTCTTCTCAGTGTCAGTTAAAGATGTTTATGTACTTGTAAACAGATATTGGTGCCGTATGTGAACTAGTGTCCTGTAGTGATAAATTCAGTCAGTACAGGTGTGAGTCATTATAAAACCAAGACATATATGTATTTTAAATTTCATTCTATATTTTTGTTTTAGAGGTGGATGTTGATCTGAACTAGATAGTATTTTTTTTTCCCCCATTTTATGACTGTTGATTATTTGCAATCAAGGACTAATAGATTCAGCTTTTGGCAGGTGGGAATTGACAGAACACTTTGCATGCAAGAAAGGGAAAAGTGAAGACAGTCTTCAGCTCCCTTGTGGTTTGCCTGAACTGAAATAGCATGCTCTGACATACAGATTTGATTGAAAGAAGTGTATATAGCATGCTGTGTTCTTTGCGTAGCAGCAGTGATTTAAGAATTTCCTCCTCATGTTTTCAGCTTTTTATACTGAAGCTTTTTGTTTCAGACATTAAAAAGCACATATAGGTCAAGTAAAGAAGTGTTTGCCAGTACGAACTCTGTGCTATGCATTCTGGGAGACTGCTTTTCTTGCAGCAGATGAGGATTCTTTGTGGCTGGCAGCAGAAACTGCAGCAGTATCTTTGCAGTTTCCTTTCATCTTTGATTATGTTCTGAGGATCTCTGAATATAGGAGCTCTTTCCATAACCCCTTGGAATATCTTTTCATCTCTGTGGTGGAGTACAGCACATGCTGAAAGCATCTTCTACAGCTGAGGTATCCTTTGCTTTCCATTGCCCTCTGATTTTTTGTCTTCAGCGGCTGGATTTTTGGCACTATTTGGCTTAAGCAAATAGGATTACATTTCAGTAGCTGATGGTTTCTAGTCGAGGAAGATATTAAATGTGGGACATAATGAGGATTGTACAAAGAATTATTTCTGCAAAGCACAGGAAAATTACTCGAGTCGAGCAACGGAAGAAGACATTCTGCAAATGCAATCAGGGCTGCTAGAAATGCAAAATTCAACAGATTGGGAATGGGTTGCACGACAAGTGTGATTCTGTTTAAAGGCATTCGTACGGTTTTTGAGAGAAACTGTGGTTATATATGCAAACAGCAAGGGGAAAACAATGCCCTTGAATACACAGCATTCAGCTTGCCAGATGAAGATTCAGAAATATTGATTCATTCATTCCTGGTAAATAAAAACTTGTTTCATTAATAATTTTATGTGCTAATTGAAAGCTAAACTAAAACCAGAATAGCATGCTTATTTAACATCTGCTACAGACATGGATATGTATCTATGTATCCTAGGATGTTAGTGCATGCATGTGGCTTGTTATGTATGTGTGCATGCAGCTGTAATGTTAAAGCTTAAGATTCATATTCCTTATATCATTTGGATTTGTATTGATAGCTCTGAAGAGTTTCCACTCTGTAATTGTTAGAGAACATTGTCTGCTGTTAAATCTTTCTAAACATACTCTTGGAATGTATTTAGCACTTGGACTGAGGGACAACTGATCATTATGCTATTTGAAAAAACTAAGGAAGGCATTGTTGAGGAAACAGTAACCCAGCATTTAAGGTTTATTTTTTTCTTATGGATTTGAGTGTATTTTTTTTCTCTGAAACCATTTAACTGTTCCATTTCTGTTTAACTTACTGAAAGGGATACAGGAGCATTCTAGAAGGAAAAAACATTGTTAAGGAGAGCAAAACTGTTTCCTGAACCTACTTTGCTCTCAAAGGCTTTTTAGGTGTTTCCTGACGTAAAGAAACCAGGCTTTAAAGTGAGATATGGTCTTTGTACCCCCCAGGTTAATGACGTGTTTGTGCGTCAGGTGTATTACTTTTAGGCTTGAGGGGGTTGAATTGCAAGAGCTAACTAATGTGCATAGCTTGCTTCACAATTGTGCTAGTTAAGGATTTAAATATTAATTCAAACCAATTTGAGTCTACTGCTAATTGCTTTGTCACTGGCTCAGTAGTTGGGATGAGAGGGGCGTGGTACACTGAAATAGCTGGACAGATTTTGAGCTTGTTATCTTGCTGGTATACCCATGCTGTGCAATTGCAGCTATGGAAAGTCTCTAGAAATTTCATAAAGCTTTTGTTGCATTTGTGCTGTTCAGGTCCTTTTTCTCTGAAATGAACTTTAAGGGGAAAAAAAGGTGTGTGGTTGCACATATGTGTGAATCTGTCTGTATGCGTGTGTGTATATGTATGCACACATATATGTATATTTCTATACATGGATACACACACAAGTTTCTAGGAGAGAACACACAATAATCTGAGCTGTCTTCAGCTACTGAAAATAATTTATAGTATGTATATTACCCTTCATGATAGCATTTCATTTGCTTAATATGGTTTGATATTACAAATAAAATGGCTTCCTCTGGGTATTATAAGCCTTTTTTACACTGTTAGCCATTTTTAAGTTAGCCTCATACAGAATATTGTTAAAAATTTGTTAAATTCTGTGTCATGAATGCTTTCAATAACTTGGGTAAGCCATTGAATTTAAGACCAAACACTCTTACTGGCCTGGAATCCTACATATAGTTGGGTGAGTGAATGAAGAAATACTTATTTTTTTAATGGAATATGACTTCCTATGACTTGGAGTATGCAGTGACATTTTTTTATATATATATTGCTTCTTTATTTCATGTGGTACTGTTCCAGCAATAATTTTTCTTTAATTTAGTCCTACAGAATTGGTACAGATTGGCAAGATTAAGCACAAAATGTGCTTAATCTGCCATTTACAACTGGAGTTCCACATCTGTCTCTTAGGGGGCTGGATTTTTCCCAACTCAAAAATGACTAGATGCTTCTAAAAATATAATTAAAAAAAAAAATCCTATATAGCTTTGTTAGCTTGGTTTCACTGGAACTAGTGGATTAAGATAAGATATTTTTCCAGGGAAAATGCCTGAAGTTTGGTACGGAGGAGTGTGTGGAATCGAGGGGTCAGAATGACTTCCTGTTCACTGTACTGGACCAGTGTAGTCCATAAGAATAAAAGTCAGGGTTTTACAAGAAAAATCCAGGTCTTTGTTTAAAGGTCATGTTCTTGATAATCAGAGCTGCCACTGGCTGTTGCTTTCTTAGGTGTTGTCTGAGACTGGGGAGCAGTTGCTACAGATTTAGCTCTGGAGACTGGGAAATGGGATTATCTGAAGAATGGGGAGAAGGGGAAAGATACTGCAATCCTGGCAACAGTGACAAGTAATTTTATGGAACTCATTGAAGTATATTAGACATATATCTCTTAAATTACATGTCTGTACTCTTTGCTATGAAAGCTATCTTGTCTAGCTCTTTCCCTTCTGAAGTGGTGGCTTTCAGGGGGAGAAATTATGTTGTTCCTCATCAAGAAGTTGTGCATGGAGGGGAAAGCTCCAGGAATCTCATCTCTGCAGAGAACCTGTACGGCCCAGACCAAAAGAGTGACACCAAAAGCAGTGTCATTTGCTTGTGTTGTTTTTTATTTTGGTGATTGTTGCAGCAGATGCAGGTGGGTGTGTGGTTTCACCTCTTTGTCTGTGCTGTAACACATACCTGAGCTGCAGTGTCTTAGCTCAGCCCATTTGGCTGTACCTCCTGTCAGGTCTGTTTAGCCACTTTGGATCAAATATCTCCTGATACAAAGCTATTGTCAAAGCACCAGTGAATTTCAGGGAGTCTCTTCATTTGACAACACATTGATCCTCTTGTAAAACCAGTATTGAAAACCTGGAAATTTCCAGTGAATAGGAAACTCTCAGGAAGTAGCTTCCCTTGAAGGAAAAATCACCTCCTCTGAGGAGAAAGAAGACAGAAGAAGTTGATTTAGCGTATGCTTTTCTTATTTACCCTTTAACCTAGATGTCAGGAGGTTAAATCTAAAGTCTAGTTAAATCTAATTACAGTTTTATCTTAAGAGGGCCTGCTCTTTTAATTGCTTGAAGGAAAGATAAAATAAAGCCCATGTGAGAATGTCTTCTCAGGAGTACAGTTTATTTCTGTCCATCTCATGTCATTCACACTTACAATGAAAATGCTGTATCTTAGCTTCAGGAACATTTCTAACCTCTCACTTTGTATTGCTAGAACACAGGATCTCATGGTGTCTTTAGGTCCACATGGATAAGGATCTTTATTTTAATAAGAGATAAATTTAGTTTGAGATGCTGTTAAAAGTTGCATCAAAATTAATGAAATTATATTTCCCTCAAATGCCTATCTTGGGCATATTTATTTTTTGGCAAGTGTTAAGAAAACATTTTAATGTGCTTAATTTTGTAGTAAGTTGAAGGATTTAGTTTCATAATACTAGCTTGGATGCTTATCTACTTTACATAATATGTCTTAATTTTCCTATGATTTTTTTATCATTTTCAGAATGATATTGCATGTTTTTTATTTTAATTTTAAAATTCTTTTTGGTTTTTTTTTTTTTAATCGCTGTATAGCAAACATTATCTCAGAGTCAAATGTTAATGTGCAAGTTAAGTCCTAAACAGCTGTTTTGAGTTGTTGACAAAGGTGGAAAACGAGCAAGGGTGAATGGTGTGATGATAATAGAACTAGAAAAATTTAAAAAGTTTGAGGCTTGCTAACAAGCCCCTGGAAATATTCAGTGGTGGAAGAAGCTGGAGTGATTGGGTTACAAGCACCTGTGGAAGAGCTAGAAAATTCTGAAGTGAGAGACTGGGCTGAAGGGCATTAACTTTTTTTTAAATACATATTTGTCTGAAAATTGCAGAAAACTACTCCATTTTTTTCCATGCTTGAAATGCTTTCTGCTCAGTTTGCTTCTAATGGCCTATTCAGCTCTGCCATTTCTCTCATTAAGCTTTAGAACCTCGTAGTTTGGTAAATGTACTTAAGGTACTGTGATAGCTGTAGATTGTGCAAGATGGGGCCTAATAATTTTAAGTAGTTTTTGAATTTGTTATGTCTGATGTGGAAAATAGCTATTACTTAAATTGTGCTCACACAATTTCTGAGAAGAAATGCAGGACATTTTGAAATAGTACCTGATCAGCTTTTATTAGGGTAGATTTAGGTGTTGGCTGGAAACAGAACCTGCTACGTTTTAGTAGCTGCAGTGTCTTAGTGTGTGTCACCAGTTGACTTGACAGCAGCGTTATCATTAGGTGTTCCTGAGTTTTTTGGTGACTGCTTTTCCTGTGCTGCTCATGAGTCATTTGGTTTATTAATAAACTCTGACATCTCTAAGATACACCAAAGTCTGGGCATGTGGGAAGATTGACTAATGACGGCAGTGAGCTACATCATTCTGGAAATAATTCCACAGAAGACATTCAAGTTGCAGATATTTTGATTTCAAAATAAACTGTATATGTATAATTTAGAATAAAAAAGATTCTCCTTAATTTGTGTTGTGTTTTAAATTAACCTTAAAGCCTTCATTTACTAAACAGCTTATATTAAGGTGTGTTCTTGCTGTCTGAAATTTGTAAATTAATATCAACTTGTTTATATGAGGTAGAAGGTTTTAGTAGAAATAAAGTAGAATTATAAAAAGGGAGAGAGTTCTAAGGAAGTAATTGTGCTGAGTAATGGAAGTTGTTTTATTTTAATATGCTCAAAGAGCTTATGCAGCAGTTCTGTAATGGTGTGCAGACAATTTGTATGGGTTAGTCTGTTGTTACACTCTCATAACTTGCTTCAACTTGTAACTGTATTACGAGCGGCTTTTATTCATCAGCAACAGGAGCATTAGGCTTCATTAGGCCTCTTAATGAGGAAGAAACAGATATGTATGAGTACAGCATCTAACTGTGGCATGGGGTTTTTCCATGGGTCACTTGAATTAGAGCACTTATTTTATCTCCTTTCATCTTGCTGCTCTGGCTGAATAAAAACCTGGCATCTGATGTGCTGACTTGTAGTTTTGGCTAAATCTCCTGATGGTTTCTGTAGACTTCTTTTGTTTTGACCTTTCATTAGATTCCTTTGGGAAGAATGCTCAAATGTCCATCTCCTCATATCCCTCTGCCCTCTCAGCAGGGGAAATTGCAGCACATATTCACCAACCACGTGATACCTACATCAAATACACGTCTTTGAAAGATGCATGAGAGGACTACCAGAAACAGATTGGCAAGCACTCAGTGCACTGGCATGAAGAAGATAAGTTTAAGCATTTTATCTTCAGGAAAAAAATCTTCAGGATTTTATCTGAGGATAAGATCAGGATAGTTGATCAAGTCTACATGCATAAACTATTGTTCATCCATGACAGTATATGCATAGCACACTAGCACAGAAAGATATCCAACCCAAAAATACGGCACCAGTTTCCATCCAGGTGGAAAACGTGTTCCCTTTGAATGTAGCAGAAGGGTATCTTGTGCTGAATGAAGTCAAAATGTGTGGAGCTAAAAAAACCCCAAGGAACAACACAACCCCATCAAACAAACAAACACCAACCAAACAAAAAAAACCCCAAACCACCCTAAAAACTCTGTTAAGAAAACCTCCTGAAAGCCCCCTGTGAAGATTTATATGGGTTTAAGGAATGAGAAGACTTCTGTGGTGGAGAAGCTGCACGGTTGGGGCTTTTAAGACCAGAAGCTGGACTTAATAAGCATATGGAAAGGAGTTCACATCTCTACTCCTCTTGTTTAATACTTTTGTCTACTTGCTTTAGGAACAGCCTGAAGTGCTCATTTGATTCATCTCTATATAGATGTAGGTACCCTATTCTAATTAAATGCAATTAAAGAATTCATAGAGTCATGGAGTTGTTTGGTTTGGAAGGGACACCTTCCACTAGCAGGTTGTTCAGAGCCCCATCCAGCCTGGCCTTGCACACCTGCAGGCATGGAGCATCCAGACTTGTCTGGGCAACCTGTGCCAGTGCCTCACCACCCTTGCATTAATGAATTTCTTGCTAATATCTCATTTAAACCAGCCCTCCTTCAGTTTAAAACACATTTCCCCTTGTCCTATCACTACAGGCTCTTTCAAAAAGTTGGTCTCCAGCTCTTTCATTGGCTTCCTTCAGGTACTGGAAGGCTGCTCCAAGGTCTCCCCGGAGCCTTCTCTTCTCCAGGCCGAACTATCCCAGCTCTCTAAGCCTGTGAGAGATGTTTCAGCACTGCTCTGGACCCACTCAACAGGTGGCTCTTGTGCTAAAGACCCAAAGCTGGGAGCCACCTGCTAACTATGGCGATGTTCTTAAAACTCTCCAGTGTGAAGTCCAAGACACTTCTGTATTTCGGTTGAGGGGCAAACAAAAGTGTGCCCTTTCTTCAGCCCAGGGAGAGAGGTGAATTAGCACTCTCCTCTAGGAGCAAATGGTTCTTGGAAAGAGTCATGTAATATTGGTGCTACACAGTGGGAAGACACATCCTCCCCCAGCTTGCTTGGCACAGAACTACTTGCATTTGAGAGATGGGCATGTGGTGGTGATCCACTTTTTGTGTGTCTTTTCTGTCATGTTAGTTTCTGATAGTCATAAGGTCCTGTCCAGTTAGGAAAAAGCCATCTTTAATCCAATACTGTCCTCACAGTCAGTCTGCATGTGTATGTCCTGTCTGTAAAGACATAAGTCAGAACCATAGTTTATTCAGAAGGGCAGTTTTAATCTTGAAATCTCCTATACTAAACTCTGCTGTCTTGTTTTCTTTAATTTTTTTCCCTTGGGAACTTAGTCCGGTTTTGCCCAAATACAGATTCCTACTATGATGGTATGAAATTAATTGCATCACAAGTTGATACTTCATAGATAATGGTATGCAGATATGTGACATGGACAAAAGTGAATCTGTATTTTGTTTAGCTCTGCTGTGATTTTACACTTGTTTTGGTTTTTATTTGTCATAGTGTAAGAGTGTCCAAACTAAGCTACTGTATAATGAGATATGCCATGTTTGTGTTGACAACTTTAGCCAAATTCTTATTCTGTGAAATAAAGCTTTTAAAAATGCCTTGTGCAGAATCACTATGGATCCAATAGAGACATTCACTGGAAGAATCATTTAACTTTATAGTGATACTAAAAGAAAGGGATTTTTTATTCCAGCTTCTTGAGTGGTACAGAATTGTACAAGGTATTACCTTTTCTCATTGATGCAATCTGCTCATGATTGAGATCTCTTCTGTGTAGTATCTGAGCATCTCTGTCCTATCCAGGCTACTTCTCTCCCTAAAAATAGTGTTTTGAGAGTAATTTTACCTGCAATGCAAAATTTAAGATTGTATCATTCATACTGATTTAGAAATACCTCTACAAAGAGGGGTTGTTGTTCCTCCTGTTAAAAAATAGGCTTATTTCTTGCTTTGCCAAAGAAAGTGAACATGAAAAGTTGCATTATGTGTAGCACACTCATATCTGTGTTTTATGCATTTTGTTTTCTCATTCCTGTTTCCAGTTGAGAATGTACTCTTTACTGGTGGGACTGCAGATAGCACATTTGCAGTGTTTGCCATAGAAGGAGTCTTCCTGAGTTTTGCATGACTTTTTCTGTTTCATCTGAGTGTAGTGTGGATGGCAGGGAATTGCCAGGTGAATTGCATGCTGCATTCCATCTGCTGTCAGGCTTTTTCTTGAGCCTGTGAATATGTTCTTCCAGGGAAGCACTTATCTCTTGGTCACTTGTGAAACTTGGCAGCATTAAGATATGTATAGCTGCAACACTGAATCTTCCTCTGGCTTGTGAAATGTTAGCCTTGAATACAGCTGCAAGGCAGGCTGCCAAGTGTGGGAGGGCAGTGTGGAATATCTTGTGCTAATACAGATGAGAGAAAGACGTGCTGGCTTTTAATGGTCCTTGTCACTCTGCTAAAGTGGGTCTATATTTTCAGATGAGCCACTGCCTTAAAAATCCAGCCCAAACCAAAAAACCAACCAACCAAAAAAATCCCAACCCCCAAAGCCCTAACAAAACAAAGCATCAACCCCCCTCCCGTTATCCATCCCTCTCATTTTTTAATTTTTTTTCCAAAGATTCTGAGTTGCCAGGGAATTTAGAGCCACAAAGTAGAGCTTGTAGCCACAGAGCAGAGAACAGGTGTAGGGTTTTAGCAAATAATATCAAATCCTTCTGTTTTCCCGTAAAGGCATGTTAATCTACAGCAATATTATTTCTTCTCCCACTCCTTCCAGTTGCTACAGGTTAAGGACAGTTCTTTCCCTGGGACAGCTTACAGAGAAAGTTTGATGGCTTTAATTATAGCTAGTAGGTTTAGTGATCTTGACTCAGATTTTAAGTAGGACTTGAAGCAAAGGAAGGGCCATTAAACCAAACCACTCAGAATTTAGGTTGTTCCTACAGGGAGGCTAGGTAGTCATCTTTTTTTCCATTAAAGTTCAAAGGAAATTCTCATATGCTGCCTGTTCCTTTACCATCACTCACTTTTTATTATGTGATGTTGTGCATTAGCTAAGTAAGTTCTTGTAGTGAAAAGTGATTTGAATAAGAGAGTGTACGTGAGGAACTTGTCTTTTGGGCAGCAAATTGGCTGGATGAATCACTGGGGTATGACAGAAATACTGAGAACTGTGTTACCTATGTAATATTGTAATTACTTAGGCTGTTCCTTAGAAGTATGTGATGCAAGAAGGGAGCCAAATATTTGGCTGTTGGAAGTGATGTGAAAACTACTGTTGCTAAAAGTATCACATGAAGTCATTTAAGCCACGATGTTTGAAAAAAGATTAATTGCATTGTTTCCATAATAATGTGAGTTATTTTGCAGATAGGTCTCTAGCTAGTAATTTCCCACAGTTTTGAAAGCCATGTTGGAAATGCAGTCAGTTTTTGTACAGTGACATTTTTTTGTGTGTGCAGTTTCCTGGATTTTTTGTTGGTCATTATACTAACTAACCAACTGATGCAACAAATTGAGTACTTTTTTTGAAACTGATTTGTATTTTTTTCAATTGCAGTAAAGGACATCAAAACTACATCCTTATGATGATAAAACTACCTCCTTTAAGATGATAAAAGTTTCATTAGGTCTTAAAGTTCTGGTTTTCATCTTTCACTTTTTGAATTTTAATGTGTTATTGGTAAATTATTTCAATACACTGTTAAAGTAGCTTAAATATTTTGACTGTGTGATGCCTGGATAAACAATGTCTCTTGGGATTTTTTTTGTTTGGCTTGCTTTGATATTTTTGCTGTGGTTTTTTGTTTGTTTGTTTTTCCCCCCTAAGTATTTTTAAATGAATTAAATTCTTGAGGTAATCACTAAGTCCTCAACAGAAAATAAATATTGAAAGTATACATCAATTTGGCAGTTAAGGTCTGTTTCCAGCTCCAGAGGTACTGCCTCACACTTCTGTATGTGTTAAATGAATGAAATTCTTCTAACAGTATATCTGTGAGTGAAATGTAAGCTAGAACTTACATTAGTCATTCATAAGGAAAAATAACTTATATCTCTAAACAGGTGTTATAAAAATGTTAACCTTTTGGCTTTCTTTTTGTCCCTCATCACATTTTGAGAAGAATAGGAAGAATGGCAGGGAAAGAAAATCACATTTATACAGAATTCAAGTAATCCAGATGCATTCAGGAGAAGTACCTGACTAGGGTAAGATCATGTTGCCATTTAGAAGAAGAATCCTTTGTTAAATTAAGCAGAAGAAATGCTATTTACAATGTATATAATTTAAAATTTTTATTAGTGTGAGTGTTCACAAATGCCTTTTGCATAAAAAGGTTGTGCATTTCTGGTTGCAGTTAAGTATAATTGCAGACCATCTCAATGAAACAAATTCCTGTTTGGCAGCTGCATCCTCAAGTAATGGTGTAATTTAGTCTAAGCTGTTCTGTGCTTCCGTTCTCTGAAAACAAAGGGGGCTAGTGCAAAATAAAAAGTGTAACTAAATGTTCTTGAACTATTGTCTACCTTGCTTTACACAGGAAGATCTGTTTTGTAAATTTGACTAAACTGCTGGTTTCCGTCTTAACTCTTAATGAAGCTTCATAAAGCTTCATTATGTTTTCTGGAGTTTGGTTTCTCAGTATGAGAGAGGCAGCTTAAAAAGTACATGGACTGAACATGTATTTCCTAGAGAAGAAGTCAGAAACATAATAAATCATTATTGTCTGGACTAAAATGTTATTATTTCTTTCAGTCTACTCTTTAGAAATGTACTTGCATTGTGGATGGGAAGGGCAAACTCTTGTTCAGAGTTTCAATTCTGAATTGAATTCAGAGTTCAATTTCATGAGTGCAGGCTGAAATAGGAGTTTGTTACACAAGTGTGAGAGTGGAGAGAAGGTGAAGAGAAAGGGATATTAACGTCTTAGGTCTGAAGAATAAGAAACCTATGCCTTAAGTTGTGCCTTCTTAAAAATACTAGCAATAAAAGAGGATATTTGTGCTTCTCCACAACTTCATCTGCTTTCTGCAGTTTAAGGTGACTTTCTCTTCTATTAGAGAATAGATAAAAGTTCATGTCAAATTGAATTTAGGATGTGAGTTATATTGAAGTGAGATAGCTAACTCTGTCCCAAGAGAACTGAGAACTGAATGAAGGTGGTGGCTTAGTTTCCACAGCTGTCTGGTTCCTTAGTAGACAGAGAGCCTAAAATAAGGATGTGTTTCTCTGGGGAGCTGAATTTTCTCTCAGATGTATTTTTGCTTGGTAAATACAACTACTGAGGTTTGTGAACTTGGAGGTTGCAACTCACTAGTCTCGAAAAGAAACAAAGGGAAAACCAAAATATTCCTCTCAAAACCTGGAGAAAACTGCTCATCACAGTTCACTTTTTTTTTCCCCCAGGAGGAATTTAGCTGAAACTACTGTGTGGGGAAGCTGGAGTAGTCAAAACTTTAAAATTTCCAAGAATGTCAGCTAGGTTGCATACAAAATTGCTTTGCAATTGCATAGAAATTATTCCCATGAAATTGCTCCTTCTTATTTTGCCACTGTATGTGTGTGCTGAACAGTGTCTGTAAATAGTGGTATGGTAAGAGAGTAGATTGGGTTAAAAAAGCAAACTTGAGTTTATGTTGTAATTAAGGACTGGCATGAAGAGAGCAACCACTGAGCACTGTTGTAGCCTGGATATCTTGAGGCCAAGAGACACTTCTGCAAGCTGTTCACAAGGCAAGGGTGACATCCTGCAGGGTTTTGCTGGCCAGAGGCAATGAGTGATGGCTGCCTGGTCTTCGTGGCTGCAGAAGCTTCTCCCAAGTGTCTTCTCTCAAAGCGTGTGAAGGTTTTGTTGCATTGTCTTCTCTGTGTTTTTGGATGCTGGACATGGACACCTACAGTGTTGAAAAGTTGTGAGGAGTGAGCATAAATAATGTGTTCAGCTAACTGGCTGAAGAGAGGAAAGAGGCAGAGGGATACTGGTAGTTGAAGAGTTAAGTTTTTTGAGTTTCTTTTTGAGTTAGCATCTTTGTACAGTGTGTAAGATTTTTACTGTGAGGGCAATTTGGTATTAAGTGAAACTTTAAATATGGGTTTAGCACTAGGATAAAAAAAGTCATGCCCACTCTGCCTCCCCAAAAAAGCAATGTATCTATTCAGGGCATTGATCATGGAGAATGCCCTTGGTTAGTGGTAGATTGTTAATAGCACCTGAGTAAGTGACATTAGTGCAAAAAAATTTTAAAAGCACAATACTTAGGGTTTTATACTTCTAAAAAGACATAGCTGTCAGTGAGTGATTAATTCTTACACTAAAAATATTTTTTAATTATTAAAGCCCTGATTTTTTACATACTGTAAAAGACTCAGCCTGTTTTACATAGTAATTTTAGATATGCACGTTCTCTTTTGTGTTTGGCTCATAACCTTAAGGCGTTAAAATGGATCCACCTTTTTTCTTTTTTTTTACTTCCCCAGAGGAATACAGCATGCTTAGGGGCTGGCCTTTGTCTGTCATGCATTCCCACCATAACAGATTTAGCAAACTGCAGCTGAGAAGTTAGACTAGTTTGTACTTTGTGCTGCTTGTGCCAGGGGAAAAGCTTTTGTTTTCACTGGATCACTGGCATGTCGATGGCTTTGATGCCAAAAAACATACAGTTCTGCTGCTGTCTGTATCTTCAATGAAAGAATGCAGGCAAGAACAATCAGAAATCCTAAGAAAGAGCTTACTATAGAATCTCCGCAGAAGGGCAAGGATGCAGGTCCCTGTGAAGTGCAAGCAGAGAGTCCTGTGGGTGTGCTGGTAAGAATTCTTTAAACAAGCTGCCTCTCCCCTTCCATAATTTCAGTTCTCTCTGTCAATGAAAAACTTTTTAATCTGATGCTGATTGGAAGTTCCAGCATTCTTACTTGTGAATAGTTTGCATTTAAGGTTTAGGTTTGATTCTCTGTGTGTTGTCTGCCTTTTTAATTGATTTTTGCTGTTCTAGTTTGCCAGATCTTTGGTTTCCTTTGAGTGTGACTTTGGAATTTGGCTTTCAGACTAGCTGCTTTTTGGTCTCTTCTGTCTAGCATATTTATGCAGCTCTTTGAACCTGGTATGAAAATTACATATGCTTTAAAACTCTAGCACCTCTGTTTTTTAATTGCCCAGCATATCTTCCAATTAATGTATCTTTGAACTTCCTAAAATGTGTGTGTAACAGTTAAATTTTACTTAAATGATCAAAGAACTATCTAAATAATTAATGACTACTTCTGTTAAAGTATCTATCTATCTGTTAAAGGTCTTATTTTTCAATTCTTTCACTGCACATTATTTAGGAATTTGAAGTCTTAAAATAGTTTCCAGTGAAGGAAAAGGGAAATTTTCTGTATGTGGGGAAAATCAAATAAGAACTATTTTGTCTGAAACACTGCTAGACAGTTCTGTTGGAACCTTAATAGTATAGCAAGAGAACATAGTGAGCTGTAATGAATCCACCAACTCTCTTCACAGGGGGATTAGTAAACTAGTACTTACTTATCAGTAGAAAGAAGTACTTTGATAGTTCTTATTAAAATTTTAACTTTATTTAGTATTATTTCACGCTTAATTGCTGCTGCTGCTGGTCCTGTCTTTATATGTCTGCCTGTAGTTGAAGTTAGTGGGGTGATCCTCAAATTATGGTGTCCCCCCCTCCCTCTTACTTGAGCTTCACACTATGCATTTAAGAATTGAACTAAAACGTTTTGGCTGTAGGTATTTAGTAATACTCATCTCTAGCTTTTTGGAAATTGTTACTGTGTATAACTGAAAGCTTACATGTGTGCTTCTAAGACAAACTTTCTTTTCCTTGTCATTGTTTTTTTTTAGTTTTGTTCTATTCAGAGAGTTGTTAGTAAAATGTGGGGGTTTTTTGAATGGGTGTGTTCTGATTTCTGGTCCAGATTTTCATCAGTACAATATGAGCTAATCTTGTGTGTGCTTTCCTGCCTTTGGAATGTTTAACTTTATTTAGAATTGTTTTTATTCCCCCATGAATACTCAGAGAGGATATTAGTGTTTCTGCAGATACTTGGAGTACTGCAGCTAATCAGCAACATATACTTATTTAAGAGGAAAAAAAGTATGAAACATTACTGTGTTTACTTATCACCATTTATTGAGTACCTCCTTATAATTTTTCAAATGCTACTTCATTTAATGTTTATGGAATTGTATACCTCCAGTGTTTGCTCTCATTTTTTCATTTTTGGCTGAAGTGCAGGCATTCAACACAAAGGTCAGTATTTAAAGGGAAGAACATTGAGGTTTTGCATAGGTCACATTAAAAATGTCTTCACTGTTATTTCAGTTGCTATTTTGGTATTAATCTGTTTATATATATATTCACAAGCGCATATATATAGCATAATTATAGATCCCTTTTGTCTAGTTATTGAGGAAACTAGATGAAGTGGTGCAAGTAACCTGCAGCAAGTGTGCTGCCAAGCACATAGCAAAAAATAAGGTCATCTCTTCCATTTGACCTTGACATTTGGGTCAATTTTTATTTCATTGGGCTGTGATATTGCACTACATTTTTACTGGCACAGTGAAGGTAGGTACCCTGTCACTGGTGCAGGGTGCAGTAAGGTAATAACTAAGGCTGACAAAGTTGCTAGTTCCTGTAACAAATTCTAAACAGCAGAATTTCTTGTTTCCTGGGGTAAAAATCTGGGAATTACATTAGAAAGCAATCTTTAAAAAGCATGTGGAACAGTAGGCTTCTGGTTTACTCTAATAATATTTCTCATTGACTTTTGTCTAAAACATTCGTGGATGTATCCCTTTTGTGCAAATATCATGTGATTTGCCTAGCACTCACTTTAAATATTCTGTATAAAGATGAGACAGAATCAGCTGTCAGAAAGCAACAGGTTTTTTGTCATATTTATTTATGTCATATTCATTAAATTTTTTAAAATGTAGTTCACTGGGAGCCTGTTGGAGCATTGAGGGTACTGAGTATTTATGACTGAAAGCATCTCATGTGTTATTGAAACAATATTATTTGGTGGAATGCTGTGCATGAATTAACTTTTCCTGATCAGGTGGGTGGGTTCACAGAAAGAGTCATCTGCTGCTTTCAGTGCCAGTGTGTCAGCATGTGTGCTCTATTGTGTCCTGTGATCTGAATTACATTGTGTTGTAACTTTGCTCTGGAGGTTAACAAGCAGCAGGAAAAAGTATTTAGATTTTCCAGGTGGTGCCTCAAAACCCTGCTTGGGACAGGCTGCTGTTGTGCTAGCTGTTGTAGAAGTTACTGGATGAGTCTGCCTGCTGTCCAGCTGCGTTTTGATAGTCACAAGTAGTAACTGCTTATCAAAACAGATGATGTTTCTGGGGAGTTGGATCTTTTGGAGGTCATCTTTCTGCTTGGAAACTTGCTGGCAGTATAAAATGTAATGGTTAAGAGTAAGCTTTAGGATACAAATAATTTTTTAAATTAATTTTTAAAACCTCAACCTGGGCAATTTATTTTATGTTTGTTGTGGGACAGTAAGATACATGGAGCTGTTACCCATGTTTAGTATTAAATAATTTTATTGTGTGTCCACAGTGGCTTTCCTCAGGCTACTGTTGAGAAATACATAACACCCATTCATCTATTTATTTGCTGCTTCCTGCTAGTGCCTACACCTCCTTTTACTCCACATGAGAACTTATTAATTTTCAGGTATATATGCCAAACATGTTTTTATAAGGTGAATAATGTTTTGTAACAGGAGGCTAACAATATTCAGTGTGCTTAGCCTTACCGTCTTTTGTTTTCTGAGAACTGGACAATAAAAGTGTTTCAATTTAAGCATGCAAGAAAAACATGTACTGTGGGTTGGCTTTTTTCCCTGCAATATATAATGTAGACAGTCACTGAACTCTTAGCTTAAAATTTATTTTATCTGATAAATTTTGACACTGTTTGTCAAAAATACATTAACTGTATTCGGACAGATTAAAATGCTTATTGTGTGGGTGTCATGACTGCTGTTTTGAAACGTTTCTTACTTCTGATAAGTTTCCATGCTTACAATACTCAGACAAAATCCAAAGTGGTACAGCAGAAAATTTGCTCTTTTGTCTTTCAACTAATATAGCGTTGGCTGGCTTGAGACTAACCATGAACCCCTGTGCTCTTGGCATTTTCCTAGATTACAGAAATAAAAATATTGTTGGCTGCAGATTAATAGGAAAAGTTAAGCCTTATGGGAAAGACTGACTTTTAGTGCCTATAAACTTGATGTTGCAGTTTTAACTGGGCTGAGTTTTATCTGTGTCTGCTGGTCCATAAATTGTATTTAACAATCGTGTAACTGCCCATCATATTTTCTTTTATATTACATGAAGTAACAGAGTAGATTTTTTTTTTTCTGTGTAGAAGAGCCTGAGAGAGAATCTGCTTCCTTGCACTGTTTTATGTCTGGCTAAACGCCAGTATCAGTGTGTTGTTTATTGTTTTCTTTTTTCATATCTGGTCCAAACTGATAAAACATCCTCTTCCTTTTTAATCTGACACATGACTAAGAAAAAAAATTAGTAACATGTAGGAGAAACCTGAAAAAAAATTCTTAATAAATTTTTACATAAATGATATTTCTGCAAATCAAGTACCCTTACTGATTAAATAGGAGAGGTCTGTATTCAAAGACCTCAGCTAATGAGCTTCAGATTCTTTGAAAGCTTTCCATGAGGGAGAATTCTTCTTTTTTTTTTATCTTGTATTTACAACATTAAAAAAAAAGCAAAGTATATATGCTTTTAAGATTCCTTTTAATAAATGTTATAGTTGTGGTGAACCATTTTTGTGGCTGCAGGGCAAAGAGAGGCGTTTGCAACTAATTGAATGATTTTTAAAGCTGCAGTATATGCAACTTTGAATTTTGAATTAGCTGTGGTAAACAAGGGTGTATGTGTGTTTGTGTGTGTATGTGTGGGGTTTTTTTGCACGCCCATGAAATGTTTTTAGTTACATTGGCTTTAAAAGTAATCCTTTTCCTTTGGTTTTGCTGGTGAAATGAGAGAAGCCAAAACTAGCTTTCTTCCAGTCTTCACGTATCACCTTCCCAAGAGAATTAACAGGAGGATGGACATAGCTCTTCAGCACCAGTGAGACATGAATGAGAGTTGCTGATCATGTGCAGTGCCATGTAAAAATCCACTACCCATCTGAGATGATGGCTTTCCCTTGCTACCAGGCTGTGAAATTTGGGCTATGACCTATCCACTTGCTAGTTCAGATAGTAGGTGTCCTGGATTGTGAGCTTTCTGACAATATTGACCATGCAGGTGTTTAAGCCAATTCTGAACCCAAACCTTTCAAGCTGGCTGCAGAGAATGATTGTATACCCAAATCAAAGGGTCCTTCACTGCTGGTCATTTTTTAGGCACAGTTTAATTTGCAGTATTTATTTTTGTTTCTCCTAAAGGTCAGTCATCCTGCACCACTCTCAAACCAACCTGTCACTGTAGCGTGTTGTGTATAATTTCTCATGACAAGCTCTTGAGAAGGAGTGGTCACATGGGAAAGGCAAACTTGATCAAACGGAGTGACTGGGCCACATTGCTCTAGTAATCTCTAAACCTTGCTTTAACTTAAGAAAGAGTGTAATTGCATCCGAGCTCAAGCTCAGTAGTTGGCAGGTGGGCATCTTGCTTGCCTGGATAGGTAGAGAGAGACCTGTTACACTGAAAGTGAGAGAAAGGTGAGAGAAGGTGTTTTGTTTTCTGGCTGATGTGGTACCTCGTACTTCATTTATAAACCAGTAAGGTTTGAAATGCTCTTTGTATCCTCTTGTCTCTGTCTCTGCTTAAGGAAGAAAATTTGCAATGGACAGTTATTGCCTTAGTGAAGAGTTGGAAGAGGTGAAGTTACTGTAATTCATTTGGAATCAGAACTGGTTGTGACAATCTGTTAGAGTGGGGCTGCTCAACCTGAAATTTTGTGAAGGGGTAATTCTGCAGTGTCAGTATGTAGGAAATGCTTCAAATAGTTGGGTGGACAAGGTGTTAGGGAAGTGTGAAACACAAAATTTCATTAGCTTGGGATTCACTGCAGCAGTCTGAACACTCAAATACAAACTTGCAGCCAAAATATTTTGTGTAATTAGTACATTAGAGAAAATGTAATCTTTTCTTAGGTCGTGTTTGCCTTATGCTTTTCTGAGCTAAATTGTCCAGCCATTTCAGCTACAGATAGGTGCACGAACATACACTTGAGCCTTTTCTGATGGGCATTGACATTATTTCTTTGTGATAACTCATGTTCATGAATGACAGGAGAAGTTGAGGCAGTAGCTGGGGTTCAGGTGACAAGCTCTCAGAATGTGTCAGAGTACAGTATGGAGTGAACTGAACAGCCCTTCTCCATCTCATCTGAGGAGAAAGATGTCAAACTCAACATAATAATCATGGCTCTTAGAAGTGTTGGTCTGTGCTGAGTATGTTGTCATACAACCAATGAACTTCTAGTAAATCCTTCCTATGTTAGTGTAAATGGTAGCTGTTTTTCTTAACAAAGCTACATTTTGTTCATAATTTTTGGTAAATTTTTCCAAACTTTGGTTTTTTTGCCTCTTCAGCTGTTATGCTTTGTTGTGTTCCCACATTTTTCTTGCCAATAAAACTACTGTGTGTACATAGGAGGGAAATCTCAAATAGCTTTTGAGTAGCCTGTGAACTAAGCCTGAAAACTTCGGTAACTTTCTCTGACCAAAGCTTTCCTAATTCCTTGAAAAACAAATTTATTTGGTTCACTTTTAGATGAAGAAAACACCTGTAGGGTTTCTCAGGAATATTATTAATATACTAGTGATTAACAGCAGTTACTGATAGAGGTATTTGTCCTGTGTAGGACAATTAGAATTTGGAAGATTTTTATCATGAGTTATACAAAACAATATATAAAGCTTGTTTTGTCATTTTACCTACAATGATGATAGAAGCTGGTCTTGCTGCTACAGTTATCTTAAATATACCTTATCTCTAAATTACTGTCTCTGATCTTGAGAAAGTATAATTTATAAAGTCTCTTGTAATTGCTGCTTGTAAAAAAAATGTAATTTTATGTCTGGTACTGTGATGCTAAATTTTAGTTGCAGAAAGTTCAAGCTGTAACCCCATCTTTGCATTGGTTTGCACACTCCAAGGCAGAGCTGCCTTGTTCAGAGCTGTCTAAACCTGTTTTGCCATCTGACCACTTAACAGAGTGCTTGGCAGGGTGGAGGTTTTTCTCTGTCTGATTGTGCAGGGGCAGCTCTAATGCCTCATCTGTGGAAAGGGTTTTTAATGTGGGATCAATGCAGTTACTGAGGAAAGCTACTTGTGCAATTAAGAGGGAAGTAGATGGCCTATGGGAATGAAAAAAAAATATAAAAAAGGCAGAATGTCAATTAGCCTGCCCCTGCTGCAGGTTACTGCTGAATTAAAATACAGCTCAGTCTTTGAGCTAAGGTTGTTTTCATTCTTGTTAAACCCAGATCAAAGCTTTCTGGGCTGTATCAAGCAAAGGCAACCATCAACATAAGAGACTAGTAATTTTTTTATAATTTTTTTGCAGTGAGAATACATATGTGATTATGCTAATAAGGTCTGGCTTGCTGGATTTTGTGAAATAGTTACAAGGCAATCAGCACGCTTGTCTCTAATTGTCACTTGCACTTCCCCATATGGTGTAATATGACAAAGTCTGCATTTTGAATACTGTATGTTTTTTATGTAGATGCAGTATAATCCTGCCAATCTTTTGAAGAGTAGTTTATAAAATAAGTCAGTAATTGTAATTTTCCCTCAATATGCCTGAATTTATTTTGATTTTTTCTTTTTTCCTGTAGGCAAAACCAAAGCTTATAGAGCCAATAGACTATGAAAATGTCATCGTCCAGAGGAAAACACAGATTTTGAATGATCCTCTACGTGAGATGCTACTGTTCCCTTATGATGACTTCCAGGTAATCTAATCCACCCTGTTTTTGTTGTGGGGTTTTTTTGTTTGTTTGTTTGGGGTTGATTTTTCTTTTTTACCACAGGTTTTTAGCAGTAGTAGCCATTATGGGATAACTTCCTATTTCTTTGTTTCCTAACTCTCTTTAGCTTCAAAAATCCCCACAAATTTGCTGTGGGTCTCACTACCATGCTTGATTTACTCTTTTGGGTACAGAAGAAATAGCACAATTTCCTCCTCTGTCCAGATTATAAGATCTGCTTCTGCAACTCAACAGTTTTATTACCTTTTGAAGTACATGATCAGTCTCTTGTCACAGATCACTCCCTTTCCGATGTAGGAAATTATGTGATGCCTGTTTGAAAAAATCATCTGCTTTCTTTAATTCCTAAACTGATTTTTTTTCCCACGTTCTTAATAGTGAAGGACATGAACCTGTTCAAATGCAGTCTGGTACTCTTAGCTGCATCATGCCAGCCAAAACTAGCGAAATATCCCTTACATAACAGAGTTTCTGACTCATTTAAGCCAGACTTAACCAAGCTTTGTGATAATCTTGTTATATTTTTTTAATTGACCGTGTTTATCTAGATAAATCGTTTATTTCAGTACACCTTCTAAAAAAATTTACTTGTCGATCTAGTTAGGATAACTACCAAGCATCTTAGAGACTGGAGTTGCAGTAAATAGTGAGGAAAGTCTCTTGTCCACATGCCTATACCTGCAATCAACATGCCTATTTGAAAAGTATGCAGACATTTGAACTGTCTGTAAATTAATTTTATTCAGCAAAGTAGTTGAAGCCAAGTTTGTTTACCATGGGGAAAGTTGATGATGAGTTGGTATTACGTGTTGAATTTGTAATGAATTTCCCCTGGCCTATTAGAGTGTTTACCTGGACTTTATTTTTAATACAGTCTAGGGGCTTCTTTTTCATTAATTCTGACATCAGTAACTCTACTTGTAGCCTTCACACTCTGACCTAAAGAATTTGAGTTTTGGGAAGCTGCATTTATTTATAGAGGGATTTGGGCTTCATGTGTTCACAGCCACATGTGGAAGTTTACAGGATGGAAGTAAGATTTCTTGAAAAGGGTGTTGTACTGATAGAAGTTTTCAAATACAGAGTCTTTCAGGATGATACTCGGCACCAGGTATTGGCTTCAGGACTGAAAAACATGAGTAGGCTACACCACCAAAATCCCCTTCTGTAGTGTGTCTCTTCAGAATCCAGGTTACTTCTGCTGTGTGCTCTTATCTGATTCACTAGCTCACTTACCAGGGTCATTCTGAATGCTGAATTCAGCTCTGAATTATCAATGAAGAAGAAACAAACCTGTTGGGAATATCCTCAGGTGTTTTGTCTGAGCAGTCTGAACTCTGAAGAGTTTAACTGCTATTTCTAATGACCTCCTGCAATTCTTGTCCTCAGGCCTATGTGAGAGAAGCTAGTCCATAGTTCTCTGTCTCATCCTTCAAAAGGAATGACTGAATTTTGTCATAAATTGTAGTGTCTTTTGTCATCCTTTGTTTGGATTCTGTCATCAGATTTTCATCAAGGCAGGCATTAAAGTGTGTGTTACGTCAGAAGATTTCCTTCAGAGTCTCATTTTATGCAAGATTTACACGAAGACTGGTTTGTACTATCAAACCGTATTATCAAACTTTTATTTCCTTGGAAGACTTGCTGGCACAAACTGACTCCAAATATTTTTGTTGTACACATAACTCTTCTGTACTACTTTGATCTATCTAGCTTGTTTTCAACAACACAAAGCATTTAAATCTGTCATTCAGTGTATTAAGAAAATATTCCCAAGTCAGAGAATAGAAAACCCTTAAGTGCTTATTATTTTTGTTTGAAAGTTAAACCTTTTAACCCTGTTCAGTTTTGCATAGCCATATTTATAGGTTTGAAATCAGTAGTCATTATATAGTTGCCAGTATCATTTGAATAATTAAAAGAAAATGAAGGCATATTTTCTCTGTTTGCCCTTCAGCTTTGTATGTATTTTTTAAATTCCTCTTTCTTAACTTATGGCTGTCACTCAGTATGTGAGCAGTTCTTGGGTAAGCCATGGCTCAAATGTTTGATACTCATCCCCCTAAAGAAAAATTTAAAATAATGAGCTAAAGCATTTAGAACTACCCGTAAACACACTTAGAACTGTTTATAGGTGGAAACGCCTGCCATTGTCTAGAAACCTGTTCCAGCTATTTCCTTTCAGAGCATTCAGTTTTTATCTTTACAAAGTTCTTCCTCACACTTAGGTTAAATTGATTACAATCTAAAAAAAACGCTTGCCTGGAAAGGAAGGCCAGCAGTGTTAATTTATAATGACATTAAGAGTAAGCGTATTTTGTTCAGCATGGCCCTAAAACTAGTTCTTAAAATGGCACAGAAAAGACTTAGCTTGCTGTACTAGATATCACTTCTGGAATTTTTGGAAGATTGCAAAAGAAGCTGCATGTTTTCGAAGAAGCACCACTGATGATACCAACATTGAATTTCTGTTAAAGTTTAAATTATTTAGACAGAAATTGGAAAGAAATATTTGTGCTTGATTTGGATTTTTCTCTTTTTCTGGTAATGCAGTTAGATAACTGAAGTTTAATCTATTTGGTGTGAGAAGCTAGTATTGAAGGAGAACCAATATTAATTTTTAGTCCATATCAGAAATGAAAAAGCACAGCAACTGGCTTTTTTTTTATCAAATATAGCTCTCCCTTTTTCTCTCCTCTTCCTCCTGATGAAAATTATTTGTCCAGTGGGGGAAAGGGGGAAAAAAACAGCACAAAGGGGGAAAATAACTCTTTTTCTATTCAGGTATGACTGTTCTCTAAACATGCTGTCAGAAGTAGCTCTAAGCTCAAATCAATAGCAAAGAAACATTTAAGAAAGGATGGAGCAGAAAATACTCCAGTCTTGGAAAACTCATAAAGTTTGAAGGATTGTTCTTCAGCCAGCTATCTAGTTACAGGAACCTTTCCAGATTTCTACTTAACTGCATTTGCCATTGTCCCAAACGTGGTTAGCTGAGGTTATGAAACATGCTTTCTCTCTTTTTATACATGTTTGGTAGCAGTTCATTTACTTTTCAGAAGAACATGATTTCTGTTCTGCTTTGTGCAGAGTTTCAAATCCAAAAAAATAGGCTTGTGATTTTTTTTTCTTTCAAGTTTTTTTGTCCTTAATGCTATTATATCTAAATAATAGCAAGATTTGCTTTTCTGTATTTACCAGAAGAGCTCTTAATCAGCAACTTCTTCTCCATATATTGGGTCTTTTTTAATTTACCACTTGAAGATTGTTTCAGCTGCTTTTCACAAGCACAAGCTCTAAGTTTTCTGCACTGAATTCACTTATCAGGTTACTCCCTACCTTGTTCTCAAAAAATTTATGGAGGCAGATGTGTTTGAAGACATGTTTTGATTTTGGCACCGAGTTTGCTTTCATTCTTTGTAAGTGGGGTATCTAAACTTTCTTCATGCTTCAGTTCACTAGTGTGTTCATTTTTAGCTGCATTTTTGTTCTCTTTTTCATGATGATGCCTATACAATATGTTTGTTAACTATGCTGACAGAACCACTTTTCTGCCACCCATTGGGACATCTCTTTTAATGTTCATGCTACTCTCAGTCCCTATACTGCCAGTTTTTCAAGGCAGTCCCTCTTGTAGCCTCTTGGTGGGAAGAGCCATCTCCTTTGTAACACTGAATGACTATCCATTGGATACTCTTGTATTCAGGTTTGTGCCTCTTCATGGCTTGTTGTAAATTTCTCACCTGAATTTCAGTAATTTGCTCAGTAATGAAGTGGCTTCATAACTAAATAACATTAGTTTAAAATAGGCCACCTTCATGACGGTGGTGGTGGTGACGTTAAAATCTCACGCTCAATGACTGCAAAATTGGTGTTTTTTATGTTAACTGCACAGTGGGTAAATTATTTAAAGCAACCTTAACCCAAAGCAGTACTAGTGTGTACTTGGCAATAAGTCATCCTTTATCTAAATACGGTTTGGTTTTTTTTTTGTTTTTTTTTTTTTAAATACTGCCTCAATTTTTCAAGGAAATATTAGAACTGTGGAAGGGTTTGGGTTGGAAGCGACCTTAAAGATCATCTTGTTCTAACCCCCTGCCGCGGGCAGGAACACCTCCCACTAGAGCAGCTTGCTCAGAGCCCCTTCCAGCCTGGCCTTGAACATCTCCAGGGATGGAGCATCCACACCTTGTCTGGACAACCTGTTCCAGTACCTCACCACCCTCACAGTGAAGAACTTTTTCCTAATATCTCATCTAAACCTGCTTTCTTTCAGTTTAAATCCGTTCCCCTTTGTCCTGTCAAATAATGCAAATGCAGGCTAAATTTGTTTGTAGCAGATAAAATGTGGGTGCATTCCTACCCATGGTAAATTTGTCTTTGCAAAGTTATCACAGTGTTGAAGACAGTTTGATGCTTAGCTTAGACATCATTTCACCTTTGTTATTTTTGGGTTTGAGCCATATGGATTTAACACACTTTCACTTCAAACTCTTAGCTTTTATTTAATGCGAGTTAAGTACTTCTGAAAATAGATACTACGCCAACTTCACAGAAGTAAAACTAAATCCAGGTCATTCTATGAGAAGGCACGTCTTCAGTAGAGGAAAAGCAAAAAAATGTCCAAGCAGTGTTCCCATTTTAGAGAACACAAATTAAACTGTTCAAATAACTAATTTTGAGTTGTTCCAAGTAATTTCTCTATTTAAAATCTTATTTTGGGTTTTTCCTTAAGTCTTTAGCTGGCTGTTGTAAGTCGATTTAGTTTGGAAATTACTTTATAATACAGGTTCTGACACTTCCCATAAGAAGGATCTGACACTTCCCATGCAAAGGTTAAGTCAGTTCTGACACATGGTTGTTTTAAGGGGAGGATCTCTCCTACAGCTTGCCATCTTTTCCACTGAGTCTTTTAGAACAGTATCTGTCTCTGTAGCTGGAGCATGAGCTTCTGGGGTAGCAGTCTCACTGGCAAACACAACCTTGTGGCAGAAAGAACATCCATTGCAGTCTGCACTCCTTGTGGACAGGTTCTCTATCCATATTCCATCAGGTTTCAGGTAGAAAGTACTCCTTGGTTCACTTGGTGAAATGTTCTTGCTGCTGTGGCCTTTTCTGAGACCTCAACATATCCTAAATCCCTGGGACTCAGTCAGAAGGCTTTGTCAGTGAAAGAGTGTTAACTGTGTGCCTCAGTAAGTGCGAGTCCTGGCTCGTGTTAAAAGTGGCCTTCCTTAGTTTTGACAGCAGAGTAATTGAAAGGGTTTTTTAATTTTCTTTGAGAGTATGAGACAAGCACTTTATAGTTCCTGATGCTGCCATAAATCAAATGATCACTCAAACCCAGAGAGTTGAAAAGTTTCATTTCTACAAAGCAGTCCATCTAATGTAGTTGTGAAGAGAGTTTGTTGAGAAGACAATCCTTCCTTTCCTAATTTTTCTTTTGGAATATAACCTGTATTTATGTGCATGCTTGCTTTTAAAATATTGTGGTGCTGCTTAAATGATTATTTTTAGGAATTTGCTCTAAATCACAATGCCTCACTCATTGCATTTCCTGGCTCTTTGATACACTACTTCTGCCGATGGATGTGCTGACAAGGAGATGGATGCATTAAGACAATTGCTAATATGAACAAAATTGACAAGTCAGATTCTTCTGTTTTGTCACCAATATTGATGCAGTACTGAGATAAAAATCTTTTTATGTGTGAGCGACTAGAAGAAAGACCTTACTATTGTATTGATAGTTGTGTAGCAAGGTAACAGCAGCAGACATTTTGGAAGTATGTTCAGCAAATTCAATTTTACCAAATTATGCTAGACTGTTAAAATTTGATTGATGAGTTCATGGGTTTCCCATGAAAAGTGCCTGGTAAGATGCCACCTTAGTCTCTGGTTTGTCTTCAGATAATATTTTTTAGGAAAGCACAGTATAATAGTATGCTTGTACAATATACATATATGTAAATACTGCATGTAATATTTATATATTATATAAAGTAGAAATAATTTCTCATCAAATATCAGACTATTTCATTGGAATAGTACCTAGAAATTCTGGTCTTAAGGTAGTTTTACTGCTCTTAATAGAAGTTTTTATTTCTATAGCTTGTGAAAACAAATACGTAATATGATTTGAAGATAATTCTAGAATTAAGAAAACTTCATTTTTAAAAGCTGTTAGCATATAAATTTATATCTTCTTGCAGTTCAGTTTTTTGTTTTTTAACTGTAGTTTGCAAGGTTTATTGGTCCCATGAAATGTTGAAGAGTTTGTGGTATTTGGTTTTAATACCTCCCACCTCTCCCACCCAAGGAGTTAGCATTGTCACTTTTAGTGCTCTAGACTAGATGAATTAGTTGACTGTGACTATGGGATTATTTTTTTTTCCCTTTCAATATTTACTGTAATTGAATATTCTTACTTAAATACTCTCCCCAGTTAAAGGAGTGAGGCTTTGGTAATGACCAAGATAATCAGTCACCTTATGGATCAGACTCTCGATAGAGATAAGTTAAAGTAATGTACTTATGCACTCTTTGTTTTTCAACACAACATGTGGAGCTTTTTCGTGTCACATTTTAATCTGATCCTTCCTGGATGTGAGGAGTCCTGTAACTAACAGGTGAGGGACCACAACCCCTTCCAGGCCCTGGCTGTGTAAACTCTTGTTCACCTTTGATGGCCTAAGCGATGAGATTCCTTTCCACACAGTGCAAAAACAAGTTCTGTTGCTGTGTGGTTATTTTCATTTGTGGTCCACAAGATTTTGTTAGGTTTTCATTTTTTTCACTTTACAAATGTGACGTATCCCCAGCACAGGTCTGAGAAGCAGAATTTCATGGTCACAGAGAGATTTCCTGCTCTCTGGCAGTCTTCCTGTGCCTCTCTGAGTTCTGGCATAGGATGGGAATAAGTTCTGACTTGGTAGGCTGAAGTATATATATATACTTCAGTGATCTACACCTGCTCTCTAAACCTGCAGTTAAACAGTGCTAGTCTCATTTTTTGTCACTTGAGATCTGCAGTTGAATTACTCTTTTATTTTGGTGTAGATTTCTTATCTTCCTTGAATAATAGTTTTTATGTGTAGTAATAACACTACCTTAATGTCTGTCTTAGAAATGTTGGAGTTATGGTGTTGTGGTGGAATTATTTTTTTTCTAGCATTTTCCATATTGAAATATAGTGGAAAAAAACTATGGCATCTATTTCTCACTGATTCCAATCTTGCCCTTATTGTGAAAGAAGGAGCATGTTGCTTGAATGAAAGGAAATTCTCACTAATTGGCTATTCTGAAACATCATGTTCATAGGATGCTTTCTGCTGAGCTTTTCTTCATTATAGTCATGTAACTGAGTGTGGCTGTAATGTGTCATCTGCCCTTTAATTGCAAATTTCATTAATTGCTTTTGTTGTTTATCAGACAGCATTGCTGCAGCGGCAGAGTCGATACATTCGTTCAACAGTTCCTGAAAATGCAGAAAAAGAAGCTCAGAGCCTGTTTGTAACTGAGGTAATACTGAAGTTGCATGTGGCTGTGTGTAACAACAATATTATACCTGACTTGTTTTTTTTCTTCATTTACCATTTAAAACAAACAGAAAAATAAGCCCTGGGAAAAGAATTGAGTATTTATTGCCACTTACTTGTCAGTTATTTCAAGGCAAAATTTCCAGGAAAACCCAGTATTAAAACCCAGTATTTTTTCCACTGGTGGCTGGAAAAGAAGCTTTACAGGATAGCTTTTAATTGTTTTGTTTGCGTCATTGGCTTTTGCAGATGGTTCTCCCCCACCTTCATTATGCTTTTGGCTTTTCCAGATGAACATGGGTGATTTCAATACATAATGTTGGATCCACTAGTAAATCTGGAATGAATCATTGTGACTTGTTTTTTCTGATAAAGTCTCACACCAGCCATTCTTACTTTGTTCATAATAATCTTGTACAGATTGCTGGAACAGAGGTATCCAGAATATAACACTTGTGGAGGCCAAAATTCATTATGACTGTTAAACTTGTATGCTGTATGTAAGAGAAACATCCTCAACCCTAAAGTTTCTCAGAACTGTTTGCTTATGTTGGCATTCCTTTGGTTTTGTGAGGTTGCTCTTCATTTATTGTCTTGTTGAAGCCTTTAAGGAACTAAAGGTTCAATTGTTTTTTCTTTTTTTTTGTATTATCTGCTGGTTTTCTACTGATATTCTTTAAGCTGATATTTTAACATCTGAAACAAGTAAATGTCTGTTGTAACGCCAATAAAACTGAAAAAAATTCAGATAGCTGAATCTTCATCAAAGTGATTTATCCACACTGCTACATACCCTTAATACCTAACCTAAACATGTCTGAAATAAATTTGAAGAGGATAGACAAGAGGAGGGAGGAGTGTTAGCGGTAATTCATGAAGTTTAATGAGTTTCTGCTGAAACAATTGCTTGGCAAGTATTAAACTTGTGTTTTGAAATCTAAAGAAAATATTTACGATTTATTGGATGCCGTATTTGTGTATATGTAGGTTTCATGTGTAACATAAAATTTTGCATTGAATGGTTTCTGTCAACAGATTTTGTCAGTTTTATGTTACTCTGTTCAAAGCCAAGATAAATCAGTACTTTTATGTTGTAACAACATGGGTGGAGTAAAATGGTATTTCCTGTGATCTAGATCAGAACTTAATGACATAATAGCTTTTCAACCACTGCAAGCATACAGTTTCAATTTAAGTATTAATTTAATTGCGCGAAGTATAAATTCAATGAAAATATATTTTTGGCTTTCTGCATCAGTATGTGCACAATTGAATACTCTGTTTAGATAAGGTGTCCATTTTTGTGCTGTTGTCTAAGGGCTCAGTCACGTTTTCAGCTTGAGATGAGTTTTGTTCTGAAGACTTGGCCATGTTTTCAGCTGTGACAAAATGCTGGTTTAACTTTTTGGCCCACTGAAGATGGTTAATCCAGATGCTGAGTGCATTCACCATTTTCTGGTTTTATTAAATACATGTCTAGCAGATGATAACATTCCATTGAGACATACAGCTTGTTCAAAAAGCTATATTGCATTAGACTATTGCAAAAGAAAGGAAGTGTACGGAATTTTCAGAGATTGATATGTAACCATAATAATTCATAAACAGACATACCTTAAGAGGACTTCTTGTGCTGTGTCCATTGAATGCCTTTAATCCTCTTCCAGCTAATATTGATACTTGGTTTTCATTTAAACAGTGCATCAAAACCTACAATTCAGACTGGCATATTGTTAACTATAGATATGAAGATTACTCAGGAGAGTTTCGACAGCTTCCAAAGTAAGTATGTTATTTAGTTTATTTAGTGGTATGATAAATTGAAATTGTGAAGGAATTTTGCATTTAATATAGACTTATTTATTAGAGAAGTATATAAATATGTATCATATGTAAACTGAAATACACTATATCCATGTTTAATGGTCAGTAGAGATGATAAAGGCTTGTTGGATGGAATTTATTAACTTGAATGTATAATATCATGTTAAACCATTTTCTGTGAAGGTCCTGTAATAACACAGCCTTGTTAACAGGCAAGCCAAAACAAGACATTGTATCATTGACAATGTGAATTTAAGTATGATAACTAAAACAGGCTAATGTTTAGATGAATCTAAGATGGTAATATCCTGTTTTCATCGCTTCAAAGGCAGCTTTTGGAACTCCCTTTAGGAGCGTGGGGAATAGAACCGAGCTGAGATGGTTAGAGCAGGTTTTCAAACGATGATTCAAAGTAAAAGCCTAACTGACATCTGCTATAAACTTTCTAAACCATCTGCTAGAGAAATCTTTTCCCACTTTTTCAAAATTTTCTAGGAAGACTATAGAGATTAGAACCTTAATTCAGAATGTCTGAGGGTAGCTAAATTAGCTAAATACTCTGAATACTCCAACTCTGGAAAATCTATGTCTTCCATAACTGCTTTCCTGCATCTGCCAGCTAAGAAATAGTTACCTTGCCCTGTGGAAAGTTCTGATCTACTCACAAGTTTTGTACAAGTCAGTACCTGGTTTTCACTTGCCCTGAACAGAAACCACAATAGGAATTTTCAAAAGTGCATTGTCCTGCAAGGAGCCAGGGGTTGCAGGTATGAATTCTTAATCATAAGATATTAAGAGTGCAGTGAATGAGAAGGCATTTGTTCTCTTCAGTTACACGTTAGTACAGTGACAAGCAGAACAAAAGGGACATGGCAGCCAGATGTACAGATGAGGAAAATTGCTTTCTAAGAAATAGAACTAATGCAAAATGCATGCTTTTGCTTAGTTTATCTTGGGTTTTTTCCTCTTTAGTACGAAGAGAACATCTTAATCTTTGCATCAATAAAATATGTAACTAATCACAAAATTCCTAGTACTTCAGAAGCTTTTTCTTTTGTAGTAAAGGGACAAAGCCAGACAAGCTTCCTGTTCATTTATATGAAGTGGACGAAGAAGCAGATAAAGATGAGGTGAGCTAATAGCAATTCCTTACTTTCTGGTTTTTTCATTAAAGAATGTTGGGTGTGTAGAGGTTGTGAGCTTGGTTAAGTGTTGATGTCAGTACATGAAAACAGAGATTAGCTTGAACCACCTTATTGGGAAACAAATTAGTTATTTTTCCTGTCTCCTTTCAAATAATCTTGTTCTCTAGAGATGTATCGGGTGAGTTAGAAAAAGTTTTGACAGATAATTAAATTGAAGTTTCAGTACTTGGTGACATACAATTCTTCAGCTGTCATAAAATCTGCTTTATACTGTGTCTATGTAGACAGGTCTCCAGAGAGAAGTGTTTCCTGCAGTTTAATCATGGAACTGAGTAAAATCATTGGTGAATCTGTTCAAACACAACAACAGCACGCACACTTCAGCATGCATGACACCACAGTGTGAGCTAAAATCAATTAATCACAAATTTGAGTATAGGATAAGACTTGGAGAGCTATCATGGAAACAAAAGCTTAAAAAATTGACTAGAACTCCAAGATATTTTCTCTTGTGTCATTGACTTAGGGAAAGGAGAAATGTATAGCATCAAGCAATTTTCAAGTATATTTCAAATGCCAAAGACTTTTTTCAGCAACTGCCTCTGTTATTTTTGTGCTTTATTTATTTTTTACCACACCCTGTTTCAAAATACATTTTTAAATGCCACTGTTATTTTTTGGTACAGGTACTTGAAATCTTACATCTCAAACAAGATTTAAAATAAAATAATTTTTATTTTTTGTGGTTTTAACCTCTTGACAATTACTTTGCTCCTAAATTCCTGGTACTCAGAACTGCTGCATATGAAATGGAAGTATTAAATGTGAAGACATTGTTTGGGGAATTCATCTGAGTAGATAGATTTGCAGTCAGAGTCCCAGGCTGACGTTTATCCAGCACTGCTATTAATCTGCACTGTGATATTTGGACAAATAACTTTATGCATCTGTATCAAAACTTCCTATTTGTAGGATGGGAATAATTGTGATTACTATTATACTGACATTTAAAAGATTTGGCATTATTTACTGTGATAATATTTCTGAGAATAGAAGTGTTTTAGAAAACAGTGAGTTGAACTCTAAAAAATTAAATGAATATATGATTAGCTATAATTCTTACCAGGAAATACATTATGGGTAGAGTTAGGTGAACACTGAAAAACTATAATTTGGCTATTAGCAGGTAGTATGTGTTTTACCAGGAAGTGTAAGTGGAGAGGACTGCTTGTGTCCTGTAAGAACAGGCAGGAGCAGGGTATCCCTTTCAGAAGTACAATCACTGGAGGTCTGCTGCTTTTTGAGGAACTGGAAAAATAAACACAAGGAAAAAGACATGCTAGGAGGAAAAGGGAAGTTAATGGGACAATAAAGTGGTGGGACCATAAATTCTTTCATCTAGGGAAGACTTAATGGAAGAGGTGTTTCTTTCAGACATTAGTATCTTTCTATGCCAAAAAGCACAGATGCAAACCTTAGATTGAAAGTTGTTTGGTCTTTTTGTTTCACTTTTGTTTGTGTTTGAAGAAAGCTGATTTATTAAGAGAATGATAGCAAACAAAAAGCTACAAATGATTAAAAATTGGAGGAAAACCAGATAAGATTAGTTTAATCATGGATTATTAAAAAGGAGAAAATTACCTAGCAAAAACTAATTTGGGCTATCAGACCATCAGGTTGATGTTTACAAATGGAATTTTTCAATCCAGTATGGGATCAAGATAGGGGATTGTTTTTGTTGAAACAGTTGCTGTTGAAGTAAACTTTGGAGCTGAGTTTGTGGGAAAGATCACTGTAAAATGTGCAGCACAGTGTGCAGCAGTTATGATAAAAGTGAGGAAATTACCTTAACAGTTGGAAACAGGAAGTATGTTTTCAGTGTAAGAGTTGTGTGTTAACAACTGGGTCCTGGGTTCCTTTGTATTAACAGATGGTCAGCTGGAAAGATTCAGTAGCTTTTTGGCTCTGTAGGCAGGAATTCTGCCTGACAGAAAGAAATGGTGTAACTAGAGAGGCCCAAATGACACTCAGTTTTGTTGCTAGAAAACAGCAGGCAGCTCAACAGAGTTGGGAAACTGTACACCTCAGAGACTGGGAACTGGAGTCTTAATAGAGCTAAATCTTAATTTTTGTTAACCCAGGTAATGAATGAGTTTTAGTCATGTGAGGTGATCCTATGCATGATTTGTGCAATTACAGAAAAGCGTTGGATGTTTTGTGCCAAGTTTTGGTAATAACTCATCATCTACTCATCGCCTTACACTTGTAAAGGTGATTTAAACCCACCCTTTCCTTGGGGATAACTCACACCAGGGGAGGAGAAGAGTCATATAGTCATATTTGGAAACCCAGTGTTTTAAGTTGTGTCTGTGTCTTTATTCTTGTACAAGAAAAATAGTTATCTAGGTAATAGAACAGCTAATGGCTTGAAAATATGAAAAAGAAAGATGGTTGTGTTGCTTGGATAGTGAGACTCTTTGGGACACATGAAAATTTACTGAGTATTTCTGGTCTATGCCTTTGGTCCATTGTATCAGATGCTAACTTCAATAGTACCAAGCTGACTATAAATTTTAAAAGATCAGATTGATGCATCTTTTGTCTTCTGTTCACAGTTTTTTGAAGTTCACATGTGCATATGCTTATTAGTATGCAAGCTAGACAGACTAAATAAACTGTAAATAAATTACCTAGTAACTTTTTACAGAATGTTCCTTGATTCAGTTCCAGAAACAAATTCATGTTATTCCAAGATTTGGTATAATGTTCAGTTGTTGAACTAGTGACTCTCTCCCCCTTAATTAATCAGCATGTTTTCTTAACAGCCAAGAAAAGGAATTAGAAAATGCATTTGAGGTACTCAAGGATGTTTTGTGATTTTGTTTTCAGCTGGATGCTCTGCTAATTCTGAATGTTTCATTAAAAAATTTACCAGGAGTAGTTCTCCTCTAGATGGAGAAAAATCCTCCTACATGTCTAATTTATTAATAATTTTGTTTCAAAATGGGCTACATCAACTGGAAACCATGGTAATGTCAGCTTCGTAGTACTCTAAAAGATTACTTGGTACTGGTGACTTCATATTTATTCTGTGGCAGTTATAAATCAGTCTTTTTGATCTGTTTTGATAGCAGAGTGCTGCTTTTTGATAGTTGTCTACATTCTAAGGTTTTTGATGCAGCCATTCAGTTCCCTCCCCTGGCAGATGGATGTGGTGTACAGGCAGTGGGTGTAATGTGTGATGCTTGCATTGGATCTGCTGTTTGTGAACTTGCCTAGCTGCCAAGTTCAGTCTTGTTCCCTCTGCAAAGCTTTGATTCTGATCTGTAAAAGGGCAGATCCAATACAAGAATTAATTCTCTATAAATTCTTAAGATGGTAATGTCTTTGAAGTACTGCATGTAAATCAAAATGGTTTGAGAAATCTTGGTTGAAGTTTTGCATAAGCATGTGTTTGCATTGTTCATTTTGGCAACAGAAATAGGTAAAAATTCTTACACTCTGTGGAAAAGGTTAACAAGGTAAATGTAAGTAAATGTTTGAATTTTTGACTGTTTGCTTACTCCCCTGTTTCACTGGGATTTTTCTTGACTAACATTTAGCTGTCTATAGACTGGATCATCCTGTTCTCTGTAGATAAAGCCGGTAGAAGTGGCCAGATTGCATGTTAAAAGTTAGATGAGGTCAATCTCATCCCAAGTCTTTAAATAAAATAATGGAAAAGCTATAGAATTTCAGCAGGGACTCATGGTACATTATTATCGTTATGTTATGAACATAGTTATTCCAACTTCTAAAATGACTTCTGAAATTATTGGTAAATGCTACATGGACTGTGATGCAAAAGTTTACCTTTTCATTTTTCTTCTTTTTTTCGTTCTTCCTTTCCGTGTTTTCCTTTCTTCATCTCCAGGATGCAGCATCTCTTGGATCTCAGAAGGGTGGAATAACAAAACAAGGATGGCTGTACAAAGGGAACATGAACAGTGCAATCAGTGTGACGATGAGAGTAAGTTTAAGAATATCTTACATATGACAAAAAGCTGAACACTGATATTAAATATCTCTGTGCCTTGGACAGGTCAGTTTATGGTATGTGGTTTAGTTCTGAAAAAAATTGTATGAAAAAAAAGAGGGAAGCTTGCGTGTACTCCGTATATCTGAAACCTTGCTTTTATTTTATGTAAATCAGAAAAAAAAAAACCAACATGAAAAGTCCAGTAAGTAGGAGGAGTTAAATTTTCCTAACTGTGCCCTGGTGTGATTTCAGTGGAAAAGGGACTGTGTAATATGGGGGCTGGGGGGCTGTATTTGTTTGTATTATCATATTTTATGTAAAAGTATAATTTTTAAATTTGCCTCTTCTATTATAGAGTCAGTTTTAAGTACCTTTCAATAGGTCAAAAATATTGTCAAATGATATAGTGCAATCCTGCTGCAGATATCATAAGTTAATTTTTTTAATCACTCGTTTCTGTTTGCTTTTCTGCAGATACTGATTATGTTATCTATAAATAAAAGCTTTTTTTTATTACCTACTCTATAAATAGTGCTTATGAGTATATAATATGAAGCTAATTAATACTAGTGTTGTCACTGTTCTTTTTCCCTCCTTTCTTTTCACTAGTCATTTAAAAGAAGATTTTTCCACTTAATCCAGCTTGGTGATGGATCCTATAATCTCAATTTCTACAAAGATGAAAAAATATCAAAAGAACCTAAAGGATCAATATTTCTCGATTCATGCATGGGAGTGGTTCAGGTAATTATAATTATTCTGCCTGTTTGCCAATTAATTCTGTATTTATTAGCAAGTGAAATTTTATTTAAGATCTAGATTAGTGTTGTTGAATGTAGATAAGTACCTATTATGCAGAGGAACAAATAGACAAACTGCATCCTGCCAGAGCAGTGAACAAGATTTCAAAGGGCAGGAGACTGAATTTTTGAAATCTTCCTGAAAAGAACATAAATTACTGGTTGGTGTCAAGTATTTAGCAAACCAGTTTCTGAGGCAAATGCACAAAGAGCCCCAAACTTGGCAAAGTAATGACAGCATAAAATTGAAGTTTATTTCAGTTAGATTTTGTGCTTGCATGAGCTGTAAAATGTTTTTCATAGCTTCTTGTGTGGGATTTTTGTTGCAGGAATTGTATTGAATTCAAACACCCTTCCAGATGCTTTCGTTTGACCTTTATGATGTTACTTTTCTGTGCTTTTCTTTATTTTGAAAAGTTAAAGGCTTTGGTAAAATGTTTGTCAGTAGCAAGTGCCAAAGAAAAGATTTTTTTTCTTTTTTTTGTGATTCTGCTGTGTATTTATAGTACAGCATGTAGCTGTTCTGTTAAGCACAGCATACCTGAAAAAACTCCATGGGTCTTGGGGTTTTTTTAAACTTGTACAGAAATAGGCGAAGTTTAATAAAAATGTATTGCTTAAATAATATTTTTTTAGCATAAAGTTGTTTGAAGATTTACACAAAGAGGTAAAACAGCTTTACAGAGGATTTTTTGCTCCCCAAAATATTGTACTATTGTTTCTTGGATGCACATTTAGTGGGTAACTCCTATGAAAATCTTAGAATTGTAATACATTTTATTATATTGCAAGTTCTATTTATAATTTTGCAATTATTCTGCCTTAGAGATACAATTCTGGCCAACTCCACTGAAATGAATTTGATTTGTGTTTTTAAAACAAGCCAACAAACATAAACGTGGTTGCTAAACACGGCTGTAGTCTCATCAATGTATACAAATTCTGATGGTGGGTGCAAAGAGGACAGAGCCAGGCTCTGCTCAGTGATGCCCAGGGGCAGGGCTGGAGGTAACAGGCACAGCCTGAAACACAGGAGGGTCCCTCTGAACATCAGGGAGCACTTTTTCACTCTGAGGGTGACCAGGCACTGGCACAGGCTGCCCAGAGAGGTTGTGGAGTCTCCATCCTTGGAGATCCTCAAAAGCTCCCTGGACATGATCCTGTGAATTGGCTGTGCTTGAGGAGGGAGTGTTGGATGAAATGACGACCAGAGGCCCCTTCTAACCTCTAACTGTTCTATCATTTTGGGATTTAAAACCTGAAAGTCTCTTTTCCTCCTACATACTTTTGTACTGTTCCATACTTTCTGTTCCGTCAGTTCAATCCAATTAACCTCAAGTTTCCTCAGAATCTGCCAGAAGCTTGCTTTTTAAAACAAACAATGTATTACTGTTTCTTTTGTTCTTCTGCAAGTAGGGCTTATACAGTCATCTTAAGTAAAACTGTACTTTGCATGCTTTAAAATTTATAGTTGGCTGTGCCTTTAATGCTATACTGTGTTGTACAGTACCCTCAGTGTTCATCTTGGCACCTGGTCTTTAAAACTGCATGTAAAAATTTGGGACCAGTTATGAATTAGCATCAGGTGCAAAATCAGAACTAGTTAATGCTCAATTCCAATACGCCAAGTAGTCATTCGGAGGCTTGGATAAAAGGAGTTTGGAAATAACTGTTTTCTTCACTTGAATTTTTGATGGGGGGCAAGCAAATGCTGATTTAAACAATCAAATATTTTACATAGTGTTCCTATTCCAAATGTAGTTTTATTATCTTATATTATGTCCTGTATCCTTTCTGGCTGACCTCATTGTTTTACTTACTATTGGTATTGAATTAGCATTTAAAAACTCATGTGGGAAAAAGTGGTATCTACACAGTAGAAATTGCACTTCCATTTAACAGAAGAGAAAAACAAAGGAAAATATTTGTAAGGACCCCAGCCATATTACTTTGAAGTAATCTGTCATGGAATTCATAGAAGTGGTTTTTCTTAGGTAGTTATGCTTACGAGCTTTTGTTCTCAGAATGAAACTACTTGTTTCAGAGTCAGTATTTTCAGTGAGGGGAGATAAGTTCCTATTGCATTGCTATAACACTTTTCTGTTTTGTGTTCATTCAGTGTATTTGCTTACTAATATTTTCAAAGACAGTAGATGCCTGAGAGAAAAATACTGGCTTCACTAACAGACGTGAGGTTAGACCAGAATATGCTTCTTCATCAGAACTTTTATCAAGAGGAATGCTGAATTTGTGCAGTAGATGGGTTTTGTTTGGTTGGGGTTTTTGGTTTGGCTGTATTTCTTTTTTTGCCCCAGCTTAAGAGTCTGGAATTCCTGGAATTCTGTTTGGTGTTTTTGGATTTGGTTTTGTTTAATTGGGATTTTTGTTTTAATACCAAATTGTGTAGAGACTTTTCTGATCAGAGATGTGGAGTGCATAATATATGCAGTGTATGTATTCACACGTCTAGCCATATGTACATGTATAGCTGCTCTAATTCAGAGTTTTGTGAAAGCTGAGATCTGTAACATCTACCACTTATGTATAAAGTTTTACACTGTGAAATGTAGAGGTTACTTTTCTCAGGATTTTTCATTTATTTCAGCATGGAAGTCCACACTTTTGTTGATATGCTTGACAGAAACTCAACTTTGGTAGAAAGCTGATTGTTCTGTCAACAAGTAGTTAGTCTGTTAATTGAAGAATCTGAGATACAGTGAAACTAATATGTAGTTTGGCATTTAATTTAGCTTAAACAAAAAATTCCCCAACCATTAAGTCTGTCTTACTGTTTATTTTAAGATTTATCTAATGCATTATCCGTTTGTAAAACTAAATTGATGATAATATAGAATTTTCATTTAAGACTTCTGAATTCATTCCCAGAAACATGAGTCAGGCTAAGTAGCATTTGAAACCCTGGTTTAAATTGTGCAGAAACGGATGACAAAAATGTTTGAGGAAAAAAGGAGGAACTGATTCCCTATTTTATGTATATCTATATGACTAACAATATCAGGGCATTTGGGGTTGATGTTGGTTATAATTTTACCTCCAATGCACAGCCATACATCCGTGTGCGCATCCGTACATCCATGTGCACATCCATACATCCGTGTG
>JAOTQP010000001.1:39584288-39694165 GCA_026413545.1 Cichladusa arquata
TTACCTCCAGTATAAAATCCTAGTCTGCAGACTCAAGTATAATAGCATTTCGTGGTCTTGTTTCCTTTTGTTTTTCAGTAGACCTTAGTTAGCTTCATTTTTAGGTGATCTGAATACATTAAGAGTTGATATTTGGAAATTGGATTTTTTGGGTTTTTATAAAATGACTGCAAGCAGAATGATGACTGGAAACTGGAAGACAGGCTGTTCTCTTTCCTGCTTGCACTTGTTGCAGTGCTTTAAATAATTTCAAAAGGTCAAATGTCAGAGAGCAAGAAGTGTCATGATACATTTTTTCAAAATATCAAACTGTATTTTTGTATAGAATATCTGAAATATGTATAACTTCCTTTGATTGTGGCTAGACAGAATGTGAAGTGCTACACAAGTCTTTTATTTTCTTATAGAACAATAAAGTCAGACGTTTCGCATTTGAGCTCAAGATGCAAGACAAGAGTAGTTTCCTTTTAGCTGCAGACAGTGAGCTTGAAATGGAAGAGTGGATAAACACTCTGAACAAAATCCTTCAGCTTAACTTTGAGGCTGCAATGCAAGAGAAAAGAAATGGCGAGTCCCATGAAGGTAAGCAGGGTTTCCAGCAGGGCTGATGTTATGTGACCATGTCTTCTTACATGCATTTTTGAAAGAAAGGCTTTAATGTGGCAAATTTTTTTGTTTTGTTTTGTTTTCTTTGGTCATGAAAATTACAGGCCTTTTTACTATCCACTTCAACTGATGAGCATTTTGACCTTTTGGACATTAAAATAGTACTGTTCTTTATTGATTCCAGTTGAGTCAAGTCCAGAAGATAATTATGAGACTGATTAAGTCTAGAAAAGTAGAACCCACAATGTAAAATTAGGACTGAGGCAGTTTAAGGAATTAAAGAAATTTAGGATGGACTTGTTTTGAAATGTGTAAAATGCTGCTGAAAATGAGGTAATCTGTTCTGTGGTCACTGTAGGTAGAAATCATGGTTGCAGTGTGGGGCTTAAATGTAAATATAGTTCCCTTGACCACAAATATTTCCTGTAAGTATTGAAATAGACTACTTGGGTGTAGAATCTTTTCTATTGGAGCCCTTTAAGAATAGGTAAGACAGGTATCTGTAAGGAATGCAATGTATGTCACCAGTATTTCAGTGACAAAACGATAGTCTAGATGTCCTCTCACATTCACTTTTCCTCTTGAGGGTGGATGGGGAGGGAAACTGGTGTGAAACCAATTGTATGCATATCCAAAAGAACCTGGATGATATTATAGAAGGTTGTTTTTTTTGTAGATAGTACAAGGTACCAAAAGGGATCATTAGATCACAGTATTCAAAGACTGTCAGAAATTATTGTGATGTTTGCAACAAAAGCAAATCTTAAAAGGAGAAGCATCCAGCTCTGGGAAAGACATTTTAGTCTGTGGTCCTTAGTTGACGTTAGCACTGCAAGATGTTTATAGCTTACTGAATGGCTGCTTTGTAAATCCAGTAACTGTTGGTGAGTAGAGCTGGGAACCTAATGAACAGAGGGAACTTGTTTTGAAATCAAGTTACAATGCATTGTGGAAAGAGTAATGTAAAGTTTGTGCACTGAGTATCTGCTTGCCCCATGTAGATATCAAAATTAAAATTAAAGGTGTGTTCTGGTAAGATTAGAAATAACTGCTACTTTAATGATTTTTGTAACTAGTTACATCTTTGAATCAAAGAATCTTTGAATCATCAAAGTGATGCAGTTGTCCACAACCTATGTATGTTAACAGTTGTCATTTTTGAGGGGGTAGAAGATTAAAAAAGATTAAATTCTTTTGCTGTGGAGTTTTGTGAGCACTTTGGAATTTTGATACTTATTTTAAAATGAGGTTTTATAATTTCAGATGATGAACAAAGCAAACTGGAAAGCTCATCAAGTAGTTTTGATAACTACTATCCTGAAATTGCCAAGGTAATATATATTGTCAATGTCAACTTGGGATAAAAAGTACTAAACGTAAGTTAGCCACATGAACTTTCAGTAGAGGTGAGGCGTTGGCTTGTAGCTTCCAGTCAGTTTGTGGTTCTTGGAAAGCTTAGAAGCTCTTTTGTGAATAGGTGTGGTTATTGAGCTTCTTTATTTTCTGCTCTTGAAAGGAAACAAGACACTGTCTTGAAGTTTCCTATCTAAATCTTACTATGCTGTTTAAATACAGCATGTCTTATTATTGTATTATTTTATTAATTTATTATATTTTGTATTGATTTATTGCATTCAGGTAACTGTTAAAGTGTTCCTATAGAAATCTAGTTATACTGAAGTCAAGTTTTATTTTTAGATTTAAAAATTTGGATCAGCTTAATAGCAGTGATGAAGTGAATGTATTTGAAGATGTTTGTGTTTATAATGAACTGGCAGGTCCATGGATGCTTCCTGTGTTGCCATGGTTCTTGCTTTTCAATTTTTCTCTTAGAGAAGTGTGATAGAAACAAGCATGAAATAAACCAGAACCAAATAGAAAATTACAGTAACTCTTCCTCAGCCCATTTGCAGACTTTATTTCAGTTAAATCAGTGAGTTGTGTGTTGCAGTTGGTTTTGTGAGTTTTGAAAGGGAGAAAATTTTGTTAAATCACCCAAGAACTGAAACTGGTGACCTTTATTATTGAAGCTGTGGAATCCAAAGTGCTTTCTGTGACTTCCTTACTGTTTCTTCTGTGTGGAACAGCCTGGAGTATTGAACCTTTTCTGCTTGACCATTCTCTGGAATGCTCTCCCTTTCTTTTCTGAGGATCTGTCTTACCTAGTGACTGCTCCTGAAGGTAGTGCAGTTTATGAACTGAGAATAAGCAAACCAAATTCTATCTGCTGCAGTAGCTAACATATCAAAGGATCCAGTCAGAATACATTAATAAGCTTTTAGCACCCAAATTGGTTAGCTGACTTTATTCTCTCTGTTACTGCTTTGTAATCAATTTAGCACCTGTACCCAAAAAGCTCTTATGTGATAATGTAGCTCCAGCTATAACTGTACTTGGAAATTTGTGGTGCATATAATCAAGGCTTCCTTGGAAGGGCTGTAAGCAACAGCATATTTACATCATCAAACAGCATATTTACATGAGGCTATGAAAATTTTTCAGAAATAAATACTAAATTAGATGCTTTTACTGTGTGGAAGAATTTTCTTTCTTTATAGTCAGTTACTGCAGTGCTTATGGTCCATATTCCTTCCAGAGGGGACTTTACTTCAGGGCTGCAGCACCTGCATATAGTTTTAGTACTACAGTTGCCATTTCCTGTTTCCATAACTTTTGGATCAGCAGCATGCAGCTCTTAAAGCTCATTAGTTTTTACAATATTATTTTCTCTTAGCTCTTTAAGAACTGACATTTTTTGATTATTGTTATTTTTTCCATTGTTATAACCCATTTACCTTTCTGTTTCCTTCCATATAAATTTTTTAAATTTTCCCTTCTAATTCACCTTTACTAAACACTGCTTTTCAAAATAATTTACTCTAGTGTATTTTCCTAGCCTTTTTTTCCCTGAGGAAAATTACAGGGGAAACTCTGCTCATTTGCATTACCCTTTGTGTCTTAATTTGATTGCCTTATGTAAATGGTGTTTATTTGGAGGACTTTTTGTCATTTATTCTATCTTGCCTTGTCTTTTCAGCTGTT
Source organism: Cichladusa arquata (assembly GCA_026413545.1). Classification (NCBI taxonomy): domain Eukaryota; kingdom Metazoa; phylum Chordata; class Aves; order Passeriformes; family Muscicapidae; genus Cichladusa; species Cichladusa arquata. The sequence goes on from JAOTQP010000001.1 coordinate 39,587,937, forward strand.
GTTTGGATTTGGTTCTTTTTTTCCCCAGTGGAAGCCTCGCAAGGCATTGGGCTTTCTTTTAGAATAGTTTCTAGCTGCTCTATTATTTTTGTTGCTTCTAGGAGGAGAATTTCACAATAGCTGACCTCATATCCTTATGAGGAGAGAGAAATTCCTTCAGGGGTGATTGTAGAGCACCTGACAGTACTGGGAAAAAACAGACATCCTAGGAAGGGTTTAACCCTTGTGGGTACATACATCTCCAAGCCTTCATTTTTCTACCAATAGCTGTTAGTTTATAACATAAACTAAATAACATGGTATTTTGCACTGCAGTGCACAGGTGCACACACATATATCTCAATCTGTCTTTCCTACCTATTTCATGTTCTATTTTTCTGTATTTTAACTTCCAAGAGTGAATGAAGGGGGTTTGTAGAAGGTTTTTTTTTTGTGATTGGTCAGGGTTGTTTTGTTTTTGTTGTGTTTATTAATCTTAAAATAAATTTCACCTCTGAAATAGCTGTGACTGTCATGATCAGTGTGCCCTAGCACCTCCTTAACCCTTATAGGTCCCAGAATATCTTGAGGTGGGAAAATATTGTCTCAGTTTTACAGATGAGGAAATAAAATCACAGAGCACTGCTGTGCTAGAGACAGGGTTCATGGTAACATGCATTTTCATTTCTTGAATTCTGACAACTGCCCCTGATCTGTCAGTCAGAAATGCATAGAATCATCTGGTCTTTGTGCACAAAACACTAAAGGATCTAAAAACTATTCAAGTTGCTTTAGCTGGAGCAATTTCTGTCTAGCTCCTTTGGCTAGGTAATCTTCATCCTCAGTTCTTACCACTAAATATTACCTTTGCAAAACATGCACACAACTTCCTTGCCATCCTTAAACTTTTTCACTTTTCCTGTATTTCTCAATTATACCAGCTGTTCAACAAACTAATTCTGCCAGTATTTTGCTAGTATTGAGTATTTGGGTCGTCTCTTTCACAGCAACTCTCCTCTTTTCAAAATTGCACCTCAGAAGTTTCTCTTCTGTAATACATCCTTTAAGCCAAATTATTTTTTAAATTCCTGTTATCAAACTAAAAATAGGGTTTTGAACTCTCGCTTTTGTTTTTTGGGTTTTTTTTTCCTTTCTCTTGAGACATAGTAGGAGTTGCTTCAGTCTCCAGCAAAGCAGATGTAGACAGTAGATCACTTCCTGCTGATGGTCAGTGATGAGCATTTGGGGTTTGTACATTCTTTTAACTCATACAGGCTGATCCAAAAAGAAACACCTGCCTGCAATATTTTGTATCCTTGTTTAGCCAGCTGCTACATTAAGAATGGCAATTCTCCTGCATGGGTAATTCTGGAACATGCATCCGTTCATTTGTCATGTCCTGTGAGTTAAATATCATAGGATGCTCTTTAAATAATACCTTTTTTAAACATAGTTTACCTATGTATACCATTAGTTTTCTCATTCTATTTTGTTCCTCTTCACTTTTGTTTTACTGTTAATAGATAGGTATCCACAAATCCCAGGCAGTGTACAGTGAACTCTGCAAAGTAACTTATAAATGTGAAGGGTTTATCTTTTGGAAGTTTTTAGGTTTTCTCCAGCTACCCACAGGAAAACCACTTCTTTGGCAGTAGAGATCAAGAAAGTTAAAAAAAATCAACCAAGAAAAAGAAACTGCTATGGTGGTGTTTCTTAATTTAGGCGATCTGTTGTTTCCTGAGCAATCTTATGGTCTCAGGATAGCTCTGAGCTTTAACCTGCAGTCATACTATGTGTTTTTATTTAAATAAAATAGGATTGTGAAGGTTATTGTTTAAGGAGGCAGATATATAAATTACACTGAAGTGTATTTCCCATGAGCTTGGAAGGTTATACGTTGCTAGTATAAGGTTTTATACTTGTAGGGCTGGAAAAATGTGTTAGGAGAAGAGGCTCTCACTTTGTGCTTAGTCATGTTTGATCAATGTAAGCTAAGGAGGTACAAAGCTCAGTAAGGGAGAAATGAATGCATGAATCAAAAATGTGTGAAGCTTTGAACATCACAGAAAAAGGCATGAAAATTAAAGCCCACTTTAATATTGTGATACCAAGACTTCTTTTCTTATTTTGAACAGAGTACCAGAGAAGCAGAAATCAAGCTGAAAACTGAAAGCAGAGTTAAACTTTTTGCCTTGGATCCAGATGCACAGGTTAGACTTCTTACAAGGAGGCAGGGGTATATTATGTTGATCCTTTTGAGATGAAAGCAAACTTACCTTAATTTTTCTTTTCTCTTTTAAAGAAACTTGATTTTTCTAGTATTGAACCAGAAGTGAAGCCATTTGAAGAGAAATTTGGAAAAAAAATTCTTGTAAGGTGTAATGATTTATCTTTTAATTTGCAAAGCTGCGTTGCAGAAAATGAAGAAGGACCAACAACAAATGTAAATAATTAATCTAATTACGTTCTGTTGATTTTGAAATGAATGTCCTATTATTTAGTTGACACCATCCTTAATGGTAGAGATTCCTTGCTGTGATTGAGAAATTTATATTGTGGGGATTTTACTCTCTTAAATCAAAATGAAGGCCTAAATCATACAAAAACTAACTTTGCTGCTAATATTTTTGTTGGGTGGTGGAGAGAGAAATTTTTCTTTTACTGTCTTTTACATGTTGTCAGTAACACCTAAGGTGATGACCCTATATGTTAATGAAAATGAAAAAACATACTTATCATTTTTCCACACATATTTTTACAGTGATCTGGGTGCCAGCACTGACACTTGATTTTTTTTTTTTTAAATGTCTAGGTAGAACCTTTCTTTGTCACACTGTCACTATTTGATATTAAAAACAACAGGAAGATTTCAGCAGATTTCCATGTTGATTTGAACCACGCCTCAGTAAGGCACATGCTGTCCAGTGCATCTCAGCAAATGATGAATGGCAGTGGAGATAGCTTACACAGAATTCAGGACATTCATGAAACTGTCTTGCAATATCCAAAGCAGGTAAGAACTAGGAAACTGAAGAACTAGTAGGATTTTGGTACATATTTCCTACATTATTTCATTGGCTTTCTTTTATGTGATGTAAAATGTGCATTTTCCTTCTATATTTATCTCTTGTTTTATTTCTAGGGAATATTCTCAGTCACGTGTCCTCATACTGACATTTTCCTTGTGGCTAGAATAGAAAAGGTATTACAGGGAAGTATTACACATTGTGCTGAGCCATATATGAAAAGTTCAGATTCATCAAAGGTATGTTATTTTCTTCTGTGGCATGAAAAAATGCTGAGCCATACTAGATTGATTTCAAATTGATAACTATAAATCAAAATCTTAGTTGTTTTGTAGTAGTTCATGTACCTGGATAATTTGATTTAGTAAGTTGTAGTTATTTCTAATTATAGACAAGAGAACATTTTATTGGAAACATTTATTTCACCTTTTTAAATTCTGACAATGTAATTTTTAGAATTTATTTAAGTAATCTATTTTGACAAAAGAATATTGGACTGCAGTGTGAAAGTTGAGTTGAGAACTGTTGAAGAGTGAAATATTAAATAGTGATCATACCTGTATGTCTCTCTTAGTGTAACATAGTTGACATTTTCTTTGTCTCACTTTCTGGTGACAGTAGTTTGCTGTAACTTTATCTGCATTCTTGCTGGTTTTTTCCTTCAGAACCACTGTGATCATTAAGATTCTGGTTTTATATATAAAATGCTTTGCAGATTTGATAGAACCCCAAATCACTTCTGGAAATAATCCACTGGAAAATCTTGAGTTTCTAGGAATCTAGGATAGCGTAACATTTTGATGTTCTCTGAAACTTATCTACAAAAAGTTTTGTTAGTTGCTACTTCTCATTTGTCAGTGAAGAAACAGAGGTTCAATTTTTTTGGTTTACAGTTATGCTTAAATAGCCAAACCAGTATACAAGAGAAAAGTGATTTGTAAGCAGTGCCTGTTTTCAGCTAAGAAGAAACAGTTAACTTTCAGTTTCTGCAGAGCAACAGTGCTCTTCCCTACAAATTTGATGCTGGCTAAGCTGCATGTAAAAAAACCATGTATTTTTCACTTGGTCTTAATATAGATCAGCCTACTGATTTGTTTTTCCAGGAATGTGTGAGTTACTTTTCTTTGCCCCAGCTATTGTTGGAAAACAGCAGCTTTGTATTTTAGGAGTCTGGTTTTGATGTTGACTGTTACTGAGTTAAAATAAACCTGAACTGAGTGTAGGTGATTTTGGTGTCCTTGGGCCTGAGTCATGTGGGGAGTTTAAGTAAGCCCAGGTGTTCCCACATTTGATGCTGAGTTCTGGACTTGCAGTTGCCCTGTGCAATGGGAGTAGACAGTAGGAATGCTCATGGTTATATTAACTTCTGCTTTCTGGCATTCAATCGCTTATAATTTTATACAAATCAACATTTTTGAATTTTTCTTCTGTTTTTATTCTCAGGGACTACACTGTATTAATCTGAAATAAAAAAGAACAGTACAAGCTATATAGGTCTCCATGTGGGCAGTGTAGGGAGCGAGTTCCAGTTCCCTGCAAAATTACTACTCTGGACAAGAAAAAGGGAAAATGGAAGCAGCGAATTCTATAGCAAAAAAAAAATAAATCACCTTTTCTCCCCTTAAATGTTGAATACAGTGATGTAATGATCATTATATACTAAGGTTTTGTGCTTCTGTGTGTTATTTCCCCCTTTTTACAGGAAAGAGTAGTGGAGAGTTCTCTCAAAGACTCTGATAGAATCAGCTCTTTATAACATCTACAGCACACATCAGGGATAGTATTCAGGAAGTTTTACTCTGTAGGTGGTTTTGCCTCTGGCAAAGAGTTTTGGTCTGTGTGTATACATGGGAAAAGCTGATTTCTGGAAAAGAGAAGCCCAGGTGATTCAGCTCAGTGTTGAACATCTCAAACCAGTGGGTTTCTAGCTCTGATTGTTGTATATGTTGGTTCTGTATAATGGAGTAATTTTTACATTTAAAAGTTAACAAAATCACGAATTTAAACTTTTAATGAGAACCATGTTGCAATGTCCATACACAGGCTTGTCCATGTGATATTCGTACAACCCTTCCCCATAGTCTGTGTGTTCTTGTAGTACAAGCCTTGCAGAGTATTGTACTAATTCTGCTGGAGTGTGTTCTGGTACATAGAGTGAGTGGTGGATGTAGGTGGGGGAGCAAGTCAGAGAGGAAATGTTGGGGTTTTTTTGGAGTTGGAGTATTGTTTTAAAAAACAGTTTAATTTTGCTCTATATTCTGTATATAATAATATTTCTCTTGCTTAATTAAGTATTTCTTATCAGAAGTGTAGATGGGTCTGTTTTTCACCCACGAAATGCTGTGAAATCAGGCTGTGCTTAACCTGAAATGAGTAATTAAGAGGCATTATCAATTATCTTTTCCCTCACAGACTTAGGATTAATCTGTAATCTTCTACAGAAGATTTTAAAGTTCATATCAATGTCAATATATGGGTTTTTTTCTTGTGTACTAATGGTTCAGAAAAATGTTGCTTTTCAAATATGGCTATTTTGTATGCCCCTTTTAGGTTGCACAGAAAGTTTTGAAGAATGCTAAGCAGGCATGCCAGAGATTAGGTCAATACAGGATGCCTTTTGCCTGGGCAGCTAGGTGAGGACAAATCCTGTCAATCTGTATTTTTTCCCTGACTTTTCTCTGACATGGTTTTTTGCATCTCCCTTCTGTAAAACTTAACATGCTATTAAAATTATTTCTTCTTTTGCTTTCAATTAACCAAAGATTTCCAACAAACTTGCACTTCAGCTCTGTCGTTGGAAAGAAGTTATAAATTACATTAATTACATTATTATTCAAATTGTTGATATTGCCAGCTGTTTTCTCTTGTCAATATTTTTTATGCTATTAAGGAATAAATGGTTCACACTTATTTGTTAAACTGAGCTATTCATATGTTAAAATCACCTACAATGACAAGAATATTTAATGCATAATGAATATTAATGAAGGATGGTGCAGTATATTCTGACTTGCAATAAAAATTTTTCCTGAAATGAATTTCAACACTTTCATAAACAAAGCTGAAAACAAGATTTTTACTTTCAGGACATTGTTTAAAGATGCCTCAGGAACCCTGGACAAAAATGCAAGATTTTCTGCTCTCTTTAGACAAGACAGTAATAAACTCTCAAATGAAGATATGTTGAAATTGTTAGCAGATTTCAGGAAGTAAGTCTGATTTTCCCGTTGAAAAAACAGAAACATACCAACCTAAAACCCATCACTCCAAAACCCCTCACTCCTAACCCTAAGTCATCCCATATTTTGTTATGGTCTTGAACTGGAACATCTAATATTTTCCATGTATGTATATATACATGTCTTTCGTATCAAATATAGAATCTGTATGTATGTAATTAAGGCATTCAAACAAGCTACAGATCTTTGTTTTATAAGGTTTGGGGGCTACAAGCAGGACTGAAGAATAATCCCACATGTAACATGCAGTCAGCATCATATCCTGAAGTATCTCTGTGCTAGGAGTTATGTTTGCACAATCTGCTCTTCTGTTTCTCAAAGGAAAACAAGTATGAGCATGAATCATCTGTTCCCTGACCTTGGGCAGGGGATGCTGGCTCTCAGGGAAAGGGATTCAAGCAAGTCTCCAGTCCACCTTCCTTGGGAATGCGTGTGTCTCAGGATACCTAAATAACAGAACATTGGTTATCTTTTTTTCCAAAGTATTCTTAAAAACTTCATCAGTTTGTGTGCAAGGCTTATGAGTGTATTACTGACAGATGGCCATGCTCATGAAGTTGTTCATCCCCTTATTGAATAGGATGTAAAATAATAGAGCAATCTCTGCTGCTTTGCAAAGAAGTTTCCACTTCTGTTACAGCACAGTGAGCAGGAGTGATATTAACTTGAACAATCACTAAGCAGAAAAGGCACAGGCTGCAGTTGCTTTCTTCTTGCTTAGCAAATCTGATAAGGAAATGAGGTTTGTTGCAGATACTTAGCTCACTTCTAGCAAGTGGCTGAAGGTTTCATTGAACTTGATGTAGCAGTGAAATTGCTATGTATACTGATAGTCCTTGCCATGAAGACTATTACTGGAATTGAAACAAACAATAAATTGGCCTGCCACTCTACTTTGTGAGTTAAGGAAGTGCTTTTGGTTATTTCAGCATCTTGTTTGTGGAACCATGTACAGTATTTCACAGGAATTACAGTAAGAAAGCAGTTCTGATGTCTAAGGCATATCTGTTGGAATTAGAATCCCGACTCCATCCAGGAGTTTGCTTCACAGCATGGGATTTTTTTGGGAACACTTTGCTATGCAATAATTTTAAAAATCATTCTACTGGCTGTCTATTAATTAAGGATTCTGCATGGTTTTGGCATGGAAAGTACTTGTACTTCATGTTTCTGAAATAGCGACACTCTAACTTCTATAGTTGGTGGGTTTTGCAGGGTGAATTTTTAGGCTAGAACAAGGAGGAGATAGAAACTTGCTGATTTCTCTTCCCCCAGGTTTATCCTACTACCATGAATGCTTATCACTGGCCACTGAGATTTTAAACTTACTTACAGATTCCGTCTTTGCTGCAAGTGATAGTGAGTTACTACATGGCCAAACTTGCCTTTGACAAAGTGTTTCATTTTGATTTAAGGAAAGAAGAAGTCATGCTTTTCCATGACCTTTGACACACTTGTGTGTCAAGTGTTTTGTTGTTTTTTTTCCTGAGAATTTAAAAGAAAAGAAAACTGTGTATCTAGGCAAAAAGCAAGACCAGATCAGTCATGCACCCTCAAACCACCTTTCCTCTCATACTCCTATTTCAGGATATTCCTTTTGCCTCTGTTTCCTATTATCTTTTTTTGCTGGCATCTGATTTGCATTTAGCCTGACTTTGACAGCCTTTTTTTTTTTTTTTCCTTCCTACAGACCTGAAAAGGTGGCCAAACTTCCTGTTATTTTAGGAAATCTGGATGTTACAATTGACAATGTGTCACCAGATTTTCCAAGTAAGTATTAACAAACACTGTTAAATGGACATTCAGGCTTCTTCCTCTTCAGTTCTTTATTTGTTTGTTTCAATGTATTTTCAGATTACGTTAACTCATCATACATTCCCATGAAGCAGTTTGAAAACACTACCAAGACACTCACAGCATTTGAAATAGAGGAGTTTGTTCCCTGTATACCAAAATGCACTCAGCCTTTTACCATCTACAACAATCATCTTTATGTTTATCCAAAGCACTTAAAATATGACAGTCAAAAGTCTTTTGCAAAGGTAAGTAGAGGAGATCTGCACCACCTTCTTTATCACGTTTAGTTAAGATTGTTTGCATATTTATGTCTGTGATGAACCTTATGATTAACTGTTTGGGTTTATGTTTTTAACTGCTGCTTTAGGCTAGAAATATTGCAGTGTGCGTTGAGTTCAAGGATTCTGATGAAGAGGATTCTTTGCCTTTGAAGGTTGGACTTTCCATTTTTGTGGCTGATAGAAGTAAAATAGTGAGCAGTTAGCTAAGTAACACTAGTACTGGATTAATTGACTTAGTTTGGGATGTGGCTTGAAAGTAACTTCTGGATGGCTTGCTTGTTCCTGATAAAAGAGATTTTTTCTAAAGAGTCCTCAGAGCATTTCATGCCTTTAATATTTTTTTACTAAAATTCCAGGAATAAACTTGTTTCAAACAAGGGTAGCTTATACTTGCTCCCCATTAAGGTAAAACATTAAAGATTTATATCAACTGCAGAGCCAAGTTTCATTTTATGAGCTCTCACAGTGTATAAAAGGTGCCTGGAAGAACAGATGTAGAGAAATGTAGAGACATCCTGAAGTGAAATCACAGTTTTAGCTCTACTGCACAGCAGGCAGACTAAGCATCATGTCAAGAAACCAAGTTAAACACAAGTTAAAATATTTCAAATTCTGGGTGAGACATTCTAAGGTGAGAGTAAAAAAAGCAACACAAGGACTTTTTGTTCTTTTTTCCTTTTGTCTATTCTTAGTGTATCTACGGTAGGCCTGGTGGACCAGTATTTACTAGAAGTGCATTTGCTGCTGTTCTGCATCACCATCAAAATCCAGAGTTTTATGATGAGGTAAGCTGCCTTTCTGAGGAAACTTTTATCAGGTCAGGTACTATGTAAGTTTCAAAATACAAGAAAATATTAGAAGATTGCAAAGTTATCCATTAAATCAGGTCACCTTTCTAAGGACTTTCTTTAAGTTTTGTGTGTTTGATTTGTGGTCTAGCTTAAAATATCATACAACCTGGCATTTCTTTTTAAATGTAGAACCAGTAACACGTCAGTGCTCTAGCTGAAAACTTCTAGAGAGATTTCTTTGCCTTTCAGATTAAAATAGAATTGCCCACTCAGTTACATGAAAAGCACCATTTGTTGTTCACCTTCTACCATGTCAGCTGTGATAATTCAAGCAAAGGGAGTACAAAGAAGAAAGATGTAGTTGAAACACAAGGTTTGTGCATTAATGCTTTACTTTCAGTAATTACTAGGGAATTTTTTTGAAGTATGCTTATCTGGTAACCCATAATTTTTATAATCCACATAGTGCTTTTTAGCAGTACTGACTGAAGGATTTATTAAAATATTTCTTCTAATATAAATGTTTCAAATTTTGGTTTAGACTGTTCATCAGATGTGCAGTATTTTTCAAAATCAGTGTCAATTACTTAGCGCTTTCAATGTTTTGTAGTTGTTTGATTTCAAATAATTTGGCCTTTACAGTAACATTTTCTGTTTTACAAATTACATGTCGGAATTATTGGTAAGACTTTTGTTGTAAGGGTGTATGTGAAGTTTCATAATATTTAAAATTACTTGCCTTTCATATTCTTTAGTTGGGTATTCATGGCTTCCTTTGATAAAAGATGGAAGAGTAGTCACCAATGAGCAGCAAATCCCAGTGTCAGCAAATCTTCCATCGGGCTATCTTAGTTACCAAGAAGTGGGTATTGGAAAGGTATGTTATAGAAAATGACTCTAATTTTAAAAAAGAACCCATATGTTGTGGAGAGAAGGTTTGGTTGTAAGTTCCCAGTCTGCTGATAAGATTTAAGTAATTTTCTAGCAGAATTTGTTTTCTTTTATAGTTGAAATTGAATGCTTGTCTGACTTAGACAAACCCTAACAGACATGGGAGACAAAAAGAAAGAAGTATTAGGGCAGGTTGAGTCAAATTCTTGTAAAGTCAGAAAGTTAAGTTGTTACATGCTTACTTCTGTTGTTATTTATCTCATATAATTAAGAAACTCTTAATTTTCATTTTCTGTGGTAATAATTAACTCGAAGTTACAGTAAGTTTTAAACATTTACAATTATTTTGAGTTTTTGAAGGTACGCAAATAATCTGAAGTCCTTTACTAAATTTTTTTTAGCATTTCATGCTGTCTCCTTTCAGTAAGTCCTTTATTCCTGAACAAGTCTTATTCTCACATCTTGATATTTGTGATCTCTATACTTCACAAGTAAAATTTATGGTTGTATTTTTCAAAGCAGAAAGCTTGCATAATTGTAGTAATAAAAATCATAACAAGGAGAATACAAAACAAAAATGGGATAGGTAATTTGACAAAGAGATTGAAATGCAGAGACAAAATTGACTAAGTGTGGAGGAAGAGACCTAAAATCCACAGCAAGAGGTGCTGCTCTCCTCCTGTTCTACCACCTGGTCTTTTTTAAACTCTGCTGTAAGCTTTCCAACCATCATCTCCTTCACATCTTTCATCTTCTCACGTTGTAGGTGTATTCTTTATGCCTCTGCTGTTTGTCTCTGCTCATGCCCATGGGTAGAAGGTTAGGACCAACAGGACTAGTTGTAGATTTAGCAATAAAATCTCTCCCTAACTAGCTGTCAGGATCAGCATTCTCATTCTCAGTTCTTTGGAAATGGGATGAGAAGGAAGGACTGGCTGCTATGTATCAGTGACATATGTTAAGTTTTAAACCTTGTGATTGTCTATGGAAATTCTTGTGTTATTTTTCTAAGAAAACTAGTGAATATTTCTCTCTAGTCAGAAGTTTCTTTGCGGAGTTGTAGGGGAAACACAAAATCTGTGACTTGCAGAGAATCAATTTTGTTAGCCATCAAGGAAAATACTGTGGGACTTGTGAAAAACATTTTAAGCTTCATAAATGCTTTTGGAAATATTGCCTGCATAATTTTGCTTTTTTTATGACTTTATTCATTGCACCTTGCATTTCTTCAACCTGTTTTTTCTTTTTGAAGGAAGTGTTGTTCATGGCACTGTTAACTGTTTTACTTTAACATACTACTACATTATTTTGCTTTTCTCCCTCGTGTGTGTGCAGCATTCTGGTCCTGAAATTAAATGGGTAGATGGAGGCAAACAACTGTTAAAAATATCCACTCATCTGGTGTCAACTGTGTATACACAGGTGAGTTATAAAACAAATTTAATTAGAGAACCTTTCAGGAATTATGTGTGTTTATAGTATGCATAGATATATGGGAAGACTCTTAAACTCAGTATGCTTATCTCTTTTTTGTCTCTTGGGCTTTTCTCATGGTCTCTTTCTTTTACATCAGATGTGAAAAACAGAAGATCTTTAATGGAAGCTATTCAAAACATGCGCCTTTTGTCTCCTGTCATCCATTCCAGTCTGAATTTTCCAGTTAGATGAGAGGTCATAGTTGTCTAAAAGCAGTTTACTGGCACGTCTGAAAAGCAATGAGTCCTGTTAGACCTTTTCATAGAAAACATATTATGATTGGTTGGGATTATTAAGTACGCTATTTTCTGCATGTCAGTAGGAAGCAAATATAAGTAGCATTTTGTAATGGATATTCAAATAACACTCAAAATTTCATTAAAAAAATAAGACTTAATAAATCTTCAAAATAGTGCACTTAACTATTATTTTTGAAAATTGAATCTGTGGACAAAGATACATATTTCTACATATAAATATAAATATTTTTAATGGACCATAGTAATGTTAGATATTGTTTAATTTGTTGCTCTTTTTGTCTTTGACAGGACCAGCACTTGCATAATTTTTTTCAGTACTGTCAGAAAACAGAGTCCGGAGCTCGTGCACTAGGAACTGATCTTGTAAAGTATCTTAAGGTATGAAATGGCAGTGAATAACAGATTATATAATTAATTTATGCTTTTGCAAAGCCTTGGAGCTTCAGTCATTTTATAGGTCTCATTTTTCAGTGTGAGAATTAGTACTGTGACTATGACTCGTATTAATGGAACATGCTGTGGAAAAAACCCACAAAGATACTTTCTGCCTTAAATAAATGTACAATTGCAATGTAAGAGGAAACCACAAAGAAATAATGAGACAGTATTGGTCAGCCTGGTAGTGGTAATTTGAAACACTAATGGCTTAGTTTGTCAAAATAATCAAATTTAACTGTGTATGGAAATTCCGAGGAATCACAATTCTTGATTTTTCAAAAATTTTGCTTAGAAGGTCATTATTGTCATGTCTTCAGTTCTCTTTCATTATTAGATCAATAGAGTGCATGGTTTCCACTTCAATTTTTTCTGACACAGATCACATAGGAAGAAAGCCCATTTTGTCTCCTGAATAGCGTGGATGTGCAGGCAAACAGTCAGAGACAAGACAGCTGCTTAACACCTAACACTAAATGGGAATGTTTAACATTTGTTGTCTGCATGCATGTTCAGCAAATATACTATTTTTGTCAAATTCCCTTTAATTCCAGGAAATTTTGTGGCATAATACTTCTTAGGACTAATTTCATACACTGCCTTTTCTGTTAGGGTGGTTATGTCTGTAGGATCTTTTGCATGTGATGGAATGCAAAGGCATATCAGGAAGAAATTAATAATTCACTGTCTCCAATTTCCAATAAGTAGTTAGGGATTTTAGTTCATCCTGGGTTTTTACATAGTTGCTAGTTTATTGTTAGCTGTAACTAGTATAATTAGTATTGCACTTAGCACAGGTAACAAAACTGCGTGTTTTTGTGGAACTGCTGTTGGGCACATGAACAAACTTTTCATTGAATCATTACCTAGAGTGCATTTCAGTGGAAAAGTACAAATAATACTTCTAAAATGCTGCTAATAACACCTAATTTGTATCCCTAATTTACTTCCCTGTAGACAACATTTACTCAATATTTGTATTGGAAAATTTCCTCAATTGCTTTCAATGCCATATTTTTGGTATTAAACACCAAATGGTGCAAGCATCTTGTATTTTTGGAAAAAGACTTGCAATAAATTTTATGGTTTCAGAATTTGTGATATAAATGCTGTTGATTCACAGGAGTGACAGTATTACTTCTCTCTTTTAGAGCCTTCATGCTATGGAAGGCCATGTGATGATAGCTTTCCTGCCAACTGTTCTAAACCAGTTGTTCAGAGTTCTCACCAGAGCAACTCAAGAGGAAGTTGCAGTCAATGTGACAAGGTAAAGAATTTTGAGAGGTTCATAGAGTTGACATGATGACTGGGTCATCACATAAATCTCTGAGTAGCATTTTTGCTGTTGCAATCACAGCTTTCTTTATAGGTTTACTTGTTTTCTGACTTCTGTTTAGGGTTATTATCCATATTGTTGCTCAGTGTCATGAAGAAGGCTTGGATAGCTACTTGAGATCTTATGTGAAGGTAGGTAAAAGTAAATGGAATATTTCCCTTTTTTATTTCCCTTTTTTTATATTAAGAAAGACTATATTTAAATTCAGTTGCATTTGTTTAATTTCAATTCTTTCATATTATGCCATAATTTCATATTTAATTCTGTTTTTCCTCCCCAAGTATGCATATAAAGCAGAACCCTATGTTGCTTCTGAATATAAGACAGTACATGAAGAGTTGACAAAGTCAATGACAACAATTTTAAAGCCATCTGCTGACTTTCTTACAAGCAATAAGCTGCTTAAGGTATGTGTTGAGCTGTTCTTTTTTACTGTATGTTCTTATCTAGTCATAACTGAAGAACAGGAACTAGGTGTATTGAAATAGTTGTTGAATGCATGTGGTAATCTTACTGAATGTTGTCTTTTCTTTGCAGTATTCATGGTTTTTCTTTGAAGTTCTGATAAAGTCAATGGCTCAACATTTGATAGAAAACTCTAAAGTGAAGGTATGTCAACTTTTGCAAAAAATTTTTGAAGGAAGCTCTATATGGTCTCTTCTTTTTCCAATCAGATGTTTCAGAAAGGGAGAGAAAGAAGCAGCAGGAGAAATCAGTTGAAATATTAGATAGAAAAAACAGGGCTGGATTCAACACTAATATAAAAGAATAAACCCTTAAAATGCATATAGTAGAGCAGTCTGTGTAAATCATCAGACTCTCTATTAGGAATTTGTAATTCTTGTGGTACAAAGAAGTTGGGAGCAGTAGATAAGGCTGTGGACTTTGATGTAAGCACTATCCAAATAAAATGAGGGCTTTTTCCTGAGCAGTACTGTAGCAGTGATATTAAATGACCCTGAGAACAGTGAGTCATGAAATTTACAGTCTTCTGTATGTAGTAAGAAGCATCAATATTTAATTTTGTGTTATTTCCTATGCTGGAAGGAGAATGCTAAAACTTTAGAAATGCATTTTTCTGCAAGCTTAGCCTGTAAGCAGTGTTTTTTTGCATTGGTGACAACATTTTAGTTTATTTACTTTTGGATTGAGACAAGTCTTGAAAGTTTCAAGTATACAACATAGTCTCAGCTGAGTAACATATCAGGTTGTGATATTGTTATCACTGTTTTCACTGTGCATTTAGAATATAACTGGGAGTCTGAAGTACATGAGGGGAAAAATAATTGTACAATGATCAGGAAAAAAGCTTTATAGTTCTACACTTAATACTCTGTGGTATGATCAGTAGAGTCCCAGTTTGACTAATCTCATTGTTACCTTCTCTGTAATGTGAAAGAAAGAGGTGCTAAACTTGCTACAGTTTGCAAGTATTCTCAGCCCTGAATATTGCTTCTTGAGTTACAAACTCTTAAATATCAATTATTCAGCTAGATTTTTTCTGCCTTACTAGATAATGTAATAAATGCAACATGCACTCAGATGTTTCCTGCTTATATCTGAAAAAAAAGATGCATTTCTATGTGCAGCAAAATTATTTCTGTAGCAAGAGTTACGTTTAATTACTGTCCAACAAAGACTGAGCTACAAGGGCATTGTAGGACACTGTCATACTCACCAACACAATCTTCAGTTCTTATTTGTTTTTTCATGCATGAGTACTGTTTGTATTTATAAAGGGATCTTTTTCAGCCAAAATGTCTGTTTTTTAATTTTTTAAAACTAGAGCTGGAGGTCTTGCACCACAATTCAAACACAAAGGCAGCAGATTATCTAATCATTGATTTATGTGGGGCCTTGACAATGACTTGTTCTGTCTAGGAATGTTGTATGTAATGTAGTTCAAAAAACTATTTAAATAAAAGTATTTAGATTACATGGATGTTTTGATTACAGTTTTTAAAAAGAAAAGACGTACAATTGAAACAATTTTTGTCAATGTCGTCAGCCTCACACCACATGTCTTTAAGTCTCTTCAGACAAAAGACAGAATCTTTAGTAAAGGTTGTAAGATGCAGAGAAATAAAAGAGACAGCAGTGCAAAAAAGCTGAAGAGCACTTACTGTCCAGTATTTTTCAGAGTATTTTTCATTATTCATTGATGAAGGTAATATAGGTGGTGAGTGGAAAGAAAGAAATAATGAATGAAGAGAAAATCTTTTAAGCTTATTGGCAAACTACCAAAAAGTAAGAGAATAGAGTTCTGATTGTGGAAACTTAAAAACACAGAGTAAGATGCTCATGCCTGAAGAGCTGAGATTTTGAAGTTATTGAGGAGTAAGAGAGATAAAGAAGCATGGATGACAGTTTCCTCAATGTGAAAGCAGTTATTACTAAGATAGTTGCAGAACAGCAAGAAGTGGTTTTTTTTTCAAGACAGAAAAAACTATCTGATAATGTAGTTAGTATATGTGAACCAGCTGGTGTCTGCTTTGGAGAGGAAGGTGGGTAAAATTAAAAGATTCTCTCTTGTTCTTAAGCTTGTGTTGTTTATTGAAGTATATAAAAATATTAATGCATTATACTTAGAAGCTTTTATACATGTGGTAGACTGCCTTGCTTGAATTTCAGTGAGAGAAGCTAGTGCATGTTATAGTATTTTCTTTTAAACAAATGATCCTTCTCCCCCTTCAGTCTAGAAAATGAGGAAGTTCAAAAACTTTTTCCTCTCTCTCTGTCAGGTTATCTGTATGTTAGCTAAAGTAAATTTTTTTTATATTCTGTTGTTATGAACCATATTTAATATTGCATCTGAATCAATTTCTAGCTGTTGAGAAACCAGAGATTTTCTGCCTCCTTTCATCATGCAGTGGAAACAGTTGTTAATATGCTAATGCCACACATCACTCAGAAGTACAGAGACAATCCAGAGGCCTCAAAAAATGCAAACCATAGCCTGGCTGCCTTTATTAAAGTAGGTACACAAGAGATTTGGACTTTCAATAATATTGCTTCTGTATGGATTTTATGGAATTTAAAGCCAGCTCATATAAAGCTGAATATGCATGAAGTCTTTTAAATATAGTTTTATGTCCATGTTAAAATGCATGTAAGTATAATTTGCATCTTCTATAATCAAGATGACATCCATTCAGAAATTTGGTAATTTAAGAAATGAATTTATATTTTATTCAAAATGTATTTTGATTTTTCTTTTTTTTCCCTTTAAAAATATCATCTGGATTTCCTTCAAATCCTGCAAAAGTTTTCAGTAGTGCTTTATTTGCATGCATTTTATGTGGAAAGACTTTCAGTGCCTTTCATTTTTCAGCCAATAATATCTACTAGGGAGAAAAAAGGATGGGAACTGAAATAGTAGATAAAAATTCTAGTGGCATTACATTTTCATTTCTGTCAAGACAGAGTTCTTTTCAAACTGCTTTTTATTTGTGATTTAAGATCAGCACACTTAAGGGAAAATTTAGTATTCATATATGTACACATATATTTAGTTTGCTTGTTTTATTTTTTTTATATTCAAGCAGAAATGTCAGTAATGTGTTTGGAAAATAAACTTATTAAATACAGAAATATAATTACTGAATGCAGAGGCAGTAGTAAATCAATTCTGTCTTTTACTTGTTCTCCCCAGAGATGTTTCACTTTCATGGATAGAGGCTTTGTTTTCAAGCAAATCAATAACTACATCAGCTGCTTTGCCCCAGGAGATCCGAAGGTACTCAGTGTTTTTAAACAAGCTATTTTTAAGTGTTGTCTGTCTTGATACATGGGGATAAAGTCCTGCATTAACGTCCTGGTTGCATTAGAAGTCCCTGCTCTGTGCCTGGAGGATTTTTTTCCATCAAACCACTGTTTCCTATTTTGATTCCCATCTTCAGGTGCAATTTTGCCTCCCTAGAGTGCATGAATTACAGAAGTAGTGGGGTGTGGGGCTGCAACACTATGAAGAAATTTTAAGCATGAATGCAAGAAATCTGAAGTTAGAGGAGTTGATATTGAATATCTTAAGCTACACTTACTGTAGTGAGGAAAGCATGTATCAGATGCCCAAAGAATTTCTGCAGTGTGTCCAAACTTTTCTTACATCAATACATAATAGGATTGTAAACTTTGGACAATGGGAATAGTAAATAGAACCAGTTGTTAAGTAACAGTTATTCTGGATTTATTTTGTGCTGACATGTGGAACTTTGACAGGTCTATATCCAACATGGTGTAAAACTGAAATGAATCACCCTTTTGCGTTAAAAATTTATTTTTAATATGTTATTCAAATCACTGCATCGGTTGTTTAACTTATGCTTTCTTTTTGCAGGCTCTTTTTGAATTCAAATTTGAATTTCTTCGTGTAGTCTGTAATCATGAGCACTATATACCTTTGAATCTACCAATGCCATTTGGAAAAGGCAGAGTTCAGAGATACCAAGGTAAATTCTTCTGAATAGTATATGGCATATTTTTTGTATGTCAGCTTTTTATTATTAGACGTGTACACTGTATAACTTCAGGTCTGTGAGATGATGGAAAGCTTGAAATTGTTGAATAGAAGTCTATTATTTCAATCCTTTCACTGAAAATTAAAGGAGGTGCTTAGGTAGCAGAGTAATCTTTCCAAAGAAAGAAATGGTAGACTTTTTTGCATGTATTCATTCAGGTTTAAAGGGACTTGAGTAGGTCCATAGCCCAATTTTCTGCTTGATCATGTCAGCTCTTCCTTTCTCTAGAAGTGCTAGTCCTTCCACAGCTGGTGCCATTGCAGGAAGTTTGTCCACCCTAGGTGCAGAATTTTGCATTATTCCTTATGGAATTGCCATTTTTGTAGAATCTAGATTCTTCTGAAATGTAGCTCTGCCCTTTGGGCAAATGGACTGTACCTATCCACAAGCTTCATGAGGATCTCCCCTTTCAGGTTGTTGATGAAATAGAATTAAGTAGGATATTCCTTGAGAAACTCCTCTTGCAGCTGTCTCCAAGTAGAGTACAAACCATTGACCTCCAACTTTTGAGCCCAGTGATCCACATAGTTATTTTTCACATTTGGATGTCTCTTCACGTAGACTGAAATGTCCCAGCTTGGATGCAATAACCATGTTGACATCTCCTATTCTCCCCTTAAAACAGACCAGTCTTAAAACATTATTTACCCTGGGTAAATTTATTTTAGCCATTCCCAGTCACACTCTTCTCCTTCACTTGCTAAGAAATTACTTCACCATGGCTTAACAAAGGTGATAGTGAGCAATCTTCTAATGGTACCAGTTAACTCTCTCATCTGGTGGTGTGGATTTGCATGACTGGAGGTCTCTCAGGGCATCCCTGAGCTGATCCTTATCCACTGGCACTAATTGTCTTTCTTGAAGTTAGTCTCTGGACTATTAAGGCCTGGAATCATGTCATTGAAGGTAAAGTAGCAGAGTTATGGAGTACTTCAGCCTTATCCAAGCCCACTGTCTAAATCACAGTCCCCATTTAGCAAATATCCCACGTTTTCCTTATTCAGGGGTTTAATGCTAATGTAGTGGTAAAAGCTTTTCTTGTTGTTATTGATGTTCATTACCGTTTTCAGCTGTAGCTAAGCTTTGGCTTTCCTGGAACTCTTCCTGAATACTTCTAAATTCCTCTTTTGTAGCTTGTTCTCGCTTCTACTTTGTGGTTCTTTTTTTTCTTTTTTTGTTATGTGTAGCAGCTCAGTCATGAAAATCCTGTGCAGCCCAGCTGGGTTCCTGGTACATCTAGTCTTGTGCCAAAACAAGTCATATGTTAGCTATTGCTTCTGTGGCTGTGAAGACACATTAATTTCTTCCAGGCACTGAACTACAGCATAAATTACTGAACAGAGGCAAGGAAGGTGCTTTTACAAGGAATGCCTAAACCTGCCTAACATATTTTTGTAGAATAGGCCTTTTTTTCCTGAAATATTTATTCAGTAGACTCTGCTAGTTAGTAAAGTTGAGTATCACTAATTAACACTTTCATCAAGGTAGAGCAAGATAAAATAAGATTTGAGACCACAAGCTGAACAGCTGCTCAGAACTTCTTTCTGTCTCTGGTTTTTTCAGCCTTCGGGAGTGTCTTGAATAATAATGCTGCATAAATATTTTCATAGAAAAGAGACTATGAGCTGCTGGCTTAGGGAATCTTAAAAATAGCAAAATCAGAGAAGACAGTGTTTCTGATTGCACAATAAAGAGGAGTATAAAGTGCTCCCTGGGAACTGGGAGTTCAGCCAGGAAAGAAGACCTTTATCAGAAGTGTTTTTGGCTCTGTTTTGCTTTGTTGAGCAAAAGATATCTCAGGTGATGTGGCTGGCTCTTAAGTGAGTTACAAGAACGCCTGTAGAATGTCTGTGTAATGGCTGTGCTGTCTCAGATGTACTTCTTTCTGACTTAAGGGATTCCCTTACTGAGAGAGTTCTTTGGAGAATGAAAGTGCTTTGAGATTAGCATCTGGTTTTTGATTACTGTATTGAGCAATGACAGTGAACACGAGAAACTCTAGGACACCTCAGCTAATGTTGTAAACATATATGTTCTAATAAATTCAGTTTATTAAAGCCCTTCAAGCTGAAGTTTCTCCTAAGATGTCAAAACTTCAATACATAAATGCTCTGGATTCTTTTATTACATGAAAAGTACTTTGGAGAGGGAGCAGTTTGACTGCTGTGTCTGATGTGCTGGGCTCTACTTCAGCCTTAAGCTGATTGATAAATTGATTTAAATAAAATCATTCCTTACATGAAATTTGTATTTTACTTCCAGACCTTCAGCTGGACTATTCATTAACTGATGAATTCTGTAAAAATCACTTCCTGGTTGGACTGCTTCTAAGGGAGGTGGGCAATGCCTTACAGGAGTTCAGAGATGTTCGGCAGATTGCCATTAGTGTGCTCAAGAATTTGATGATAAAGCATTCTTTTGATGATAGATATGCTACCAGGGTAAGTCTATTGCTATGCTAGTAGTACAAAATCATAAAGATTAGGTGTGCACACATACAGAAAGGTTTTTCTTTCACAGATGAAACCCTTGTTAATTTTCAGCAAAATTATTTCTGCTCAGACTGTGATGAAAACTGTATCAAGACCAATCTGCAAATTCCATCTTTTGACTGAATGAAATTACAAAGCACCTTTTAATATAATTATATGTGGGTTTGCATTTTAGCACAGTGTACTCTAACTGGTGTGCTTAAAGTAATCAGATTTTTTCGAGCACGTTTTAAGCTTTTCATTTCATTAAATATTACCTCTTAGTATTTGGCAGCTGCCCTTCTATCATCTATTATATGTCACATGGGCATAAGGAAACTGCAAGTCATGGTGGTAAATTTTGAGTGATTTTTAATTTTCTGACTCTTGCTGACGTCGGTGGTGCTGTGGAGAAGCCAAAAAAACTGTAATGAAAGGTATCATTAATTCGTCAAGCTAACATAATATTAATTTACTTGGTTAGTTTTAGCTGAAATGACATTAATTTTTGAGTTTTTCTGCATTCTATTCAGAAAGTAAATACAATTTGCTGATCTTCTGTAAATTAGAATGAAATACAGTGATTATCACTGCTTTTGCCATTTATGAATTTATGAACGTGAGCTCTGGCTTGGCAAATATTTATTAAGTGCTCTCCTTATTTTTTGTAATTTAGAAGTGGATAGATTAAAACTAGTTGATGATTAAAAATTGAAACTGTAATTTTTAATGAACTGTTAAACTCTATTTAGGGCCATCAGGCAAGAATAGCCACCATGTATTTGCCACTCTTTGGTCTGCTCATAGAAAATGTTCAGCGGATAAATGTGAAAGATGTGTCTCCGTTTCCTGTTAACCCTTCCAGCAATGTGAGTGACAATTTCTGTTTGGTATTCTGAATTGTTTTTATCATAATTTATTGGTAACATGTATGGGAAACACTGCATACTCCATGCAAAGGAGGAGCTTCATAAGATTCAGAATTCTACAATTCTTCAACGCAGTCCAACTCTGAAACAAATGGACCACAAAAAGATTGTTAATTTTCTAGAAATTGGAGAACTTAACCTTAAAGGAGTGTGATTTTGAAAGAGCTGTAGTACAAGAGAGCTACAGGAGAATTAATTAAAATGTAATTTGTGAAGGGTATATATTGATATGGTTGTACATAGTTTTTGCATCTAAGATTTAATTATTCACGTATTTTACTTTTGTCCTTATCTTGTTGTGTTCCATTTAGTATTAAGAAAAAAAATCTCCCAAACTCTTCCAACAAGATAAATATTTGGGTGTTTGAAATAAAAGTAATGTAAGTCTTTTTGAAATATCTGTTTTATGGTGTTTAAAATTCTATTGAATACTCATTTCTTCAATGTTTCCTGAAGTATCTTAAGTTTTAGGGGATCCCAAGCTTGTGCAAATATGCGAACATCTCCATTCCTTTGAGCATATTTAAGAGAAATTAGAATTTAAGGAAGAAATACTTAACACATATTTCTCTAGAAGATATGTCGTATTCACTAAGTCCATAATACAGGAAAATAATTGCATTTTCCTCTCTTTTCCAAACAGAGCACAAAGGATGATGCACAGATTTTGCCAACTGCAAGTCATTTAGTAACACCACAAAAATCAGGAAACACATTGGATAACAATCTTCCTAAAGATCTGTTTGGTGTTATCTCTGGCATTGGTAAGCACTTAAAAAAAGAGGAACTTTTTTATTTTTTCAGTCTGTACATGAAATCTGTCTGTTGGGATCTTTTGGGGTTTGCTCTTCTGTATGAAACGAAAACTATTTTCTGGAGCAGGGCAGCTTTTTTTCCTTGTTGCAGGTGATGGTTAAGATATAAAAAATGGGAAAGTTTTTTTTTTTTATTAAATAGACATGCTTCTTCATAGAAGTGTGTATGTATTGTTAAATAAGTTTTTTATGCATGTATCTGCATAGTTGTACATAAGTCTGTGCTTACATATTTACTTTGGTGGAATTCTAGAATAAGTTTGTCTTCATTAAAAATAACTAAGTGGAATTAATTATTTGCCTTCTTCAAAAATATATGGTGATTTTAAAAGTCTGACTGAACTATGGAGTGACTTGTATGTATTGTTTGAGATTTTTATGTTGTTTGGGGTTGTGGTTTTATTTTTTTTTAGCTTCCCCATACACTACATCAACTCCAAATATTAACAGTGTGAGGAATGCTGACTCAAGAGGCTCTCTTATAAGCACAGACTCAGGAAACAGTCTCCCAGAAAGACACAGTGACAAGAGCAATTCCCTTGACAAGGTAAAAAAAAATTAAAAAACAAACCAAGTTAAACCCTAAAAATGTATTTCTAAAATTTCATCCTAATTCTCATAGAAGTTAACTACTCTGATCTCCATTGTGAATGGGCTTTCTAGAATTACTTCAAAGCAGTATTTTATATAAACCTTTTGCAAAATAATTATCTTGAGAACTCCTTTTGCATTGCATTTACTGAGCTGTTTCACAAAAAATGGAAACAGATTTTCAATGTAGAGACAAAAGCAAGCAGTTGTTGTTTCCTTTGCTAGAGAAAGGCACTAGATTAACTGTATTGAATTTTGCTTGGGAGGATTGAATTCCAGTTAGAACAGCTTCTTTGAATTTGTGGAGACCATCCCTTTCTATGCTCAATATACTTAGCATTTTTAAAATGTTGAAAAAAGCAGTTGTTGTGCTTTCTCTGGGTGATTTCTTTATCTTAGTTTGACTTTTCTAAACCATTTCACTTTAAAGCTGTTACAAATTAGGAGCTCTGGCTGCAGTAGCTATGAGGTATTTCTAATTCTGTCTTTCTAGAGTTTGTGTCAATACTGATCACGTTTCATTTTCTTAGCTCTGGTTGTGCAAGTCACAACATGTTAACTTTTTCCCCTTGGCTCTGACATGCCTTCGTGTGGCAGAGAGAGAAGCTTCTCAGAAGGCACTCTGCTCATGCTTTGCGCCCAAACGGAGAAGAAGACGAAAATTCTCACCCTCCAAAGAAAAACCGTGTTACTATGGATTTTTCACTTCTGACAATCCCAGCTTTGCCAGAGAAAAATTTGCATACTACTTTCTCTCTTCAGTTACAAGAAGTATCTGGTTTTTGTGCTTGGTATAGTTCAGCTTCTGAGTGAAGTGTGTGGTCAGTAGTTTTGCCGCTTCTTTGCAACAGTTGGATCTCAAACCCAATATATGCAATTTGACCATGTAAAATCTGTTCAAAGGTCAAACCTGGAGTGCATGCACGTGATCTAGTTTAAATGTAAAAATTCCAATCAGTGTAAATAACTGCAGAATTTGAGTCTTGGGGTCTTTGATAGAACTGAAAGTTCTTTTTTGGTATTGGCCACGGTAATAAGGAAATATCTTTGTATACACTGTTGCTAAATGGCAATGCTGTCATCTATTACTTAGTTGTCATGTTGTTATTTACTAATTTGTAGTGTTTTCACCAAGTAAAAGGGTTTTCAAAGGAGTCAACATCCTTTGAAAATTCTACTCTGGTCTGCCAATTTAGGTAACCCAGGATTTATGTTTTGCATGCTCTTGATATTTTCCCCAAATAATACTTAATCCTGGCTTCTTATTTGTTGCTTTCTGAACTTTCTTTCTAGTAGATCAGTTGTTCAGTGCATGTTATCTCCAAGTTTTTGCTCAATGCTTGATATCATTATAGTGAAGAGCTATGTTTTTGTTCTAATTTTCTTTCTACAGAATAATCTGTAGCATTATGCTTGTGGAATTGGAATAGACTGGAAGTATATCAGTCTTTATTTCAATATGTGCATACTTTATAGGTTATTTACATTATTTTAAACTAAGCCTCTGAGTAGCTGTAGTCCTATTTTATCCATGCATATGTTCAACAGTCTTAGTGGGAGTATTATCTAGTGCTCTGGGCAGTTTATAAAAACATAGAAAACACAAATTCTGTTTCTGCTCCGTCATCCATTGATTGCCTGCTCTGTTACAGCATCCAAAAAGCTATAGAGTAGCACCCCCTTGTTCACCAGAGATATTTCAAAGATAAACAGTTTTGAAGTCTTTAGAATCTGCAATAATCGGGCTTACAGAGGCGTCCACCTTCTCCTAAATTACAGTAACTTCTGGCTAGTATTCATCATAGTTTCACATTCAGTTTCACTGTGCATCCATTCAATGACTACTATGTGATTTACACAAATTTTTTTGGGACAGAAATTCTTTAATGTGACAGAATAAGGAGCATAAAAAGGGCTCAGCAGCCAATGGCTGTGATTGTTGTGAAGTGTTCCTTCATGGTTAGTATGTCTCCTGCTTTCAGTCAGGAGTCTTCCAAGAAGGGTTGTTCTAATGTCACTTCTTGCTTTGTTTGTGAAACCAAGTGCTTTCTCCCTTGAGTATCCCTTGAGTTGTATTTGAATTTTTTTTATAGTAAGAGTTGTACAGATCAGTTATACCAGACTGTTGACTTTACAGAAAACTTATGAAATGTCTGGTTCATTTTCCATTTGCATAAGTGGCATATTGGATGTGAGAATTAGGCACTGTAAAGGGCATAATTTATACTTTAAACAAAAGTTTAAACAATATATCTATAAGAGCTTCAGACTGAGGATTTTGTAACACTTGACTGTGTAGAAATTGTTCTTTTACAAGTCTTTGCCCAAAGTTAAATTTGTATATTTCTATGATTTTTATTTTTCCATTTTGTTTGAAAGACTAGTTACAGAGCTTTTTTCTTTCTGTACATATGATGTACAACTGTGGGTTGCTGATAAACTCCCCTCAAGTGTAGGAATTACATTAAAAAATGTAACCGGGAGAGGGTTTTACTTTTGTTTGGGTTTGTTTGTATGTTGGGGGAGGAGGGGAGGGCAACAGCAAGTTACATAGTACATAGTACATAGTTATTTCTTCCAGAATGCATATTATTGCCCTTCATGTATGTTTTTCTTGAGGTTCTTGCATATTTAAATGGAACAAATTGTGTAGAGGCAGTCCTGTCTACAGTTCAGCATAAAGTCTCTGAAAGGCAAAGGAGCATATATGTATGACCTAACAGTAGCATTTGGTTTTCAAGTATTCAATCTAAGCAGGAGGGGCAGGCTTGATTTCTACAATATGAACACCTAGGTATAATTAATTTGTTTAATAATCACTCTTAGGTGACTTTTCCTTCTGTTCCTAGGGAAAAAAAATTATACCTAGAAGGAATTAAAAGCAAGCAAAGTAAAGAGGCTTAATTTGGTATACTTCGTGTGTGTAACGTGTGTTTTAGTGGCCTGTCCCTACATGAAACATTTTTGTCTCCATTCTGAGATCCTTTTCCTGTTGCAGGAATTACTAAAGCAATTGAAAACCATTTAGTTTGTTATCAGTTTAAGAACTCTTCAGCCAAAATATATCTGTTTGCTTTTCAGAACCAACAGAGCAGCACTTTAGGAAGTTCTGTTGTTCGATATGACAAACTTGACCAAGCAGAGATCAAAAGTCTGCTCATGTGTTTCCTTCATATTTTAAGAAGCATGTCAGATGGTAGGTAATTCCTCCTGCTTTTCATAAATTCAAAGCAATTTGGTGGATTTATGCCTGTTATTTCAATAGCTTTTCAAAATCAGCAGAATATTTTAGATGTAGGTACCATGATGTGCTGCGTTTTAGAAATATGTGTGATCAGTCAAATTAAACTTTGACTGAAACCCTGTAAGCATTAAGTGCTCGTTATTTATTCAAAGTGTGAGGTCAACTAAAGGACTTCTTAAGAAGGTGAATATTTGTGTGCAATTGTACTGTTTGATTTGGAAAACACAGATGAAGAATAATTCATTGTTCTGTAGAAGTGGCTTGGGCTAGTTCATTCCTCTGTTCTGCAGAACTTGCTGTATTACAAGGAACCAAATGGTTTGATTGTTGTATCTATTTCCATTTTTGGAATATGGGCATGTTAGTGCTTCTTTGTTCTCCTTGAATGTTTGTGAGATCCATTGAATTTTTGAAGGAGTCATGTTATCCTGGAGAGGGTTACAGAGGTGTAGAAATATGGCATGAATGGCACATCTTACTTGCTAAGGTCATATATCTTGGAATTATCTCTGTGATCAAATAAAAAAATAATAAATTCTAATTAAAGAAAAGATGTGGGGACTAGTCTATAAAGAAGCAGGTTATAGGACTAACAGTCTGAAATATTGTGAAGTCTTACATTGTTATAGGGCTGCAGGCACTACAGGCTACACAATTTTACTATGTAAAATATGAAATTGATGGTAACATTGTGGGTTAATTAATTAGCATCATATTGCAGAAACTCATTTGGAGAATTGATATATGCATTTGTATAATCAGCTTTAAGGAAAACTTCAAATAGTAATTGTTACCTTTTAAACTGTTATTCATTTTCCTAGATGCATTGTTTACATATTGGAACAAGGCTACAAAATCTGAACTCATGGACTTTTTCACTATTACAGAGTAAGTTTTTGTTGTGCTTGTCATGCAACTATATCTTTTGCTATTCTATTAACAACATGAGTGTGGATAAAAGCATGTGTAAATGTTGGTTTTGTGGTTTTTTTTTTAAATAATATCCTGATCTGTTCAGAAGTCCTTAATTCAGTGTCCGCAATTGCATGTCTGTCCAATTCCATGATAATCTCTGGAATCAGGCTATACAGAAGGGAACTCAGGAAGTTCTTGAGCAACAAATAGTGCTCAGAGTATTGCAATGTTCATGGAAGAGGAACCAACTGTGTTGATACCTTTCTGCGTTGAATTGCATCTTGTAACATTGGCTGTTAAATAGCAAATACATGGTTGCATAGCAAAACTGATTGAATTGCATAACTTCAGAACTGTGCTCCTAGCATTTCTATGTGTCTTCTGCTATTCTCTAAGGGAATAGATACAGGATGAGTCCACTATTTGTTATCATCAGCTTACCCTCCATCTAGGAAACTTAGAATCTAAAAGACAAGAAGATATCAGAAAGGAGAATTGAGGTTATTTTGTGCTCAGAATCACAAGTTTGGGGAAGGCAAACACCATTCTGACTTTGCAGGTTGGAGACAGCTAAGCTACTCAAGGTCTCAGTAAAAAACGGAGGCAGTCTTTTCTCTCATTCTCAGCTTGCACATGGGAGATAGAGCCTGAAAACTGGCTTTCATTTTGGCTTTACACTTTAAAGAAGAAGTTTTAGGACATCTTACTGGAGGAACGGGGGTGTTGCATTGTTTTCTATATTATTGGAATAAATATTTGTGTGAGAAGAGTAAAGTAAAATCAGTACTACAGCCTCCACTCACACCACTTCTCGTGATTTGAAAATATGACTTCTAGTTAATTAGTCATTAGTGTTGTGCAATTTTTTTAATGAAAATTTTTTGTCATCGTCTTGTTATAAAAGCATATTCCCTTTTGAAAATAGTTCTTTCAGAAACCCTGTTGTTATCCTAGAATCTAGAGATGTTAAATAAAAACCAACAATACAAAAAAAGCCAATTAGTAATCAAGTGAGTTTAGGCTGGGGGGGAAGCAAAATGTTATGCCCTTATTTTCAACACTTACACACAATTTACAAAATTTGTGTAAATAGGCAAATGTCTGGTTATCTCTTTGCCTCCCTCTTCCATGTTAGTTGCCCTGGCTTGTTTTCCATTTGTTAGATAACTGTGACTGTGAGACATTTACCTTTTCTTGGCCTGGGGTCTGGAAGGGAATTTTAAGGCTGGGAGAAATAAAGAACTTTCATGATGTAAGAGTTTAAAGTTCACGAGAATTGTTGAATAATTCCAGTTTACATATATCTAGAAAAGGTTTTTTAAGTGTGATTTCTCTGACTTGTGTTCTCTGCAGAGTGTGCTTACATCAGTTCCAGTACATGGGAAAACGCTACATAGCCAGGTACTGTGTGGAATTTAAATTTCACTGTCTCATTCACTAATAATTGCACTAAGATATGCCTTGAACCTCTGTAACAAATAAGTTGCACAAGTAGAAGAGTTATTGTGAAGTGATGCATAAGATTTTGAAGTAAGTAACTGGCTACCACATTAACAAATCTATGTCCTGTCTGGAAGTCTGGTATTTGTTTAAAAATGATCTGTGAGCTGTTTTTTAATGATGACTTTAAAATCCATCCCTTAAATGCTATCTTTTACAGCATTTTTTTTCCTTGGAATGATGTCTTTGGGAAATAAATTTTATGATGTTTTGTTTATTCAGTTGGCCATAAAACCATGTAAAGTGAAATGTTTTAGAAATTTTGTATATATAGTGTTTTTACTTGAAGGTGAGTAGGGAAGCTTCCGATGCTGCTGTTTTTCAATTTAAAGTCTGAAGAAAATCTGTGGGAGTCAGAAACTTGTATTAATTTATTTTAATATCTTTACTTTTTTTTTTTTTTTAATTCAAAGAGGTTTTTAATGGAGTAAAGGATAACAACTTCTTTAGGCCTTATGCTGTGGTTGACATGGTAATACTGTTCTAATTAAACTGGTGTGGTTAAAATACTGGCCCTCTTGAACTCAGTGAGAAAGTTATTGCTGACGTTGGATGGTAGTGCATTCTAACTATAATGTTAGCTTTTTTTGTTTTTAATTGAGATAATATGAATCTTCTTCCACATACTTGACTATGTCCTTGGAGATTTTTCTGGGGGAAAAAAAAGTTCACATAACCTAAAAAACTCAAAAATAAATCTGGCTTTCTTAAGGTTTTGATTGTAATCCTTGTGTTCAATTGTACGTCAAACTCTGGATTTACAGGAGTCTATAATTTTCAGGCTTTTTGTAAAAATTCTTCCAACTGCTTTGTTTGACTAGTTTGTAGAGGACACTACCACACTTCCTTTTTCTTTACTGATCACCTGGTCTGTGTGCTGCATGTTAATGTTGAAAATGTTGAGCTATTGAAAGCATCTGGTGTTGTGAATTCTCCCAGTAAATGTAACTTTCACATTGTCACTACACTGAAGTATAACACAGTCAATGCAGGTACTCTTGAAATACACAAAAGACAGAGAATGAAAGGAAACAGGGAATTCTGCAGTTCAAGCACTGGTTTTCATTTTTCATCAGCTCTGGTGGTGGTACACAATAGGAAGTTAGCCTGTACTGATTGCTAACACAGATCACTTTTCTGTTTTCTTCATTTGATTGCTGCAAATTTAACAAAGTCTATGGCTCTTCTCCCTTCCTGCTTGGGTAAGAAGTTAATTCCTGCTCTCCTGTTGCATGTGTGCTTTCTAATTTTACTGCTGTGTGTGCTAACTTTTTTGCTAAAATTTTTGCAATCAAAGTAGAGGATTCAGTTTTGGGTTCTGAATATTTTCAGAATATTTATGTTTTCAATTTTTTTTTCTGAAAGCTCTGAAGTAAATTTAACACTTCAAGAGTGTCTGCTCGTGTGCTTTTGCTTTCTTGCTTTGAGGTTTTAAGAAAGAGTTTGCTGTGATGGTTTTTTTAAAGCTACCTATTTTTGTTTTATAAAGAAAACAGTGAATAGGTTGCATTATAATTCTTTCTGTAAACTTCTTGTGCTTAACTAACAGCACTTCCTGTCTTGCTGCAGTTTGACATGTCTAACTTTTGCTTCTATCCCATTTCACCCATCTTGCAGGAACCAGGAGGGGTTAGGATCCATAGTTCATGATCGAAAATCTCAGACATTGCCTGTTTCCCGTAACAGAACAGGAATGATGCATGCCAGATTGCAGCAGCTGAGCAGCCTGGATAACTCTCTCACTTTTAACCACAGTAAGTCTCATGACATGATAACATCTGTCATCCTCCACCAGTACCACAACACCAGAGGCAGGTCCCAGAGCCACACCAGTGCATCCCAATGACTTTTGCTGTTCCAGGTCAAGCGAATAGCTGGAGGCAGTCGATGGTCTGTTCTCTGCTTTGTGATAGAACAATCACTGCTGGCTGATGCCATAACATGGAGCATGGTTAACTACATGGAGTATCTTAAAACTGTATTTTAATGTTTTCCTTTTAGTTACATATGCCTCAAATGTGTGCTGCACATAGTTAAAAAAATTTATTTTTTTTTCCTATTTGTGTTATTAAGCTTCAATATTTTCTCCCCACGTGGTCTTATAAATTACTAGTCTAAAATTAAATATATGTATTCTGACCATATCTCCATGTTTTGACATCCCCTAAGGAGAAATAAGTTTCTTAGAATTTCTACAAAGATTGTGAGCCCATGATTTAGTTTGTCTGGAAGTGAAAAAGCGTCCAATAATGAAGTGATTTTTCTGTTTTCAGTGTGAGAAAGATATCAAGTATTCTTGGAATTTCTGTAGACAATGGTAAGATTTAATCAGGTTGAAGTCAGCTTGTATAGACTGCTGTATTGAAAACTAAATCTGCTTGTGGCCTATCTTTTTAAACATTCTGCTTCTAAATTGCAATATACTGTATGCAAAGTATTCTAAAGCACCATTTTTCAATTTTCAGCTTCAAAAAAACAATGAAACTGGTTGACTAATTCAGTAAAATACAACACTGGTACTGAAAAGAGTTGTTTGCAGTAAAACAATTATTTGAGTTAACTGTATTTTCACTGTATTCATTCTTTGATTTCTCAAAGCATATCTAACTGTCCCTTAAAATCTTTTAGCTCTTTTTCTGTAATTTAAAGCAAAACGTAGCCTAATTGCACAAGACTGATCACATTGTCTTGTGTAAAAGTGAAAAAAAATCTCACAAAACCTCTCTATTTATAAATGTGTTATCACATCTGTTTAAGAGATGCAGTTGCTTGCTTTTAAAATGTCAGACAAGTATGTCTGTGGAAATTACTTTTTTTTCCTTGTAATCAGTCTGCTAGTGCTGTATCATCATAATTTCTACATGTTAGTTGATATACAAAAGACAGCCTTTACACTATGTGGCTATGCATTTGATACAGTGTAATACTTAGCAGATGAAGACTGGTTTTAAGAAAAAAACTCTGATTAACACATCCTTGTGCAGAGAGAGATTTCATGCTTTCAGAACTTGGCAATGTTTACTGATTTTTTAGAGAACAGTGAGCTGAAAGATTTTAAAAAATGCATGCTTATGTAAAAAGAAACTTTCTGTTCTTATCCAAGTGAAGAAAGTTGTGAAGGAAAGTGTCTTATTCAGATAACTTTGTCTAAACTGATAATAGGTGTTTTTTAATGGAGAGTTAATAAATTCAGGATATTTCACATTGTATTGACCAAGATTTTATGAATTGAAAATATGTTGCTGTAAAAACCCCATCAAATGTGAAATTGATCTTTATACCTTTTGTCTTGTTGCTGTTAAGTTCCAGTTTTGTTTAGTTGTTAGTCTGCCTCTATCCAAAGTAGCATTCAGAGCTTGAATAATCTTGTAGATTTTTTCTGTGGGATACATAAAGAAAGGAAGTGTCTGGTGGAAATAGTTGCTTTACTTGTTTCTAAAATCAAGATTCTTTGGCAAGATAGTTGTCTATTAGTAAATTATAAACTTATTTTCTCCCTTTCTAACCACCTAAGCTAGAAATAGAACTGAAATACTGGTATAAGTGATACCTTTCATCTCTGAGAAATTTCAGTATAGTTTAAAGAACGAATGTATAAATCAGAAGAAACTGGTGGTTATGGGTAAACATGTGTAGTTCAGCCAGGGAAGAAAGAAGGAGCAGAGAAAAGTGGCCAGGTGTCATTATAAAAGAGTATGGGATTTCTTCTGTTCTTTACTTGATCTCAACAAGTTTGTCATCCTTGTAATTGATTTAGTGATGCTTAGTTGTCTGCAAATCTAACATACAAACATGTGGTCCAGACCACATTTTTATGAAGCAACCCAGTCACATTTGTCAGTCTGGTGCTTAATGACCAGGGTTAGAGAGCATAAGTGACACATTATTATCAGTGCTGAAGCAGGATATGTTTTTAAAACTATTAAAGTACACTATGGAGCTAGAAGTGATAGAATGTTTTTCCATATTGAATATGGAGCTATTGCTTTGTATTGCTACAAGAACAGAATTCATTACTTGGGTGTTAAACTGCATATAAGTACAGGATTGTATTCCTTCAACTCTTATTGTTGTGTATTTTTATCCTGGTTGACTTGTGATTAACTTTGAGACCATTGTAACATCACTAAATTGCCAAAATTACATATTTTCAGCTGTAACTTCATCCTACTGCAGTACTTATCAATATATATATATATATATAACTGTGTAGTTTTATATATATATATATACATGTGTGTATACATGCACATATATCTGAACTATCACATTGTTTTTAACTGCTGTTTAATGCTTCTAGTGTTTAAATTCTTACTTAATATATTTTATGATTCTATGTTAGAATAATTATCTGACCGTTTTTGAAACTATTTAAATCCATATTAATTGTTTTCCTGTATTGAACACTAACTTCTGTCAGGCTTTTCACTTGTTAATCTTTTCCTAGTTCAGCAAGTCTTTGGAAATAAGAAACATTTAAATGAGTGTATCCAGCACTTACACTTCATTTGGAATTTCTGTAGGCTATGGCCATTCAGATGCAGATGTCCTTCACCAGTCTTTACTTGAAGCAAATATTGCCACCGAAGTTTGCATTACAATTCTGGACACTCTGTCATTATTCACAATGGCTTTTAAGGTTTGTTCATGACTTGGTGTTAACTTTTTTTTTTTTTGAGAAGAATTACTTTTAAAAGCTATTTTTAAATTATATTTTTATAGTCAAGTTAAATGACATTGCTATTTTTAGCTTTTCTAGCATTGTATTTTATTATTTTCATGTAAAACTGGTAATATCTCACAGCAAGATGTTTGGCTACAGCTACCCATCATAAATCAGCTATAATCTGTGGAAACAGCTCCTTCCTCGGCCTAACTTAAAAATTGTTCTAGAAGCTTTAGTGTCTACCTAATATTAGTGGTAAAAGTGGCTTTTACAGGCCATGTGAGGTGGAAGATTTATGGCAAAACCACAATTGGACACTCTCAGACTTTCATATTGAACTTGGCTGCTTATTATAGTAATGCACTTCTTAATAGTGATTTGTGTGTTCCTCTTCTGTAACTTTTTGCCATTTATCCACCAATAAGGCTTCTTTTAGTTGTATTAGTTGCTGTAGCTCTCCTGTGGAATCTTTATGTAGAACACCCACTTACCTCTCTGGGCTGTTTTTCTGAGGTTCTCCAGACTTTAAAATTGAAGCCATAAAAAGAAAAGATAACTCTAGCTTGTTTTTCCTCTGATTGGGGCAGTGTATCCAGATTCTTGCTTGAAGATTCAAATTTAGTGTCTTATCTTTAATCTAGTTTTGAAAACATGAGCTTGTTTACAATGAGATTCCTTTTTCTGGTAATTTAATTGAGTTCAGAGCCAGTTCTGTCCACAGACCTGGTGACAGAATTGAAAATTAAGGTACCTAGCTATAAAGATTTAAAGAGGAAGGAACGCTAATACTTTAATTATCAACCCATCATGCTTGGAATGACAATCCTTCAAGGTTGTGTTTGTTGTATATTCAGAGAGTAGGCAAGATCCAAACAAAACATGCTCTTAATGGTAATGGTTTTAATTAACAACTGATAAAAATAATTGTGTTCTATAAGTCTATTCAGAAGGCAACACTTTTAAGCAAAATTAATGAAGCATTAAAAATACCTAATTAGAATTCAGGTATGTGTCTGATATTAAACATCTTGGTAATGCCATAGAGGTTATATTTTTTAAATGTCCTGCTTTTTGATGATCTGTATATGTTCTTAGAGTAGTATAAATGTATTGCTGTACAAAACACCTAAATTCTTGCTTTCATTTTAAAGAATCAGCTACTGACTGATCACGGACATAATCCACTGATGAAGAAAGTATTTGATGTGTACCTCTGCTTCCTTCAAAAGAATCAGTCTGAAACAGCATTGAAAAATGTATTCAGTGCTTTAAGGGCACTTATTTACAAGGTAAGAAGTTTTTAAAAATTAATCTTCAAGTACTTGTCCAGTTCTTTAGTTAGCAACATACTATGTAAGAATTTAAGAACTAACATCCCAAAATAAAATTGGTGAATAAGGACTGATCTGATCTCAACAGTGTGGAATGCTTGTCCTTTGATTTGCTGTAAAAATTGTTTTGTGTCATGAACTACTCTAACTCTTGTTTTTTCCAGTTTGAGGATATGAATATATTTGTGTTTTTCTTGACATGCTTATTTTATCAAGATCTGACTCTAGTTTTAATGAATAAATTCTTTGTTTTCTTTTTTCTCAGTTTCCTTCTACATTTTATGAAGGTAGAGCTGATATGTGTTCTGCACTGTGCTATGAAATTCTGAAGTACTGTAATTCCAAGCTGAGTTCGATTCGCAATGAAGCTTCACAGTTACTGTACTTTTTGATGAGAAATAATTTTGACTACACAGGGAAGAAGTCTTTTGTTCGAACACATCTGCAGGTTAGTATATTTTCTTCTATTGTTTTTTTAATATTGTAGATACACAGTGGCATACCAGTATGCAAAGCCCTGTCAGAAAAAGACTTAAAAGAATTTATTTGGGGTTCAAGAAAGGCTGGTACTACGAGTAAGAAGAGAAGATGGCCATAAAAATATATTCAGTACAAGGAAATACTTAGAAACAGTTGGATAACCCTGTGTTTTACAGGAAATAAATTTTATTTGTCAGTGCAAACATTCTGTGTTGTAGATGTTGTTTTGTTTGTTAAATGGTCTACCCTGTTGCATCTGAAGAAGGAAAAGAATGCAGCAACAAGCACATAAAATAAAACAAATAATTAGAAAATTGTGTGTCCTGACAAAGCTGAGAACAGTAGTTTGCCAGTTTAATGACCTTTGGCTAGTTCACCTGCCAGTCAGTCATGTGTTTTGAATTTACACAAGCCTGTTTTATCTTGCCTATGTTATTGTACAAGTAATTGGAAAAAAAATGCCCAAACATTATTTTATTTAGGAGAATAATTTTTCAATTAAAAAGAACAAAACTTCCTTTGCAATTGCCTCATAGGTACATCTTGAGGGTATTTAATGAAATAGACACTAACAAGATATTTGTTTCTCTCAAGGTTATTATTTCAGTAAGCCAGTTAATTGCTGATGTGGTTGGAATTGGAGGAACTAGATTTCAGCAGTCTCTTTCCATCATCAACAATTGTGCCAATAACGACAGAATTATTAAGGTCTGTTTTTATTTTTATTTCCATACTGTAGAAGGATGCTTGAAGACTTCCACAGCATCTTTTCCAGTTATGTTTTATCATTTTGTTGGGCAATGACTAGGAAAAGGTAGTTAACCTGACTTTCCCATGTTTTAGCACACTACATTCCCTTCTGATGTTAAGGATTTAACCAAACGCATTCGTACGGTACTGATGGCTACGGCTCAGATGAAGGAGCATGAGAATGATCCAGAGATGCTTGTAGACCTCCAGTACAGTTTGGCAAAGTCTTATGCTAGCACACCTGAACTGAGGAAGACATGGTTAGACAGCATGGCAAGGATCCATGTTAAAAATGGAGATCTTTCAGAGGTAAGAGAAAAAAAAATCAAATTAGTTTTAGCTCTGTAATAAGCTTAAGCTTATCTTTATAGAAAGAGAATGTACTATATGTAGTTGTAAGCATGTAACATAAGAAGTGGTTTTAAGAATTTCGGAATTGTTACTGGATTGGTTTCAATAGCTGATAAGTTTTTGTCTTACACAAGTACATCTGTAAGTAATTTCTGGTTATTAATGTAAGGAACATGTTTAACTGCTATAGCTGACACACTACTAAGAATGGAATGTACAATGCAAGCCATGGAAGAGAAGCCTTTTGCTTAAAAATATCTTTGTTATTACTTGCTTAAACACTTAAAGCCACTCCTTGAATTCTCCTCTAGTTGCCTTTACAGAATTAGCTTGATTTTGTTCCAAATACTTACTAAAAAACTCCTAATGTTCTTAAAACTGACAAATAATTTCTTGTGTTGTTTGAGAAAAAGGAAAGCTTTCTGATTTAACTGTGCTCTTAAAATACTCATTTCTAGCCAAAAGGAGAATTGGGTGTGGGGATTGTTATGTCTTAATGAGACATTAACATTTTAACTGGCTACAGATTAATTTTGTCTCTTTCTGGAAGGTTTTTCCATCTGAAAGTAAATTACTTTGTATGAAATCACTGCATTTCATAAACATCTGTTAAAATGAGCATCATGTAAGCAAGTAAAGATCTCCAAGAAATAGAAGATGCTGTCTTCCTAACTCAGTTCTTAGTGCTGGAATACTCCTCTTCTACATGGTATCAACACAGAAGGCATGCACATTATTCTGTTATTAGCATGTCTTTGGAACTGAACAGCTTCAGCTATCTGAGAAGACAAGGTCTTTCAGTCCTTTTCAGTTTTGTTTTTAGTTTTTTTAAGTAAAATCTTAGAATCCTTAACTGTGCAACTAGATGAGGATGTCTGCATATCATCAAGTTCAACTCAATACAGAGTATGAATTAGAATTTCTGGCAGATTCTTACCTTTTTCCTTCACCTCCATTGTTTGAGGTTGTGCAGCCTCCATATTTAAGCTGTTCAACTGATGGTTACAGTTAGAATGACACTTTGCTGAAAGCCTAAGCCTTCTTAATAAAACAAGAATATAAAATATTTTTTTTGTCCTTTCTATGGAAAAGAAGTGATCAGTGTCAAATCCATTTAAAAATCTCGGATATCTGAAAATTATTCTGTCCCTCTTTTTTTTTTTTTTTTTTTTTCTGTTTTCCAAACTGCACCAAATTCCTTCAAATTCCATTCATAGGTCAGATCTCTCTTGCTGCTTTCAAATGCCTGTTACCAGTTTCTTCTCCATTTTTCTTGTTCTGGAGCCAAAAAAGCAGACAAAACAGGTTAGCAGAAGGGCTGCCAAAAGTTGAGTAGAATCTTTAATAGTTTAACACTTAAAATACTTCCCCTCAAAAAAGAGATTCACTTGTTTTTATTGCAGCATGATGTTCCTGCCTTGTGGTTTGTGACCCACTCTTAGACTGTGACCTGCTGTCCATGCCATTCAGTGCTCTGGTTGAGAAAGAGTGAATGCACTTGCACAGTTACTGTTTTAAATAAATGAGGTGGAGAATTCTTACAGTAGTCATAGAATATCTCCTGCAAAGCAGCAAAAAGGAAAACTGAAGAAATTGTCTCCTACTGTTTCTCTCCTTATATGCCTTGTTTTTAATAGTCCAATTTTGACTGTATTTTAAAAGACTGTTACTGTTTCTGTTTCAGGCAGCAATGTGCTATGTCCATGTAGCAGCACTGGTTGCAGAATATCTCACACGAAAAGGTATGATTTGAAAACCTTATTTTGATGTATTCAAATATATATTTTTTATTAGAGTATGGGAAAATAAATAATTTCCTTGAGGAAGTTGTAGGTATTTCAGTGTTAACCAGGGAAAAAAATTCTGGCCTAACCAGGTAGCATACTCACATACTTAGGAGTATACTTGTGTATGTAAGGAGCAGGATTTCAGATGGAGGCAAGATAAAATTTTTGGAAAGTAAAAAATTTTAGTTTTACACCAGAGCTGCTAATAGCTCAGATCAGATCCTTTCTAAAGCAAAGTTATCTGGGAATACTATTGTTCAACAATTAGTCAGTCTCTCACTGCCTCTAGGGAAACCTGGCATTGCCAGAGGAGTCAAAATGAATTTGTACAAATTTTCAGATGTTCAGTCAATGATAATAGTGCTCAGGATATTTCACCTTGTTGTGGTATATTGTGTGCCAGCAGCTGTTTGTAAAAGTGTATTCTGATGACCCTTGAGATAGGGTAGAAAACTACCTTTCATCTAGAGGATCAGAAGAGTTTTCAGTCAGGGATTTGAGATATGGCTTATATTAACAAGAAGACCTCTCTCAAAGAAAATTTCAGGAATTTGTTAAAATTGATTATGATATTGAGATATGATTTTGCTTCATTTTGAACTGTTATGCAAAGGCAAAGCTAAAAAGCTGTGAACATGAGTTTGCCCACAAATCCAAAACACTGAGTCTAAAAGATGACTTGTCATTGTTCTTGTGCTTCTTGCCAAAAGCTTGTGTAGTGTGCAGGCTATTTTCTTTGCCCCAGTGATTTCAGAACCTTCTCTGGGACCAAATCTGAAATAAGCTGCTAGGACAAATTGCAGTGTCCAGTTAGAAGCCTGATGATACCTGAGAACTAGTGATCTCTATTAATTTGTGAGTCCTTTGGGTATATTTTTGTATACTATTATATAAAATTTATTTCTTCTCAGTAATACAGAAGGTCAGACTTCTACCTGTGGTACTTCTAAGAACAGAAAAGCCCCTTGCATTTGAGGCACTCATTCAATAAAACCTCTGATGCTCAGAACTCCTAATGGAGCAGAAAGAATCTTTGTAGGAATGATCTGTAAAATAAATATGTGCAGATCCTTATTCTTCCATAATATTTATTGCTCACCCTCGAGGTTTTAATTGATAATGAAAATCCTGTTTTCTTAATTCAGCATCTGATGTAATCAAAACAGCAAGAATAAAAGACATGGGTTTCATGTTGGAACATTCCATAGTCCATTTTTTTAAATTATTTTTTTCAGTAAAGGAAGTTAGATTGGTATTTTGGTACGTTTTTTCGTGGTTTTTTGTTTTTGGTTAATTTGGTTTGACATCCCTTGAACATTTTTTATGGTTAATGTCATTCATATTGTTCAGACTGGAAGAAATTACATGTCAGGTCCTGCCCCTGTAAGCAGATCCAGCATGACTTCATGGCAGTTTAATTAAATACTGTATAAGTTACCTTGAGTACCTTAGAGTTAGGGTGGAGTAGATTAGACACAAATGTAAGATAATGTAGGAAGATTCAGACAGTACTTAGTTTGGTAGGTAAGGGTCCAGATATTAACGTTTTTGGGTTTTTTAAAACCTGTTCATACATTCACAATAATGTAAGGTCTTTTATTTTAATCATGCAGTGGGAGGCTGATCTATTTCTTTATTTATTTGGTGGTAGATATATTTAAACATGGCTTCTGCTTTGTCTGGCATCACAAAATGGCCCAGTGTTATCCTGCTGGAGAAAATTTAATTTCTCTATATTTCTTTTTCAATGACAGGGATGTTTAGGCAAGGTTGTACTGCTTTTAGAGTAATCACACCAAATATAGATGAAGAGGCTTCAATGATGGAGGATGTTGGAATGCAAGATGTTCACTTCAATGAAGTGAGTAAACATAAAAATGTTAAAATTCACATACATGGAATAGCTGGGTTTTTTGCAAATTTTATGTTTTGGTCTGGAGAATTACTGATATAAGGGATACAATAATTGTTTTCTGATCTGCCATTCATACCCTAAAGCTGAAATGAAAAAATTCTGTGAGGTATCCCAGATTTAGAGAATGTACTATATACATGTAAATATAGTGGTAGCACAACAACTAAACACCACTTCTGGAATAAAAGCAAAATGGGGTTTTATTCTAGTTGACAGGATGAACACTAATGTGAATTACTTATTAGAGTTAGCAAAATCTGTTGTTTTGTAAAACTGACTTGGATTTAGAGTATTACTCCACTAGAAATAATGAAAATGTGTTCACTGTTTCAGCTGTTTACTGTTTAGTTTCCCTAAGCAAATGTGTCATAACAATGGAAGTAGTTTTACTGACACCAGACTCGTGTCCATGTGTTTTTTCTGGCTTAAGTTTCACTCCATGTGTCTTTGCTGATCCATCTATGCTGGCTTTACAGTAAATTTTGCTAGTAAGCAGCCTATATGAAAATATTATGAATAATCTTGCTTGTGAAAAGCTATGTCTGCACAGTGTATTTGCTGGTGTAGTTGTGGAAGAGAGGGACAGACCACAACTGGCAGCAGTCGTGTTGGAAAACCCCCTAGTTTGTAAGCATAATTGTACAACAAAAATATTTTTCTTTTGTGTTTTAATTAGTGTATGGTAAAGCTGTATTACAACATTATTTGACTGCAAATTGTTTTGTGGTTTGTATATTTTTTTTTCAATTTTTGTGCTGTCTTTTTTAAAATGTTGATTCTTCTGATCCAGCATGAAGTTTAGCATGTTACTCAAAGGAAAATGCAAGCTGCTCTAAGTTATTGAAGATCAGGAATTATAGTGCTGATGGAAAGTTTTGTTGGAAATTTCTGTCATTGTTTTCCTGCCAACCATTTGTCAGAGTTAAATTATTATGGATTTTTTTAAATTGGAATGTCTTTATTCTTTTTCTCATTAGTCACTCCCTGCAAAAAGAATATGCTGCTTTTTCTGGGTCATTGAACCCTACAGAAATTTATTTCCAACTCTCAGTATTTCCGTGGGACAGAAGTAAGCCAAGAGTGAAATTACAAGCCTGTACAGCTTGCAGAAGGATCAAACCAAGCCAAATTTCATTTTTTCCCTGCATGCAACCCTTTCTAAACTTAACCATGTAGTACTCTAACTGATGAAATATTGAAAAAGGTACTATTTTTCTTCTGAAAGTTATCTGAAATATGGGAAAAGTAATAATAGGGGAGAAGTAATAATTGCAATAATAACAAGAGTAAAAATAAGGAAGAACTGTTTGGCCTTAGCAGACTAAAAATAATTTCAGAAGTGCTTCAGAACAGGTAGTCCAGTTCCTTCAGGAACAGGAATATATTCATAAATGGAGTGTTTTCTCAGTGTTTTCTTAAGTAAGCAGAACCGTATTGTCTGAGAAAAAAAAAGATCAATTGGGTACAGAAGCAGAAACATCTTTCAAGCTGCATTTTGCTACTACTTAGCAAAATGTTGCTCTGATGAGAATTCTTCCTATACATGTTAGCAAGCTGTGTGGAATTTCTTCCTTTAAAACTTGAGATTTCCCTTTTTGCTAGCTATTTTAGAGTTAAATCTCCAAATGAGCATTTACAAGTATTGGAGGATCAGAGAGAATCTCTTCATGTTTCTAAAAGGGACAAAATATCTTTCATATTCTCCAAGTTATAAAAACTCTTCCTAATGAAGTGAAATTTTTCTAAAGACTTGATATAGTTTCTCATTTTTAAAAAAATTGAAATTTTGGGATTCTCAATTTAATTTTCATTTTAAAAAAATTCTGTCTGAGGCCAGGGTTACCTAAGCTAGCCAGATTAAAAAACCCAAAGTTTAGTTTGGGATTTTCCTTTTTAACAAGGCTACTGTGTGCATTTCATCAAAACAGTTGTTTGCCTATAACAATCC
Source organism: Cichladusa arquata (assembly GCA_026413545.1). NCBI lineage: Eukaryota > Metazoa > Chordata > Aves > Passeriformes > Muscicapidae > Cichladusa > Cichladusa arquata. Next base: position 39,629,658 of record JAOTQP010000001.1, read on the forward strand.
ATGAGAGGCATTATCTTGACTTGCAGATAAATTGAAGAGCAGGAACACAGTGTCCTCTCAAGGCTGTACAAAGACAAGTGCATGCAAAGCCTTGCACCTACCAAAAAAAAAAAAAAAAATCTAAGCAGCAGCTCTGCAGAAAGACCTGGAAGTTCTAGTGGACAGCATGTTGAATGGGAATCATCAGTGTGGCTTTTGGAAACAAAATCCAGTGCAGGCTGTGTTGTGTTTGAGAGGATTGACTCGAGCAGCAGAGGGAAGTGAGTTTTTCCCCTTTTATCCTGGTGTTTGTGGAGCCCCATCTCTAACCTTGTGTCCAGCACTGGCCCCCAAAAGTCAAGACAGGTATCAACAAACTGGGAAAAGTCCAGGTCCTAAGGTGGTTAATAGAAGAATCAGTCTTTTCCAAGAAAAGGCCACTAAAGAGCAAGAGGCTGTTCTCACAGGTATCAAGGGAAACTGATTGCATATATTGAAAAAAACTTCTGCCACGAGAATGGAGAAACATTGAGATGTGGCTCAGAAATGTTGTGCTCTTTTGCTTCTTCCTATTAGCTCTCCCACTTGAAGCTTGCTCTTTATGTGCTTTTCCTTTTCTAAACAAAATTTTACTTCTTTGCTACATCTGGATGCCCTCTGGTGTCTGAATTAAGACTTGTGTCATAAAGCAGTGTTTGTGGACAAGCCTTGTGGTCCAGCAGTGACACTGGTCTGTCACTTGTCACCACTTGGCTGCTGCGAATGGAGACCCTGGGGAGTCTGTACAGCCCCAAAATGACTGGGGGAAAGGAGGAAATGTTCTAAGGTCTGTTGCACACACAGATGAGGATACCATTTTTTAGTCTCTGCTTGAAGTGTTAAAAATTGATTTTCTTAGTGATGTCTTTAAGCTGACTTAGCCCTCTACTAAAGGGAAGAAGGAGGTGGAATGGAGTAGCTTCTAAGCATGAAAGCAATTTTTTCCAGCTTCTGGCTTCACCACTCTGATGCAAGATTGATAGAAGAAGGTCCAAAGAAGTTTTAAGAGTATCTAAAACAAACATGCTGTTTGTAAATGCAAGGAGAATGTGTGTACACTCAGACCATTCTGTCTTGTTTTGTTTCCTTTTAGCAATTTTGAATTGCCACAGTAACTTTTATTACTAAATGTAGATAATTCTGTTTGGAGGCAAAATTTCCCTTTTCACTGAGAAGAACTTCGGTATAATTATTTGCTGTGCTTTTGATAAGTACTGAATTGTTTTACACTTTCAAATGTGTATCCAAATCTAGGATGTGCTGATGGAATTGTTGGAGCAGTGTGCTGATGGACTCTGGAAGGCAGAACGCTATGAACTCATTGCTGATATATATAAACTTATAATTCCCATTTATGAAAAACGGAGAGATTTTGAGGTACTGAATTCATCAAAAGTAAATTTGAGCAAGAAAAAAATGTTGAATTTTCAAGTCTAACTGCATGACACACTGGGCATCACATAATAAAAGTATTAAAATAGTAACTGAAATTTGAATGTGTTGAAATGTTTGTTTTAATTTTAAATAATTAATTTCTTTTTCTTAAATTATAAATAATTAAAAATTACATGTTGTCATTGTGATACAAGTGCTAAACCTAATACTACCATTCAATAATGGTTTCAGTTGTTATTGGCTACAAGAACATAATTTGTTATTTTAAGATAGGAAAGTTCTGCTTTGTTCTTCTCCCTCATTATTATTTTCTTTTACTTGTAGAGGCTTGCTCACTTATATGACACCCTTCATCGAGCATACAGTAAAGTTACAGAAGTTATGCATACAGGCAAGAGGCTGCTGGGGACTTATTTCAGGGTAGCATTCTTTGGACAAGTGAGTGTTACTTTCACTGGTCTGCTCTATGCAGTAAGAAAAACCTGTATTTATTTTACAAGGTTTACTCTTTCATCATCTGTATTGATACCGTGACATGAAAAGCACAAGGACTGTGTTCTCTATGAAATAAACACCATCAGTAATTTCTTTTTAAAACATTTATCAATTCCAGTAAAATTCTTATAATTTTCCTCAGTAAATTTTTTTGCCTTTTTTTCCTTTTTCCTTCTTTTGTTTACTACCTTAAGGCAGCGGTAAGTGTTCTGTAATGTCAGTTTTTAGCAATGCATTGACTTAATGTCTGTAGTGCTACGGTGTGGTTTGCAAGGCTGCTTCTTAGATTGGTATGCATTAATAGCCATTGCAAGTCAAAAAGTAACATCAAGCTCCATTTAGAGAACAGATCACTCTTTTCTATGCATCAGTATTGCATGCTTCAAACCAAAGTTCTGGCTGTGTATTGGGCAGCTTCACATCCTCTGGTACGTGTCTAGAATGCCTCTGTATCCCTATGGTATCACGCAGTATCAAGTAATACACTCTCTACATGCATAGCCCAGTTGCTTAATTGTCCAGCTGAGCATGGAGAATTGTAAAATACTCTGAGCAGTATAATTTTACATGTATTCTGTTGTCTTTTATGACTTTATAGCAATACCAGTTTACAGACAGTGAAACAGATGTTGAGGTAATTACAGTAACTGCTTACAAAGCAAGCAATGCAGTACAAACTACTGCATTTCACCTTAGTTTGGTGTGGGTATTTTTGTCAATCTAGCCTGTGTTTATACATGATATGTTGTGCTTTTCTATTTTGTCTGTTTTGTTTATGATAAAGTTATTTATTTTCTGGCTTCAAACATGAACTCAACATGGCTTGTTGTTTTAAACCAATGAACTGTTTCACTTTCCATGTATTGTGCATTTAGTGGTGGTTTTAAAAACAGTGTGTGTGTAATAAAATAAAGAAGTATATCCCAATAGTACATCATAAAATTAATATCTTTGCATAATTAAGTTTCATCTTATGGAATTAATTTTTTATTACTACCTAAGGAAAATTTTCAGATTATTTTTATAATGTAAACTTTGGCCAAAATAGTCACTTGTGAAGCAGGTAGTCCTGTTGGGCAAGACTACTTATTTTGGCAAGTGAAACAGTGCTGCAAGTTCACTTTTAAATAAAAGTGAAGGAAACTTATCTCAAAGGCTTGGCACACCATAGAATTGCTACCAACTTTTAAAATTTAAACTCTATGTTTCCATTATCTTTCACTCATATTGTAGTAGAGAATTACATTTTTCTGTTGTTTTTTATTCTCTTAGGAAACCTTTTTACTTAGATTTTAATTTCTGTCTTCTGTTTATGTTTGCTTGAATACTAATGTTAAATGTTTCTATTTCCTTTGAACCACGCACATAATGTCCATTTTAGTCATTGCCCTATATCTTTTATTCCCCAAGATTTTGATTACTTTATTTCTTACAGGGTTTCTTTGAGGATGAAGATGGAAAGGAATATATCTATAAAGAGCCTAAACTCACACCTCTTTCAGAAATTTCCCAAAGACTCCAAAAACTCTACTCTGACAAATTTGGAGCTGAAAATGTAAAAATGATTCAGGATTCTGGAAAAGTATGATCTTCATTCTCTCTAAAAAATATTAATATACTGCTTTTGCTAGTTTACTTGAAATACTGTGGTATCACTGTCTGTTACTCATTCGGTGCACAAGCAAATGCAGCTCCAACTCCACTGTTGGAAAGGCATGAGAGGCATATTACCTCCTACTAAGTATGCCTTTTAGAACAACCAAACAGCTTAAATTCTGTAGTGTTACCTCTCAAAATAATAATTGTATCTTAGAAGGGTTATGATCATATTCAACTTCAGCTATATTTCTTGCCCTTTCATGCACAGTCATTTGTTGGAAGTTCTTCCCTTTTCCACACCTCAGCCTTAGACTTTATGGTGATTTCTTCTTAGTATAATTTCATGGCTTTTTTTGTTTCTTGATAAGAATCCTTTTGAATCCTTGATTCAAGAATTTCTGTGCCTTTTGGCCTTAAAGTGCAGCAATGGTGGGCATTTCAAGATTGGAACTTTAAAGGAGAGGAGGACTTGATGAAAGGGCTGGGTTTCATGATCATGAGTAGTTAAAAAAACCCCAAAAACCAAACAAACCAAGCCAAAACAAAAAATTGACAATATGCTGCAATGCCTCTGGCTGTCTTTCTTCCTAATTCAGTTAAAAACTGAGTACAGGAAACCACTGTGAAAGCATGAACATTTCCCATGTTTTCAATAATTTAGAGGTTAAGAGACCAAATTGAATTTCTGGAAGTTGTGTGACTACTATTAGATCCACTTTATTCATAATGTAGCTATTTGATTTTTTTTTTGTCCTGTTTTTAAGGTAAATCCTAAGGATTTAGATTCAAAATACGCATATATTCAAGTTACACATGTAATTCCATACTTTGAAGAAAAGGAGCTGCAGGAAAGAAAAACAGATTTTGAAAGGACTCATAACATTCGTCGCTTTATGTTTGAGATGCCCTTTACTCAAGGTGGTAAAAGACAGGGAGGAGTAGAAGAACAGTGTAAGCGACGGACTATTTTGACAGGTACTGATGGAATGGAATGCTTTGACTGGAAGCATTAATTCAAATGGCCTAATTTTGTTCTTTATGGTTTTTTTCATTTCACCTAACTAAGTCCTTTATAGCTATCAGCTAAAATCCTTTTCATATTTTTGGCCAAAATTAGGTTTTTCAGATCGATTTCTTCAGTGGAGAATCCTCAAAATTGTTATCTCTTTTTCCTTAAGCTTCCAGAATTCTGAATCTGGAGTTTGGCTATCCTTTTCCTTAGAAAAAGGCTATTTTGTGTTTTGTCTCTGTTAAGTATGTGCTTCTGTAATAATATAGTTGTAAAAATAAATTTGCGACTTTATAATAATAAAGTGACTTTATAATAGTAAGTGACTTTATAACTGTCCAGTACTTATGAGGAAATAGAAAATACAGCTTCACTATTTTTGATTCTGCTCTCCTTTGAGATTTGTGAATGTTAAGTAATTCTTTTCACAGTTCTCATATAAATTAAGTTCCAGTGGTTTATTTCTTGGTGGTTATTAGTAGCAGTAATGGCAGTGATCTTGCTTTGCTGTAGTGCATGTGATGCTGTACATATTTACATTTCAGTGTCTTGTTTCCCTGTCCATTTGATAGTATTTCTAGTTATTTAAGTTATTAAATTGGGTAGCTAATTACATCAAAATGAGATTTTAGCATAAGATTCTCTCAAAGCACACCTTATTAAAAAATCTTTTCCTGATTATGTTAACCTTGTTTCTGTCCACAGCTATACATTGCTTCCCATATGTGAAAAAGCGCATTCCAGTGATGTACCAGCACCACACTGATTTAAACCCAATTGAAGTAGCCATTGATGAAATGAGTAAAAAAGTTGCAGAGCTTAGGCAGCTTTGCTCTTCAGCTGAAGTAGATATGATCAAATTGCAGCTGAAGCTACAGGGAAGTGTGAGTGTTCAGGTAAGACCTTTGCCATGCAGCTGTTTCATTTGCTTCTGTCCCTGAAAAAAACATAAGTAGCATTTTATTATTGGTTTCTATTCTGTACGTGCAAGAGTGTCCTAAATTAGAAATATGCTCAGTGTCTGCAGTTATTTCCTGAACAGGAAAAGCAATGAAAGCATTTCATATAAACAACTGATCAGAGTTACACAAAAGAATTAAGATTCATCTCTGGAATATGTTACATTTGAAGCCCCACCAGATTTTGGTGTAAAGCTGAAACTGCTAGAAAATAATAAATGAACCTGAAGATAAATTAGCATATTTTGACTAGCTGTATGTCTGGCCTCAGTAGGTCTAGCATATTTTTGTAAGAATCCTATAGGGATAAAGAGTGAATGATAATATATAGGAAGAAGATGATCATAGAAAATATCATTGTGCATGCCTTTGGTCTAAGGCAGGCAGGAACTGGAATGTATAAAGAAGCCATCAGATTCACCAGAATAGGATACCTGAAGCAGGTGTAGCATGTACAAGTCAATATGGAAAGGATCTTCAAAAAATGCAGTGTCAAAAGTGCTACTCTATTATTTTAAACTGATTGGAAACAAAGGGACTCTTAACACAGTTATCTGTATGACCAGCTATCATATTCAGCAGAAACCAAGGTTCCAGAATCAGTAAGTTGTCAAGCTAGTATTTGGGATGAGAAGGGAGAGGCTTGTATTGTTAATATGAAGGAATAATAAGGATGAGTCAGAAGTCACTGAAACCACTTCTCCTGTAGCTACCATAAGAGCACAGTTAAACTTCTGCAGGTTTTTGCAGAATTCTCAGCTTGGAAAACTGTTTTCAGTGGATACACAGACCAAACAGTGATAGGTTTAGCCTATTTTCCCACCCAGATTTCATGAACGGAGATGACAGATTGGCAATATCCACTTATGTTACTTTGCCACATCATTGAAGTGGTTTCTTTGTGCCAGGACAGGTTTATAGCACTGGAGAGACCTCTCCTGCTCCAGTGCTCTAACTCTAGAAGTCTTCTTGTTTTCTAAGTCCAGCCTTTTTGAAATCAATGTATTCTCATAAGAAAATCAAATCCAATAGGCACCTATAGCACCTGTTACTGCTAAGATATCATGTCAGATATCTGACTGTTTTTTAATTCTTATTCTTTTTAGGTTAATGCTGGTCCATTAGCATATGCAAGAGCTTTCTTAGATGACACTAACACCAAAAGATATCCAGACAATAAAGTAAAGCTCCTAAAAGAAGTTTTTAGGTATGACATGGAAGGTTTGGGATTTCTTGGGGATGGGGGAGAGGGAAGAAAAAAAATTGACCTTTTTTCCAAGAGTCATAAAATTTTTTTTTAAACTCTCAACTTTTAAAGTGTTGTGATTCATTAAATACATACTTTAAGCTGACATTTTAAATCAATCTTTTGGATTTCTGTTTGAGAACTTCCTTATTTTCTCTAAATCAGGCAATTTGTTGAAGCCTGTGGGCATGCTCTGGGTGTAAATGAACGACTGATAAAGGAAGATCAGTTGGAATATCAAGAAGAAATGAAGGCAAACTACAGAGAAATGGCAAAAGAGCTTTCTGAAATAATGCATGAACAGGTATGTGCTGAAATTAAGTTATACATAGTATCATTCAGAATGTAACTGTAATGTTCAAGGAATGGGGGAAATGTATGTAATGCTTTACACAAAAGGATTGTTTCTTTTTTTTTTTTCTTTCTGTTGGGGTATAAGCCTGTCATGAAATTGTGGACCTTCATTTTTTTTGCTTGTGCATTTCCTTGGAACTAGCCTGGTTTTTTGTAGGCAAGGAAGGCTACAATAAAGATAAAACAAATGTAATGAAATTAACATATATGATCTGCAAGCTTAGCCCTTTCTTGTTTGATTTTGGAGGTGTAAATAATTGCTTTTGTATCAAAGAGTTAAATGTCTTTCAAGAGGTATTCCAATACATTTTCTTGAGGGAAGTCCAATACTAAAAAGCTGGAAATATGGGGGAAGGAAAGCCAGAACTTTTGTGGAGTGAGATGTACCACTCAACCTTTGCACCTGGGTTCCGTGGTAGAAATGTCCCATGACTTCAAAGGCAGAGTCCAGGAGAACAGGAAGAGCTGAAGTTCAGTGCTCAATCCCTGACTTCTTGACATTTTTTATTCATCATATTTATCACCGCAGCCCCCTTTTCTTTCGTCCATTGTTACTTTTATAAACTTTTTCAGAACCACAGAATAGTTTATAATTCTTAAGAGAGATTTGCCTTCATTCTACCTTTGCTTAGATGGTACCCAAAACTTTACAGCAACTTTTTTTGATATCCTGTCACAGAGAAGAGCTTATGACACAACTAAATTTTTAAATACCATCAATAGAGAACATTGTGAACCAAAGTTTATAGGAAGTGATACTATTTCTCCAGAATTCTGTGGTTGGATGTGGTTTTTTAATAAAAAACAGAAATAGAAGAAAACAGTTTTGAAAGATTTGTAGAACAGAAAAAGAATTTGCTTAGCTAACAGAAGTGGGACAGCTTGATTATATTTCAATGTGATTTATTGATAAGCAGAGGAGGGTTTGGAATGGAGGATAGCTGACTGGAAAGCTCAGTGAGATGAACAAGGTACGTGAGAGAATTAGAGATACAGAATTCTACTTTGGAAAGGAGAGGCAAGTGTTTTGGTCAAAGAATTTAATGATAAATGCAAGATTAACATTCCCCTGGCATAGGGAAAAGTAAAAGAATGTAATGAAAATTTGTACACAGGTAGAAGTACTTTGAACTCAGTGCAAGATTTAGATTTTTTTTAAAAATGCTGAAGTATGTGAGTTTCCAAAGATTGGTGATAAGAAAAAGCATGTCCTGAAACATCAGGGGTAAATCGCATTGCCCTTTCTTCTCTTGGTTTACACTTAGACAAACAACTGATATCCATAAGATACTATGAACAGAAAATGAAAGTACAGCACTGACTGCAGTAATATATACTATTAGCCTACCACTATGTTCTTATACAATGTAATTAGTTGTGCATAATTAAAACATGCAATGTTGTTGGTGGTTTTGCTTTGTTTTGCTTTAGTTTTTTTTTTTTCCAATTAGACTGACATTTCCCCTGAAGGCTTAGAAACATGAAGGTCTTCACGTAAATCTTTAAAAATGTCTCCTTTATGTATTTGCTTATTGCTGTTTTGGGAGAAAGAGCTTTGCATCACTGAATAAACTATTAGCTGTAATGTAACACTGCAAGGTCTTAACAACTGCAAAAAATTCCTTATAAAAATGCATAAAAGAATCTTAACAGATTTTTTTTTCTTTTCTCCTCTGCTGCTTGCCATTATGATCAGATGGGATGGTAATTAGCTTTTTCTACTTCTGTTAGTTTGTCTAATCTTTATATAATTCCTTTTTTTATGGCATTTCTAATTTTAGCATCAATTTGTTTATAGCTGTTAAGAATGAAGTCTTTTCAGTGCTTCAATAGCTTTTTGTAGGAAATGCTCAAGTCATACCTCTAAGCCAAAAAATAAAAACCAAAAAAGGGCAAAATTGAGCTTGTTTGCACTATGAAACTGCTTTTGAAAGTTAACAGGAGGAATATAGAAACTGTCCAAGCATCCTCTGCCGAGGACAGTGTAATATCTGAAATGGGAAAACTGATATTGGAGAAGTAACTTCTCAAATCTAGGAGAAGATGGTTGAAAAGAGTAACCATTTCCAAAAAGTTTTGTGCTGTTGAAAAAGTTCTGGGAGTCTGAGTCCATAAGCAGCACATCAAGAAATGGGCTATGTGTTTTAGGCATGCCTGTACCATTTTGTAACATTGTGGTAAATACCTGTCTTTCCTTTTAAGATTACTCCAGTGGAAGAAAAGGCCAGTGTCATGCCCAACTCACTACACATTTTCAACGCCATAAGTGGAACTCCAACAAGCACAACAGTTCACGGGATGCCCAGTTCTTCTTCAGTTGCATGATTGTTTTGTAAAGGAAAGTATGTTTGTTTCTTTTCGAGTTTGTGGATTTGCTTCATTGTGTGCAAACTCAGGATGACCTTGAAGCTAAATGTTGGGCACATGCAAACTGCATAGTTCATACGAATGTCTGAGCACACTTAGCAAATAGCAGCTACTGGTAATAGTCTTTTAGGGTAAGGGAGGTGCACATATATAATTTTTTTTTATCTTGCTGGTAAAATTTAAAAGTGTTCACAATGTCATTGCAGAAGTGCGTGTTGGAAAATTATGAAGTTGAAGTTAGCTTCTGTTTTTTGTTAGAAAGTATTATTAAAATGAATTGCACATTACAAAAAAAGTGTTGTGGGATGTAATTTTGCAGATATGTAATATTCAGGTGTTCTTTTTGTGTATGGCACATAGAGATTCCAAGTACAAGAACTATTTTGGGGCTAGACAGAGACACTAGTTTTTGGGGTTTAATGGAACTGACAATAGTAGTTTTTGTACCATTTGGCAAATTGTTGTGCTTTATTTTATACCTTGTTGCATTTTGAAGGTATGCGAGCTTAGATCTTACTAAACAACTAAATACAACCAAAGGTCTGTATTAATGAACACTGAGTTATATTAAAATATCAATAGTAGTAAATTGTTATGTACATATTGTTTGTTAATACAGTCCGTACAGTCTGTACATAAATGTATTACATTTCTAAACATTTTTTAATATTCATACCAGTTCTTACCATTCTGCTTTCAGTTTATTTTGAAAATTTGCTCATTCCAAGTATATGCAGACTTTACAGTTCATTTACCCCTGTATATAAATAAGTGCAATATAAAGATGTATACAGTCTTTGCTATGTTAGGTTTATATGCAGTTATTAAAAGAAAAACCTTTTTTGCCAAAGCAATGGAGTATGTAATTGGTAATCATGGTTACTGTGGTAAATGGTGGTATAATTTAAAGCTTTTTCCATATTCTTATTCTTTTAAGACATTAATTTAGTAATTTTATATTTGGGGGAAATAAAGGTTTTTAATTTTATTTAACTGGAAGCACTGTCCTGCTGTAATTAAACATTCTGTACTACATCTATATTAAAAGGAAAAAGGTAGTTACTTTTCTTATTGTGTGCTGCGTTTTTTGTTTTAGATTCATCCCTGACATTTGGGAAAAATGAAAGCTTGATTTTTAAAAAATGGCTTTTTGCATCCTGCATATGAGATGCAGACACTTACAGATCTTATTTCATGTTCCTTGTCAGTAAAGGGAATTAAATTATTAGTTAAGACATCCATTTCTAATCCCTTACATTTGACTCTAGTACCGTCTTACTGTAACTACTAGGAAGTCTTCAAAATTATTCATCACATGGCAGTAGAAATCATTTTTTCCTTATGACATAAGGCTTACTGTCATTTTTCTGTAGCATAGTGTGAAACACATATGTTGCCTTTACTCATCAAAGGTTTTTTCTAAAGCAGCTCATCCTGGCAGTGAAATGCTGAATATACCCTGTTTTCTCTAACTATGTTTCTGAAACAAAATTTCTGATTGTTAAAATTCTTTTCCTAAAGGAGGAAAAAAAAATCATACACTTTTAGACATTGAACTCATAATGCTGTAAGAGGCAGACTCCCTTCTTCTCCTCTGCCCTAAATGCTTCACACTTTTGTTTGTCTGTGGAAATGGGTGTAAGAACACCTACCTCAAAAGGTATTTCATTATTGGGAGAATGTATTCTGTAAAGCTGTCTTGCCATTCAGGAAGACTTTTTTATCCATGTATGAAGAGATGTGTATATCACAATGACTTCTTTTAATTGCCTCATTTTTTCTGCCTTTTTCCACTTTCCCTTGGGAACAGAACTCACCATTTCCCTTTTGCACTGAGACCTCAACTGGATGAAGACACATCTGATAACTAACCTATAAATGTATTATGTATTCAGAACTGAATATGTATCTGTGTGTGTGTGTGTGTATAGATAGATAGATAGATAGATATACACACACACATCTAAATATATGTGTAACTGTTTTGCTGAACCTTGGCCTATGAAAAACAGCAAACTGTAGTTGACATTGCTGTTGGTTTACACGGGGTTAAATCATTAATCATTAATGAATAACACATAAACGATGTGTCTATAGACTTAATCTCTCATGATGCATTTATGTGAAGGAGCACACCCTCTATTGTTTTTAGCTTTATATATACTAAGATAATAGACGTGGGTGTTTCCCTACTGAATAATTCCTTCTGTACCAGCTTCCCTTCTCTAGTCTTCTGTAACACGTAAATGAAGTATCTAATGTGGGTTAATTTATTTATAAAAATTTGGTTCTCTGCAGGTTTCTGATTAGAGTTAATTTTCTTCACAGTAGCTGGTATGGGGCTGTGTTTTGGATTTGTGCTGCAAACAGTGTTGATAACTCAGGGACGTTTCAGCTGTTGCTGAGCAGCTGTTGCACAGAGTCAAGGCCTTTTCTGCCTCCCAGCAGGGAGCAGGCTGGAGATGCACAGGGAGCTGGGAGGGGACACAGCCAGGACAGCTGACCCCAACTGACCACAGGGATGTCCTGTACCATATAGGTGTCATGTGCAGCAATAAAAGCTGCAGAGAAAGTTTGCCAGAGCAGCACTTGCTCAGGGACTGACTGGGCATTGATCAGCTGCTGGCAAGCAATTGAGGGTGTTTTGCATAATTTCTTTTTCTTGGTTTTGTTTTGGGTTTTTTACATATTAAATTGTCTTTATGTGGTCCCATAAATGTTCTCACTTTTACCCTTCTGATTGTGTCCCCTATCCTGCTGCAGAAGATTGAGGGAGCAGCTGGGTGAAGTTGAATCACAGCAGTCCTGTTTTGGCACCCAGGGTCAGGCTTGACAGGTTTGAGATAACAGATTTGACCACAGCGTGTTATAGAAGGAACTGGTAATTATTATCTGTATGACAGTTGTTGGTCACAGTGTTGATTTACTTGTTCACAGTATTAGTTATCTAATCACTGCCATGCTCCCTATTTTTTCTCCTGTATATCAAATTTGAGAGCGTGTTAAAGGCTGGATTTGCAGTGTATCATTTGGTTGTGTTTAGCCTGGGAGAGCTATGGTAAAAGAGTTGGCCTTGAGCCTAATCTAGTATTTAGGCCCTGCATTGTTGCCTTCCCTGCACTTTGGGAACCATCTCATGAAGACAATGAACAGTTAGGCATTTTCCCTTTTCCAAGAACCACTTGGTGGATGAAACAAAGACTGGCACCTTGCCCTTCTTCTCCTGTGGGGTAGATGTTTTCTCCCTTTTCACAATAACTATTCAGTATCTTGAATACCCTTTGGTAACTAAAATATTCCCACTGGCATGCTTTAAGTATGTTTCTCCAGCTTTTCCTAAGGTTAATTCAAGAGTATCACATAGGGGTATGTCCCAGGGCAGTGTGGTCATGGGTAGCAAGGCGTGTGGGAGGTGACAAGGACTGTCTGCAGGGAACAGGAAACCAAGCCACAGGAATGAGGGGGCAGGCTGGGTTTAAGGACAGTAAAGATGAGGAGGTGTAGGGACAAATGAAACTGGACCTTTCCAATTCATGCACTTCAAAAATCTTTTTTCAAAGTGCTGAGCACGCTCTTTTACTGTTGTTACAGTTACATACACAACAGCAACTTGTAATAGGTCATGGGGGTCTCTGCAGTTGGGTCTGAGGATGGACATGGTAAGCAGTAAATTAAACTTAACAAAAAAGTTACGAATATTGTTTTAAGTAAATAGAATTATTTCAAATAGAACAGTGTATTTAGATGGACCTGGCTCTTAATGAAAACACCTAGTCTAGTAAGTCAGACAAGGTATTTTCTTACACCCAGTTTCTATTATCTTTGATATCTTTATGAGAAGACTTCAGTACATAGGAGGCATCTGAGTCACTGTCTGTCATGAAAGTTAGATGTTAAAATTTGTGAAGACTGCTGTTCTGTGGTTGTTCATGAATTGAAAAATTCTGTGTTTAATTGTGTTCAAAGTCCTGGAGATTCCTGGGAGGATAAAAAAAGGAAAGCTTTGGTGGATAATGACATATTCAAGTGTTTTGTGGAAGTGACCATTTTAACATCTTTATAATATTTAGATGGTGGTTTTTCCCTTTCTTAAGTATTATAGTGAATATATGAGTTATTTAGAAGCTTTTAGACTCTAAATAGCTTTTGGTCTCAACACAAATAATGAATTTAAAATATATCCAGAGACTAGGCAGATAGTCTATCTATCCCTTTCAAGTTAACTGTAGTAGTTATTCGGGTTTTTCTCTGGCATTTTCTGCTTAAGAAGGAGTTTTAGAATTTCTTCGCTCAATGAAAAACTTGCAACTTTTTTTTTCTGCAAAAACAAGGTCTGATTGATATTAGTAAAATATCTTGGGAACGCTACACCTTGTTTAACTGCTCCATGTTGTAAATGATGAAAAAAGCACTGAGAATTTTTCTAGCTGCATGGTTCTGTTTTGCTGTTTGGACTGTGCTATGAATGATGAGCTGGAAAGATGAGGAGGCTGAAGGGATTTAGGTAAATAACTTTTCACTGTGAATCTGCAGAACTTTTTTTTTTTTTATATGTCTCTCTGTCCTGTTAGATTCATTGACTCCAGATACCTGAACAGCAAGTGTAGCTTCTTGGGATCGTGGTTTTTGTAGCTAGTGCTGTATAATCTGTTCATGTTTATCAGGGTGATATCTGACTCCCGAAAATGTGAGTTTGATGTGACAAATTAAGATGGGGAACATGAATATTGTGAACCTAATTGGCAGAACTGCAGCTGAGATCTTCAAAACACACTCATGTCCCAAAATAAAAATTATTTTAAATTAGTTTTGTTTCAATTTAAGATTTTAAGAATTGGTATGAGGTTTAAGCAGCTTTATGAAAAATAAAATTTTCAAATTAATTGAAGTAACATATCCAATTTTTTCCAAGTGTATGAGGGAAAGCAGATGTCTACGAGTCTAGGACAGTTCTCAGACTTAATACAAGAAAATGCTGGTAGCCATTGAATAAGTAAATTTAAGTTAGCATTTAATGTTTGGGGGGGGGGAAAAGAAAAGGATTCTGAAGCCTGGAGGAATCAACTGCATCATTTTGCTCCAGTCAAGATTATCAGCACCAAGATGGAAGTGAAGCTTCTGATAGAGCTGGTAGGTATCCTGGGTTTTTTCAGTGGCATGGACTGTAAAAGGAAGAGACAAGAAGTTCCTAAGGATGTACAGGTAACTAAGAAAAGGACCTTAGTTCAGCCAATTCATTGTCATTCCATAACTCTCAGAAGTCCGTGAATGTTGCTTGGGGAGGGACAAGCCCAGAGCTCTGTTTGATTTAGTTTTAGTTTCATTTAGCTTTAGTAGCCACATTACCCACAGTAATCAATAGCAAGGCACTAAGGGAACCAGCACCTTTTATAATTGGTGTTGTGAGATGGAAGAATTGTCAACATAACTACTTTTTAAAGGCCTGTGACAGAAAAGAAAATCTCTTTTCATCAACAACAGCCTGTTGAAGGTTTGGGTTTGTTTCCAGATTGCTTAAAGCTTTTTTCTTTCATTGTCAGCAGTGTTGGATCCTTATTCTGTATCCATAATTTGAAACAGCTGAATATTTTCTCATCACAGTGTGCTAGGATAAAAAGTATGCATAAATATTATGTATAAATACATATATGTATTTCATATATGTATAAAATACATACACAATAAAGCCTTGAAAAAAATTATTTGAATGTACCTAGACAAATTATGTGACTGTGATTTTTTTTTCCTTCTTTTTGACTTATTTAGCTGAGAAAGATAAAGTAGGAGAGGTGACATCCTACATTAAAATCGTTTATCTGTTTTGGAGATAGTGATAATTCCAAAATGCAGGAACTGAAACAGAAATGAAGGAATGCACCAGCTGGTAAAGCACGAGGCAGCAATGTGTTGGTGAAGAAGTGTGTTGTTAAAATGTGGGCTCAGAACTGGAGGATTAACTTGCCTTGCATGTCTGCAGGAAAATGGCTCATAGCCAGTAGTAAAATATGCTTATAGAAAAAGGTGCAGGCTGAAATTAATGTGACAAAATTCAACTTGAGGCCAGAATGAAAGGGAATTTGGTATTTGTTTCAAGCACAGCCAGTTTCAGGCACTCACATTGAATCTGATAGATTTCACCCAGCTGTGTTTTCACACCCAGGTGCTCACAAGCACCAAGAAGCCCAGATCAAGGCAGCCACTCCAGGCAGATTGGAGGTCCCCATGGGAGAAAAGGAGTGGTGACCCTTGAGTAAGTGCCACATGTCTGGGGCTCTTCCTTGGCAGTGGAAAACTTGTTCATTGTGCTGGTTTGGGCCGGCATGGAGTTAATTTTCTTCATGGTATCTGGCACGGGGTGCTTTTGATTTGTGCCTGACACAGTATTGATAACTCAGGGATGTTTCAGCTGCTGCTGAGCAGTGCTTGCACAGAGTCAAGGACTTTTCTGCTCTCAGCCCATCAGGGAGCAGGCTAGGGGTGCTCAAGAAGCTGGGAGAAGGGGACACAGCCAGGACAGCTGATCCCAGATGACCATAGGGACATCCCACACCATATGACACTGAGCTCAGGAATTAATCTGGAGGGCAGGGAGATCAGCCAGAGCAGCAGTTGCCTGGGGACTGGCTGGGCATCTGTCACTGATGAGCAATTAGGCTTTTGGCAACACTTTTCCTGATTTAGGGCTTTTTTATCTTTGCTTGCCTTTCTTTTAGCTGCCTTTTTTTTCTGTTTGTTTGGTTTTTTGTTTGAAGGGAAGCATGGTGGTGATTTGGTGTTTCTTTTGTTTCATTTGCTAAATTATGTTTATCTCAACTCCAGAAGTTATTGCACTTTCACCTTTCCAGTTCCCTCCATTGGGAGGGGGATGACCACGTGCCTGTGTGGTGCTGCCTGCCTGGGTTAAATATCACATAAAGATACCAGAGCCACCCAGGTATTTGTATCCTTCAGCTAGTAAAAGGTGATGTTCCAGCATAATCTTGCTTGCCTCATCACCCATAAATTGTAGGGAGGGTTGTTGTCTGTGTGTGTTTCCTCATTTCAGTAACTTTATGGCCTTTTTCCACGCTTTGGAAAGAAGCAGTGGGCACACACCGTGCTGGAGCCCTGCTGCCATCCTCCTGCTATCAGACCTCGGGTCCTCTGCTGAGAAGTTGTCCTGCCATGGCCTTATCAGAGCTCAGGCCTCTTGATCTTGATGTAAACAGCACATTCCTCAGCATTTACTAGTTTAATTGCTGTTAGTCATGCCCTCAGTTATCAATTCATGCTGTTCCTTGAAACTGCTGCTGCTTGTGCTTTAACATAAATAATTCTCGCTTGTATTTTGTTCAAGCCATTCTTAATATCTCTGTTTCAGCTCCCTGGAGCAGTGTGACTTGGGTGGGCCTTTATAACAGAGCTGTGTCCAAATATTGAGGGGCAGCCTGGTAAATGTGTTTAGAGACCACTGGTGGGGTCTTTCTGCAAGCATTCCCAAATATATTGTTGTCACAGTGGTACTATTCAACATTTTCACTGGTGTTCCAGAAACAAATGTGACAAAACCCTATTTAAATTGTATGAAAACAAAGGTCAGTCTCTTTTGTTTCAATTGCACCATACCTTTAAACATATTGCACTAGTGTCTATTGCTAGTGTTATCACCTACAAAGTTGTGCTTCTAGGAACAGGAAGAGAACTTAAATATACACATTATATCTTGGTAAATAGCACCAGTGAAATGGATTTAAGGAATCTTCTGAACATGGAGATTCCCATAAACAAACTCCTAATGCAGTTATGTGGCAAAGAGAACTACTGCAGCAAGTGAATGTAAACAGAATGTGTTGTGCTGGGTTTATCCCTGTCCTACAGAACCTGTGAAACCACTGTTAAACCACTCTGTTACTGGGTCAACACTGGGGCTGAGGCTTTAAAGTGTTGAACTGAAGAATTTATATTAGAACCACAAAAATCCATACTCAAGGAATATGTGGTAGGAGATCTGGGGGACAGCGCTTCAACTTACCAAGTAGAAATTTGAGGCGTGTACAACCCAAAACCAGTTTTTTCTAAGTGAATAGAGAATGCTGTGAAGCTTTTTCAGTTTGGTTAAAGAAGACATAATAGAGATTGGATACTGAAGCAAGGCAAATTCAGATTAAAAATTCAAATCAGATTCTTAATCCCTGTCAACAACTACATTAAGCACTATGAATGGTGCTGAATTCCAAAGGTATTGATGCAGTGCTGTTTAATTACTTTTTTATTTCAGGTATGGTTAACCTGTGGTTCAGAGCTAATGGTCTCTCTTGGGTCTAAGTGCTAAAACCAAAATTTGAAATCCTGAAATCATTAGCTATCTAATCTAATGTTAGTTACTGTTAACCCATTCTGTTTCATGGCTATTTTATAACAGTGTTCTGGAAAAACAGAGGAATGCAGTCTGTAACATGATAATCTTAGAAAATGGTCTTCTTGTTGAACTGAGTTTTAACACAGGACAGCACGTGGGTACTTACCACAAGACTTGGGTTCAACAGCCAGATTTCAGCCTGGTATTAATCACAGCAGAAACTTGTACCACAAGCACTGGTGAAGCAGTTTCCAAGCAACTACATCCTAATATTTCTAGTGTTTGAACTGATTTTAAATTTATAAATGCAGAAGTTCCTGGGATGCTTCTTTGAGAGAACAGTGTCTTGCATGAATGTTCTAGAACTTCAGTCTTGCTCCTTTTCATTGCCTCTGCTTTTCAGGTAGCAATGAGAAGCTTTATCTCAGTTTTGGGTGGTACTTACCAGCTTCTACAAGACAGGTATGTCATTTGGTCCATGCAGCATGAAAGCTGTATTTTGTCTCATCCTGTCAAAAGCAACATAGTCCTGGGGTGAAGTTCTTAGAAGCTGGAATTCCTTGACTGAATTTAACCCATGATGTGTCTTGTGTCCTGATTTGTCATTTTTAAACTGTTCAAACTTCCTATAGCCATTTCATGATGTCCTGGGAATGGCTACAAGTTCTTGTAGCTGTTTTTGTTCTGGCTGAAGTTCATATCTGACTGAGGCTGTACTGCAAACTGAGTTCATTTTAATTAATAAGCATGTGACAAAATTTGCAGTATACTTTTTAATTGTGAAAGCTGTTTATCAAGGTGTGGTCTTCCTGGAGCTTGTGCGTCTTTCATTTTGTCTTTTTTTTTCTCCTTCTACCAAATTGCAAGTCAAGTACACATGATATTATGTCAGAGTTATTTGCCAAACAGTTACATATTTGGTAGAAAGCATTTCAATTCAACTTATTTCAATACCATTTGCTTAATCAATTTATTTTGTATGTTTTAATTATTTTTATTCCTTTCAATTAAGACTAATATGTATCTATCCCAAGATAATTATATGTCTTTTTTAGTTACCAGACATGTCAAGCTGCTGTTAAAAAAACCAAAATAGTGAGGTACTACAGTGAAAGTTAAATGGCACCTCTGCATCCCAAATAATTTCAAACACAATTTATATGATTCCAGCTTCACCCCGATACAAAATGTGGCAGCACCTGTTAGGAGGATGTGGCAATGGTTTCATACTGTACAGCTGCATTGCATAACAGCAGGAGTGAAAAATACATATTTAATCATGAGAAGGGAAAAGATAAGTCAGGTGCAATGTGTCCCTTCTGACTGGACTGACCTTTCCACCTGACTTTTGAGCCAGCTCACATTCAGCAGCCTGGCTGCTGAAATAATTTTTGTTCTATCTGTATTATTGCTTCCTTTAGATAAAGTCCACTGATCTTTGTCCTTCCAGTCCATCTGCAAGGCCCAGTCTCTGAACAGTCCTTTTTGGCCATTTTTCATTCTTTTCAGATCTGGTGGTGTTCCAGGGGAAAAAAGAAAACGTAGTTTTCTTCCCTGTGGATAAGCCATTTAGCCCAAGTCGTTCACTGTGTTCTGCTGCTCTTTCAAAGCACGTGCCAGTAGTGTTGATGTTCAAACAACAGTCATGGTCAGCACCAGACAGAACTTGATATGTCTTGATATGTCATGGTTCAGCTCATCGTGTTTAAGGTGAGCTAGACACAAATATGTTGAACTGTGCACTTGTACTACAATGGTGTCCTAAATCTCACCTCAATCCATCCTGAATATGGGCATCTTGCACCAGAGATGTGTCTTCCTGCTTAATAATAACCCCATGCAGCAAATGGGGGGTGTTAGTGAGGATCCTTGGTGGGACAGAATCCATCTCTGCACAGGATTTCTGAACATACAGGGTTTTTTTTCTGTAGGCAGTATTTGCCCTAAGAAAAACATCTGGAATCTCAGCTAAGTGCAATTGAACACTTTTTTTCCCTGGAAAGGTTAGTTTGCCTTCACAGGAACTCATCAAGGGTTACTGGATGGAGTATTTCAAGCCCCAGGCAGATACCCAGCATCAGCTGTTACCAAGTGAACCATAAAGGGAAAGGTCAGTGTGAATATTAACAAAACCAACTGTGGCTGAGAGGCAGTGTTAGAAGTTCGAGTTATCTGATAACAGAAAGAATAGGAGATCATTTTAGTAGAATGCAGGAAGTGCTCCTTGTCTCCAGGAACTGTAAGTGAATGGATATGGGAGCAAGAGGATGATACTTTGTCCTTTAACCATATTTTCTCATCTCCTTTTAAGAATGTTCTCAAAACCTGAATAAAATCTGTTTCAGTATGAGGCTTAATCTAACTGTGGATACTTCTATTAGGGACACACCAGTAAGTAATAGAGGTGGCAATAGAGAAGCAACGTGATTTTGTTAGAAAGGAAATTGCAAAGTACAAAACAATTCAATATGTACACTGTAATGAAAAAGGCATTTCTGTTTCTTATGGAGAGAATGCAGATAAACCATTTCTGCTTGGACATCCTTGATTTTTTACCATAAGCAAAAGAGAGGTATTGCTACAGCAGGACAGGACTTGATAAAGAAAGCACTTCTGATTGATACTATATTAGTTAAGAATTTTTAAATGTCCTAGAGGCTGCTATTAATAAAGCACTGGTTTTTTGTAACAATATTCAAGATTAAATATGTAATTTAAAAGTTTTTAACTCCAATATTGAAACAGATAAATGTGGGCCCTATTCTAGTATTTGCTTCATCTGAAGCTTCAGCAGTTTTGGATGGATAAACCTGGATTGACTTCTGATACACAGAGTATCAGTTCTCAGCCACTCCTGTTCAAGCAATTTCAGAGGCTACATTTGTTCTCTGGATGATGATTTTACAGCCTATTACTAAAATGTTCAAAGGTCTTAAGCGTTTCCATAATAACAAGCTCATCCATTTTAGGCTACTTTTTTATGGGCTTTTACCTAGAACTAGCTAGGAGTATTTTAAACAGCTTTGCTTTTGACCAAATGTAATTGCTTGTTTATGGAAGAAAGCACTACATTGCAGGCTAATCTGTTCTGCATCAGTTTCCAAATAAACAAAAAACAGAGCAATTAATTCTGCTTGCATGACTTTCCCTTCCCTTCTTTTTTTTTTTTTTTCTTTTGCTTTTCAGTATAGATTATAGGGAAAGATTGCTTTTGCATCATGAAGGGACTGCTTCTGTTATAGAAAATGTTTCCTGCATATGTAGTGTATCTGTTGGCTAGGTTGAGCAATTTGAAATCTTTTTTTTTTTTACAAGGTTTTCATGTAGCAAGTGTGGGATCACAATGTGCTAACCGATGATCTCATTATAAGCAGATTTGATATTTTAGAATGCAAGGTATCATCATATTATATAGCTTTTTTAGGGTAAAGAAGTAAAAATTTTAAGTGTGAAAATCTGATTAATATCTGCAAAGATTATGGCTGTTCTGTTTTTACAGATGGAAAAGTTTAGACAATTCACTAAGTGTCAGTGTGTCAACAGCAAAGAAATAAATAGCAAAGCTGTGAGTTCTGAATCCCTGTTTTCAACCCATTAGGCCTGTTACTGTCTGATTAATAACAGCTCTTTCTGTAAAACTTGTTCATGTAAAAAAATGCATAGTTGAAAAACTACACATTCTGCAAACTTTCACAGCTCAGAAAGCAGTGAAAATTAAGTCTTTCTCAATATATGGAACAAGATATATAACCTTTGGTTAGGCAGCATGTCATCTTTAAGCATTTAAACTACTATAAAAATAGTGGTAGTCTTTGTGATCATGACTCTCTCCATACCTAGCAGCCATGCTTACCAGAAGAACCCTGAGCTCAGTTTTGTGCCTCTCACTACAGTAAAGATATTGAGGTGCTGGAGTGCTTCCAGAGAAAGGCAACAGAGCTGGTGAAGGGCCTGAAACCCACATCCCATGAGGAGTGAACATGGGTTGTGGGATTATTTATCCTGGAGAAAAGGAGGCTCAGGGAAAACCTTTTCACTTCCACCTGAGAGGAGGTTGTAGCAAGGTGGGGGCAGTCTCTTCTCCCAGGTAACAGGTGACAGGAGGAAACAGCCTCAAGTTGCAACAGGGAAGGTTTAGACTGAATATTAGGAAAAATTTCTTCACTGAAAGGGCTGTAACATGTTGGAACAGGCTCCACAGTGAAGTGGTTGAGTCATTGTCTCTGAAGGTATTTAAAAGATGAGTAGATTCTCTGATTTTAAGACGTGGAAACTGCAATAGCTCAGTATCCTTTATTCTCCTTCCCATTGCAATCTTCCCTCAGCAAAAGGATTTTAGGTAGAAAGTGAGAAATGGCAATTTGATTTTCAATCTTATGAGGGGCAGAGGGAAAAACAAAGATAGAAAGACCCACTGGTGGTGACCAACACATCTACCAGGATTAGAGTTCTTTAAAACATCTGAAAAGAGATGTTTCCAGCCTGAGCTGCCAAAAGGTGACTCTCTGCTCACTCTTTTCAGGATAGCTTTCAACACCTTAATTGCAGTCATTGTCATCACAGAACTAAAATTTCTGTGTTGCTGATGCTACTTTTTTGATGAGGGATGTGCTGCAAGGCCACAGGCAATCATTTGTTTGTTGGTATCTCCAGGAGATGTTTCTGACAAAGGGAATATGTCTCAACATGAGAATAAACATGTGCTTAAAAGAAAGAAATGGCTGGGTGTATTCCAGCAATACCCACTCTGATCTTTCTGAGCAGGAAGAAGCCCAACCATTTTGAGGAGCAGTCAATAACCTCCCAGGCTTTGATTTTGTGCTGACATGAAAATATTCTTATGGGATGTTTTCAAATATCTCTGGCGTTTCTTCTGAAATTCACACTCCAAAGTTTTCAGCCTAAGAAGTGGACTAATCTATATTAATTAAGTTATTTGTAAGTAGAAGCTGGAAAAACTCTTTGGCCCTTACAACTGGGTTCCCAAAGTAAAAATACAATAGCTGAAATACCTAAAATGAACACAACTCACTTCATCTTTAGAAAAAGTTTTAACCTTCATGGTAAAATTCTTAATGAATTCCTAAAAAAATTTTTCCTGTCATTAGGCATCTTCCCTGTAATTCTGCAATGGGAATATGCTGCATCTCATCTCTCTCTGGCTCCTCTTGGAGGACAATTTCCTGTTCCTCGGAAAAGTTTCTTCTGGTGAGGGAAGCAGCAAGTGACCCAACAACATGTTATGCTGACAAATAGATTATTTATGTGCTGCAGTTTCAGTTGATGAAATATATTATGTAATTTCAGGTGGTTTATGTACTGTCATATTGTAACCTTTGTGTTGAATGCTTTTTACTCAGATGTCTTTGCAAGAAGGAAAAAGCTGTTGTTGGTTGGATTTCTGTTGCTGTGGTTTGGTGTTTCTTTTTATCTTTCTTTTCAAAGTCTCCCACTCTTCTAAAAGGGGAATGGGTTGCCCTATTGGATTTGTTTACACTTCCTGCAGAGTAATAGCAGATCCTGGGCTGAGTGTGAGAAAGTAAGAGGACCTCCCTGTTCCAAAAGCTGACAGAACAGAGTAATTGGATTGTGTTGTGGTGCTTATTGGGAATCAGTTGCTCAGAAGTGTCAAGAACAAAGAAAGTAAGAATACAACTACATAGATCAATCCTAACATGTCTTTTTGCTAATTTGGACAAATATCACTAAAATAAGGAGACTATCTAGAGAAGGTTAGAGGTACTACTGAAAAAGACAAAAGAGAAGTAGAGAGGCAAGGAAGCACTCAGGGGTACTGCAGTTGCACAGGTGAATTAATCCAGTGGAGCCCTGGATGCTGTGATCTTTCAACAGCAATAGAACTGACCAAGATTTCTAAGCTGAAATACAAAAACTGGCTTCATAGAGACTTTATGAGAGAGCAGCGAGATAAATGAATCTGTTAAAATCCAACTGCACATTAATTTCTGTCAGATACTGCTGTTAAAGTTTTCATTTAAATCTGAACAATACACAGGACAGCTCTGGGTAGTGAAAAAATTGAAGATTTGTAACCTGTGGTGAAAATATGAATGTGTAAATAACATGAAAATCCATTTCAGGAGGAATGACTCCATATGCAAACTTCTAACAGGGCTTCAGCAGGTAGACAGTGTCAGCTCTTGGTCTCCAGCTGCAGAATTTCCACACTGGAAAATGTGTCTCTAGAAAATTATATAGTCTTGTCCTGTTACCTGAACTCAAAATATGTTATTTCCACTGTGGACATTGGTATTATCTGAAGTCAGGTATGCTTTGTACATCAGTGCTGCCTCACCCACTCAAAAAATTATGTAACCTAACATCAAAGGATGTTAGGATGCTTTCCCTTGAAAATGTGAGCATCCAGTCTTGTAAGATGGTTTATTTGGGGGTGGTGTGTGAGTGTGTGTGTGTGTGTGTGTGTGTGTGTGTGTGTTTGGTGCATCACTTGAAAATAATCGCTTAAGTATCTTCACAAGTTAAATACCAATCTCACAGTTCCTAAATATTTAACTCCAGTCTTTTAGCATCTGCTTGAGTCAAAACACAGATTGGTCAAGAGATGACACTTGTACTTGCGTGGTCCAGTCAACAACATGATTCATGTTGTAGGGCTGGTTGCATAAGTTGACAAGATAATCCAGCCAGCTCTACCTAGCAGCTGCTGTGCTGCTGACACTCTCATGTGCTCTCCTTATGAAAAAAAAAAGCTGAACACAGCTTGGCTGAAATCATGCTAGAACTGAAACTTCAGTGGACACAATGCAATGAGAAAATAAAAAGTTCACTTGAAAATGTCAGGTCTCACAATGCAGATCTGAAGTTTCAGAAGAATAGCAGTGTGGCAGTACAAAGAAAAAAAAACTACTGGAGAGATGTTTGGATGGTTTCAAGATGCTTTGAACAGCATTCAGCATCCTTGCACTGCCTCAGGTGAGAGGGTGATGCTGTGTGTCAGGCAAATTCAAATTTAACATGAAGAAAAGCAGGGGTACATAATTCAGAATAAAAAAAGTTTTCACCATCCAGTGAAAGTCTTGAATCCTAGCTCGGGTGAAGGATACTCATACACTTGTTATTTTTTTTTCTTGAATACAGTCACATACTTCAAGGGGAGAAACAGGTGCATATCTGTAGTAGAAAGGAGTATGTAAAGGTTTTGAATCAGGAGCTCTTTTGTTCTGCCCTACTTCCCTTGCCAGCTGCCCTTAATACTTATGCTAACACTCCTATTTATCTACCCCACATACCTGCTGGGAGTGCCCTCCCTGGGCAGGGAGAATCTCCCAGCCTCAGACATGGGTTGCACAACATCTGACCGTAAATCAGCATCAAATCTGGGATTACTGTGTGTGTTTCTGCTCTCCTCATGCCTCATGCATTGTGAAGGCACAACACAACGAGAGCTCTGCATTTGGCTGTGCCTGTGGCACAAAGACAGGCTGAAGGCTGGACCCACAAAGGCCTTTCAGGGCTGGAAGGGATGGTCACATCTCTAAGTCCAAAGTTAAGATTTTGAACACCTCCTTGCAACTGTCAGCTAAGGCTGGTTTCCATATAGACCTGCATTTCCAGAATCAAGGTTCCCTATTAAATCCAGGCTTCACACAAAAGATCCCCTTCAGATTCCCCAAGGGGAAAACCCATGGAAGGAAACAGCAGCAAAAGTGTTGTCAGCATGGAGATGGATATAAAGAGAACTGGACAAGAGGTAAATCTGGCTCTACTAAGGAAACAATGTTATCAGAGTAAATGAAGGGGAAACAAAACAATCAGAGTTATCAACCTCAAGTTATGTTTTCGGGAAAAATAAAAGGAACAAACCCACATCTTGGCAGGAGTGACTTCACAATGTGTTGTTTACCATTAACTCATTAGGTCTACATCTACCATATTAGTTAACTTTGCATGTTGTCATAGGCACTGGTAATGAGCCAAAGACTTTTGCTATCGGTCTGGGGCAGCTCCAGGTAAATAGAGTTCACTTATTTACTTTATTTAGGTGCAAGTCTGTGCTCTAGTTCCCGCTGCCCTGCTTCACCCTCCGCCCATGTTCAGTGTGTGTACATAAAGACGTGCCAGAGAAGCCAAGTCCCTTGTGGGCCACAGCACATGAGCTCTTTTCCTTTTTCTGGATGTGATTACTTTGAATGCTGCTGAGCTGGGCTGGCAGGCTGGGTTGGTAGAAACCTCTTCCTCTGCATGTTCCTGATCTGGTTTAGCAAACTCCTGAAGCAACTCCATGTGTTTGGGGGCCAGAGTTGCTCCTTCCACGCAAATTGAGTATCTCAAATACAACCTATGTCAGTATGTGTGCACACCCAGTAGCTGGACTGCTGCTTCTTGAAAGCACCTGAACTGCTGCAGGCCCCCTCTCAGAGACCACTGGTGCCCTCCTCCCCAGCAGTCCCCATCTCCTCCAGACCGTCCCACCTGTTATTTGCTCTGCTAACAAAGCATGACACAGTCCATGAGAAAAGTCAGAGCAAACAAATCACTTTTTCCCTTGAGATTCCCTATCTGGAAAGCAGGAATGAACTTTTCTTGAAAGGATGCATAATCTTGGGAGGAGTAGTTACTGGGAAGTGACAAGTGTTAGTGTTAGTGTTTGGCTGCTACTGTCGTGAAAGACAAATGGATTGTGGTTGTAGAGCAAGATCCATTAGCTTTTGTTTAGAATGAATTAATGTACAACTTCACTCAGTTTGCAGCATCCCATGCAATACTGGATATCCCATGATGAGCTGCACACACTCCTGCAAATTCTTTATCCTTATTGCAATTCTTCCATTCTAAAAAAATGAGTCAAAAACATCTATTAATATTTATAAATCACACATAATCTGAACAGATAGTAATTTGCTCTAATTTTCTTTAAAATACTTCAATCTTAATCCAGGTTGTTAGTCCTTCAATAATGAATAGCAATGAATGAACTGTTCCATGTTATGGACTCACCTCACCAGCTCCTCTGAAATGATTGTGTTCCTCCTTCCTAGGAGATGCAAGAAAACAATCTTAGAGACTAAGCTACAACTTTTAACTGAGCAATATGTGGAATGATCCCTCCTGTGGAAGGATCACTATAGCCAGGAACGCAGCCTGGGAGGTTCCTGCAAAAGTTCCTGATGGTGACTTTTTGACACGGATGGTGGAAGAGCCATTAAGGAGACCTGTGCTGCTGGACCTCAAACTATCTAAGAAAGAAGGACTGGTTTGGGATTTGAGAGCTGGGAGTAGCCTTGGTGCTGACCATGAGATGGTGGAGTTCAGGATCCTGTGTGGAAGAAGCAGGACAGGATTCTATTACACCTTGAAAATATGCTTCTGTGAGCTCAGAGATTTGTAGAAAAAAGCAGAAATGCATTTTTGCATTTTTGTTTGATGAGTATTTAACAGCTCTGCTGTGCTCAGAGTTCTCCTAGAAAGGCAGCCTCACTGGGAAACTTAAATCCTCTGAGAACAAATTCTGTCCCTCCAACAAGTACAACCATTAAATAGCCACACAGAGATCAACCCTGTGGCATCTGCTTACTAAAGGACAGCAGAAGCCAATCCACCTCAGAAATAGCTGTGAAGAAATTGTGTGCACTTTTATCTCTCCCTGTGGGACAAATTAAAATGTGTACTCATCAGGGTGAATTCTTAGTGGATTAATAGAGACCTTACATATTGAAAGATAAGTGAGTGAAAGCCAGGGTGATCAAACAAGTTCATTTATCCCAAATTTTTGAGAAAATTGGCGTTTTTCCCTTATTTCCACATTCCACTTTTATGTTGCTATCTAGGAAGAAACATCAAGGGCCTTTGTTTTCACAAAATGCATGGGTCTATATAAGATGTGCCTGGGAACGAACCTTTTACCACCACTGGTCATGCAATGGGAAATTTTCCATTATTCAGGAAAGAAATGACATCTTTAATTTCTTACTTTAACAGAAAACGGTGGTAATATCTCAATGATTTCTGTAGATGAATGAGCCATGGGAGGTTTCAGCATTCTTTGCTGCATTACAGACTGCTTGTTTTGCTGGAGTAACCATAATAGAGAAACGCAACACTGCCTGTGCTGTGTGGCCATATATGTATATCCCACTGAGAAGTGATACATGACTGGCATCAGCTGTGTCAGTGGAGCTTATACAGAAAGATTTATGTTTCTTACTGGAGAACTTGCTATAAATATAGCTATAATCACCTACTCATGTTTTATCTTAAGAATTTATTCCCAAACTTTTACAGTCAAGAGGACAGGTAACTGCCAAGAAGTTAGAGCTCCTTTGGGTAGATTACCCTCATATAGATGCAATTTAAGAAAGCCAGGTTCAGCTGTAGCTCTGATCACCAATCAGAGCAGCCTCCTTTAGCAGTTGAAGTGCTGACTGTAGATATTCCAAATTGCAATGCATTGCAATGCTTGTTTGATTTGTACCCTAGACAAAATGAACCTGTTCAGCAGCCAGGTAATTATTAAGTGCATGCCATAGAAAATGCTATTGGATTGGTAGCATAAACTAGAGCGCACCACTGTATCTTCAAGCCTCAAAGAAGGAGTTTATTCTTCTTTCAGAAAATTCTTTTTTGGCAATGTCTGCTAATATTTTACTGTTTCTGCATTCTGAGCTCATTCAAGTCTTAGTAACATGTAGCTTCCCTTACCTACTCTTCTTGTCAGCCTCACACTCTGGCTCTTCTTCTCTTGCTAAACTTCTCACGCATTTATTTCACATACATGGCTCATTCAGGTACATACATGAAATGTACATCATGTTGTATTGATGTGCATTCTCCCAGATTTCCCTAAGGCTCAGTGGCACAAATGGCACATGGGACGGACATCTGCTGCACACCAACCAAGTGATGAGCAAAGTGGGTCATAGAAACATCGACTCACAGAATGGTTTGGGTTTGAAGGGACCTTAGAGTTCTTCTAGTTCCAACACCCTGCTTTGGGCAGGGACACCTTCCACTAGACCAGATTGCTGGAAGCCCCATCCAGCCTGGCCTTGAACACTTCCAAGGATGCATGCACGTCTTCTTTGGACAACTTCTCAGGTGCATCAGTCCATGGGCGCCGCAGGGCAGAGATCATCAGAAACCAGAGGCAGCAGCAGTCTAGGAAATCTGTTTGCTTGGCTCGAGAGGAAGGAACAAGGCAGAAATGCTGCCCGTATTCCACTTACTTGCTCACTAAGTTTTCCATCACGCCGTGGACACTGAAGGGACAGCGCGGAGCCGACAGCACGGCACAGCGCTGGGTTCAGCTGATGGCACAGCTGATCCTGGCGGCCGCAGAGCGAAGCCAGCCCCGAGCAGCAGGGACAGCGCTTGGGCAGCCGTGAGGGCAGCGGGGGCGGCGAGGAGCGCCGGGGCTCCGGGAGCGCCGCGCTCGGGCAGCCCGGGCCCATCGCGGCGGGTCGAGGCAGGGTGAGCCCGGGATGGTTCTGGCTCCCCGGCTCCGGCAGGGTGAGCCCGGGATGGTTCTAGCTCCCCGGCTCCGGCCGGGTGAGCCCGGGATGGTTCTAGCTCCCCGGCTCCGGCCGGGTGAGCCCCGGGATGACCCCGGCTCCCGGGACCCGCTCCCCGCCCCGACACCTGCCGGCGCCGCCCCGCAGCACCGGGCCCAGGCGGGGCCCCGCCGCCGCCCTTAAAGCCCGGCCGCCCCCGGCAGCTTCCTTCTCTCTTTCCGTGCCTTCCGTGCCTCCCAGCCCCGAGCGCTCGGCGGGACCGCGCCGCCGACATGGGTAGGTGTGGCGGTGCGGGACGGGGCAGCCCCGGGGGTGGCGGGGTGGCGGTGCCCGGCCCGGCAGGGATGCTGTCCCGGCAGGAGCATCCCTCCCGCCGCTTCCCTGCGAGCCGAGGTGCCGGGCTGAGAGCTGACAGCATGGCCACGGCTGGCTCTGCTGCTCCGTGTCGGTCTGAGGAGGTCCCCGGGTCCCCTCGGGTCTCCACCCCCCTCGGGGCTGCTCTCCCTCTAGCAGCGCTATATCCTGGTTTGTGCGGCTCTGCCTTGAACCCGAGCGAGAGCCGAGAGATGGTGCCTCGGTCTCTGTAAGCTCTGTCAGCCCAGCCCCTGGCCGGTAGGTTTATCCTACGCTACACATTTAAGGCATGTGGAGCTTGAGATCTGAGCAAGAGTTAAATATGGTGTTTCTTGCAGATGTCAGATAATGCTTTTTCATCGAGAGTGTTTGCCTAGGGTTGACCTAGTGTTTTTAAAATAAATAGATACACAGCTGGAAGTTTCAGATAAGGGCAGAACCCATTTATCTAATTAATCCTGAAGATTTTTCCTGTCTAAACAGGAACACTGAGTAGTAGAGGTAAAAAAGCTACTTTTTTGTGATGTATCTCTCCATTGCCTTTTGTTGACCTTTGATCCCGCAGTGTTTGAGTACATTGGTGTCTCATAGCAAGCAGTCCCTGGGCTGAAGAAACCTTGCCCACACAGAGAAGGAACCTGAAATGCCCACCCTCCACCCCCAAAATAAACCAACCCAAGAAAGTGCCATTGCATCTTCAGCAAGCAAATCTGTGTTGTGGGGACAAGCAACCGTAGTAATGAGCAGGCAGGACATGTCAGTGGTGTGCCAGGTGTCTTGCTGGCTTGGGCAGACAACCAGGAAAATGGTGATAGCTCTGTGAAGAGAAAGAGATGAGGTGCAGCTGTGTCTGCCCATTTAATATCAGGCTTGCTGCTTTATGGATTTGCTTGGATAGTTTCTATGTTGGTGCTTCTCTGGAATAGCAAGGTGTGAAGCAGGGACTCCTGGAGGGGGATGTCCTGACACTAGCAGCATCCTTGTGAAGAGCTGCTCCAGGAAACAGAGGCAATAGGCTTGTCTGGACCCCAAGCCAGGTGTCAGGACTGTAGGCTTGCTCTGGAGCCAGAAACATCCTAGGTGACAGTGGTGTGTACAGATTTTCTGTGGCCATGGACAGGAAGCATTGCATCCAGGCAGAGTTGCTGTATGGCTGCATGGAGCAAGGCAGTGTGCTCCCATCTTGTGTCATGGACTGCAAGCTGCAAGAGCTGCAGCATCCACATCTCTGTGACTGCAGGGAAGGAACCACACTGGTGGGAAGGGGTTGGAGATGTAAGCCTGCCCCACCTGACCTGCAAGGTTGGGAAGGAGAGAATGGCCCACTGATAATTATTTAGATGTGGTGCTGAAGCCAAGAATGGAGTGGCTGTTAATTTTACATGTCTTAAAAAATATTAAATGTCTTAAGGGAATACAAAGTGCACAACTGTTTAGAACTTTATATTGAAATATGTGGAGCTCTTTGGTATTTTGTGGTGAAAATGAGCGGCTATGCAGGTCATTCTCTGTGGGGAAAGAATAAGAGGGGCTGAAGATTGCCCTGAAGAGGAAATGCTCCAACTAGCAATCTTCAGATTTATCACTGAAAATTATGCAAAAGGGTGGGTCTCTGTGCTTTGTAGGTCAAACCTTGAAGCTACCTGACAGTGGAGTCCTCAGTTTAGATGCCTGTGTTGAAAGGTTGGCTTTAATGCTATCTGGAGTTTCTCCAACCCTCTCTGTAAAATGAGAATAGAGGGGTAAAGTCAAAATGTTTAAAAATAATTGTGTCTCTTTAACATTGAAGTCAGATGATGTTGTCTGAAAAAAATTGCCTCTGTGATGTCCTCTGTGTAAGGTTTCTTGCAGAGGTGATACTTTTGCCATCAGGAAAGCAGAAAAAAACCCAAACCCAACCAACAGCCTGATCTTAAATATTTTTTGCCCAAGGTTTAGCTAGGAGACAGGAATGAGCTGCCCAAACTGTTTTTCTCTGTATATGTTATGAAAAACTGGCAGTGTGATGCATATGTGCTAGAAAGGCCAACAAGTGGAAATAACCAAGGAGCTGATATGAAGGTATCCTTCAGTGTTCACGTGGGCTGTGGAAGGGACATTGCCAATAACTTTAATAACTGGTGCACCTGCATGTGCCCTGAACTGGGTGTGTTAGCACTTTCAGAATGTTGCTTGCTCTCTAGAAAAATATGTTCTTAAATCACCTGCATAGTACCATTGTCTCTGTTCTGAAGGTACTTGTCCACAGGAGTGAAGGAAAGAATTGGAATAATTTATTTTAGTGATTTCTGAAGATGACTTGATTTAGTATTGTGTCAAACTCTATGGTGTTGCTGTCAGCTGTTTTCATCTGCTGTGAACTATGGACTAAATAATGATTTTCACAAACATATTTTTCTTATAGAGATGTATTATGGGCTGACTTGATTTACAAGCAGGGATTTCAAAGTTCACATCTTGTACTTGGTCTTATCTCAATGATAATGAGCCTGCTCATGTGGCTTCATGGAAAATGTTGACATCCGCTATGTGGGCACACAGTTAAAGTTCAGGCCTTCAAGCCTGTCTCCTGAGCTGAGGAAGCCCTGCAGGGCTCTACTTGGAGTGTTGCCAGGGGTAGAGGGCCTGCCAAGAGCCCCTGGAAGTGAATTCAGGGCTGCAAGCAGCTGTCTGCTCTTGCTGCCCTCAGCGGGACCCCGCTGTGCTTCCAGGTCTTTCCA
The DNA here is from genome assembly GCA_026413545.1 of Cichladusa arquata. NCBI lineage: Eukaryota > Metazoa > Chordata > Aves > Passeriformes > Muscicapidae > Cichladusa > Cichladusa arquata. Next base: position 39,662,001 of record JAOTQP010000001.1, read on the forward strand.
GGTTAATATTCAGGTTATGGGAATGCCTGCTAAAGTGGATCACTCAGCAGGGGCTTTATATTCCGCCCTCTATAAATCCCTTTTCAGGATTTGGTCTCCATCCCTGGCAGGGCATCTTGAGTCTATTCTTCAGTCTTGACTTGCCTTTAAGGTAACGTCCCCAAGACTGAGCTGTAACAGGACTCGTCATCTATGGGTGGCTGGTTTACCACCACCTTGAATGATGTGTGGTGAGCAGCCATGGGATGCTTTGCCTTGTCAGCCCTTTTGAGCTTCTCCTGTGAGTGTATGTGTTCATGCACACCCTGAAAAACCAAAGGTTTCAAGGGAAGTTTTGCCTAATAACTATGAAAAGTCTGCCTTTATTAAACTGAAAATTTACTCACCCTGACCAGTACTGTTTTTATATTTCAATATGTATTTAGAGTTGAACCTTTTTTGAATCTTCCATTGGTTTTAAAGGAGCATTACTTATTAGTTGCCATTAATCTGTATTTTGGTTTTTTCTCTCCACAGGTGGAAAAACCGGCAAATCGGTAAGTGTTGCTTTCCTTCATAAGAAGTTGCTCTACTGACTCTCTTTGGATTACATTGTTTTGATAATCTTATCAGTGCCCAAAATAAAAATCACCCTATGAACATACAATAAATGTATAAAATAATGACTTACGGCCAACATGTGCAAAAGCAACCTGGTAACTTATTAAATTCTAGCTAAGCATTCATTTGCTCACCACCCTGATAAAATGTTTGAAGAGCCTTTGCTGAGTGAGCAGATGTTGGTAGGGAAGAGATTGGTCCCTGGAGCCCATCCTTCCTGAGGCTGAGTTATCATCATCCACTGCTCTTGACTCTTTGAACTGCTAATGACATGTGCCTCATGCACATGTCATTAACAACCCAAACTCTGCCTTTGCGTTTCTTATCTTGCAAGGTTTTACTCCACAGACTTTCTCTCAGCTTAGTGGCTTCCTCAGCAGTCAAAGTCAAAGCTGTGCAGCAGGGTGGTGGCATCCCCAGGGCAGGGCAATTTTACAGAGGGTATTATAAAACACGACCTTCAGGTCACCTTTTTGGTGGTGGATTTGGTGCTTCCTGACCAATGAGGGTTACAGCAGAAAAGGTTTTGGTAGATGTGTGTATGGGCACATGAATACTGTAACAGAGGACAGTACAGTGCAAAACAAGGACATGTAATATGCTAGCAAGGATTAATTGCATAGTCTCGTCTTGCTTGTAGCATCTTGTGAAAACGGAAAGCCTGCCACCTGGGAAAGACCCAGTAGCTTTCTCTTGCATGCCCCTGTCCATGCTGAACTGCAGCTGTGACATGCAGACCCCTCCATTTTGGGTGCAGCCACTAAAAACCCACCAGTGGCTGCTGTGCCAGCATGGGAATGCAGGACAGCTCCACCAGGCACATAAGCACTAGTAGCTTGAGGCAAAAATCTAGCCTTGCTGGACTGTGACCTCCCCAGACCAACATATAACACCCTCCTAAAGAATGAGGTCGTGCCTAGGGTGATCCAAAACATTGGGGAGGTTTGTGAGAACCCTAAGTGGTCAAAAGATTTTAGTGAGGTTTTGTTAAATTCCGGTGGAGATGGATCCCACCAGTTCCTGGGCCAGGACGGCTCTGTCTTTCTTTTCCTCTGTAGGCAGGGCAGACACAGGGAAATCTTTGCTGTGCTTCAGGAGCAGATATTCTCTCCTCGCCATTGGGCCATGCCCAATTACAAGACACACAGCCTGGGTTACTGTTTCTGTAACTAACTTAACAGGTGCTGAACCAAAACTTCAGTGTGTGACTCTCCATCCCATGACCATTTGCATGGCTTAGGAGAATGCTGTGTGGACAGGGCACAAAGCATTCCTCTGTGTGAGCTCCAGCCCACCAACACCTGTGTCCAAGCCAGGGGTAGTTGTCCAAACCTGCTGCCTTCAGCTGAAGGAAATGAGCGACTTCAAGTGGATTGTATCTAATTTTGGGATACATGTCAATAGTCTTCCTCTGGAGACTGCTCTTTCTGCCCATGGAAGAGGTGATAAATCAAGAATGACAAGTTGATATTTCGGACTCAAAATTTGTGTGCTCTAAAGCTAGAGGAGTCCCAGCTGGCACGTGCCTCAGCTGAGATTGGGTTCTTCCTGTGAAGCCTGTTTATCAAACCATGGGTAGGGCATGTAGTATGTACTTGGTTCTACAAACAACAAAGGTCAACGCTGGCCAGGCTGCTCAGGCATCCTCACGACAGCCAACAATGCTCCTGCCACTCTCTTATTTTCATTTCTTTTGCAGGATTCCCAAAAAAATCCTGTTGTACAACCCAAGTCTCCAAGTGTTGTGTTGTGTTGTTTGTTGAGACTTTGCTGGACTAAACTGGCTCTCCAATTTAGTTGTGTCAGGCATGATTTCCCTGTCTAAGGTTTTTTCCTTTTCATCTGCAAAGTTAACTTATTTCTTTTCACATGAAATAAATATTAGTTTAATTCCTAAACTTTTGCAATCCAAACAATGCCATTTTTTAAGAAAAATTGAGCACAGAGAAGAACTGTTTTGCCTCTGGAATGTTCTGAAACATCTTTAAAATCCAATTCTTTGCTACTCACAGGATTAAACCCACAAAAAATATTAAAAGAGAGGGTTATATAAAATTGCATCCCCATTAATTTTAATAGAAATTATATCATATATTCATTGAATCCACTAAGACAAGTAGGTGATCAGAAACTAACCTTCCAGTTCTAGTGACCATATCAGATTTGTACCTATTGTATGCTTTTTAGCAATTGTCTCAATGGCATGAACTGCATGATAATGACAATGAACCTGTTGCAGCAGGTGAATGCTCATTGAATCAGGAAGCCAAAACCATGCCAATTTAGGTTAGGAATAAACTCCACTCTATCATCACATCTGAAGAAAGAAGGAGTCTTTGTCAAGAGAGTATCTTTAAGGATAAGGAGTTTTCCTGGGAGATTTGTTTGAATGAAAAGTTTATTTGTTTTAATTACAGGTGCTTATATAGCACCTAAAATAGCCCAAGCTTCTAACTGGTGTACTGCAGGGGTTTGGTGTTGAGCATTTTTGGTTGGCTTTGGGTTTTGATTTTTTATTTTTCCAAAAAACGTTGGCGTTTTGCATATTTTTATATACCAATCAAGATTGCTGTAGGGGTTACGTGCTGGAGACCTGAAATGTGCATAGTGCAACACTCGAAGGTCATTTCTAGTGCTGCTAAAGGTCTCTTGCAAAGGGCAGATGAGAAGTGTGCATACCTCTGGGGACCAAGAGAGGAAGGTGAGAACTGACTCTTGGTTCAGGTAAACTGCTGTCATCCCACAGAAGCCTGGGCAGCCACCGGACCCCAAGTACCTACCTACTCCCTCTGAGTCCATGCTGAGCTTGCTTAAACTGTGGGTTGCAGTGAAGAGTGTCAGTCTGGGTTGCACAGCTCAGTTCTCATATTGTCTCTTGCCTTCAGGTGCTCTGCTTTGGCTTCCCCTTGAGCATTTTCTTCATTGTCATCAATGAGTTCTGCGAGCGGTTCTCCTACTATGGCATGAAAGGTACAGGCCCTTGCCTCCCTGTGCTGAGCATTACCCGGGCCTTACTTGGGTTTGTAACCTGCTGTTTTGCTGTTCTTCCTACAGCTGTGCTCACTTTGTATTTCACACGTTTCCTGCACTGGGAAGACAACTTTGCCACTGCCATCTACCACACATTTGTTGCTCTGTGTTACTTGACGCCGATCCTTGGAGCAATTATTGCGGACTCTTGGCTGGGAAAGTTTAAGTGAGTGTTCCTCAGAAAGCAACCAAAGATCTTGAAAGCTCACCTGAAATCAGTGTTACATAAACCATCACCTAAAACTGCAGCTGTGAGCAACAGCTTCAGAGCTGGTGTTGACTACTCCAGGATAGTTTATTTCACCAAAACTTGAGATTTTCATTGTTTCAGCTCAGACTTGAAACTGCACTGTGAATTAACAACTGTTCCAGTTCTGATAGGTGGTTAAGGGTCCTTTCCCAACATGCTGCATGTTTTTCCTCTCACCTGGACAAAATGTAAGCAAAACTAAGGAAAGTAATCACCAAGCTTGAAAATAGGTACTGGGGATTATAATTACAAAGGACAAACTCTTTACCTACTGCAAGTGGCCACTGAAATAGTGAATTACTGTTTTATCTGGTGTTAAACAGGCCTTAGAATAAGTTTTAAAATACTGTGTGATTTCAAAATTGACAGATCAGTGAGGGGTCTTAGTAGCAATTCTTTCTCTAAATGATGCCTTCTGTGTCTTTAGCTGCACGCTAGTTGGTCAGGATAGTACCACTGAAGTGCTTTGAAACGTAGTAGATTATTTCCAACAGCTCCCTCTCCTTTCCTAATGTTTTGATTCTAAAAGTGTTTACTTTGCCTGAAAAAAGACACAATAAAGATTTTATGGAGGGTTATGAGCCATGAAGGTGAGCAGGCTTGCCAAAGGTCTCCCAGAGATTAGTGATGTGCTGTGCAGTCAGCTGCGCTGTCTTCTTCCGCTGTCGGTTCAGCCCCTGTGTGCTCTGTGCAGCTGCTCTGAGCAGTGCAAACTCACTGCAAACAGCTGGATGTCTTACAGATTGCAGCCTAAATATAGTGTGCACTTGCTTGACTAGATGCTGTGGTGTATTTTTAAAGTTTATTTTGGCTTTTACTAGTTTAATCAAGGTGAAACTTTGCAGACCTTGCATCTCTTCTTTGGTTCTTGGATATGCCAGTCCCACAACTGAAAGGCCCAGACCTTTAACAGGAGCTTGTTAGGATGGCTTAAAGAAGAGGAAAACATGCTTTAGGATACACCATAAGGCTTAACACCCTAAAATGCAGCAAGGTGTCATGAGGAAGACTTAAACAGGAATTTAAAAAAATCTATGATGACAAGAGGAAGAGGAGGTTTTAAGCACTCTTAAAGGAGAGACTTCAGCCTTCCACAGTCCATGTACTTTGTGCAATGTCTGTCAAGGAGCATGCTGGACCTGCTCACATATTGTTGGATGTGAATTTCTTGGGGAAAATAGCACAGAAATCAGTTATTTTTCAATTGTGTGCCATCAATGCAGTGCCAATTATATAAATCTTTGCAGTGGGTTTATAAGCCTCACAAATAAAACCCAGAAGTTTCTCTCCTGATCAGCTCAGGTTCAACTTCATTTGGAAACTTTTTCCCAGGTAGTTAGGTAATTAACTCTATGGAAGCTCTATTTAAAAAAAAACCAAACATTCAGTTGTATCTATTAAATACCACTAAACAGCAGATGCCTTGTTGCCCTATGCCTTGTTGCCCTACTTCATAGACTTTTTCCCTCTGCTACAGGTAAGGGCAATTTAAAGTCAGAGAAACGTTGTTTTAAAGTGAGGGGAACTCAGTCAATGTCCCTCTTGTGCCAGGCTGCTGCTCCAAGCTTGCTGTGAGGATCTCTTGCCTATGACAAATAGTTGGATGGTTCTAGGTCTTTGAGCATTGTCCTTCATTCTCCTGCCTTGCACTAGTTTTGGGACTACTCCTGAAAGATGGGTTTTTAAATAATTTCACATCATTGCATTGTTTTTCTTCTGCTTTTCCTCCAAACTGGAGACCTGTGTTTGCCTCTTGAATGGAGGCCCACCCAAGGACACAAGTGAACCTGGGTTAAACTACAGCCTCATCCTTAAGGCCCAACAAAGTTGAAATACAACATGATTTTACTTACAGAAAAGAGGACTGGACCCTACAGCCAGGGTGGGAGGGCTGGTGATTATGCAGTACTATCATCCTAGGCACCTCCTAGCAGAAGATGTCGGGATGAAAGTCTGCAGCCTGCACTATTCAGTGCTGCTCCCACTCAGATCTGAGTGTAAAAATGTTGGTACACTTACAGCCAAGAGAGTGGGGGTATAGAGTTGTTCACAGCACTGTTTCAGGGGAATTTCCATGTTTGAAGCAGATTTTTGATTTTTCTTTTTTCTTTACTCCTGCAGCTGAAATATAAATTAACATAGGGAATGTTTAATGATACTTCAATCAGTGTAAATTGCAGATTTTAGTTTTGCAGCATAGTCCACTTGATCTTTAGCATATAAAAAACATGAAAATGGCATTCTTGAGTTGGTCATTAAAAAGGCAATCACTGAAGATATTTAAGTATTTCCTGTGACCTGGTGATACCTATAGAATCCGTTTCTTATCTTGCCTTGCTTAATTAATTAAAGGCTACCTAGAATAATAATAACAAAAATAATATAAATACTCTGGCAGTGGAGTGTGGCCAGATTTTTGTAGTAGCTCCTAACAAGTTCAGTCCATAACTTACTGTATCTGTTAGTTGTTTTCATTACCAGGAATCTTTAAAGTAAGCAAAAGTCTGCATTAGCTGTGTAATTATCTGTGTGCAATTGTGGTCACATATCTAAGAAAATGTATCTCCTCTCTTGACAACAGAACCATTCTCTACCTGTCCATTGTCTATGCTATTGGGCAGGCAGTGCTGTCTGTGGGCTCCATAAGTGAACTGACGGGTGGCTCTGCCAATAATCTAGCACCAAACATGTGAGTAGCCTTGTACACGGTTTTGTTTTTTTTGCCCCAGGCCAGTGAAGGATGGGACAACTTAAATTTATGTTACTTGAATTTCAAATTGTATGCTGTATTATGTATGCTGTAAGAACTAACACAAAATGATTTTTTGTTTTTCTTTTCTCCTTTGTTCCAGTGCTCTGTCAATGATTGGCTTGATCCTTATTGCCCTTGGTACTGGTGGGATCAAACCTTGTGTGTCAGCATTTGGTGGAGATCAGTTTGAAGAAGATCAGGTGAAAATGTCTTTCAGATTTTCTGTTATACAGATATTCTAACTAATGTTTGACTATTATAGTACTCTAGTATTACACATGTTTAGACAGGTGCATCACTGCAGGGTTTTCCTGAGGAGCTGAAGAAGGAGCTAGTTAGTTATTTGTCTTGAACTTTGAAATCAGAGGTGCTGATTTTTTGATCTAGGCTCATCAATGTGGTTGTGGCTAAGCCTTTCTAAACATCTTTCTGTTTTTACTGTAGGAAAGGCAAAGAGGCACCTTCTTCTCTCTCTTTTATTTGTCCATTAATGCTGGAAGTCTCTTATCTACTCTAATCACTCCAACTCTCAGAGGTAAGATCACATGTTTGTTGACAATTGCTAAACACCAGAAAAGGAATGTTGGATTGAAGTCCAGTATAGTTTTAAATTAAAGTTCTCTTCTCTGATACACTGGAGTTATCCAGCAAATAGTCTTCAGTGTGTCATCCAGCTTCTCAGAGATGAGGTACTGTCAAAAACAAGCCAGTTGAAAACCTTAATTGCCTTTAGGATCAGAAGTACTAGATCTGAAAAGACATGCTGGAGCTAACAGCTTGTATGCGTAACACCCATTTTAATTTCACAGAGGTACAACAGTGTCACTTCTTCCAATACCCTTATCACTACTAGAAGGAGTTGTATTTCTTCCTGAGAAAGGAAGGGGAGAGAGAGCCTTCTCCTCTGGAAGTGTGCCCATGCTAAGTACAGAAGCATATATGCATGTAGAAATATATTTATCAGTGTGAGAAGGTAAATAATTTTTCATATTGTTAAGTAAGAAAGTTATGCTCTCTTTTGCTTGTAAAGAATAGCATGGTCCTAAACAAAACCCAGCAATTTGCTAACCTATATGCATATGGATGTGGCAAGCTTGCACAGATGGTGCTGTACAGATGCACTTGCCAGCAGTTTCAGAAGGCTGCTTTTCTCAAAAGCAAGGAAACAGCATATGAATTCTGGAATAACCCAAAAGCACTGGGCTGAACTTCTGGCCTTTGGATTTCTTGACTGGAAAAGACTATGTAGAAGAATTTTAGATGTTTGTTTAATGTGAATTCTATCATTTCCCGAAAAAGGAAGTAGAGATGCGTAAGGCACAGGATGTAGTTTAGTTCCTTGCTGATACAAGGTGGAAAACACCTTGGGAAAAAATGACAGATTGAGCTGAGGGAAGTGATATGTCCTGTGAAAGTTTAACCAGAAGACTAATACAACTAAATCAAAGCATTAATTATCTGCAAGGTAAAATTTTTTTCCTAACCATACTCTCTAATTCTCCTCTTAGAAGAAGCATGGTGAAGAATGTGATAATTTTGTTTAGTCTTCTGTTTTATACTGCCAGGAGCTATGCTTGTATTCAGAGCATTCCTTTAGGATGTGTGATTGAAGTGGATAGAATCAAATCTATGACTAATGCCTAGGAGGGGAGGGGGTTGGTGATTGTGATTTTTTTTTTTCAACTAACTACACTTACATTACTAGCATCTTTGTTTATGAACTTAGCCCGAAACTTTTGTAATCTAGTTCCTTTCTCACTAAGGACATGCTTTTGACCCTTCTAGTGTAATTCTTCATGTCTCAGTATAAAACTAGATGTAAATTTCCTGTGAGGAGATCCTGTGAGGCATTAGACTGTTTGGCCTGGAGAAGAGAAGGCAAAGGGGCATTTTGATAAAGTATAAAAAAATACCTGATGGGAAAGAATGAAGAGGATGGAGCCAGGCTTTCCTCAGTGGTACCCAGTGTCAGGTCAAGGGGCAGTGGGCACAAACTGAAACACAGGAGGTTCCCTCTGAACATCAGGAAACACTTTTTCACTCTGAAAGTGATCAAGAATTGGCACAAGCTGCCCAGAGAGGTTGTGGAGTGGAGTCTCCATCCGTGGAGACACTCAAAAGCCATCTGGACTCAGTCCTAGACAATTGCTTCCAGGTAGCCCTAGCTGAGCAGGGCACTTGGCCTGGATGATGCCCAGAGGTCGCTTCCAACCTCAACTGTTCTATGATACATAATTCCTCTTTCCAATAATGAAAGATAAGTTAGATACTGATCCTCCACTCTGACCAGGTCAGCAGACAGGTTTGTTGTTCCCCCATGAGTTAACAATGAATGCAAAGAACAGAAACCATAAGGAAAACATCAGCAGTGCTGACTGGGACTTTTATTTGATGTTACTTTCTACTTCAGCTACAGAATGTGGCATCCATACCAAACAGGAATGTTACCCACTTGCTTTTGGAGTTCCTGCTATCCTCATGGCTGTTGCCTTGGGTAGGTGAATCTCTTGCCATCCTATTGCCTCAGCAATTAGATAATAATAATCTCAGAATAATGAATGTGTGATAGAAATCTCCAGATATTGACCTCTAATACCTGATCATTTCTGCAATTTTTGACTTAAACTTTTTTCTTGGGTGGGGAGGTGGGTGGGATTAATCTGAAGCACTCACTTTTACAGAAGAGACTGATTTACCAGGAGAGTCAGATGGGCATGAGGTGAGGCATGAATATGTCTTTGAATTCTGTGCCTTATGTAAATTACTGCCTATGTTTGTTGGATTGCTGGTGTGTACAAACACATAATCTGAAAGTAGGGTGGGAACTCTCAGAAAATTTTTGTTTTGGATATTATCTCTAGTCCTGGATGGTAAACTGTATGAGGTAATTGTTCCTGCACTGGAGAAGCCCCTTACTTGATATGTCAGTGCTTCTCAAACACCTGCATTTTTACCAGCTGTGCTGCAGATCACTCCCTAAGCCTTGCTGTTGACCAAGAAACAGGGTGCCATTATGTACTGCAGTATACCTCATGGTCCTTGTCCTTTGAGCCCACCCAGCTACCAGTGACCTCCCATTGCCCATCAGCCCAGCCCAGGCTGGAGGGTGGCTGTGGGGGTTTGCCTGGCCCTGTCCCTACAGCAAGGCCAGAGCTAAGGTCCTACATGGCCCTTGTTTGGACCATCCCTCAATCAAGCTAACCTCCCACTGAGCACTGAATGTAAGAGTTTCCAGATTTAATTTTTTGTCTTGCATAGAAGCAATCTGCTGATATTAATTTGATTGGTCTTACTGTATGATAGCATGTGAATAGGCAATTGCATTTCTTCTTAGGAGGCTTATTGCCACCCTGATTAACTCCTTGACTTACAGTTTCCATACCAAATTATTTTCCACTTTTTAAATTTAATCCTGAGTTGATTTTGGTTTCTGTTTGCGTATTGTAGTTGTGTTCCTAATTGGAAGCAAAATGTACAAGAAAATTAAACCACAAGGAAATATAATGCTTGAAGTTTCCAAGTGTGTTGGAGTAAGTACTACTTGCATTCCCCAAACCCCTGGAAGCAATTCTTAAAGCTGCTCTGTAAATGTGCCTAAATCAGAAGTCTGTCTTAATATGAGGAAAGTTTCTGAAGCTTTTTAATTTATTACAGAAGGCTTCTTACTGACACCTCCAGATTTAGACTGCCTTTTTATGCATATCTTGATTTATATGTGGATTTATACACATAGGAAATGAAATAAGGTGTCAGTGTTATGTAAAACCTTATCCCAACTTTCAGGAATTATTCTTTCTGCATTTGTGTACCTTTATGCAGAAAGAGACAAACATGCCTTGAGCTGAGTCAAGAGCAGAGTTACCAGTACATCTTATCAGCAAAAACTTATTACTTATTAAAAGAATATTATTTACAACGCAGAGGTTTATTGATCCCCACTGTGTTAAGGAAGTTCAGGAGGGTTGCACATCAGTATAATCCTGCAGGGAAAGGAGTGGAATCTACATTAATAGCACAGCATGTCCCAGCTTTGCAGTGCCTCAACTTTGAGATCACGTTTATTCACGTACAAGTTTCTTCATTCTCCCTTGTTATGGTTTGACATTGGGCAAACTCCAGGCACCCATGAGAGTAGTTTGGTTGGCTTTTTTTGCTATAGTTGGGCAAAAAAAAGAGAACCACTCCAAGGGCAAAACAGGTTCAAATCTAAAGGTATAAAATAAATTTGTTATCAACAGAGTCATAAGAGGACAACGAGAAGAAAAATAAGGTTTTAAAATACCTTTCCCTGCCCCTCCCTCCTTCTCACTAGCAGCACAGGAAGACAGGGCATGGGGGTCTTGGTCAGTTCATAATTTGAGATCTTTTTCCGTTCGCTCTGAGGGGAGTCTTTTTTCTGCTATGCCCTGGGGCCCTTCCCACGGGCAAACAGTTGTTCCAAAATTGTTGTGGCATGGGTCACTCACATATGGGGTGCAGTGTTTTAAGAATAGGCTGCTCTAGTTTGGAAGCAAGGGCTCTCTCCATCTAGGGAGCAGGGGCCCTCGCTCTCTTTTCAGATCTCCCACCAGACCACAGCTTTTTCTAACAATCACCTGCTCCAGTGTAAGCACTTTCCCCATGGGCTGTGAGTGGATCTCTGGGTCTTGTGGACTTCATGCATTACAAGGGGACAGTTTGTTTTACCATAGTCCCCACCATGGCTTGCAAAGGAATCTTGGCTCCGATGCTTAAAGCACTTCCTTCACCTCTTTCTTCTCCTCTGACCTTGGTGTCACCATGTTTTTTAGCTCGTGTCCTTACTCCCTTCTCTTCTTTGACTAGAAGGAAAACTGTTGCTTGTAGGTACCATTGTCAACAAGTTGGAGTAATTAAAAAATTGTAGGAACCCACAGCACAGAGAATTTGATCTTGTCTAGTGTCAGGGAATCGCTTGTCATGCTTCTGCTGTCAGCCGGGCTGTCCCGCCGCCGCTGTGCTCGTGCTGGCAGCCACCACAGTGCTGGTGCTGTTTGATGTCTCTCTCCATGTGGGGTGCCAGGAGCAGAAGCTGCTGTCACTGTCCCTGCCCCTGTGCCTGCAGCAGGGTTAGTTAGGGCTGGCTAGGTAGGGGCCATGCTGAGCCAGAGTATCACTGTGGGCAGCACCAACACAGCAACTCCCCACCTCTGGGGAAAAACTGTGCCTGCACTCTTTCAGGCTGTGCCAAATCAACACACCCCTACAGATCTGCCAGCTTTATATAGCCCAGCCTGTTGCCTATCTTGTAAGCACTGTCAAAACCAAATCTCTGTAGGTGACTTTAGCCATTGCTTAGAGTGCTGCTCTTAAGGCCCAGCTTAGCCATGCATGTTATTCCATGCAGAAAATCTTAGGAGTTCTTGGGGATTGTATTTGTGTATATTCAATGTCAAGATGTGAGACATACCTACAACATAGAGCTTCTTTCTCATAGTAAAATGTACTCCTACAGCCATTCAGCTCTGAAAACCTGTGCATATGACATTACTGTTGTACATAGTAAATCTGAAGAAGGCAGATCTTCCAGCTCCTAACAGAACTCACGTTGAGAGAGACTGCTCTGAGCTGTTTGGTCCACCTAACCCCAAGCGCATGCTCTGCTGGATATGCAGTGTGAGGCCTTAAAAACAACATTCCCGTACATGATTGGAGTGGTTAATAGAAGTCAAGTCATCCTTAGTCACCTGTAAACACAAGCAGCCAGGAGCATCATCTCTAATTATGAAACAGTTTATAGTTTTAAATATTTGTAGTACCATTAAAGATAATTCTTTCTCTCCTCAGTTTGCCATCAAAAACAGGTTTCGGCACCGCAGCAAGGAGTTCCCCAAGAGAGAGCACTGGCTGGACTGGGCGAGTGATAAGTATGATGTAAGTACTGGGGGAGCCTCGTGTTCTGTGACAACCACTGACCCTCAGCTTCTCTCTGTCTGCTCTGATCCATTGCTTCATGCACTGGGAAAATAGTTTTGGGCCTCTCCATCATCCAGTAGCTGATCTGGCCAAACCTCAGTGCTCTCCTGGCATTGCAGGTTATCACCTCAGCTCCTGTGAGAGAAGCAGAGCTGTGTGACTCAATGCTCTGTGTAATCATAAGCTGTCCAGGGAAATTCAAGGGCGATTAAAAAAAAAAAATACTTTCCCTTGCCAAACAAATGTGAGTTTTTTGATTAGGAAAATAGCAAGCATTACCTTTCCTTCTCTTCTTCTTGTATCTCATGGCTGCAGAGGGGAAAAGGGAAATGATGCTGCCTGTCATGATTAACGCACAGGACCATAATACTTGTCTTGGTATATAACATCAGAATTATGTTTTGGAATTTGAGTTTAAGTGGGTAAACACTGCATCCCCTCCAGCCTCAGTACAACTTCTTATCACAACTCTCAAAGCCTTGTATCCCATAGTTTCCAGCTTGTCTCTTGCCTACTATCCACTCTGCCCTGTTGCCAATGGCAGCACAAGCCTTAGCCTGTCACCTTTATTTTCCTTTTGCCTGTATGCTTTGTTCTTATGTGAAATTCCTCAGTTGCCTATCACCCAAATGCCCCTTTCCTAGGAAAATAATGTGGCAAAAAGTGCTCAATCTCATGCTGCCATCAGCGCACATGCAAAGAGGCCCAAGTCTCTCTGGTATCAGTCACCTTTAACCAGCAGCCCTTCCTACACACATAAGCAGACTTTGTACTATTTTAACAGAAATCATCAGATGTACCTGTAACATGCAAAGCTGAATGTGTGGGTAAACATTACATGATGGGTTTTTACCTGATGCTGTGATGTGAGTAGCAGTCTGAAACCCACTTTTTTTTTTTCCTTCCTTTTTTTTTAATCAATTCCTCTTGTGTAATTTTTGTTTTCTGCAGAAACGACTGATTGCTCAGACAAAGATGGTGTTGAGGGTGCTTTTCCTTTACATCCCTCTCCCCATGTTCTGGGCGGTTTTTGACCAGCAGGTAATGTAAAAATTGTTTGGCTTGGTAATTAGTGCTGTACTGTGTCAGTCGACATCCTCTGAGGTCACCAGACATAAAAGGTGCCTATGAAAGTGTGGAAAAGCAAATTCTTTATCCTGGTTTTATTGCAAAAGGGTAGTTACTGAGCCATATCAGTACAAGATGATCTGTAGGTGGGGCAATCTCAGTTTATCTGAGTACACCCAGGACAGATTCAATGACTGAGGCCTCTCCAAATCTTGTATCAGCCTGGAACTCAGGGGATGGAACAGTAATTTAAAGCCTTCTTAGTGCTAATGTTTCTTCAATTGGCAGTTGTCAGGTGAAATTTAGGGTCCTGGTGTAAATGAGCTGGAGAACCAGGGTTTAAAGTATCTGGATGCCAGTTTGCTTAATCACACCTTGTTATAAATACCTGACACCTTCAAGCCTGTAATTCCCATTGATTTGGTGGACTGGGTGCTCAAGACTCATAAAAGCAGCATTCATAGTTAAGCACTGAAGTGTGAATTTAGGAAGATGCTTGAGAGAACCAGGGTTTGCAAGCCTTATCCAAGTCAGATGGTAGGAAGTTTGGTCCAGACAGCTCCGCTGTGAAATTCAGAGCTCAGTACTCATCCCATGGGTAATATCTCAGACAGTGCTGTGTTGTGGGTGGCTGAAGGCTCACACCACAGATGCAGTGGTATTGTTCTGTCTCCTCCTGGGCTCAGGCCTCAAGTCTGCCCCGCTTGTCCCAGCTACAGGCAGGTTTTTGGGGCAGAGGCTCCAGGCAGGTCAAGCCCAGCTTGTCTGCTGGCTCTGGGCTGTGTGAAGGAAGGATGGATGAGTGGGACGTGCAGGCTGTCCCAGGGTGGCTTCTGTGCACAGCACATGGCAGTGCCCTGCACAGGAAGGCCCTGCCTTCTCTCCAGGGATTTCTGCCCCTAAGTTATATTCTATTCACAAAACAAGTAAATGAAGGGGAATGGACCACGAGGCTCACTTTGTTCAAAGGTTTACATTGCAGAGTAAGAATACTAACTAGCTAGCTTTACTTTTTCTTGTGTTATATGTCCTTTCCAACACTTCACTTATGAAAACAATTCAAAAGAAACTTTTACTGTGACATCTAATTTTTTCTTCTCTTATTAAGGGGTCAAGATGGACACTGCAAGCCACAGCAATGGATGGAGATTTTGTAGGTTACTTTTTATTCATTTTTCCTTTAATTAACACTTTTGAATCCATTTTATTTGTTGTCACAATATTAAAAACTATTTCTTTTTTTCTTCATCAGGGTTTTCAAATTCAACCAGACCAAATGCAGGTGCGTTAATTTTCTATCTGCCAATTTCAGGTTTTTCTGAAATATTATATACCAATTGCTCTTATTTATAAAAAGCACTTTGAAAAATACTTACTTTTTCTCTCATGTTCATCTTCCTCAGATTGTGAATCCAATCCTGATTGTTATAATGGTCCCAGTTGTAGATTCTGTGCTTTATCCTTTAATCAAGAAATGCAAGCTGAATTTTACGTAAGTTGATGTAATTATCTGACTTGAACAGAGGCTCATTTTAGTGGTTTGTTTAACTGGCTCTTCCAGCCTTAATGTAACAAGAGCAACCATTCAGCTAAGGATGAAAGAGAAGTGTATTTAAAATGGTTTAATATTTTAAAGAAATTAAAATATAAAAAACTCAGAATGCTGCAAATGGTATGTAGAGGCATCACAGATTAGAGGAGGAGAATCTAATAGAAGAGTAACAATGTCTTTCAGTTAAGGACAATATCTTTTGATTGCAATAGAGATGATCTTGATTGTTGTCCATATCCCCTATGTCTACCCCCTCTCCTTTCTGAAGATTAGGAGGTAGAAATACAACATACATCCTTAGCATTTGTCATGTTTTGGGCTTAAAAGCAACTGAGACACAAGAAATTTCCCCTTTTGCCTCAGCTGGGAGTCTGGCTCACTGAGTACTTCTAGGTGGAGCTTTGGGGGCATTACACATTATTTTTCAATGTTGGTAATGAAGTGGCTAGCAGTTGCAAGAGTGCTTCGAGAGGCAGAAGAGATTACAGTTCTTAGAACAATTTTCTGAGAGCTAAGGTGCAATGCTTTTTTCCTTATAGCTGTGAAAAATCTAGGGTGTGTGCTGTGCTGGAAACACTGTCATTCATTTGTGGATATTCTACACTGGATAAATGATGCCACAAATTAAATACATACCTAAATCTGTCCTTACAGCTTAACTGCATGCCAGTAGATGTCTCCTAATTCAACAAATTTCCCTGACGGCTTTTGTTCAATCTTATTTTAAAATAGCAATATGGAGACAAGTTGTTACTCTTTTTTTAAAGGCATATCTTCTTGTCTCTTTCTTGTTTTACAGCTAACAGCTGTATTGGATTGGGTTTCTTCTTCCTGCAAAACCAGATATTTTTTCAGGAACCTAATAATCATGGTCAGTCAATGTTTGAGCCCAGCAGATGCAGAGTAACAGGTTATTAAGATGCTGCAGGAAAGATGTATTTCCTGATAGTATAACTATGAACTGAAAGGTACCCAGCTTAGCAGAACACTTTCTGTAATAACATCAGCCCTTCAAATGGTGATAATGTGGTAGCTGTGGCCATTTGAGTTTTCCAGAGTGGAAAGAAAAAACAAGCAGCTGAAGCTTTGCATTGGCACTTCTCGTAAATCTCTCATGTCTTCTGTTGTATAGGCCCCTGAAGAAGATGACTGTGGGGATGTTCCTTGGCTCTTTGGCTTTTGTTGCTGCTGCCCTTGTGCAAGTGCAAATAGATGTAAGTTCAGCCACCTGCAGGTATTTTCTATTAATATTTAACTGTTATTTCAGGAAAAAAAAGGTGGTTTTAAGTGGAAAATTAACCAAGACTCTTAAATTTGGAGCCAATCATCTAAGCATAGAAGTAGAGGGAGGAGAAATATATTGCAATACTGTGGTTAGCATAGTAAAATTATCTAGCAACAAACACCATCCTGCAGAACATCACACTGCAATTAATACAAATCATGCATTAAAGGCAACCTCAATCTTTAAACTGAGAAGAAAAGCTGAAAACCAGGCATTTGCTTAGCCTACCAGAGGGCTGCTTTGTATGTTCAACCTCTTCTGATATTTAGCCTGGAGGTGAAGTGTTACAGTCTGAGAAGCATCATCACAACAGTAGCAAAGATGACATTTGTTGAAAGAAGGATTTGTCTCCCCTAACCTTCCTTGCCCCAAAGGGAGGTTCTGTGCTTGAACTTGCAAAAGCTTTCCCCTGTAGCTGGGATATTGGCAACACCTCTGGGTGGTGATCCATTGCATCCCAAGGACTGAACAGCTATCTAGAGGTGTCTGTTGTGGATGAGAGACTCCTAAGGCAACTTGTGAGACGAGTAACAAACCTGATTTAAGTTCCATCTGCCAGACAATCACAGATCAGCAGGCAAATGCTGCTCTTCAACATGAAGTAATAAAGATTACAGTAATTATAGTAATTTTTCCATGTGACTTACGGCACTGATTTTACTTTTTTTTCTGTCCTATAGAAAACTTACCCAGTTTTCCCTGCAGCTGGGCAAGCTCAAATCAAATTAATCAATGTGGGTGAAATTCCTGCAACAGTTCAGTTCCAGCCTCAACTTGACAGTGTGAATATAGCACCTAAAAGGGAGGTAAGTAAGGACAGATGTGAAATATTAAAAAATAATTGAAATTATTTAAGCTAAAAAAAAAAAAATCGAATGGAGTAAGTCAGAGTCATTCTTAACTAATGGTTCAAAACTGATTATTTTCTAGGACTTTGTTACTCTATTCATGTTAATGATTTCCCTTTTTTTTTTTTGTATTGTGGAATGAATTGTTACTGAAAACATAGTGACTGAAGAAATGGTAACTATGTCAATATTTGAAGTATTACTACTTTGTTTTGACAAGAGTAGGTTTTTTCCAAAGAAACTTTTATAAACTAAACAGTGACTTGGAACAGTGACTTGGAAAATTTCTCTCGTTTAAAAGGTTCCATTTCCTAAAAGCAGCCCCTTCCTTCAGTAAATGTGCATTCAGCTCTAGTGAGTCACTGCTATTACTGTGAGGGATGACTTACCTGAACAGAGAACTTCTTCTGTGGTTACATCTCACATTAAGCTCCAGATTTTGCTGCCAAAGAACTTTTTCAGATTCTAATACAGCATAGCATTAGTAGTTCTACTGATAGCAAAATATGGTGGCTCCGATGGGTGTTTTTGATAAGGAATCTTAGAAAGTGTGTTCTCTGATAGCCTGCAGTTCTGTTTCCCTTTAAGAGGAGAGATCCTACTGCAACCTCCTCCAGATTCGCCCCACATGGAAACAGAGTTGTAAGGAGAAGATAAGGGCACCCAAACTGTGTACTGACAGGGAATTGATGTAACCATGGTACATAGCTGAAAATGAAAGGTATAGAATGCTCCGTTCCCTATTGTGGACATTTTGTCATCCAGATGTGGATTATAAAGTGGTTTGATAATCCTATAAAACAAAGGGCCTATTTTAGTGTAACATTAACATGTTTATTAATAGTTTAAATATTTTATGTTGATTAAATGTGTTTTGAATATTTAAAACATAATTTCTACTTTTTGGAAAATACTGTATTGCATCTTATGCTAGTGCTACCTCTGTGGCTAAATAGAATTTTACTCGGTGGTTATGGTAAGCCTGATTTATCTGGAGCAAGAAACATGAAAATAAAACTGCTATTCCTTAATGCTTGTGGGAAGCTCATGTAACTTAAAAGCATGTGTAACAAATTAAATTAAATTAATAGAAAATAATGATCAAATGGAATTAATGCTTGATGTAGAAAACCAAATGAAAATGAAAGTTAGGGGATGTTCATGATATCTGGCATTCAGAAGCAACATGTGTAACTTCTGACTCTCCCCAGAGTCTATAACATTCCCTCAAAAGCCTAGATAAGTATGCAGTTGTACAGAAATCCATGGCAATTTGTCTTTGTAGACTGGCTACATGATATATGAGACTTCTAAGCTGCAATCTGTACACATAAATGCTGCAATTCTAAATACAACGGTGCCTTTGGATCTGCTAGAGGAAGAACGCTACACTTTGGCATTTAAATGGGATTCAATAAACATCAGTTCCAATTTGGTAAGTCTGCTTATTTCTAAAGATATAAATTAATGTTTTGACAACTATCTATGTGGAGTGTGTGAAGCTGAGAGGACAAGCTCTGGACAGCTTTTTTCCTTGTCTTGTTTTCTGTCTCTCCTTGTCTCTGCTGTACCAGTTAAGGCTGGTGAGCTGCAGAGAATACACCAGGATGTCCTTTGAAAAAAAATTACCAATTTATTATGTACCTCAACAACTACCCTTTCCCCAAGACTTAGATGTGTGGTCATACAGTGTTTTCTAGCAGATGTGCTAGTAGGATCCTAAAGAGGAAGGTCTGGAGTCCTGCTCTGAAGCCTCTGTTAACTGGCACTTTTGGGTAGTAGTGCATATTTAAGCTGTTCTCTGATGCCAATGACATATTTTGATAATGGTCTCTTCCACCAGATATGGGACAACATCACGTCAAAACCAGAAAATGGAAAAAGTCTTGTCAGGTAGAGGTTTTTTTGTGTCTAAATTTTGACTTTTGAGTGTGTGACTCTCTCTTCAATCTGTCTTTGGGTGGACTCTTCTTGTTTAAGTATAGTTTTCAATGCTGTAGGAATTCACTGCTTGCTGGACACGTCGCTTGATTTTTTAGGGGATGGGATAACTTCTGAGTCATGAGTCACTTTTCTTGCACACCAGGTTTAGGCATAATTTAGCTAAAATTGGAAGTGTATGCTTTGTTCCATTGCCTATATTTTTTACTGGACAAATGGCATGGATTACATATCTATACCTCCTTTTTAATCTTGGATAAGAGGTATCTTCCTAGTTCTCCCCTCTCTGCTTTTCTTCTACATCTTCCACTTGCAGATGCATTACCTACAGGTTGTAGTAGTGGCTCGCTTTTGATGTTCTCCTAAGGCAGTGGGCTGATGGGGGTCTAGCTGGCTTTTTGTATTAGCTACATTTCTAGGAGATTTACAGTTTTTTCCAAAATGTTAATTGATTTTTTTTTTAAAAAGGCATTAAATGGGATACTTGTTCTGCTGCCAATATATAATTAAAAGTAAAACCTGTATTCTTTGACTTATGCATGTTTCATGTAGTATTTAATCACTCTTCCATTTTAAAGGTTCATTAACAGTTTGTCTTATACTGTCAATGTCACTATGGGGGACACGGATTTTGGAGAACTGGATCCTCTTTCTGTCACTAATTACAGTTTTGTTCCAAAACCAGACGGGTAAGCATTTTCCTTTATCCTAATTTAATCTCCTAGCCATACTTGTCCTTGGGAAAAGGGCACAGAGGTTTTTTTTTTAAATATGTAATACACACAATTGACAACACCTGTGGTCTGAACTGTGGGGTTTGGGTTTTTTCTTTTTCAGGTCATATACCATTAATGTTTCAATGCCTGGGGTTGCTTGTACAGCTGTTTCAAAGAAATTTGGATATGGCAGTGCCTATACCATTTCACTTGATTATGTGAGTTGCCACTTTTGTTGGATGGACAATATAGTATTACTTTCCATGTTGACACTTTAATTTAAAAAAACCACTTGTAGAATTATTCCTCTAATCTTTAATAATTTATATGATAGAATTCTGGTATTTTAAACAAGATATAAAGCCATTGTTAACTATAAAAATGATGGTTATGATAATATCATAATGCAAGAATTTATGATCACCAGTAATGGCCTTAAATCTTTAGCCCTGTTAGACACTACAGGCTTGCACAGAGTCTTCTGTAAAAAAGCTATACTTTATAACTAGGTATGCAGTGTTTCATGTGCAAGCATATTTGTTATTATATGTGCATCATATTTGTTATTTACTCTGAACTTTCTATATGATTATAGAACTGCTTAGGATGCCCTAACTGTGCACACTCATTATTACTGCTCCTAACATGCTATTTTAATTTCCAGTGTGTTGCAAATCAACTTAGCATAACATACTTTGAAGATATTGCACCAAATACAGTCCATATGGCTTGGCAGATCCCTCAGTATTTTCTTCTGACATGTGCAGAAGTGTTGTTCTCTGTCACTGGGCTGGAGTTTTCCTACTCCCAGGTTGGTATTCTTCCTGTGTAAAGAATCTTGGTGCAAGTTAAGATCTTCCATGATCTATTGTTTTTAAGTGGTGGTTCTGTGCTGCTGCTTTGATCAGCTATGTCCCTCACAGCTCCTACAAGGATTGTATAAGCTGATGCAAGTTGGCCCTGTTTCACTAGGATTTGGTGTTTTCCATGAAGCTATGCTGAATTATATAATTTGAAGGCTTGACTACCAGTCCTCAAATTTCCTTCTCACCATGTGACTTTCCATTGAAAATAAGTGCAATTGTACTGCTGCTGTTAAACCAAACTGGAGAGCTCTCAAGTATAAAATGAGGAAGTACTGGCAGTATCTCCACTCCAGTTTACTCCATACAGCCTTTTTGTTAGCCTTTTATTAGTGTTTAGTTATACACTTTTAATTCCTTTGTCTTCTGACTCCAGTTTATTAGCTTGTGTGTATTTCTTCTCTTCATTCTGGATCTAGAAACTGAAGTGATGGAAATGTTGTCAGGCGTGATTTGCTAGGTGATATGTCATATGTGCCATGTGTTACTGAGATGTAAAATGCAGCTGTTAGTTACTCAGTGTGTGTAAAGTAAAAGGTGTTATATTTAGTGTGATAGTGGTCTCTTGCTCCTCAAAGCCTTCTCCAGACCTGCTTAGCTCTCTAGCAATTTTTAATGTCAAAAAGTAAATAAACTAAAAGCCCCAACCACCACCAACACCTACCAAACCAAGAAATCATCCTCCCTGCAGAGAAACAGTGTTTATTGTAAGGTAAAGAAAGCAGCAAATTAATCAGAAAATAAGTGGTACTACCAAAACTTAAATGTCTGTCTCCACAGGCCCCATCTAACATGAAGTCAGTGCTGCAGGCAGGGTGGCTGCTGACTGTGGCTGTTGGTAACATAATTGTCCTTATCGTGGCTGGGGCATCCACAATTGACAAGCAGGTAAGCATGCAAGGAGTAGATGTGCTATTATATTACACTGTGAGAGAGAGTTGTTAGTGGAGCTCTGTAATGAATTAAAATGGCTCCCTCAGAGAGGGAAGAGCTTGTGTCTGAAACAGATCTGGCAGCCTCCAGTTTCAGCTAAATTAAATCAGAAGTGCATGAAACAGAGATGTTGAGGCTTTTCAGGTAGAGCTGTAAAAAATTTTAAGTGGAAGCAGAATCAGTGTTAGCCTGGTTTAGAGTGAGATTATCTGACCAAAAGGAAGGGGCTGAGTTGCCTTCTCAGTCTTTCATTCCGTTCCTCCAGGAAGAGGATGTTGCAGAATTTTTCAGCCTTCACAGATTTTTTTGTCTTTTCAGTGAAGATACAATATCTAAAAAAGCCTCAATTCTGGGTTGCTTTAATATGTATTGTATGCATTAATACTTACTCCTGTAAGCCATATGATACTTGTTATGTATACTCAGTTTCACATTCTGAGTTTACTTCCTGAATATACTAGAATGGTGTAATACTCTTGACAAATGATTATTGATGATAAATTCTGCCTTTTTTTTTTTTTTTTTCCAGTGGGCAGAATATGTGCTGTTTGCTGCTCTGCTGTTAGTAGTTTGCATCATATTTGCTATCATGGCTTCTTTTTATACCTATATTGATCCAAATGAGATTGAAGCCCAGTTCAGTGAGAAAGAAAAGGAAGAACACAAGAAGGATCAAGATGACAATGAAAAGGAAGCTGAAGTTGATTCTCGAATGTAAAAGCTGTATTCAAGGAGTGTTTGTAAATCATGGAAATCCCATTCACTCTCTTGCAGTCAGAGGAATCAGGGTATCGGTAATAACACCTCTGGATTACGTCTTGTGGGAGACATTAAGCAAAACTCTTTTAACTCAAAGTGCAGCCTCTCTAGGGAAGCAATAGGAAAATACTAGTCTCTCTCTTGTACTGAATGTGGTATCCTGAAGAAACTCCAGCAGAATTTGCACTCTTAATGTACCTCAATCTTACATATTATAGCATTAGAATATTGAAATTAGACTTGAACTATTGAACCCTTTGAAAATATATATTTTTGTACTGTATTTCAATTTTATATCATGAAAGAAACAAGACTTATCAAGAAACAGCAATTGAAGCCAAGCTCTCTGCATGATCTCTCTAGCATCACTGTTACTTGAAAACAGCAGGTCACATGTGCCTTAAATTCTTTTGTACTTCCTTAGAGATAATGGGAGCAAAGCTCTGGCAGTGATGAGATTAAAATGTTGTCTGTGTTCCAAGTGGCAATAACTTGGATGTGCACTGTAATATAATGCTTTATCTGCCTGTTAACTACCCATTTAACTCCTCTTATGTCTTTAATCAATATTAGAAGCCTCCACTCAGGAAAACTGATAACAGCAAATGACCTTTGGAACAAGCAAGAGCAATAAAACCCGTGTTGTAACAAAACAAGAATTTGTTTTAAGAATATGGCTTACAGCTGCATGTTAACAAAACTGGATACCTCCTCCCTGCTGCCTTGATCTACACAATCCATCACTTAAACCTAATGGATCAGTGCTGGTCTTCTCTATCTTAATATACCATAACACTTATCAAATTTTTGCTAGGGGAGACTAAATTTTGCTGCCTAACAGGACCTGTTCCCATAGTCCTGTGCTGCATGTTATAGAGTGCCAGTGGTCTGCATGTTGTTTTGGTAATTCTTGTTCTTTAGGGTCTACATCCTACACTTTTTCAAGCAGCTTGGACCCACTGACCCCTCCAGCAGCCTGGCCAGACTTTTTCAGCTGCTTTCACACCTATCTTCCAACACTCTTAAGCTATTTTACAGCAATTCCATTGTGGTATTTGTGGGTGCATGGGCCCCTGTGCTCCCTGTTCCCACTGGAGTTGCTGGCACTGAGGCCTCCATGTGCACTGAGAACAGAGTCCCTCACCCACGAAGACAGTTTCAAATGAAGTATGAAAAGGCAAGTGCAAGGTGCTCTTTGCTTGTGTTAGTCCTGCTACCCCATAGGCAGTAATCCCCTCTTGGTCTCTCAGGTCATCTGGGGAGAGCCTTTCCCATGGATTTGTGATACTTCATGTCCCCCAGCCAATGGAACTGAGGGTCTCCTGTAACAGCCACAGGAGCTACTGGCTCCCTGCCATCCTCTGAGGAGTTAAGGGAATTTTATACCAGCTTTATTTATGGCAGACTAGCCAGCTTTTCTTCTGCCATGCAAGTTAAGCAAAATAAATTATCTCCTAACTGTATCCAATAGAATAGCATCTTCTGCCTACTGCTCTATCCATGCCAGGTGAAATGTTTATTTATAATTTTAACACTACTTTTTTTTTCCCTTTGGAATACAGGTCACGTGCCTAGTTTTTATACCATAAGCTGTTGTATTCTAGTGCTTCAGCAAACCCACTAACTTGTCTACAACATGATGGATGTGGATTATGTTTAGAAAGCCAGTAATACTGTAAAATTAGAGAGGGAACTTTTCTGATGAGGTGAAAACTAACTGTAAGGTAGAATGAAGAAGTTGTGTGTGATAAGATTTTAATCTCATTTTCAACAGGGATTTAAGTAATTAAAAGTTAAAATATCCATGTGCTGAGCCAGGTAGTTCCTGTCAGCATTGCTGTGACTGCGTCCAGAAGTTGTGTGCAGGGAATTGGTCTTTGGGCTGAAATTGAGTGTTTCCAATTCCTTAGTTTTAAGTATTAAAGAGGTACAATTAACTTCTAAATGTGACAGTGTTTAGTTTGGCATGCTGCTGTCTAGACTATCAGACTGACTGAGAGGGTCTTTTGTATATAATTTTCTGCTGCATAGAAGACATCCTGAAATGAATCAAATTAATAGTTGATCATTCTAAACTAACAATATGCAAGAGTAATGAATTATGACACCCTGTTCTAGCAATCCAATCTGCACTCATGCGTGGCCAGGTAGATACAGGAATGTGTATGTTTGTATGCTTAATAATAATATAAATACATTGTAAAGCATCCATGTTTTTTCCATATTCCCCCTTAGCTCAGCCTAATGACACTTGACTTAAAATAGTTCAATGTCATATTCTCTGAACTACATGAATACATCCTCTGCCATTTGCTGTTCTTAAAATTGGCTTATTAGCAGCATAATCCTTGGAAAATCTTATCTGTAGTTATAGACAAATGTCTATACAAAGTTGTTGAGTTTTCTAAAATTTCCTGGAAGCAATTGCAAGCCACCTATACATACTCTACTACTTGCTTTTACATCTTTCTTTCACAGCTTGACGTAGTACTTTAGCATAATATTCACTGACCATCATGCAGAGATTACAATACTGGTAATAAAACAACTGAGTCCTGCCTTAAAATGAGAAAGAGAGAAAAATTAGCAAAGGGGAAGCAACAGGTAAATCATCCTCCTTCACCAGGAGGTGGTTCAGGAAAATCAAAGATGCCCCATTTCCCACTAATTCAATCAATGCTGTTCTTCCTACAGACACCACTGCAAGACAGGATTTTGTGTAATTTAACACAGCACAAGGGTAGCATGAGAGCTGTAATTCCCTGGGTTCTCTGATGTTGCTGTTAAATGTTATCCCTTTCCCTTACTCATTCCAAGTCCTGAGTCAAACCTCTCTATAAACCACCTTAACCCCAGAAGTGCACTTTAGTTCACACCCCAGAGAGTTTAGCAGCTGCTCTGATTGTACAGGGGGGAGAGAAAGGACAGGAAGATGAGCAAAAGAGGAGCTGTGCTTTTCAGAGCGTAGCTGTGTGTTTATATGAATGGTAGAATCATTAAGGTTGGAAAAGACCTTCAGGATCATCAAGGCCAACCTTAGATCTAACACTACCCTGCTCATTGAAAAATATTGTGAAGTGCCACATCTGACCATTTTTTTAATGCTCCCAGGGATGGGGACTCCACCACCTCCCTGGGCAGCCCATTCGAATGCTTAATCACTCTTTCAGTGAAGAAATTTCTCCTCACATGCAATCTCAACCTCCCCTGGCCCGGCTTGAGGTCCTTTCCTCTCATCCTATCACTAGCTGCCTGGGAGAAGAGACAGATCCCCACCTGGCTACTCCCTCTTTTCAGGCAGTTGTGGAGAGGGATCCGGTCTCCCCTGAGCCTCTTTTTCTCCAGGCTGAACACCCTCAGCTCCCTCACCTGCTCCTCACAGCACTTGTACTCCAGACCCTTCCCCAGCTCTATTGCCCTTCTCTGGACCCCCTCCATCACCTCCATGTCCTTCTTGTAATGTGGGACCCAAAACTGAGCACAGGACTTGAGCTGTGGCCTCACCAGTGCTGAATACAGGAGGTCAATCACTTCTTTGGTCCGGCTGGCCACAATCTTGCTGATGCAATAAGCAATGAGCCAGGATGCCATTGATCCTCTTGCCCACCTGGGCTCACTGCTGGCTCATGGTTGTTGACCAGCACCCCGAGGTACTTTTCTGCCAGGAAGTTTTCCAGCCACTTGCCCCCAGCCTGTAGCACTACAGGTGGTTGTGACCCAAGGGCAGGACCTCGCACTTGGTCTTTTTGAGCCTCATACTATTGGCCACTGCCCATGGATCCCTGCTATCCATATCCCTCTGCAGAGCCTTCCTACCCTACAGCAGACCCTAACCAGCTCTGCAAACTGACTGAGGGAGAATTTGATCCCCTTGTACAGGTCATCAATAAAGACATTAAACAGAACCGTTCCCAATACTGAGCCCTGTGGAACATCACTGAATGTAATTCCATCCATTACCACTCCTGACGGTTTTTTACCCTGCAAAGAGTGCACCTGTCCAAGCCGTGGGCTCCCAGCTTTTCCAGCAGAATTCTGTGGGAGACAGTGTGAGAAGCTTTACTGAATTCCAGGTAGACAACACCTCCAGCCTTTCCCTCATCCACTGGGCGGGTCACCTTGTCAGAGAAGGAAAGCAGGTTGGTCAAGCAGGACCTGCCTTTCCTAAACCTCTGCTGGCTGGGCCTGACCCCCTGCACGTGCCATGTGATCACTCTCAAGACAATCTGTTCCATAACCTTCCTTAAGCACTAAGGTCAGGATGACAGGCTGCTGGAATCCTCCTCCCCACCTTTCTTGCAGATGGGTGTCACATTGGCTAGCCAGCAACTACTTCCTAATTATTGCAGATGCTAATCAGACAGGTTTGCCTTTGCTGGCAGATGTACTGGGACAAGAGAGTTGGTTTTCTCTTCAATGCCAAAATTTCATA
This sequence comes from Cichladusa arquata, assembly GCA_026413545.1. Taxonomy (NCBI): domain Eukaryota; kingdom Metazoa; phylum Chordata; class Aves; order Passeriformes; family Muscicapidae; genus Cichladusa; species Cichladusa arquata. The sequence continues at coordinate 39,688,964 of JAOTQP010000001.1, forward strand.
AGACCTGAAATACTGCAGTGAAATCAGCTCTGTCTCTGTAACACTAGTGCTGCATTTTGGGGGTGAGGGGGAGTTAGAATTCAAAACTGTGGAAGATGCATAGCTAAACAAAATTATGAATAAAAATTATGCAAGAGTTAAGTATGAAATACTGAGGCACTGTCACAGCACTTGTTCTCAAACTGCTGTTGCAATCCCTCATTTGACCTGCTGCTGCTGCAAGCGGCAAATAATACTCTCATGAGATTAAGATGAAATTTCAGCTGTCTGCTCATATGAAATTGTGTTTATCCTCCTCCTGTGAGATTCAGAGGACTGCAATGTATGTTCCTGTCTGAGCTTCTTTCCATCTTAGCCCATAAAGGGCTTTTTTAAATTCCAAGTTGAACATAGACCTTTCCCAGCTGGGAAAAATACTTTATTTAAGCCTTGTAAACTTTAAAAAAACAAACAAACCAAACAAACCAAAAAAACCCCAATGCTCGCAGAGTCGTACCATCCTTCCTTTGTAGTGAAAATTGGAAGTGTTTTCTACTTAGATGCAAGTTCTATTTCCTAAAGGTCTTATTGTACAAAAAGAATATTTCAAGTAAAGGTTAATTCAATTTTTTCAGCTCCTTCAGTACTTCAGTTCAACAGAGTGCCTGAGGCTAGTTCTGTAACCACCTAAATGAATTAATGATATTGAATGCATTTTTACTGAAATCTGATCCCAAACATGGGAGATAGGAGTAGAACACTGCTACACAAGTGTACTCAAGTTAGAGCCGTGGATGTTCCAGGGTGGCAGGGCCTGGCTGAGTGCTGAAACTGGAGGGTGAGATTTTGTTTAAGAAACTGAGGGTGGAAATTGGTAAGGGTGGAAAAGAGAACCTCCAGATTCTATACATCTGCCCCTGCTGTCTTGCAGGGAGCAGGAATATGAGATTGATTAATGATCCTTATACTCTTTGTTGTAGTGGAGCAAGTGCCACAGACCATCTCCTCTCCCTGCTTTGGACCAGGCTGTGGTCACTCACCAACACATTCCTGATTGAGTTATGGAAACCCAGGCTGGGGTTAGGCATCTTTTGGTTGGTTGGTTTTTGGGTTTAGATGTTTATTTCAGGCATTCATTGTAAGTGTGACTCATGATTTCTCCACTACAGCTTCAGAGCAGGTGGCTGCTCCAGCACCCCCAGCACACAGGTAATGAACACAGGTCCCTCCCCGACTTGCTGCCATCCCTGTTGTAGGGGGCAGACACAAGGTGCTGTTCTGTGCCACTTATTTCCAGCTCAGGGAGCTTGGCAGAACCAGGAGGAATTAGAGAAGCCCAGAGCTACTTCCTATCTGCCTTGAAGCAGCTTGTGGAACAGGAAGGATTTATTTACTCTGCCTGGACTGTGCTTTTTGCAGTGAAACGCCAGTCTGTGACTACAGACTCTAGGTAATAGTGGTAGATATAAAATACGTGACACTTTCCTACTTTATTTAACCTTTCTTTCTTTTCCAACACTAGACCACTTCATCAGGCAAATCTTCTCTAAGTGTAGCCCGGGGTCCCGCCCCAGGACCTAATTTTCCACCACCAGGTGGCAGAAAAATACTCTACAGTAGCAGGGAAGGGGGCGGAGAGGCACACCCAGAAAACTCCCCCACATCATTAACTTAATCACTTTTGGCTCGCAGGTATCACAAGCTTCAGATTACCCTGTGAAAATACCTAGATCACTATTGTATCATATCAGACACATAGATCAGTATTGCTTTTGGAAACCATAGGGCTGCTGTATGTTTAGAAAAATAAAAATATTTGGGTGGATTTTAGCTGAGAGAGTCTCTGGCAGCATTGGTGGAAATTGCCTGTCTTATAAACTTTTTATAACTTATTAAAATTGCCAAAATCCACGTGGTATTATAAAAAAGAGAATTTGATATTGAAAAATAGTAAAGAACAAGGATAAAGCTGATTGTGCTGCAGCATCCAAAAGATGATCTAAAAGGTGATAAAATCACTGGCTACAGCTTCATGTTGCGCTTAATCCAATTTAACTGCAGGACTCAAACCCCAAGCATGAAACTCTGCCCTAAGAAACAAAGTCACAAGCAAGTTTAGGGGGTTTTTTGTAACTGAGCAAAATGTCAGTCAGACAAAGCAAAATTGGCTTCTGTGGACACAGCAGACTAATCCCCTGAGAAAATGGCCCCAGAAAAAACAGCACCATGTTAAATAGGGGGATGTGTAGACACTTGAGCAAACCTTTACTTAAAGTGGGTACAAATTTGGGCTGAATTGGGCTGCATTTGGTTCTGATAGACTGAGTGTGCACTGATTTCAAATTCCTACCTCCTGGATGGCTTCCCAGACTGTTAATCTGTTGTACAACTACTCAGGCCACCCTGTCATTAACAAGAAAGCCATAATCACAGCATTTGATAGGGGCCCTAGCTCTCCAAGATGGCTCTTGGTGAGGCCATGCCAGCTAGACACTGTCCATTAAAGTAGTTTGTTGGAAGAGCAGCTCATTCCTGAATAACATTCAGTTTTAGACATCTCCTAAGCACTGCACTTTTCATCCTGACATCATCTCAAGCGTATACAGATGCAGGTATTAGAGCTATCCTGCAAACTTTAAACTCAGACATGCTAGGAAAAGAGCTTTGTCCTCGAGAGGACAAGGAACATCCACGGCCTGTGGGGCTATGGCTGCTGCTGCTGCAAGGGCTGAGAGAATTGTGATCAGCCCCTGGATGGACCCTCAGGCAACTGGTCCTGGGGAGGTCGTCAAAGCAGAAGGGATTTGCAGGGAATTGTGACTTGGATGGGAGAGCCTTGGGAGGCAGAACTGCTCAGAGGAGACTTGCATTACCCAAGCATCACATACTTGAAATAATTTGAGAAGGGCTGATGCGGGCATTTGAGATACTCAGTGACAAAAAGTTCGGGATGGGAGGATTTAGGAAAGTCACTGGATGGCAGCTCCTCAGGCACTTCTAGCCACATCTTCAGACCAAGGACCTGTGTGCAAGGACTGTTGGGGCTGCTCCTTCCTGCTCTGTCCTCCACTGTAACTGCCCCATGGAAGGCAGAGGAAACTTCATCTTAGGATCTCTGCAGGGGAGAGATGTGATTTCCAGTTCAGATAAGTCAACATGAAACGATGCCAGTGCTGAAAAAAGACGTAATTGCTGGGAACAGCAGGCTTTGAGCAGTTAAACACCTTAATGATGCTGCATCCTCATCCTCACATGGACTTCTTGGGAAGCTGGGAATATAATCTTAAAGCTGAATTGAAATGCTTTAAAAATAATCTCTACAGAAGTTGGTTGAACACTCATGTCATTAAATATAAACACTTCATGTATATAAAAATCACAGAGATGCATCTTTTGAAAGTGTTTCTTTGCTTAACAGTCAGAACATAAAAACCATGTGATCTTGTGGTTCTGCTGGAAGAATGATGTGAAGACACATGGTAAAACCTTGAGCTATAGCGAGGAACAGGTTAGAGATTTTTATTTTACTTTCATAAATACAAGTAACTACAAGCATAGGGCTATATTACATTCTTTGAGAAAACTGCTCCTGGAAATAAGTCAGTGACAATAGTGTCAACCTACACACAGGTAAAAAAGGTGACGTGCCATGGACTGAGAGGCCTATGTACTACTTACAAACATCAGAAATCCAGAGTCCAGTGAAGTTGATGAGAATCTTTGTGCTGATAGCAGTATGATATCAGTGCACAGAACCATATCACCATATATATATATAATGATCTATCATATCTATAATACCACAGTACCTGTGAGTTGGTACTGAAGAGTTTCTCAAGAGAATATAAGGGAAGGTCCTGAATTATTGCACCTTGGGGAGTTTGGGAAGAAGGTGCACTTTGGGTCGGGAATATATTCCAGGTCCAAGATGCAGAATGAGCAGAATTGAGAGTAAATGTCTGACAAAACTGCAGTATCCAGATCAGAAGCTAGAACCTCATCAAGGAAGAACAGACTGTCAAGTGTGCAGATTTGCATTTAACTCAAGTAAGTCTGTATACAAAGTGTCTAGGAGAGTCATCTCTGTATTTCTCCATGATGGTAACTCTTGGTAGCAGTTTCAAGGGCTTATATGTGTTTTCCTCACTTAAGCTTTAACAGAGTAAAATGTAGATTTGCGGCCTTCTGCAGCTGTGATGCTGAGGCAAATCCCTCTGCTGTCAGGAGACAGTGGGATGAGAAGACTGTGAAGTTCTGCTACTCCACTCAAGTGTAAATAGAAGCCTACAGCCCATAGCTCACCCTGTAAATTTGCTCCTGTGGAGGGAAGAACACTAGTACTGATATGGAACAGCAAGATCTGCACTTCTTTGCAATAAAAGCATCAGGTACCCACTGCCTCAGCTGGCAGAAGAGATATACTCAGTCCAAAATCCCCAGGAAGCCTGCTCTCATGAAAAACATAGGAGGAAAACGAAGCTGGCAACCGTAGATGCCAAGGGAGCACAAGGCTCTGGGATCTTGCCAAAGGTCTGATGCAAGTGGGAGGTTGCAGCTGATTTTTGTGAATGAGAGGAGGTCTGCAGGAGGAGGTGGAAGACAGCTGGATAGTGTCAGAGCACTGTGAGCACAACAGGAACTTACTGGGTAATTACTTTTAGAAGGCTGAATGGAATGGAAATGATGGGCAGAGTAGGAAGGTACATGCACAGGAGGTGCATTTTTGTGGGGCACAGTTACAAGCTGTAGCTGTCCCCCACACATACCTAGTGGGATGATGGCAGGTTCAAGTGCTAGACAACAGCTCATGGCCTAATAGAAACTTTCCCAAAATAACAAGCTCACTTTTTTTGAGGATATCTGATTTCTGGCTTTTCCTGTTGGAGTGTTAAATTTTGGACCATGAAGGCTGCAGGCTGAGGGTCTCTGCATAGCAGAGGTTTATTGTCAGCAAAGCCATCCCTCCGCTGTTTCCTTCTGTGCATTCTCTGTGAAGACTGCTGTGAATACGCAGCTCTGGGCTTAAACCACAGCCAGGAGCATTCATTCCTGCAAGCTGAGAAGGTGGCTATTGCGGTATGACAGAGCTGGAGCCACCACCCCACTCCATGGAGGACATTCTGGATGGAGTTTCACCTCCTAGCTCACCTGAGCTAACTGTGGGCTATGAGAGAATGGGGGGGGGGGGGGGTGGGGTGGTGGCCTCCCTCCCATGCTCACTCA
>JAOTQP010000001.1:39698605-39838008 GCA_026413545.1 Cichladusa arquata
TGCAAACAATGGAGCAATTCTGGATATATTAAACTTTTTTTTTTTTTTTTTTTTTTTTAAAGAAGATTGCAAAAATGCTTTAGAAAACAATCTAAATAGAGAGTTTTGGCACTGATTCTCGTGACTGCTATTTGATATTTGATTGGGGTAGAGCACAAATGAAAAGACTTTATGTTTCTTTGAAAATTACAGAGCAGTAAACAGTAGAAAGGTGTTCATATTTCCTGAAGCCAAACCCCACAGAATCTCAACTCCATCTCAGCATTAAGGAAATTATCAACTCCTTCATGAACAATTGAAAAAAAAATTCCACTTATTCAATTTTTTATGCAGTTTCTAGCCATCATCCTTTCCTGTTTCATTGTACTCAAGGGCTGGTATATTTAGTTTATTTTCTCAGGTAAAAAAACCAATGTGCTTGTGTGTGGGCACGTTTATTTGCTTGCATAAGGCTGTTGGCTAATTTTATTTGAATAATGCTTGGAGGTAGAGATCTTAGGAACATTTATGCATCTCCAAATTTCAGGAAAACCAGATTGTGTAGCATTAAGACAGAAAAGAATATCATAACTATAGGAAAAACTTTAGTGGAAGTTCCAACCACTTTCAATAATAATTTTCTATTTTCAAGTGTTTATTTTCAAGAGATTTGTAGAAACTCCAGTGAATTATCTAATGAAAAGCAGCTCATACTGCAGTGGATGCTCACATAATTTTGAAAAATCACTTGAAAAGACAGCGAACCTCGCTGTCCTATGGATCCCAGCCTCACTGGCTGATAGGTTTCAAAAACCTTAACACTCATGAAACTCCCTAGGCTTTTTTTGTGCCGGGGCAGAAAAAGGCGAGAATCTTAGGGCATTCCATGGCACATGGGAAGCTGTGTGACGGAGCTGTTAAATTCCAGTTGTAACACAGAATAGAACATCGCCGAGTTCTCAAGCGATTTGCATGTATGCAGAACTTCTGCGTGGGAGAGACCTCAGCGCCGACCCACTCTGCTGCCGCTTCGGAACTGCAGGAGAACAGGGCTGGCATTTTGGGCCGGGGCTCCTGCAGCTCCTGACGGGAAGGCGGGCTCCTCCCGGCCCCGCAGCCTCCAGCGGAGCTCCGGCGGTGCCGGCGGTGCCTCCCCGAGGCGGCGGCCGAGGGGCGGCGTGGGGGGCCCGGGCCGCGCCCATGGCGGCGGGCGGGCAGGTACCGCTCAGGGCCGAGGCGGGGCCGCCGCCGCCGCTCCAGCCCCTCCTCCTGCGCCTCCTCCTCCCGCCTCAGGTTTGTCATCGTGTCGCCGGCACGGCACGCAGGAGGAGGAGAAGGAGGGGGAAGGGGAGGAGGGATGAGGGAGCCGATGCCGCCTTTGCATCCGTGACGGGGGCCTGGAGAGCCCGGGCTTGGGACGGCCCCTTTCCCTCCGCCGGCGCACAGGCGCTGCTCGCCCGGGGGAAGGGCCAGCAGGAGGAGGAGGAGGACGGCGGTGCTGTGTGTGAGAGAGCGTGGAGATGAGCTCAGCTCTGTGCCCTGGAGCCGCCTGAGGAGACCCGGCTCCCTCCCAGCCTCCCTCGCCGCCGCCATGGCTCACTCCCCGGTGCAGGCGGGGCTGCCGGGGATGCAGGTGAGCAGCTGCCCCAAGGGCGGGCACGGACACGCACCTCGGGCCGGGGTGGGTGTAAAGGGGGCAGTTGCCGGGGCTGGGGGGACAGGGCGAGGGGAGAACGCGCCTCTTGGCCCTGGCTCGGCCGCGGGGGCTGGGCTGGGGCAGAGGAGCGCGATGGAGACGAACCGTGTGTCAGCGCTTGGCGCGGTGCCCGGCGGTCCCTCCGCCCGGCGGGTCCCTGCCTGCCCCTGTCCCCGTCCCCTTCCCCGTCCCCTTCCATCCGTGCTGGGCAGCCTGTGCCGCTGCCGGCGGGCGGCCCCCTCCCCCGGCCAGGACTTCTCCGCACTGTTCTGATTCCTGAGCGAACCGCGGCTCAGTGGGCGATTTTTGGCCCCGTTAATTTGAGGTGGGTAGGCGAAGCATACGCGAACCCGGTCCGTACGAGCAGGGCCTGGAAATGTTGACCTTCAGCGCATGCTGCAGTGCCCATGTCTGTGGTGCTGCTCTGAGGTGCGCGCTCGGGAATCGCGTTTGGCTCCTGTGTTTGATTCCGAGAGCTGCTCAGCTGCTGTTGTTACACGGTGGAATTTGTTTGTTCTGTGTCTTAACTATATATTTGAAATAACTACTGCGGTTTTGTCTGACTAAGCTGGCTCCCCCCCCGCCTCGTTTTTCTTGGTTTAAATGGAAACTGCTGCCAGGAAAACACTAAGGTCATTGGTATCTGTGTGTTATTATTCTAATATTTCCCACATCTGATTAGAAACTTGCTTGCCCTTATCTCCAAAGGAACGACTTACAAATGGCACATAAGAGTTTCTCTCAAATTTTATCTCCTGGATTGAAAGTGTGCATCGTTTGGTTTAAGTATTGATTTGCTGTGGTTTGTTTTCTTGTGAGTCAAGATTCTAAGTCATGAATCTTTTTTCTTTGCAAAATCTGAGGATTCGAATTGAAAATGTTGCATGCTTAGGCATAGCATGAATTATGTGTTTATACAAAGTACTGGATGCCCTGTAGCCTACGTAGACCCCCACTCTCTGAGCTAATTAATTTATTGCTGTATAGGTCCTGCTGTTGAGATTTCAAGTTCACCTTCCAAATATGAGCAGTTTGATGATTGCTAGAGACAGAGCAATGAGGGTTTCCTGATTGTCTATGGATATTGTTTGGGCTTTTTTTATTATTCCTTTGAAACCTATGGAACTAAGACAACTACCTACTTCGAGACAGAATCTATAACACTTTAGCATTTAAAAGTCAGATTTGTCAGCTGTTGGAAGTGAGTGAATGAAGATTATTCCATCATTATGTGTGTACTGATGATACATGTCACTGTGTGATCCGAGGACCTGTGCTTTTTATTGACTTGATTTATTATTTAGTTTGTAGTACTGTTACCTGTACTTGATGGGTGGATGGATCCTCAGGGTTCTTGTTAGTCCACGTAATTTGGGACTTTGCTTCAAATCCTTTTTTTTCCAAGTGATGTTATTTTTCTCATGATTTTTATTCTATTCTTATGAGAGTTGCTCAAGTGTGAACTTTAATAGTCTAAAAAAAACTCCCAGAACACCAAACTAAGGACCTGCAGATAGGTGGAGGCATAAAGTCTGTGAGCAGTGTGAATGCTGCTTGCTAATTTTCTGTGCCCAGTTCAAGATATGTCTATATCCATTTCCATTATGTCAGAATATATAGCAGTTTTATAGTGGTCTGTTTTCAATACATTATTCTCTTTGATTTTACTTTCAAATAAATGTTTGAAAAGTAAAGTGCATACAATATGTGACATCTGCTTAGATAAGAAAAAGGTTTGGGACTTTTTCATTGTGTAGAAGAGAGGAATAGAGCATAGTTCTCTGAGTTATAATTAAATTGCCTAAATCACGGGACTATCTCTTCTTTTTCTGCAGTGTGATCCCTCCTCCCCACCTACCAGCTTCTGCCACAAACGGTGGAAGTAGTGTCAGTGATCAAGTTATGCAGTTTTCTCTGATATTCTTTGCTGTAGTTACACAAGAGAGCAGCCATTGTGCTTGTGTGAGCAGAGTAATAACTTCTTGACCCCAAAAAATCACTTGGAGGGACATCACTTTATAAATGCTGTTTGGAGTGAGCACGGTGGTGTCAATAGAGCAGAGGAGTGAAAGTTTAATATATTTCTCCCTGTACAAGATGTCTGATCAATGTTTGAAGAATGATGCATAAAAAGTGAGTGGGTAGAGAGTGAGCCGAAGGAATGAAAAACTGTGGAGGAAATGTAGGATGGTGCTGGAAGGTTGTCAAAACCTGAGATTTGCTGTCTGCTGCACAGTGGGCATGTTGTAACCTGAATAAAAACAGAGTTGAGTTTTGACCTAAATTTCTGTGTGTGCAGTTTAAGTTTGGACTCTAAGTTTTTGCTGTCAGTAAGGGCTTTGTGTAGATATGAGTTTGAGTGTGCAGGGTGAAGCTGCATCATTACTGAACTGAGGAGGTGTTGTCTTGCTTCTCTTCATGCCTTGTGGAAGTGGCCTGGGGAGAGTGCATGTTTGCCTGTAAATGTGTGAGATTCCTGCAAGGCTGGCTTGGAGTAAGTGTATATGACCTTGATTTTCAGACTGGCCTGCATTTCAAGGCTGTGGTAAGCTTCTGGAGCTTCTTGAAGGAAGCTGTATTTTAAATAATCAAGTGTTTATAAATTTATGGTAATAAATTCCTATGGCGCTTTTAAAATTCCATCATCTTTAAGACAAGCCTCTTTTCTGTGATAAAGCCCTTTTTTGTCTTCCTCCCTTTTCATTTTTTTTGGTAGCAATAACAGTGTTTATGCAGTAAGTTATTTTTATTCATTCTTCATTGTATTTTCAGTACAAGTGCTACAGTTCTTCATGCAAAATGTAAATAAGCGTTGACATTCAAGCTGTCTTGCTTCAAGAAATGCTAGAAGTTTAACTAAATTTAAGTGGGAATTTGACAAATGAGCAGAAAAGTTTGTTAAGTATAAAGGCACCATTTCTGGCTCAGAAGGTGTCTGAAGTGTCAGTTTGCTGGAGACTGGAGGCGTGTTTTCAGAAATACTGCTGTTTACTTGTCTGTTTTTGCACTGTTCCAAAGATGTTCACTTTTGACTGTTGCAGGAGAAGGGTCTTGGCCTAGAGGATCTTTGTTCTGATCTGGCATGGCTGTTCTTTCATAGTTGCACACTATAGGTATTACTGTCTTCCTTATTGTAACTCATTCTGCTTTTACAATAAGCTGTTTAACTACTTCCTGTGTGAGCTCTGTGTTTGGTAACTGCAACATTTTTCCCCAGTTTTTTTTTTTTTTTTTTTTTTTTGTGGAGTTTGTGCTCACTGTTAACTGTTTATGTTAGAGTTTGACAAATACTTTGCAGTAATTTACAGCACTTAAATACGGGACAGATCCTTGGACCATTATGATTTTGGCTAATCAGTTTTAAAATATCCTGAATACAGATGTCGTGGTTCTTTGACATATTACAAGCTCAGCCCTTGGGTGCCTGGACGGAAGAGTTTTAATTGGTAAAAATGAGGTGGGCATCTTCTCATTCTGTAGTCAAAGGCTGTTGAAGGCTGTGTAATAGATGTATGGAGCTGTTTGAGAGGAGTCAGGAAAACTTATTTCCATTGTGTTGCCTTCCAGAATAGGTAAATAGATACAGCTTATGGTGACTGTGTCTTTCAGGTAACCTCATAGACCATGGCCCTGTGTCATGGCAAGTTTCATGTACCAGTTTCATGTTTGAGTAAGGTACCCTCTTAGCCAGCTGCCATCTTTGTTCCCCGGAGAGACAAAAGGCTACTGATGTACTGAACACATTTAAATATTGGGCCTTGTGTTATGAGTGGTGTACAAGGCTCTGGTGTCAGCTTTTACATAGTGCCATCTTTTATGTTTCTGAAGTAGAAAATATAAGTATGTATCTTGGCTGCATTTTCAAAATTTGCTTAAATTCTTTCGTATTCCCTTTCTTGGGTGTGGGGTGGGAAGGGGACTAGAGGAACACAAAGCACTGATGGACTAAGTCAACAGAGCATCTAATATAAATTAATAATATAAAATACTACATCCATCCTATAGTAATTTGGTCCCTGCTATACGAAAAAGATGTGGACAGCTGGAGAGGATCTAAAGGGCTGAGAGAGCTGGATGTGTTTAGCCTTGAGAAAGGATGGCCTGGGATGGAGACCTTGTGTTCCAGTGTTTAAAAGATGTCTACAGAGAAGGTGGAGACTGCCTTTTTACTAGGAATCACATGGGAAAATGAGGGGTTAGAGGTCCAGGTTATCCCTGGGGAGGATTCTGATTGTACATGAGTGGAAGACTTTTCACGATTAGGACAATCATCCATTGGAATAATCTTCTTGGGGAAGTGGTGGATTCCCTGATGCTGGACTCTTAAGACTTGCCTGAACAGGGTGCTGAGCTACCTTGTCTAGACTGTACTTTTACTGGGAAAAGTTGGACCAGATTTTCCTTGAGATCCCTTCCCTAGTGTCCTGTGATTGAATTTGATCTGGTTATTGCTTTTGTGATGATACACCTTTTGTGGAGTACTGTTTAATTCAGTGGTGTTCTGTGTGCCTAAAAGTAATAATTTGTGTGGATGCAGCTATGTAATCAAAACTGGTTTTACTTGTAAACTCTTTGTTGATCTGGGTAAGTTTCCATGTGCATGTATGCACAAATGTCAGACTGTGCTGCTTGTATATTAGTATAGAACTAACAGCCTTCTGCAGTGTAGCTTGATAAAAAGTGAGGCTTGAATCAGGAGAATTTATTGTATTATTAGTTGCTCTGCTTGGCAGCTTCTTGAGACAGGCACCTGGGTTTTCTGTCAGATACATTGGGTGCAAGAAGAGTCTCCCTTCAGATTATGGGATTGCTGTGGAACCTAAAATTCACTATTTTCCTTATTTTTCTCAAATAGTATTAATGCAATGTAAGTTTCTAATTGCCTCTATTAGCATTCTTTATTCAGCCATTTGTCAATGATTGGGTTTTCCCTAAAGAGCTACTACTTTATTTTTCTTTTTATTAGTAGCTTAGCTAATTAAGAGTGATTTTTTACAGCATTTTGGCTTTTTAGCAAGTATAAAAAAGTGAGAGATTATTCTAAAACTGGTTTTGGGACATTTTTTCCTTAACTGTCTTTCTCTTGGTGTCTAAAATACATCTTGTGTTTCACTGCTGTACTGTACCTACTGCTGATAGTTGTGTGTTTTCACTGTGTGCCCAAGGCATGGAGGGATTTTTAATTGCAGTAATTTACAGTTTAGGAGTGTAATGGATGGAAGGGAAGGAGTCAGGTACAGGTACAAAAGTTTTTAGTGATGTTGCAGTAAAACCTGAGAAGCTTCAGAAACTCAGAATAAATTCCAATTAAATACGTTTTCTGGATGCAGGCTACAGTTAGGTAACTATTGATTTTGGTATTAAACTCTTAGGGTTGCACACTAAGCAGATTTCTGAATGAAAAATATCAGAAAATTTCAGACTGATTTGTGTAGGGTGCATTGCACCCAGAAGGTGGTATTGGTTAATTAAAAATCTGGAAGCATGCTTTGCATATTTGTGTTACTGATAAAGAATCAAATATTTTGTATTCTGAATGTAAGATAAGTGCACCTTCCTTGAAAATAAGTGGGAAGAGAGTTATACAAGGGCTGAGGAATACTTTTATGATAGGCTAACTTGAGGCAACTTTTTTATTCCTGCTGGAAATGTGCTTACACTCTGTTTCAATCTAGGCAGAAATCAGACCTAGAGAGTTGAACTGTGTGACAAATGTGAATATTAGTAGGCCATAGTGATTAATGCTAAATGTTTTTGCCTTCAGTGTTTGAGATGCAAGGTTTACATCTTTATTTTCTGCTTCCTCTCTCCCCTATTTCAACCCACTGAAGTTTCACAGCAGAATTTCTGGCAGTTGTTCCTTTTTCTCGATAGTAAAAGTATTGCTATTGCTAATTCTCTGTATTTTTGGTATATTGTATTTCTCTCAGAAAAAAAACAATTTCCTTATGGTAGCATGTGTATGAATTGAGTAATTATAGTATTGGAGATGGAAAGTGAGAAATATGGAATGTATATGAAGAAAAAAAAGAAAACAATTATGTGTTACTTTTTATAATTGACAAATTCTCAGTGAAAGAGCTGGATCTTAGTTCTACACCTAGTTATTACAGATAAATGCTTTCATTCCAGTCTTTGTACTGCTCATTCAATGTTTCCTGATTAGTCTTCTCAAAATAAAAATCAATTGTTGCTGTTCATGATAATTATAAGATGGCTATGGTAGTTTGTCTCATTTTACTTTATTATTGATAAATAAGACTGAGAGATGGTTCAAATTTGGTTCCAGTTTTAAGGTTTCTTAAAAATGTCTTTGTTTATATAAAAGTCCCAGACCATAAATCCAATTACTTGATTATATTTTATCTTTTTGGGTTAGTTACTTTGAAAGTACGGGTAGGCATTGATACAATTGAATCATTGAACAGTTTATAATCTGCCTATTGCCTCTGTTTTATTTCCATTTCACAGCAACTACAGGAAATAATTTTGTGTGTTGTATCTGTAATTTTGTGTATTGTATCTGTTATTCATGTATGGTGTATAAATCTTGCTGAAAACATGTGAGCTTCTGAGACAGCTGAAACTTCTGGGTAGCAAACTTCGAGGCTTTGAGGCTTCTCCTTCCTGGAGATAGTTTTTTCTCTGCAAAACCATCTTATATGGGTGTTTTTTGTTGCTTTTTTTTTTTTTTTTTTTGGTTGTGGGTTTGTTTATTCCCTGCCCTCCTGTTTTGGTAGCCTAAGTTTGTGGGAGGGCTGATTTGAATTTCTGCAGTGTACCCAAATTTACATATCTCTGCTGCTGCCCCCTGTGCTGCTGGCTTTGTGGGGATCAAAGTAAAAAGGGGAGCTGCTTAATACTGGTCTGTATTGAGATGAAGAGATGTTAAATGGTTTTTGGAAGATTGCAGGCGGTGATCTAGGGAAACCTTTGCAGTGCTTTTTTGAAATGGGGAGCTGTGTGAAGGAGTATGACATCAGCTGTGCCTGCTGTTCACTTTGACTGCCTTTAGGCTCAAAGTTCTCAGGGTACGTAGGAAAATGTCCTGTATGAACTTCTCTGGCAGATTTTTGTTCTCTGGTCTGACCAAAGAAAAAAAATTAAAGAAATTATGTGCAGCAATGGTGTCTCATTTTTGAAGAAATAATGTTTCCGCACAGTAAATTTAGCAGCAGAATTAATTCTTGATGTGATAGGAAGTGTATCACGGAATAGCTGAGATTGTAAGGGAGCTGTGGAGCGCATCTAGTCCACCTCCTGCTCAAAGTAGAGTCACCAGATTGCTCAGGATCACATCCAACCTAATTTTGAGTATCTCAAAGGATCTACAACCTGCCCTGGGCAGCCCTAATCTAGTATAGGACTGTCCTTACATTAAGAAAGGCTGGGTTTTTAGCTTTGCAGTTGTTTTGTTTTGTTGGTTTGTTGTTGTTTTTTTGGGGGGGTTTTGTTGTAGTTTCCCCCCTCCCCCCCTCTTTTATTTTTGGGATTTTAAATGAAGTTTCCTATAACTCTCTTTCTGGCCGTTGCATCTTGTCCTTCTGCTGGACACCACTGAGAAGAATCTGGCCCTGTGTTCTTTACTCCTTTCCAACAGGTATTCACACACAATAAGATTTCCAGCGCCCCAGGCTTCTTTTTTTCCAAGCTAAGCAATCCCCAGAAATCTGTGAAGCTCTTCAGATTATTGTATTTTAGGCTTGGTCTTGATAGGGAATGAGAACTGGGCTGACAAATTGGAAATTGATTTGGTGACGTGAAAAGTATACAAAATGAAGTGTTAAAAGATGATTGTCTATTTCAAATGAACTGCATAGAGAAATTACAGATCTGCAAGTAAAATCAGCTGCACAAATAAGCTTAAGAACTTGCTTTATATATGCTTTATAATTTTTGTAAGTTAAAGAGAAATATTTTTAATGCTTTTCTACAATAACTGGAATAACTCTTCATAAAAAGAGGTTAGAAATAAGAACTGGAGTGAGATTTGGAAAAAGACTCTAAGATGTATCTTCTCTCAGAATAGTTATAGATAAAGTTGTATCTAACTGGTTTGAATTACAGGAACGTTTTCTATTGAGCTTTAAGGGACAATTAGTGTGGATGAGAGCTGGGGATTTGTAGAAATAAATATATTGCAAAGTGTGTGTAATCCTGGCTATGAGGAGGGTACTGCAGAGGTGTTGTCAGAGTGGGTGATACTGCTGTTTTCTCCAGGACCGTTTTTGATGTTTGCTGACTGAAGAGTGACCTTTGCATACAAAAAGGCAGTACCTGAAAAAGACAAAATTGAAAGGCACCTGTTACATGTGAGAGGCAGTGCTGAAGAACTGTGCAACCCTGGGTGTTGGAATTACTGAACAAAACAGTGTAAAGTGCAGCTTGTCATAAGTATGAGTATTACAAAGAGCCTTTGCTCTTTGTAATAAAGTCTGGGAGCTCATTAGTTGGAAATGCAGAGCATTAGGAAGAGGTGATTTGATTTAGCTGGTTGCAGCTGAATTTGAGCCATAAGACCAAATTGAAGAAATAGGATCTGCAAATGTATTGGACTGTTTTTATTCTGTAGAAGTAGGCAACAGTGTTGTTAGGTACTAAGAAGAGTTAATTTTAAATGGAGTATGTTTTTCTGGCTGATTAAGGTCAAAAGTAATGAATCCAATGTGGAACAAGTACAGAGAGATTACTCAAATTATTGGATGAATGGTGGCTTTGCTTATGGTGAAAAGGACTTTGTTCTGCATGGCTGAACAAGCTGGACAGTGAGACAAGATGGTTGCAGTTTGTGTTCAGAAGTGTGAAAAACTATTTGAAATAAAAAGCAAAGTAATTCAAATGTCTATGGAAATTGAAAGTTCTGGAATAATTCAATCTGAATGCTCCATAATTTGATTTGTCGCAGTATATAATCTGTGACAAACTTTGAAAAAAAATGTTGTAGTGGTAGAGATCTAGTTCTTTATCAAAGTGATTAGCTTTACCCATTTGCAACAGATATTGATGTTCTAATCTGTGTTTTTTAGCAATATTTGATGTTACCTTCATTACATGAAGGTTCTTTTATCAGTCTCCATTATTTTAGTATTAGTAGGAATAAACTCTATGCTTACTAAAAGTTTGTTTACTAAAAGAATAAAGCTGGCAAAACTATGTGGAAGTAATTTTCTCTATGTAGTTGTGTAGAGAGAATATTTATAAAGCTATTTGTTTATTTTGTCTCTGTTGGAAGTATTTACAAAACCAAGCAAAAACAAATTTGGCAAGAATCCTTTCCAGCTGTGATCTTGGAAAAATGGGTGGGAATTGGCCGCTCATGTACTTTCAGATTCAAGCAGTTCATTATGTATCTGGTGGCCTGATCTCTATATTTTTTGAACGACAGCAGGTCATTAAAGAGCCCAACTCTAAGTTCTTGCAAAAACACAGGTTGCTTGTAGTTTAAAGTTCTCGCTTCAAACACCTGGTGTTCTGAAAAGAAAACTGAGACCTTCTTACAGAGCAAGAGTGTGTTATATGTGTTTTTTGAATTGCTACCGCCTGTTGCTCAGAAGAAAATTCAGGTATGGCAACTGTTGCATTTTAGAACAAAGGAATGAATTTCTAAAAGTTGTGAACTGGGGAGGAAAGGTTTGGTTGGTTGTTTGTTTAATGATTAGCCATTTCACAGGAAACTTCTGAAATAACGTTATTGTTGATAATAATTTTGATCCCATTAAGTCCTGTTATTATCAAACAATTAGCATTTCAAAATGGCTGCAAAATTTTGATTATAAAAAATCAAACCAACAGTTTTTTGTTCCCTTCTTCTTGGGTCTTCCAGGAACAGTTATCTTCCTTGCTTTTCTGTAATTGTTAATTCTCTTTTACAGTTGTCTTATAAAACTGCCAGCCTAACATCAGAATCCCAAGAGCCTGACACTGTAAAAAAGAAGCTTGAGGTTCCTGAAAGTCTCTGAAGACTGTGGTGTTGTGAAATAAGGGGATTTAATATATGACAGTCATAGATTGTTAAAGGGAAAAGGGAAGATAGAGGGTGTATACATACAGCCAGCAGAATTCTAAAAAGCTGCTGGCAGGTAGCTCTTGCATGTTCTCCGCATGAACAGCTGCACTGCACTGCAACTGAGCAGTGCTAGCTTTTTAGTCTCAGGAGGTGAAACATGGAATTTTTTGGGCAGCTGCAACTGGGATTGGTTTGTGGCTTACCCAGATAGTTTAGTAATGATGTAATGCTCAGATTCCTGTGGCTAGTGAATGGAACTAGAAGGCTTGTGTGGACAGATTAGGCATGCACAGCTCTCTACAGCACATCATCTCAAATTCCAACACAGGATGTATGGAAGTGTAGATGGATAATTGTTTTCCACACGAGCAAATATCTGATGCAGGTGTTAAAGTTATTTTTATTCATGAAGAGCTCTCAGAGAAGACTGGTTTGAATATTGACAGTAGAACATTCTGTGAGACATGAGAAGAACCAGTAAGCACAATTTGGTTTGTAGTTTTGTGATCTCTTAGAAATTATGTCCCTGGAAATGTTGGTAAAGTTTACTGTGCGGCTGAGGGATGACTGTGGAATAACATGAAGTGCCCTGGTCTGGTTTCCAAGTGGAAGATATATACATATATAGATATATATGTAATATTTAATGGTGTGTAATACTGTGTTGTTCTAATTACACTGAAATTAAAGGAGGAACAAGCTGCTTTTGGTGGAAGAGATGTGGATCTTTTTGCTCTGTTCCTTTAAGGGCAAAAGGGTGATAAAACCCCATACCACTCTGTTTCCTGAAGCTGACTTTGGATAAAAGGATGGATCAGTAAGATGTGAAGCAGGGGGAATTTCTTGGGGCTGGTGAAGTCTTGCAGTAGGTACACTTGGATTGTTTTTGCTTTGGGTTGGTCTTGCCGGTGATGTGTTCCTGGAATGATTATCTGAAAGCTATGATGTCTTATAGCTGACTTTGAAGTACTAAAAATTGTTGTGTACTCCCAGTTTGTGCCAGATGATGATGAAATGCTCTGAGAACTGAGTGAGTCTATCTTTGGGTTTAGTCAGTCCTAGCTACCTGGTTCTCAAAATACCTCTTTCAGCTGTGAAATTTAGATACCTCCAGAGAAACTATGTTCTGGGATATCTTCCTCTTGCAGCTGTATGGATTAATTATGTAATCTTTAAGATGTGAGAGCAGAAAAATATATGTGAGAGGTGCTTTATAAGCTAGATTTAATTGTTAAGGAAAATGTTTCAGTGCTTGACAGTGGTAACCTAGAAATTCCCATGCCCTTCTTCATGCTACTTCACAGTTGGGCTAAGTAGAAACTATGGTTTTATGAATATTTAGGCATTACAGAATTCTTTTTCCGTATCAACGATGTATTTTCACTTAGCTAGCCTGAGTGTCATCCTTTTAAAAACAGAAACAAATCTTTTAAAGTTTTCATTTTATTTCTTAAGGACAAGATTCTAGGTAATCCTATCCTGTCTTTCTTCATTTCATGACTATTCCTTCTATTTATGGCTTTTCCAGTTTAATCATAGAATAGTTTGGATCAAAAGAGACCTTTGAAGGTCATACAGTCCAACACCTCTGTAGTTGTAATGTATGTATTTTTTGTTAGCTAGTGAGGCTCCATGCTGTTAGATTAAGAAGGTATACTGTGGAATTTACCATCTGTGCAGTAAAAGTGAGAAGTCTGAGCAGCAGTAGTGAGCTGAATACTTAGTAGTGAGCTGAATACTTAATAGTGGAGAAAAAACAAATGTGGCAGTGTGATCCACCTTAAGTCTTACATTTGCATGTTTAGGTGAGCACTTGTGGCTTTAATGTGACTGCTCAAATCAGGAAAGCTGGGAACAGGATGTTTTTTAGGAGTGAATGACTTTACACAACTGAGAGAAGAAGAAAAAAAAGATAAATAAATCCTGATGGAGAAAACCTTGGCATCAGGGAGAAGGAGGAAGCACGGCTATGCATGCAAGTGATCCTTAGTAGGAGAAAATTGAGGAGGATTGTTTGTCACATCAAACAATGGGAAATAGTGCTCTGTGCACTGAAGAAGGTGAATGAAATCCTTAGGAGGATGAGATACGAGAAAAATACAAAAGAGGGACTCTGGGATGTAGGAGGGAACCAATTTCAAGAGAAAAGATTAGACAAAAGGCTTACTTTTATTGGTAGTGGTGTTTGATCTATTTGCTTTTAATAAAAATCAAATCTTTGTTGTAAAAACAATCTTTCATTCTGGATACTCTTTATTGGCAAAGAAAAGGAAATTGAGATAGCAGCATTTTCTGTTGCCAAATAGGATAAAACCCTGACATACAGACAGTGTTAAATTTGTTCTTTATATATAGTAAAACATAAACCTATCAGTGTGTGCACATAAGGGATTTAGAAAGAACATGACAATTATAGAGGTAGAAAAAGGTAGCTACATAAATAGGAATATGAGGAATTTTAAGTGTTTGTTGCCTTTAAAAATACCACGTTTTGTTTTAGTGTTACAAATACTGAGTGACTTTTCTCTTCATATTACTTTTTAACAGACTCTGAAGGCAGATCCAGAAGAACTCTTTACGAAACTGGAGAGAATTGGTAAGGGGTCTTTTGGTGAAGTTTTTAAAGGAATTGACAATCGGACTCAGAAAGTTGTTGCTATAAAAATTATTGACCTAGAAGAAGCAGAAGATGAAATAGAAGACATCCAACAAGAAATCACAGTGTTGAGTCAGTGTGACAGTCCTTATGTAACTAAATATTATGGATCCTATTTAAAGGTAAGATACTCACAGATGGTGGTGATTTGATTTTACAAGTAATTATTTTCCAGACTATCCAGTTGTGCCTGTTCTTTTTGGTGAGGTTTGTTAAACCTGGGTGGAAGAAAAGTATATTTTTGTTCTTTCAACTCAAAAGAAAGAATGTGTTACTATATTTTGTGAAGTATGTGACAGAACTTAAATGCACGTCTGTTCTGTCCAAAAAAACCTTTAAATAATATGAGCTTGTTGAACTCTAATATGTTTAGATTCTCTTCATATTAGGTTATTTAAATTCAGAAGATTCAACCTAAGTCTGCATTTGAATTATCAAAATATTAAAAGCAATTAGTACCAGCTGTTTTGTGAAGCTTCAAATCTTTTGTCAAGGTTTGATCCTTGATCATTCTAAACTCTTAGGTTGTGCTGAGGAGATTGAACCCAGCCTTGGTCTGGGTGATTTAAAAATTAAAATCTGTAGGTAAATTATTTTGCACATTAGACATAAGTGAAGCTATTAATGGAAGGGGTTTCAGTTAACTGTCCTGTGAATCTGTTTCCCTTTCCTCCCACTGCCATATTATTATTGTCACAATTCAGTTTGAGCTGTGCCAGATAATTTCCTCTTTCGTTAAGGTTTTCTTTTTTTGTTATTGCTTTTAATTGGATGGATGTTATGATTTACTATGTCTTGAAGGTAGTGGAAATATCTGGAAGTCTTTGGTATTACTTTATTCCTTGGGCAGACTTTGTTCCTGACTTGATAGCTGTTTCTTTTATGACAGTGAGATGAGAATCTAGATAAGAGATTGTTGTTTTGGCAGGATTTGAAGTTAGAAGTAGGCAGAAAATACTTTAATTCAGTCTGCTTTTGCTTTTGTGGAAGTATTATATTTATCAGCAAAGACATTAAAGTTCTGAAAGAGAGACCCTGCTTTATCTCTGTATTTCTGAGATTGCCAGCTAATTTCCAAAGAAGAAGTGACTTTTTCTGGATCTGGGAGATGCATTACTGAAATGAGAAACAATTTTTCTTTTCTTCCTTGTGCTCTGAACCAATTTGCTTGGATATGTTATCAGTGAAGGGCTTTGGTAATGGTTTTTAGACCTGATAACCTCTTACCAGAACTGGACTTGGATTTTATGTGTAGGTTTGGTCTCAGAAGCATGAGTAGGCAGTTAATTGAGCACAGTAAATTGGATAAATTTTTCCTCCTGGCTTGTATGTTTGAAATTACACAGTCAAGGATTGATAGTTAAATTAGGTATGGCGACTGCACCACTGTGCCTTCCTGGTCTGTCTGCTCTAAACAGTTGTAGCCCTTCCCTGTGACATTCTAGTTGTGTGAGCTGTCCCGTCGTGTCTTGGTAATCGCAATGAGATCAAAGCCTTGGGACTGCACACGGATCTCAGATTCCTGCTGCTTGTTCCCTATACTGCCTTCATTGGTGTGCCAGCACTTCACACAGGTATTTGAAGTAATTGTGTAGTTGTGTCTCAGTAGGGGTGCAAGGGAATGTCATACAGTCCTTTCCTCTTGTCCTGCTTTTCCTTGTTCAAAGCTCACTTTGCCAGATTGGCAATTCTGTTGGCAAAGGCTTGTGTGACCTGTTTAATGAGGTGGGTTCCATCTCTTCCAATCAGCAGGGTCCTAATCCAAAACCTTGTTGCCAGCACCAGTGGTGCAGCCTTTTACTTTGGAAATCCATCTGCTTCTCCTCTTGTCATTTACCCAAACTGGCATAATCAAGGCAAAGACTACCTGGCCCTCCAGACCCTTGACTCTTGATCTCCAGAACATCTCCATCAATTTCACATTGAAATTGAATGTGATGGTTTTAATTACCCTTGGTGTCATTTGTGCCCACGTGAGAAACCAGCAAGGGGTATTAGCACTTACAGGATAAGAAATAGAATATGAGAAAGTCTGATGGGAATACCTCTTATTAGTTTTAAAAATGTATAATTACAATGAGGCTGAAAAAGAAAATCCAGTGTTCAGATTTAACTAAGTGAATGTCTGTGTTTTTTGAAGGTGTTATGGCAGTGGTTGCTTTTCCTGATGCAAGGTAAGAGGAGATTGTAGGGCTCTGTACCCTGAATATGGGTTTGGCTGGGTCCGAGTGTCCATAGGGAAACTTGTGCTTCTTAATGTGAGGGAGACCCTCTGATACCTTCCACATCCCTTTTTTCTGCTCAGTGCAGTAGCCTGTGAGTTTTTACAACTTGTGTCAGCTTTCTAAGATACTCCACCGATAGTGGCTGTGTGTGACTCAGTTACTTTTGCAGTGAAGTACAGCTCTTTCTATAGTTAGTAGAATATGCAACTCCTCATGTACTCATTGCTTCAGTTCTTTGTGAATCTCTGTATGTTGTTTGTAAGATGCTTGGTACTTTTTGTCTTCAAAACAAAACACTCATTTCTTTATGCTGTTAAAAATTAGTGTGTGGTGGTTATTAGGTGATGCTGAAGTGGTAGAATCTTTGCAAAGGAAATGTTTTGTAGTTCTATTTGCTTTCTAAAATAAAAGTCAGGTCTTGTTATCAGATAACATGTCATCATGTATATATAAACACATGCACAAAAGGGACTATATTAATATTTAAATGAATTGGTTCATATTCTTGGCTAGAAATCTTAAGTTTTTTTCTGCAGGTCTCTGTTGTATTTGAAAGCCAGGACTGCCGTATGTAGTTCTAAGGGTCCCACCATCTTTCCGCTCTGTTTCTAACAGTGCAGATAATCTGTTGCTGAGAATGTTTGACACGTTAATTTGCCATGTGTTGATTGATTAAGAGACATTATTCCTTCTGTGATTGGACAGTTTAGCACTAATTATGAGAAAGATAATAATGTCTTGTCACAGAACAAAGTTCTTCGACGTAAGCAAGTAGGGAAACAATAGGATCTCAGTTTATATTGCCAGCCACTTCACCAATTATCATTCTCTACTCTGTGCAGCCTCATGTGTGTTGACCATGTTCCTGGTGGATGTTGGATAAAAAGAGATACTGTTTATAGGGAACTCTTAATTTTATTTTCTATTATTTTGGCAGACAGATTGAAATTGGTTTTGGACTTGCTATCCTTTCTCTAGGTAGGCAGAATGTTTTGGTCTTGAGTTTTTTAATATTTGTTTATTTTTTAATAAACTAAATCATCTGTCTTTGAGAAATCTTTATATTGTTCTTCATTCTGTGTTATTCCACACCTTCTTCAAGTAAGCTACATGATTTTATATGTCAGTGTGTTCAGGAACCTGTTGCTTGTTTTAGAAGGCTTATATAATACTACTGTGCTTGCCTCTTGCTGTCTTGAGATGATGTGAGAAGAGCCTGTCAAGCTCTTGGTGCATGATATACGTGGTAGGACAGCATGAAATAACTATTACAATTCAATGAGTTAATGAAAGTTACTTTGTTCTAGTAACTTTTTAAAAACACTGTTTAATTTCTAGATTCTATCTGGAATAGTGTGATATGCTCAAAAGCCTTGTTAAATTTTCTTACTCTGCAGTTCTCTGTATACCCTAATTGAATATTTTGGAAATGTGTTTGCTTTATAGCAAATTCTTCTTTCATATCCAGAAACTAAGCCATATCTGTTCATATGAAATATTACTGCTTTAGCACAATGGGTCTTAAGTAAGAAGCAACTTACTGCTCCCATAAAGCAAGTCTTGCATTCCCTCTAGACTTTGTTCTGTGCATCTGTTGTTGGAGGTTTGTGTGCATTTGCTGTGGCCAGAGTTCATGCAAATAAAGTAAAAGCAGTAGTGAAGAGGTATCAGTTTAGGTTGTCATTCTGAATATGAATTTATTTGTGGGTACATCTTTTTGTCAGAAATCAAGATAAAAATATAAGAAATCAAGATATAAACCAGAAATGAAAATGCCCTTTTCTAAAGGCATTGTATTTTTAAATACAATATCTTAATGTTCCCATTCTATTGAGTAAAAGGGGTCTTTTGTCTACTGCAGGATGTAGTAACTAACTGCAGTGTTGCTTTTAAAGTAAATTAAAATAAATTGCAATGTCATGGTTTACATGGGTGCAGATATCTACAGGGATTGCTGTTCCTTATCTGCCATGGTGTGTTAAAAACCTGTACTAATGTTCCTTGCTGTCTTTCAAATGAAAGGTTCATCTGTTCCTCTATGATCTGATTAAATGCTCCAAGGACAGAAGAACAGTAGTTCATTTTAGATGCTTGTAGAATTAATTCATAAAACTTCTCTGCATCTGTTTACTTCTTTAGACTTTAGGTTAACCACATTCTTCCTTGTAATGGGTTAGGGATTCTTTTCATTCTGTTAATTTAAAAAAAATTTCTTATAAATTTGGCTGAAATTTGCTGTCTCTTCTGAGTATTGCTATGGTACTTATTCTAAAACTTTTTTAGTAGAAGCTTGTCAAGTCTGCTTTTTGCATCTTATTCTGCTTGACCAATTTTTCAAGAGCTTAGTTAGATTTGATTCTATGGTTGTTTCTCCTGTCCTTGTTGTTGAAATTGGTTTTATTTTCAAGATTCAGATGTTTTCTCTGGTAACGTTTCCTCAGTTTTGTTAATAACTTCAAGTATGGCTTTCTTGTAAGTTAATAATATTTTTATATTTCTTGATCATGTCTTATTATTTAGAAATATATGAGCACTGAGAATGATGTGTTTTTATGTATGTGTATGTTAAAAATTCTTTCATTTCCCTGTCTTAGACTTCTGTACATATGTATGTAATAGCAGAGAAAATAATTTATAAGTACTTTCATCATCCATTATAACTAGGTGCAAATGGCATCAAACTGGTATTGAGCTAGTTTTATAGTATGTATTTTAAAAAATATTACTGTATTTTAAAAAAAATTACAATCTCTAAGCGTGTGTTTCTTCATCCTTCAAATATATTTTTCTAGCACACTTTGGAGCTTCAGAGAATACCTTCTTTTGAACTGTTTAAATCTATTGACCCAAGAAGAATAAGACTTATACTATATTTCCCCCTTTATTTCACACAGACAGCTTCCCATTTTATAAATGCATTTTAAGAATTCTTTTAAAAAAGTTTACAGGAAGCAGTGATCATAGGTTCATAAAGAATAGCTGCCAATAATTTTAACTTTAGGCTTTATGTTGCATAAAACTCATATGGCTTTTTATTTCCTGTCCAGGATGTACCTACTGCTGAAAGTCAAGTTGTTGTTTCTATAGGCAGCAAGAACACTGAAAATGGCTTCTGGTTAACTTTTACGAGTGACAGAGTCTACCATAATTTAAAAAAATAAAAAAAAGTGCTTTCATGAAGTTTAGGTAACTGAACTCTGTAGTACAATGAGTTTTGGCAAATGAACTCTGGCAAGAACAAAAAATTACTTATGAAAAATGGTGATTCTGAAATTAATCTGTGGTTTTATTTTTGGTAATCAGATGAATGTGAGGTTGGTAAACAGTGCCATGGCTGAGCCATAGCAAGTTTTGTGTTGGTTAGGGCTTTGGCATACACAGGATCAGCGATAATCTTCTCGGAGTAACATGGCCAGTCCACAGTGGGCTGGAAAACTGCAATGCAGTCACTAAAGAGCTTCTCAGCAGCAGTTTAAGGTTTGGAAAGCCTGTATTCTGGAGGATGACTGAAGTTCAGACTGGGTTTTGTTTTTTCAAGTGAAGGTTGGAAGTAAAAGAGTGTATATAGGACAGCCCTTCTGTGTTTAAGGGCTGATAGTTTAGTGCTTTCTAATCAGTTATGCCCAAATATGACAAGATGTACTTGCTGAGTGGTCAAGATAAGCAAATTTCATCTGATAATCTCATATACTGTTTTAAAGGGAAGACTGAGGTGGGTTTTATGCAGGTTTTTGGGGTTTTTTAGGTCATTATTTGCTGTATTTAGAGAAGCCTGAGTTCACATGCTTTAGGAGACTCATGAACTTTCAATGTGGATGTGTTGAATATTCTAGGCAATATAACTTGGAATGTGGGTGTTTATGTGGGACTTCAGTAAGTTTATAGTTGATGTTCTTTTGCTTTACAGGTTTAACTGGTTTACTTTAACATTTATGAGCATCTTTGAACCGATGTGACCTTAAATGTATGCTGTGGGTCAGCCAGAAGTTAATGGACTTGGTGCATTGTGTTGTCGTTTGATATAGCAGGCAGCCTTCAGCAGGTTTCATCATGCTTCTTGGGGTGGGAAATGGAACAGAGATTTTTCCAGCTTAACTTTAAGGCTGTAGAGTCCACTGCAAGGATTCGAGTCCACTGCAAGGATTCTAGCCCCCCACAGGGTCTGCTACCTCAGTACAGGGAGAAGTGAAACATGTGAGTAGTTTCTTGATGATCTGTCCTTGTGCTTTGTGCCCAGCCTCACAGCAGCAGCTCATGCCTTTGCAGACCTGACTTGCAAACTACAGTCCCTGAACTTTGGATGGGCATTAGAACTGTAGAGTCATAAAATTGTGGAAGTTGGAGAAGACCTTTCAAGATGAGGCCCAGCCATAAACTTAGTGCCACGACCACTATGTTCACCATTAAACCAGGTGTTCACATTTTTCTGAGTGCTTTCAGGGATGGTGACTACTGCTTCCCTGGGTACTCTGTTCCAGTACTTTACAACCCTTTCTGTGAAGAAAGTTTTCTGTGAATAAGTTTCTTCACTGGGTACAACTCCTGTCACTTGTTACCTAGGAGAAGATACTGACCCCCACCTTCCTGCAGCCTCCTTTCAGGTGATTGTAGAGAGCAATAAGGTCACCCTTGAGCTTCCTTTTCTTCCCCACCTCCCCCAGGCGATCCTCATGAGAGTTGTGCTACACACCCTTCCCTAGCCCCACTGTTCTTCTCTGGACTCACTTATGCAGAATTAAATGAAAAGAACGATAACTGTCTTACATTTTTCCTGATACAATTGCAGCCATGTTGTCATCGTTGCATTTTGTGCGGGTTTGAGGTGCTGAAAAGCCTTCTTTTTTCTCTTGACCAAAGCTGGAAGGAATTGTCTTTATCTTTAGGAATTCCTGCAACTGGAATGAGAGGAAGGCTGGGGTTGCAAGTTCTGTTATTGTGGCAATGTTGAGAACAAAATGAAGCCCACTCTCCTGTGAGCCAGCCCAAGTTCTAGTGTGCTTAGTTTTCTTCTGAAGCACTGGTAACCCTCTGTTCTCATAGGCAGCCCTAGCCTGCAGAGAAGTTGAGTGAGTGCTGCCTTCATTTGTCTGTAGTAAATGTGAAGGTGATACCTGGCTGGACTGCTCAGAGGGTGGTAGATTTCTATAATAGTTCTGATAGGCTCTCAGATTTTGTCAGATTACTGATTGAGAGAGCGAGTCAAAAGCTTTTGCTCTGAATGAGAAAAAAGTTGTTTGCAATGTCTTTATACAAAGGTACTGTTTCGAATTGTAGTTTTAGAAACTGATTATTCCAGTATTTTCCTTCAGCAGTTGAAGCAATTATTATCCCTTTCTGGAATCTGCATAATCTTGCCCTATTTTTTCACATCTGTTGAAAAAGCTGCCTAGAAAACAATGGTAACTTCAAGAATTTTGCTGTTCATCAGTGTAATCAGTTCTGCACTTTTAGCCTTTTATGGCTAAGTAATTCTTACTGTACAAGTGTATCAATGTTGGGAAGCATTGCCTAGTATATCTCAAAGAAAACTGAGAGTCTGTAGTGACTATATTTTGTATTTTGTACTTAACTGTATCATGTTATTCTGATCTTGTTTTAAATAAAAATTTAGAAAACTTAATGTAAAATATCATTTTTTGGAAGTAATATGTTTGTACTGTCCTTGTGCTGGCCTTAAAAGCTGCCTCTATAATGCTGTGATTGCTGACCTCTGCATGGTATGTGTGTAATTTCACATCTCCAGTACCCGCTTTTAGGCAGATCTAGCAGGTATGAAAAATAGGATGCAGCAGTATCTTGTTCCCCATCCTGTTTATGTGTTCCTGCCATTTAACATGTGTTGGATCTGTTGGCTGCATCATGACTTGGTTCACCTGGGAAACAAGTTTCCTCAATGTCTTCTCCCATCCCTACCAAAAACAACCTGGCTCTTGGGAAGAACTAACCCTGAACACTAACAGATCAGCCAGATCTGCAATTTACCTGAGATAAAGAATTCTGTGAACTAACAGATCTTGTGTCTACAGACCTGCTAGGTCAGGTAAAAAACAAAAGCAACAAAAAACCCCCACAAAAAAACACAAAAAAAACCAAACAAAAAACCACAACAAAAAAAAGTAGACTCGGGTGGCCTAAAAACTGGAGGTGGGGGGAGATAAAAGTACCACAGTTTTTGTAATGACTTACTTCTACATTAGCTGTAACATGAAGCCCTGCATTCAGTTTGACCATACAGATCAGGATGACATAGCATTGCTTTCTAACCATATGTATTCGTGTCAAATGTCCTTCTGTAACTTGTGCATTAACTGCTACACTTCTTGCTGCAGGCCTCTGAAATTATTGAAAAGAGAGTATTAATGTGGCATTGAGGTGCAGGCTTTTTGCTGCTGTTGCTGCCAAGGGGAGGTCCAACTCTTCCTTGCAAATTGCCACAGTGGCTGTTGGAACTGTCAGTGAAGTGGTTCAGCTCACTAAGTAGGCAGGGGACTAATCACCTCTTTTTTATTTATATTTTTTAATCTTTTGTTTTAAGGATTAGAGCATTGTATGCTGATGGTTCAGATTAGTCTGAAGTTTTACTCAAGCCCACTGCCAATGCATTGTTTATGGAACTTCTTCCATCAGCCAGCAGTAAAGCTGAAAAAAGAGTGTGTGTATGTATTTATACCCAAGCTTAGGTGCATTAGTTTTGTGGACTGGTTCTTTTTTTTTTTTTTTTTCCTCAGATAGACTTACTTGCATAAAGCTTTTCATCTACAATGTGATTAGTCCTGCCATCAGCTGGCTACCAGCCAATTGATCTATGTTCTCATGAGCCTCTAAAACATTTTTGTTGAAGACTTCTTTACCTATGTCCATCATAATCTGGTGCTCTTGCATAGTTACTATGTTTTTTTTGCATCTTGAATATTAATGTTAGCTAGTCTGTATTGCTCAGTTAACTTTGTTTTACTTAAGTATACTTTGGCATTTGTACAGCTTTTTGGGTCAAATTACTTATTCTAAGTGTTCATGTGCTCTGTATGCACACAGTGGTATAAAAGCAGAAGAGTCACATTCTTAAAGGACATTATGGCGGCATGTTGTGAAACATATTAGTCAGCATTTTAAAATGGTTGAATGTTAGACTCAGAACTCGTTCTTTTGAAAATGTTGGTTAGACTTAGAAATACTGAACTTCAAAAGGGAAGTTTCCTAGTGAATAGGTTTAAGGACAGTACTAGTTCTAGAACATTGCAGTTCCTAGGGTAGCCAGGGTTTTCAAACAAATTCTTAAGGCTCTTCCATTATACTATTAAATTCTAAGCTGTTGCATAAGAGTTGGGACAAAAATTATCATTTGGAGGTACTCAGCTTTCTCCCTTTCTGCTTCTTTCAAAAGTTCCTTGAAACAGCAACTTGTAAGAACAAAACAGAAACATAGAAGAGGAAGGGAGAATGGAAATTATTTATGTGAATAGAAGGTGTTTTTACTAATTAGAGTCAAGGTAAAATTTGTAAAGACAGAAAGTGGAAAATAATAAGGGCTTTCCAGAGAAATTATGTGGTTTTTGGGACTGGAATGATGAGCTTGACAGACGTCTCTGACTTGAAGATCCTGAACTATTGTAGGGGTGATCTATGTGTACAATGCCATTAGTAGTAAGAATTTTGAAGAAGGATTGGCCTATGTGTGTTCAATAAAGAGGGCAGTGGAATTTAATAGCATGTGAATGCAAAAAGGATAGGAAAAGTGGGTTATATCTTGATAGGCTGCAGACCAGGGGTGCAGAAGATGTTGAAAGTTGTGGTAAATCGTAAAAAAGTGATTAAACTGATAAATACATTGATATCTGAGCTAAGAAGTAAATCTGATTTGTAACTTTCATTTTGAATTTAATTTGATGTAATGGGTGAACAGGAACAGATGTAAGCAATTTAGAGCAATTGTATTTTTGGACAGTGGAGAAGAAGGGGTTCTTGTGCTTTGCTGTTGGAATTTTGTTTCTGGTATAGAGAGGGGAGTAATTATAAACCCCTTGAGTCCTATTGATGTGAACTACTCCAGTGAAGAAGGTTTAAGATGCACAGGTATAGAGTGATGTTTTGGTGGGGAGGGAATTACTAATCTCAGTATTCATTGGCTGCAAGGTTCTTTTGTTAGTTCTACTTTAGATGTAATGCAATTTATCTGAGAGAAAGAATTCTGTGAACTAATGCTAATTTACTTTTGGTCCAATTTCTTGATTTGCTTTTGCTTCCAATGTTCTCTTTCGGGACCTTGTACAGTTCATCAATAGCTAGTATCACTTAATAAAATTCAGTTCCATTTGGAGCTTTGATTATGGTTACTTGCCTTCTTGGTGACTATTTATAAGAGGCGAGTAGATGGTCTGGTGGGATTATCATAGGACGACCTAAGTCATTCATTTTAATCTTTGTGTGTCACTGTAAGTGGACTTCCTGGGAAAAGATTTACCCCAGTTAGCAGTTAGGTTTGTTTCCCCCCATCAGGCAATGGCTTGGTAGATATGGTTGTGAAGTACTTATTTACCTGGTGAACAGGGAAGGGAAGGATGAATCTTGTCAGTCCCACTAAGAGTAAAAACCATAACTTTTAAAAGGATAGTGGCTGTAAAGGACAAGATTTTTTATTCTTCTACCACTATGTTATGGAGCAAGGAAAGGGAAAGTGGCTGTAGGCAGGTGGGAAGAGTATGGGTTTGTGTATATTTAGTGTTCCAAAGTAGTGGTTACCCATTCCTTTATGAAGTGAAATGTGTGCTATTCTTCTGCTGTGCAAGCTTCTTGAATTTCCTAGCTAGGAACTGGTTTTGCAGCCAATTCAAGAAATGTCTGTGCTTTTACTCTAATATACTTTAGAAGAAGTTACAGATCCAGATTGCCCACTCGTTTGCAGCTCTGGGAAATCATGTGCTTTATATAACATGCCTAAGCTTTTGACAGCTGGGCTATAAAGAATCATTTCAATGGTGGAAGGGCATGTGCCCAGGAAATGTGCCAAGGAGGCTGTGAATATGGGCACTGTTAGAGATGACTCACGTTAGGAGAAACATGGAGCTTGTGGCTTTAGCATGTTGGCATGCAAACACAAAAGTCTGCTGAATGCTCTGCAGAAGGAATCTTTTTTCAGCCCTGTGATAGAACATTCATTGTTGTGGGTTTTTTTGCAAGCAAGTGGCTCTACCAGCTCTGCTACAACTAGCTTATGGCAAAAAGGATGTATTTAAAGATTAATTGCATGCTGCTGTGGTGATTGCAAGAGGTAATTGTTGAAGAGTGTCTGCCTCGTTAGACAGTAGAATTGACTAGTATGTATGTGTAGGAATTAAAATGTGACTTTTTTCTTGAGACCTGAAGAAGGCAGGAGTTTGAGAGCATTGGAGAATGATTCCAAAGGGAAACAGCTTTTTTTTATACACGTATACATGCATAAAATACTGTATACTGAGGTGGTTCTGCTTAGTCTGTAGTGTCATGTTACCTGTATTTTTCATGGACTTCACAGTCCAAACTGGAATGAACAGTTCTTCTCTTTACTTAGTTTCTATTCTGCATTGGCTACCCAGCAGATGCCTTTATTCTTTCCTTTGTGGTTGAACATGTTAGATGGCTGACAAACCTTGATGAAAGGACATAAATGCGCCACATGCAAAACCACAATGATTTCTTTGATTGCAGGGACCTTTTGGCCAGCTTGCAGTAAGGACTTGTGTTTAGAAGAGAACCTTTGGGCTCATCTGTATCTCCCTCCCCTCAAAGGGATGGCAGCCCCAGGACAGCTAGCATTCATCCTGACGCCAAGAGACTTCAAAGGAGGTAAGCGCCTCAGAAACGCTCCCCAGACAAAATACTTGTCAGTCCTGCACCCCAGCGTGGTAATATTCTTTACTACAGCATTACCATCATTCATGGCTCCTTTGTGACAGTTTTTGAGAACTCTATGAGGCCTCCTCAGCTGGTTGCAGCCCCCGTAAGATTCACAAAAGTTGTCCATTGCTGTCGATTTGCTTCAGAATGTGCCCCCAGTGGAAAGCAAAAAGACATGTTGCACTTCTGGAGTATAACTCAGACATATGCTCCCCTCATTCCCTTAGTTTTTTATTTTCCTATTTTGGATGAGGTCCAAACTTGCACTTTTCTCAATTCTTGTTCCTTAAGGTTAAAGTTGGAGGAAGAAAAAAAGAAACCAAAACCGAATGCTGCTTACTTCACACAGTTTTAAACCCATTTTAAAAATAGATTTCTGAATTAACTCTTTATATCCAGATGATTTCCACCTAACACTTTGTGTGCTTGAATTTCTAGTGAGCATTATTCCAGAAAAGTTCTGTAGAAGTAAATTACTGCATTTTATTCTCCTTGAGGGAAATATGTCCTTAGGAATTACTTTTCCATGTTAGAGATGCTACTTACATGAAGTACAGCCTTCCAAATGCCTATGGAAAAATATTTTAGTAGAGAGAGCAATTTAAAATAAACAGAAGTTTACTTGGATATCATAAGTTTAAATACAAAATGCCCATGGTAGCTTTAAAATTTATTGTTTTGTAAAAGCAGAGTTTTCAGGGATGACATCGACCCCTTCTCCACCTAGTTCAGGTGAATTGTATGAATACTCAGCTCTAGAGCTTTCTTTTCACATTCTTATTCCAGTATATAGTATATATTATGTGTATTTTATATATATGTATATATATATATAAAATTACATATTCCAGTATATTCTTATTATATGAAAACTAAGATCATGACTGGAATCATAGGGAAGAGCCTTCTAGGGGTTTTTGCCGTGTTGTTTTTTTTTTTTGGCTTTTTCTTTTTTTTCTTTTAGTAGGAGTATTTGGGCATGTATTAGACCTTTAGTGAAGATGATCATATGTTTGCTGAACCGCTAGTATTTTTTTTTCTAAGAGTGTAGATTTGGAGAGTATAGTTGGCACTCAGACCATTTAAGCTTTAGTATATTTAATATATTGAGATAGTAAAGAAGTGGATTGTCCTGGAAAATAATATCTTGTCTAATTTTACACTTAACATATTTGGAAACAAAGGCAACTTTTCTTTCCCTCATTTGATCTGCATTTTACTATTTTACTGTCAGTGAAAGTGGAGGTAGTTTTGTTTGGTTTTTGTTTTGGTATGTGTTGTTTCTTTGTTCTTTGGTTTTATTTTGTTTGGTTTTTTTAATATGTGTATTTTGGTTTCTTTTTGGGCGGGGCTGTATTTTTACATAAATTTGGTCTTATTCCTGCTTCTTTAGAAATTCAGCAAGGAAGAGTAAAAGCAGGACTGAGAGCTGCTAGGCTGCTTTCTAACTAGGTGTCTGTTGATGAACATCTCTTCTGGTAAAATGAGAGACCTAGCTATAGATGAGAAGTGAAATACTTTAAAAATTTCTTTTTAAGGTAAATCTAGTTACTCCTCTCATGAGTTTTTTCTGGAAGAAGCTGATATTCAAGGCAACATTCTTTCTCTTTGGAGCCTTTCAAATTGATAGTAGAACTCAATCATATTTCATTTAGGAAGCAAAATCAAATTTAACTGTTTTCTTTACTAGTATACGAGATGATCTACTTAAGAATGGCACGATTTTTAGTCCTACTTTCTTGATGAATAGTTTATCTTAATCTGTATTTCATACCATCTGCTTTTGCTCTTCTTACACCTTGAAACCCCAAGGTGGTGTATGAATTTGCAAGGTTAAAGGTAACTAATTCATGGCATCTGTTAGTGTTTCGGTACTTTTTCACCTTTCTAAGAAAACTGGACAGTACTTGAAGACTCTGCTCTAAAGCATGGATTGTTAGTTGTGTCAGGATGGGGAGGGAGAGGACAGTTTATCTGGAGGATGTCTTTGGTGGCATACCTGTGTATGTGTAGTGTTGTTGCTGCACAAAATAGTTTCTCTTGTTCTTTGAAACCAACAGTTGTCATTCCATGCCATCTGACTTTCAAGTGCTTTGAAACAAGTGTCTTTAGATAATACTAGAGTTTGATTTTACTTAATGAAATCTGTAATAACATAAGCAGATAGCTTTCAAATAATACACCAATCTATACAAATTCATGTTGTAGTACTAGGAGAAATTAGATGGAAAAACATTAGCAGACGATTAGGTTGTCAAAAAAAAGCTCAAGTGAAGGATTAGGTGCTCTGTGGAATTCCGTGTTTCAAAGGAATTGTTGGAATAATGGTGGTATTCTTATTAATGAGGCTAAAATTCTGCTGTTCTTTCAGATATGGAGAAAAAAATATAGTGCCTTTGCCATCAAGGACAAACTATACCGTCTTAGAAAGATGATGTGAATTAGCATAGAAAGATTTTTTTTTTCTGACTTTGTTTTCTGCAAAGACAAGTCCCAAAATTTTTGAAAACATTGTAACCTTTCCTGAAACTGTTTAACAGCCATTGGACTGGAGTTTTGGAGTAATAGGATTGATTTGTCCATTTGCAGTGGAAAGGACTTTATTTACTACTTACACTGACAGAATTGGGTACCTATAATGTTCAAATCTTGGAGCAACTTAGTGTGAGTATCTGCCTTTTGGTATCAGTGATCCTATCTTTGTCAAATCCTTGCTGTCTGTTGAAAGAGTTATTCTTTGGCATTGAGCAATCAGACTGGCATCTGGATAGGCTGCTTGAAGTTAGGGGTGCATTGCTTACCTTCTGTCCCTTTCCAATGATTGTATATTGGAAAGAATGGAATGAAAGAGCAGATATGATATGCTACTCATCGTGTGCTGTTAACATATGGCAGCACTGGATGTAGAGCTCATTTGATTTAAATAGACAAAAATATATGTGTCTATATATATATATGTAACATTTATAACTAGTCAAAAAATTGCAAGAATTGAGGCCATGAGGTAGATAGCAAAATTGTTGATTTGATGAATAACAGCAATAGCCACCTTGTACTTACTCCTGAAGAACTCGATTTTGGCAGTTGTTACCTGTTATAATAATAATAGTCTGTGGGTCTACAAATTGAAGAGTCAGCTATTGGAAAGTTTGCAAATCCTGATGAATTTCAATGATGTAATGGCAATACATCAACTCATAGGTGTCCTCTCTCTAAAGCATTAAATAATTATTTCCTTCTATGTGTCGTATTTGTTATGATAGGATGATCCAGGGCAAGGACAGTTTACAATGTTTTGGAGATCTTGATACTTCTTGATGTGTGTTCTCAGATTTGAGACAGTTGGTTACCTTTATTGTTGTGGAAAGTTTTGGGAGCAGGAACCACAAATACATAAATGCCATTTCCTGTCGTTGCCCAAATGCATCATTTATGGCATCTTACAGAATGTAATATTTTTTGTGCCTGATCTGTATCTTTGTGTGTAATCTCCCAATGTCCACGTGTGTTAATAAATAACAAAATCTCAAATACCAGGGTTCTTCATCCTGTATAATGAGACAAGTGGCTACAGTCGTGACTTGGTATTGAAGGGAGAGAGTGAATAAATAAGAAGGTGCCTGAAGCTGTGCTTGATGACTGAGAGGAAAGGGTGGCACTTTGAAAAATTCAGGTACATGAACTATCATATTCCTTAAGGAGGTATAGTTCTCTGGTTAATCATTCTTCCTCTTGTTATGAAGGGTGGCAGGATGACAAATGTTTTCGGATTCATTTTAGACAGGTAGATTTGTGCTTCTGTTTTTGGTGGGTTACATGGCAGGTTTTGGGGCAGGCCCTTCTTTTTTTTGTGGGTGTGGTGTGTGGGGTTTCTTTGGCATTACATGACTCTGCCACGTGGTGGCATTGATGAACAGCAGGGGCTTCAGATGCAGTTAAAAGTACAAGGGTGAATAGATCCTGAAAAAATCCTTCTTTCTTTCAAAAATGGAGGGAATCAGTTGGAAAGGTGGCTTAAAGCAGATATGGCAGACAAGACCCATGATGTCTGCCTCTCATTTTTCAAGTCAAGCATTTAAGAATCAGTATGCAAGTATTTAAAAAACTTCTGATTACTATACCTGTCAGACTTCTCTGGGTTTTTAAATACGAGATTAACAGAAGACAAATCTCCAACTACTTGTAGCAGGAATACAATTTAGAGAAGTTATCCTGTTGTGTGCATTGTGTATTTCAGGATTCTTTAATCTGGTTTCTTATGCTTGGAGAATTATGAATATCAAGACTAAATTTATACCAGTACTTAAATGTAAGAGTCTTTTCCTGGCCCTTATTACTTTGACATAACTGAAAAAAATATTAAACAAATTATCACATCTCAAGTTGTGTGGTGAATATCTGTTTTGGTACTAGTTTGTTCTTTTCAGATCAGTTTAAGTTCTGTCTTTTTGTTTTTCAGTATTCTAGGTCTCCTAATGCAGTGATGGTAAAATATCTGTATATAGGTCAATTTAGCAAATCTGTTATTTCAAACAAATATATTATCTCTAGCCTCTGATTGTTCATTGGAGTTTAAATGCTTGCAAATAGAGATTCTAAGTGGAATTTGGACAAGGTTTGTGTCCATAACTAAACAAGCTTTTTACATACATTTATAAATAAACTTTGTTCTGCTGCTAATTGTGTACTGTAAATTTAAGGTGGGAAATGCCTTTTCTCACAATGAGTTCAAGTTGGGAAATTCTTTCTTACAATAGCTGTGGGGAGATTTTATTTCACTTAAAAACAAACATATGCTTACTATTGTTACTACAGTTTTCAAATGCACAGGTCATTCAGTGCACTTACTTCAGCATCCTTCCAGTCCTTCTCTTTTGTGACTGTATTAGATTTTCCTCTGCAGTCTTTCCTTCCCACAAGAAAGGAGATTTAGAAACAATTTCATCAGTACATACTTGTGTTGATTGCTTTAGCGTGGTCTCTCCTGTATAATATCACTGTGCTAAGAAATGTGTATGTTCTTCACATAAAAGAAATATGAAGCATCTCTGAAGGTAGGCCTTGCCCATGCTTATTCAGATTTTTTTAAACTTAAAAGTCCTTGATTACTTGTTTCTGTAAGTCTTCTGTCTTCCTCAGATTTCAGTTAAACCGTACTGTTGAGAATCTATAGGAGTTTTTTGGTGGATGGCCCTTTTTTCCCCCAGTGTATAGTCTTCAGTTTTTCTATACTAGAAATTCTTCACCTACTGTATCTGCACTTACTTTGCAAATGCTTTCATGGTATAGAAGTAACTTGATGAAGGAAACTTCACGAGAGGTAAAGTTGCTATTGTAAGGTTTTCTGTGGTTCCAGAGTTAAAATCAGAAGTCAGACTTGAAGAAGAGCAACCATAGTTCAGAAGGGATCTACAGAAACTCTTAACAGAGTTTCTTCTGGATTCCAAAGCTGTTCCTTTCTTCAGTTTCATGGTATCAGAGGAAAACCTCTTGTTCTTGCTGTGGAAGAGGAAATGTTCCATGTGCCCTCATTAATCTGCTCATCTAAGTTTATAGAGAAATAATAATCCTAAATTTGGATGGATGACTCACCATGGCTTCACTGTATTGTGAAGAAAACTTAATACTGCATTGTGGCTGATGCTTAAAAGAAGAAAACCGGTCTTGTTTCAAATCTTAAAATGGAGCACTGAATATTGCTAGTGTCAGTATATAAATGTAGTATCTTCTTGAAAGTGTGATTATGTGTAATATATAATTACTAATCTAGGCTATGGAAGAAAATGTGGTGCTTTCAGAGTTCTGTTTGAGTGCAAAAGGGGAATATATGCTGAAGAGGGTGAGAAGTTCAAGCAAAAAAAAGAATTTGGGCAGCTTTAAAAAGGAAAGTGACGGTAGGTGTTAGGGAATGTGAAGCATGCCAGAGATACTCAGAAAAGAAGGAAAGGAGGAGGCCCGTTGCTGTGGTGATGCCAAAGTCAATTGATAGTAGCGCTGTGCTGGCCTCGTGCTGTTGTTACAAGGCATTATCTCAGGTTTTGGTAGTGGGGGGCCACAGGGGCAGCTTCTGTGAGAAGCTGCTGGAAGCTTTCCCCAAGTCCCATAGAGCCAGTGCCAGCTGGCTCCAGGATGGATGTGCTGCTGGCCAAGGCTGAGCCTGTGGCAGTGCCTTTGGGATAACAGATTTAAGAAGGGAGGAAAAAGCCTGCACAACTGCAGCTGGAGAGAGGAGTGAGAATAAGTGAGAGGAGCAGCCCTGCAGACACCAAGGTCAGTGGAGAAGGGGTGGGGGAGGAGGTGCTCAAATGCTGTAGCTGAGATTCCCCTGTGGACCATGGAGGTCAGTGGGAGCACAGAGATCCACCTGCAGCCCGAGGGGGAGACCCACACCACCCACATGGGTGGGTGTGCCTGGGACCCTGTGGGAAGCTCACACTGGAGCAGGCTCCTGGCAGGAGCTCTGGCCTTATGGAGAGATGATCCCACTCTGGAGCAGGTTTGACAGTTCATGAAGAAGTGCAACCCATGGGAAGGACTCATGTTGGAGCAGTCCATGAAGGACTGTCTCCTGTGGGAGCAGGGCAGGAGTGTGAAGAGCCCTCTCGCTGAGCAGGAAGGAGTGGCAGGGACAACATGTGATGAACTGACCACTGTCCCCATTCCCCATCCTCTGTTTCCACTGGGGGGAGGAGATGGAGAAAATTGGAAGTGAAATTCAAGCCCATGGAGGAGGGGCCAGGGGGAATGGATTTTAAAATTTGGTTTTATTTGTCATTATACTACTCTGATTTGACTGGTAATAGATTAAACTGATGTCCCCAGTTTTAGTCTGCTTTACCCATGAGGGCAACTGGAGATTGTTCTCTCCCTGTCCTTACCTCACCCCGTTAGCCTTTTGCTGTATTCTCTCTCCCATATCCAGGTAAGAAAAGGAGTGACAGAATGCTTTTGGGGGATACCTAGCATCCAAGCCCCCACAGGCATAAAGTCAGTATATATTATAGGTTGTTGGCTCTAAGATGAAATGCATATTGAAAAATTCATTACAGCTGTCTCACCAAAAGGATTTATTTGTATTTTCTTGTTAAGCAATATATGCAGATTTTATGTAAGAAAGCTTAAAAAAATTCCAAAAATTATTAGGGAAAGGTGGTAGTAAGATTTGCTACCATAGTAATTAAATTCATTTGATTAGTTTCACCTCTATGAATTAATTATATGAATGTGTTCAGATACCTTCATATGAATGATGGACACTTTAAAAATAAAAACCCAAAACCATCAATGAAGTTGAGTAATATTTCTGAGGCAAGGGGGAGCCATAGAGAATTAAAGATAACTTTGAATATAGGGATCCAGATAAAAAGATGCCATAATTGTAATAGATTGCTATTATTCAGCTTTACACAGGGATACAGATACAGTTGTGTGTGTGTGTGTGTGTGTGTGTGTGTGTGTGTGTGTGTGTGTGTTTCTTAACTGTATTTCCATACTTCATTTGTTTTAAAATGTAGAATTACTAAGTTTACTGAATCAATCGCTTTTGTATTGTAATTTCAGACATGTGGCCTCAGGTAACTGATGATGAAAGTTTCAGGTGCAAAAACTAATTGAACTAGAAAAATAATTAAAATTATAAATGATTTTAAAAGACTATGAGTAATATAACATAGTAGTGTAATTGTGTTATATGATTGTGTAACTATGTAATTAAAATTATATTCTTAAATATTTTTGTTAGTTATTTTCTACCTCTAATTTCTAGTTTTCAGCTGGAGAATTTGATACCTTGCGTTCTAGAGGGTTTATTTTTTGGGAAATTATATCTTATTTTGAGTTGTTAACTCTTTAAATCCTTGAGATAATTGAGGTAATAGAAAAGGGAAGATGCATCTCTTGTTGACCTTTGTGTGAGGTGTTGTGGATGTTTGGGGGTTTTCCTTTTTTTTTTTTTTCCCTTCCTTCTTTTCTTTCCTATTCTTGAAAGGGTCAAGGATTTACTTTACCTTGTAAAGCCCTTGTAAAGGACTTCCTTTACCTTGTTCTTTCCCAGCCAGGCATTTTCAGTGAACTAGGAAGTAGTGATGCAGTTGACATGTTTGTGTTTAAGTGACTGTTAAAATGAAGTGCAGGTTTTGAATATTCAGGAAATTCCATGTATGTTTAAAACACATTTTATCACTGCTAGGACCTGAAGCCTTGAAGGGACAGGAAAAACATGAAAAGGTTTTAGCAGAAAAACAAGTATTTCAGTGCTACTTTTAAAGGGACTGTTTCAGGATGAGTTACAGTTTTTGGAATATTTGTGGTGTCTGCAGAAAGTAAGCACTATCAGGGTGTTGTTTGTCAGTACTGAGATAGATTGTATTTTTAAATTACTCTTTCTTCCTAAAAAATGTGTTCTGGCTCTCTTAAAATATTTTTAACAAGACTCTGTTGGTCAAGTAGCATGAGTTGATTCCTGAAGAAAGGTGTCTAAATTTAGCTGAATCTGTATGTTAAAAATAGTGGATGATGAAGGAACTCTAATCCAGGGTCTTATCTAAAAATAGTACAGTATGTGTAACTGGAGGTAGGAAAAATGCACATTTACCTCCAGCAGGTGCATTCTAAGTCCAGAGAGGGGGTGCGTGCAGTGAATTATAGATATAATAATGACTAAAAGACTTAAGTGAGTCCTAAGGGCTGAAATCTTAATCCCTCAAAGGATTTAGATGAAGTTAGGTCCTGCAATACATTTACCACTTCTCTAAAAATTTGAATCCATCCTTAGAGATGAGAATTCAGAGTCAGATGCCCTGGCTGTGAGCCATTATTTTTACATGAAGTTTTTTTATGTCAGATAAAGTAAATGAATATTGTTGCTGTTTATGTGCTTCTTGCTCTGAGAGATATCTATATTATTATGCTAGAGGTCTTGTGGAAGTTTGGTACATACCATAGAGGTGAAACTAATAAAGCTTAAAGTAACTTGATAATCATAAGAACTAAACCACCAGTGTGTTCTGTGCAGTAATTTCATTTGAATACTATTGTATTCTACAGTAGTAGTAGACACAGAATAGATTTGTGGCTTGGCTTTATTGTGTGTATTAAGGCTGGTACTACAAGGAAAAGCTGGACAAACTTCTCTTAGTGTATTTGGGAAAAAAATGTGGCAAACAGTGGGAAGAAATGGTTGGGTCCAGTCTCTTAGCACAGTGTATTGTATATCTGTGTTAAACAGTCCTGGAATATGTATCAAGGTTTTCTTTAGAAATATAGTAGCTTGATATTGTTGTTACCTTTTCTTTTACTAGCTGAAGCTAGTAAATTGTTATAGTCATCTTAAACAATCTTCATTACTACTTTGATTCTTCTTTCTTGAACACAACTGTGCAAAATTCTATACCATATATCAGATGCATAAGCATTAGTGGAGAAAACTACTTGACTGTTCAAGAAAATGAAACAATGCTGAAAAATGAAGAGTAAATTCTATTTCAATTTAAACTAGACAGGAGTCAAGCTTACTAACGAAAATATTTTGAGGTATCTGTACAAATAAAGATGATAAAAAAATTGAGATAATATTTTCTAATGAAAGGAAATATATGTATCACTATTTGGAATGTCCATAATTTTAATTTTAAAATGAAATTGCATTCTCCTCCATGCACATACTCTTGAGTAAAGAGTCCAAAGATACTTTTGAGGAACAGCCAAATGTCAGTAGGGTTTCAAAACTACAGACAATTTCTTCAGCAAAAAGAATGGAACAAGTTCCATTAACTTACTACTTTTATTTTTTTTTTAACCTTAATACACTTTTATTGTTTTTTTTTTTTTTGTTTTGCAGGATACAAAATTATGGATAATAATGGAATATCTAGGTGGAGGCTCTGCCCTTGATCTAGTAAGTGAATTCGCATTTTTTTTGTTACTTTACTTCCCATAATTATTTTCCTACTTTATAGTTCTGGAAACTATAGTAGATGACTTGACTGTGGCAATGTTCACTTTCAATAAAGGAGAAAAGTGTTTGTCAATGCCAGAAAAATGTTACTTTCCATGAGGCATGACTGATTATTTGTGTAAATAGAGGGGAACTAAGCAACATATTATTGGAATCAGGATATAAACATCTTAGAATGCTAATCTTCAGTCAGCCAGAGAGCACTAGTGCCTGAAAATAGTTTCTTGTATCTCTTAGTTCTGCCACCACAACTCTTCTTAGTTTATACATTTTAATGTATCTTCCTCACCACCTCCTCCCCCAAACAAATAAACAAAAGATTCCTTGTTTGAAATCTTTCTGAAGTCTAAACAGACAGAAATACAATTTAGGCTGGTATTAAAAATAGTATTTCAAAGAAATAGGAGAAGCTCTGGACTGCATGGAGGGTAGACCAGGGGGCTGTGCAATCACCAGGTGTATGAAATTTAACCAGAGCAAGTGCCTCATTCTGCACCTGGGGTGGAGTACCCAGGTTTGAATTGGAATTCAAAGGGGTCAGTGTAGATCATGTTTTCTGTGACTGGATGCTGGCATTCACTTCAGCTATTAAAAAGCACCCAAGCCCCCTCCCAAATGACAAACCTTCTTATGTTCATTGTGGATTTAAAAAACATATTATAGAAATAATAATGCATGTTTTAAGTATGTTAAAACTGTTATACAAATTGAGGCAGAATGTCTTTGTAGCTGAGTTTGCAGTTGTCAAATGAGGTAACTGATAAATGCTTGAGGAAAGAGCAAAAGGAGCAAGGTCACTGTAAAGGGATTCTGTTGGTGACATTCAGAAGACAGGGGTGGTATTAAATGTGGATGTCCTGCAGTTGTGTGTTTTTGAACCCATTTATACCTTTAGCTTCCACATCTGTTAGGTTGTTCTGTAGTTGTGTAAAAATTCATGCTGTTCCCTGTAAACATATGATAAAAAATGTTTATTTATAGTTGTGATTACTTTTTAGAGCAATTAGAAATTGGGTTTGCTTTTATAAATTAGCTAATATTTTCTTTGTATAGGTATAAAAGAGCAGAATGAAAACACGTTACCATATTTTCTTCTTTTATTTTCATCGCACAAATTTCACTTGTGTGATGACTATGGGTTTATTCACTAAGTTTGTTACTTAGAAATAGTAGAAAGTCCTTGCTCACATCTTAAAATGTTATTGAAGAAATTGCACCACAGAACTGAAATAATCATGTAAGTGTCTATTAAGCACCTTTTGTGTGCTTCATTAATTTTCAGTTTATGTTCTGGTGCATGCTCTAGTTCTAACATGCACATTATGGTTCTCAATTAGATTCTAGCATGCTTTGCCACATTTTCATACTTGAGGCAAGGATTACCTGGTCCCTTGAATTCTGTGTTTAGAGAATGTCATGCTAGCTTGATGTTTTCTGTACTTGAATATGCACTGGATGATTTCACAAGAAAAAGTACATATAATGCAGCTGCATGTACATTTTATTGTTCAAACTTTGAGTATAGTTCAAGTTTGTGACCGAGGTACAAGTGCCCATATTCTCCGATTTACTCTGTTTTCAGTAATTCCTCCTCACTGAGGTGAGCTGATAAGAGATAAGAGATTTTCCCCCATTAGATGTGCTGTGTCATGTTACCAAGTCTCAAACTGGTGCTTGCAGCCTGGCAGGAGTAAAGCTTTGAGAATATCTTAGTGGGTTTCAGGTAGTGGTGATATGGTATGTATTATCAGGGCTAAGGAAAAGAAAATAATACTATAACTAAAACTGCAAAGATAAAGCAAATGCATTGTTACATGAAATATTACCTCTGTTGCTATGCACGAGGGTTTCTGAGGGATGTACTATTTTTAATTTTTATCGGAAAATCTTTATCTGAAATGCTTTCCTTCTCACAGAATGAAGCTTTAGAGGTAGAACGTTTTGATTGTGCTTCAGTGAGTGCTATTGTGGAGTAAACTAGAATAGTGGAATATTTGCAATATTAACTGTTGGACACAAAGTTTCAGTGTCTCTCTTGAGATGCCCTTATTGTTTGAATTTCTCTGGGTAGTGACCTTTCTTCTGTTAGTCTCACTTTTAAAATTCATAGCAGATGTAAAGATCTTGGAATCATCTAACACTACTGATTCTTCTCATAAGAAGAATTACTTGGAATCTTTTAACAATTAGCAGATCTATATTTCCAGTGTTACATGAAGAAAGTTAACATTTTAAAATATGTAGTGTTCTCTCAGCCTATCAATTTGAGTTGTATTTTAGAGAGTTTCTCAAAATCCAGTGTAGTATGTAGTCATAGACTGTTTGATTGATTTAGTACGTTGAATGCCCTAGCTTCTTGCTCAGGCTTTGAGATTTTGGGTCCACATAGGGTCTATGGACATCTAAGTTCAGTGTAATGTTAACAATCAGATGCTTTTCAAAGGCATAGTATATCTATGACCTGACCACAAAGCAGTAATTTGAGACTCTTTCTTTATGACATCTTTAACAAAGTTTACATAATATTTTAGATAAATTATTTCTTTGCCTGTTGTTCATTAGGCCACTTAGTTTAGAACTATGTGTTTTTAAAAAGAATATTCTGTTTTGTCTCACCTTATGAAGTTAGAAAATCAGAAATTTTGAGGGGTGACAGAAGGAGTAATTTCTTTTCATAGTCACAATGTTATTTCTGTTCTGTTCTGTTTGTCCCTTTTTTATACATATTTAAACATTTCTTGCATCTCCTAGTTAGAACCTGGCTCACTTGATGAAACTCAAATTGCTACAATATTGAGGGAGATACTCAAAGGACTCGATTACTTGCATTCAGAAAAGAAAATCCACAGAGATATTAAAGGTAAATTGTTTTATTGTTTGCAATGAAAGAATATCAGAACAACTCATGCAACCTTACATTGTCA
This sequence comes from Cichladusa arquata, assembly GCA_026413545.1. Lineage (NCBI taxonomy): Eukaryota > Metazoa > Chordata > Aves > Passeriformes > Muscicapidae > Cichladusa > Cichladusa arquata. Next base: position 39,737,920 of record JAOTQP010000001.1, read on the forward strand.
AATGAGGTCAAATATCTTCATTTCTGGTATTTCCTCTTCTTTATTCCAGCTGCTAATGTATTGCTGTCGGAACAAGGGGAAGTAAAACTGGCAGATTTTGGAGTAGCTGGACAGCTAACAGATACACAGATAAAGAGGAATACCTTTGTGGGAACGCCATTTTGGATGGCACCTGAAGTAATAAAGCAGTCAGCTTATGATTCAAAGGTAAGGTACTGCAAGGTCTTACCAAAGTCCCTTCCTTTTTCTAGCTTGAATTACATAAGTTGGTCTTCAGAATGCAGCTAGTAACTTTGGCTGTGATAGTGTGTTCAGGTGACCCCTAGCAGCTTTAAGCTGTTGGTGAGGAAAGGTTTCCTAATTTGTGTCCTAAGTTTTAGTTTCCTAGTTTATTAAGGTAATCCAGATGGCAAGATATGATACAGTATTCACGAGTACATCCCATCACTGTTTATTCCACTCTATTGATGAGTATTTTTGGCTGTTTAAAAGTAGAAGAGTCCAAATATATACAAAATGTTAACATTCTTCCACTTGTTTTTAGAAAAAAGTAGCCAGCAACACAGTTGAAGAATATGGATTTGGTGGATGTGAAAGTGTTGTTTGAAAGGGCTGTTACTCATCTCTGACAGAATGTGCTGCGTGGGTCTGTGCTACTCTGACCATGTTCTTTCAGATTTGCCATTTGGGAGGTGTTAATATTTAATACCATATTTATCTATATACAGTATTTTGATTTAGCAGTGGCACATCAGCATACTGAATTCTCAACACAAGCAGGATATATCAATTGTAATACATAGTTGGGTCACAATAGAAATGTGATTCCATTACTGTTCCCTGTATTCTCACGAGTATGGCACTGTGTGTCCCTACTTGCCAGGAAGGAATATGCCCATTAAAGCCAGCTCAAGCCTATTGCATTTTGCAAAGTTCATTGTGTTGGTTACTTGTTTTTTATGCTTCTATTTGTTTGAGATACATACACAACTCTTTGCTGCCCCTGCCTTCTCCCTGCCCCACATGGCCTGGCTAGCTCAGCAGGACACCCATGTTATCAGGAAAGGCTCTTTGCCCAACCTACTGCTGCAGCTGTAGGTCTGAAACAAAGGTCACCCTCAAGGCCAGCTTGTGTTAAGATCAGCTTTCTTTATGATAATTAGCAGTATTTCCTTATATTCTTCCCTGAGCTCATCTTCCTTGCCCATCTCTGATTTCCCTGCAGGGATTTGTTGATTGGCCGTATCTCCATGCAGTGAGAAAGGTTGGGATGTTTCTTTCCACTTTCCACTCTGGTCTAGACTGTAGTATTGCTTAATTCCCTATTTGATATCTTTCTGTAAGGAGGCTATAACAAGCAAAACACTGTAGAACCTGAAGAAGCTTAGATGATCCCAAAATCCCAGTTTAAAGTTGAGCAAACTTTTTTTGAATGGTGGTTGTTTTTTTCTCCCCTTTGTATGTTTCTGTGGGGGATTTTTAGTTTGTTTGTTTTGGTTTTGGTTGGTTGGTTTGGGTTTTTTGTTTTTTTGAGGTTTGGCTCCTGGCAATGACCATCACTTGGACAAATTATGATTCAGCCTTGAGTTTTCCATTCTGGCTGTTTCAGTCTGCAACGTCACATGGACATAAGAGTCTTGGATACTTGATGAATGATTCCCAATAAAAGCTTGAAAGGGCAGCGGTTTTTGGCAGTGCTTCTGCTTCCTATTTTGATTCCTGTCTTATCTGAAAGCACGTTTTCTTAACATGCTTCATTTTTCATATATCTAGTTCCCTGTTCGTTCTACCATAAAACTTGTACTGTAAAAAACAGATATTTAATTTGAAAATGGCTTTCTCTTGCACATAGCCTGTTTTCTTTGACTTACAAGAACTTCAGAGCCAGGCTGAATTTTACTCATTAGATTAGAAGAGGGAAGGCTTATGACAGTACTGCAATAAATAGTAGTTACCAGTGACTTGCTGACTGTCATCTGAACTTGGAAGAAGAATTTTTCTTCAAGAATTTTTGTTGGAACTCTAAAAATCACAAAATATGATAAAGCATAATGATAACGTAGTGTCACCTCTTCCTGAGGCCATGCTTATCCCTCTCCTTTTGGAGAACTATTTGTGCTTGTTCTGGGGTTTCTTTGTCACAGTCAAGTGCATCCTAGAAATGCCTAATTGGATACACATGCAATTGATACTTCCTTTCTTATCTGTGAAAGGGGAGGATATGGTTCCAGAGGAATATGGGGTGAGTTATTTTTGATGTTTTCAGCAGGAATAGACTTCCAAAACCCATCTTGGACTTCAAAGAGTCTAGTGTGCAGCCATGGTTTGTTGCACCTTTTTGTTCATTCTGGTAGAGGAAGGTCTCTAGCAGTAGAGTTATAAATACATGAGGAAAAAAGGAAGTATTTATATAGATATGTGTGTGTGCAAGTGAATATTTATGCACTCATACACATGTAAATTTGATGTTTATACTTGTATATACACATGCTCCACCTGTGAGTGGAAGTCTGGCAGAAAAAATCTATCCATTTATGTGGCTTTAACACTTCACTCTTGAGAAACTGAAACTATTTATAAATTGGAAATATCAATACTCAGTTGTTAACATGAAGACTCATCTTTCCAGGTGACATTTTTCTTTTGTAACCAAGAAAAGCTTTCCTGCTAGAGGGAATTTACTCACAGTTAGGCTTGAGGAGAGCTTAGCTGATAATGCTCTTATTAAGATAAATGAAACTTGGGGCTCATGTGCTTATGTAATTCTTTGTGCTCAGGAACTGTTCTGTAACATGGGCTAACAAAATGGCATTTCATAAATTTGATGGTATGCTAATTGACTCTGCCTTTTTTTCATTCTTACTTGCAAAATTAAGTAACTAAGCTCTTAACAGTAGGATACTGTCTGAACAAGTAAGGAGGAGCTTGTTTTGGGCCAGGCACTGTGGCTGTGATAGTGGAATGGATGTGTGCAAGTCAGTCAAAGATTACCATGAGAATCCACAGGGCTGACACAGGTGGGGTTGAGGGATACTTAGTAAAGATAGCAGTGACAAATGAAATCTCTGCTCTATTCAGTACCTGGAAATAGATGTCTTTACAACATAGCAAAATTCCAACTGCTCTGTTTGGGAATAAAACCTGACAGCTCATGTCAGATCTTTCCTGTTTTCCTGAGAATAGGTCTTTGTTCTGCTTTCACTTAAAAAGAAACAGAAAAAACCCAAACATAAATATTTTTAATTGGTATCTTGTCCTTGAAACAGTCATTTCTGTGAAAATTTTTTTCTTTTACCTTTCTGACAGGTTTATTATCCATTCTCTTGACTTTTGGGTCTGTGATTTCAGCAAAACATAAGAGAATTATAATGCATTACTTCACATTACTTCAGGCAGATTTGCAATAGGATTTGTATCAAGGGAGACAGGATTCCCTAGAAAGAGTAGCACATTTTGATAGTGAAAACTTTCAGAGGCTACTTGGATGAAAAAGCTGAATATTATTGTTCAAGACTGCATTTCTCTAGTCTGTGAATAAGAATGATATATAAAAGTTTCTGATGGTTGTACTAGCTAATTTATGTTGAGGAAAGATCTTGTGCAAGTTAAAACATTTTACTTTATGTAAATATTTTAGATTTACCCTGTATTTACAGTGTGCTTGAATATGGTAGATAAAATGCTAGTTTATTACAACTCTGTCATTGATTTTTGGTGTAGTAGTATTGATTTCAAAAAAATTTAAACTCTACTTAGTAGAACTGTTTTATGCTGAAGAGTGGAGACAACCAAGAAGCTCTGTTTACTTGGGCTATGTGGCTAATCACATAAAACAGTGGTAACAAAACAAATTTACACATGAAGTTATTTACAGTAAAGCTTAAAAATCTACCTTTACAAGTGTGGTGGTTTTGACTGGGGTAAAATTAATGTTCTTCACAGTAGCTGGTATGTGGCTGTGTTTTGAGTTTGTGCTGCAAGTGTTGATAACTCAGGGATGTTTGCCTTATTGCTGAGCAGTGCTTGCACAGAGTCAAGGCCTCTTCTGCTTTTCACCCCCAGTGAGCAGACTGGGGGTGCACAAGGAGCTGGGAGGGGACTCAGCCAGGACAGCTGATCCCAGCTGACCAGAGGGTTGTTCCACACCATATGGCCTCATGCTCAGCAATAAAACCGGGGGAAGGTGGGCTGGGGTCTGCTGCTCAGGGGCTGGCTGAGCATCTTTCTGTTGGTGGTGAGCAGCTGTTTCCACTTACATCACTTACCTTTCTTGGGTTTTAGTTCTCTCTCTTTGTTATTTTCTGTTTCATTATAATTTATTACTATTGTTATTTTATTTCAATTATATTAAACTGTTCATAACCCTCAAGTTTTCTTCCCTTTACCCTTCAAATTCTCTTCCTTCCCCATTCCACCAGGGGACAGTGTGAGCAAGCAGATTTGTTTTGATGGTTAAACTAGAATAGCAAGCCAGCTATTTTCTTTTCTTTCTCCAACCTAATCTTAAAAGCATTCTTTCTTACAGGCAGATATCTGGTCATTAGGCATAACAGCCATAGAACTTGCAAAAGGAGAGCCACCTCATTCAGAATTACATCCAATGAAAGTTTTGTTCCTCATTCCTAAGAACAATCCACCAACGCTGGAAGGAAACTTCAGTAAATCCCTCAAAGAATTTGTCGAGGCCTGCTTAAACAAGGACCCAAGCTTTGTGAGTTTCATGTTTGTCAGTGTGTAGTAGAGAACTTGACTGCTTTACATGAATTGCATGAGTAATGTCATTCAGCTTCTCTAATATGGTGTGACACAAGTGACAGGTATATTTTTAGATACTGTATATGTTTAAAATTTCATTTTTATCAAGACTAAACTCTGGATTTCTTTGTTTTTATAGTGAGTCACTCAATGCTCTCAAACATGGTAAAAAAACCTCCAACTCTCTTTTTTTTCTTTTAAGAGACCTACTGCAAAAGAGCTTTTAAAACACAAATTCATTTTACGAAACTCCAAGAAGACATCTTACTTGGCTGACCTCATTGACAGGCACAAGAGATGGAAGTCTGAGCAAAGTCATGATGACTCCAGTTCTGATGACTCGGATACGTAAGTTTGAGTCTATGAAATATCCTTTGTGAGGAGCCAAGGAGTTATTTTTAGCACATATATTCCTGTGCTCTGTTATTTGCAGCTTTTCAGCTTAGCAGCCTTGGTCAATGAATGCAGGCTTAATTTTAGTATTGCCAGGGATTTCATGCAAGTAACAGTCACTGAGAAAAACTCTTCTGGCCCATATTCTGGGGAGCTTTCTCTTTTATGTAGGGTTCAGGGTTCTTTCTAGACCTGAGGCCAGCTGTTCTGCAGGCAGAAGGTCTCAAGCTGCACAGCCAAGTAACACTGTGTAAATGAAATTCAAGTGAAGAGATTGCTACAACTTATTCACAAATGGATTAAATACCTCATAGTAAAGAAAACAACTATTCTCTGCAATTCCAGGCTGCATGCTAATGGCAAGCATCAGGTTATTTCTTGGGTGACATTACAGCTGTAAATTTTTTTATGATATTAATGGCTTCATGCTTTCCAGTGACCACAGTTCCAGTGTCTTAGCTATTTTTCTAGGCAAGAAAAGTGAATTAAGTTTTCTAACTTCCTCCCCTTTCCCTAATGATTTGAGGTACTCTGCTAAAACCAGTTTTCAGATAGCAATAAAACACTTCATGTAACTTGTTAATGTGACTTGGAAATTTTTTGTCAATCTGTAATGCCTCACTTCCTTATATTTGATGAAGTATCTTGGTTTAAATTTTTTAATTTATCCGGAAGATAAGTTACCTTAATTTTCATACTTACCTTTATATGTAGTGGCCTGCACAATAGAATCCCGATCTTGGTCTTTACTGTAGTTTTTATATTTAGTGTGTATATTGAATGAACATCAGCAGTAAGCTGTAGGTAATAAAAATTGATTTTTTTTCCCCTTTCCCTTGAAGTGAAGCAGATGGTCAGGCTTCAGGTGGGAGTGATTCAGAAGAGTGGATCTTTACAATAAGAGAAAAAGACCCCAAGAATCTAGAGAATGGAGCAGCCCAGCCTTTGGAGTTGCAAAGAAATAAGGTGCTCAAAATATTGACTTTATAATACAAGGAGATAATTCTTGCTTTAATAATTTAGTGGGGTGATTTTATTTCGTGCCTTTAAAAGCATTTATATTGTGAAGTTTTCAGAACTTTTGCTAAGAACATATTTTCTACAGTTGCCTTTCACAAAACTTTCTGAATAAGTCTTGAAGTTTGGGCATTCTGTTAATGTGTCCTTTTTTGTAGTTGACAAAATAAGTATCAAAATATTTCCCTAGTTTCTGAAATACAACCACTGGAGGAAGAGCAGGCAATATTGTATTTTTAAAATCTTAATTCTGAACATTAAACTAAAACCAGTACAGTGCAAAGCTAGGCTGGAGTTTTGGAGAAGGAATTTTCGTCTTTTAAGGAAAAAGACTACCAATGTAACAAAGAATTGAATGTGCCTGTGTCCAAAAAAAAACCAAAACAAAACAAAATTAAAAAAAAAAACAAAACAAAACAAGAAAAAGAAATCCAAACAACCCAGAATAAGGGATGTTTAGGAACTGCTCCATTGTATTTTCTGAAACCTGTGCGGCCAGAGCAGGTTGGTGCTGTGCTGGCTCTAAAAATTCTGGAGAAATATAAGAAAAATACTGTATCATATAGGATGAACCTAGTAAATATCACCATGTCTATGATTTAGTTTATTCTCTCTAGGATTGTGGGAGTTTGGTGGTTTTGGTTTGTGGTTTGGGTTTTTTTCCCCTTCTGATTTTGCACTTGCATGTATTTGAGGTGCTGTAGTCTCAAATTTTAATTCAGCCTCTATTTTCCACAGTGCTTTGGAATAGTATGTTGTGGAACATTTTCCATATATGGAAGCAGAGCTTTCATAAAGTGTAGTGTGTTGGAACTACATTTTGTCATTAATTAGAATACAATAAGGATGCTTATTTTCAGAAATAAAATTGGTCAGATTTTTTTTTTCTTTAAAGGAAAAGGATATCTCAAAGAGGCCTCTATCCCAATGCCTGTCTACAATTATATCCCCTTTATTTGCAGAGGTAAGTCATTGCTTTAAAACTTAACAATTCCAAGGTTTATCTGAACAAAATGGAAAAATTTAATAAATGGCACCTAAGGTTGTTACTACCCATTCTGAACTTGCTGTGTTAAGTTTTAGCTGTGTCTTTGGTATGTCTGCTTCTGAGATCTGTATTTTGCTCCTAACCATACTTGATGTGCATGGTAATAGCATCAGCCATGCTGGCCTAAAACAATGAACATCACAACAAAAAGGTGTGTAAATGTTTGGACTGCAGCATTCTGTTATTGACACTGCTTTATGTATGCCTTTTATTAAAAATTTCAAGCTCTTCACTGTTCCAAGATACAGTTGTGGACCAGATCATCAAGAATTTCACCTTTGAATTTCAGTGTTGAAAACTGTATTTTGTTCCCATTCTGAGTTTTTTTATTTTTTATACTTTTCTCCTGAATACTTAAAAGCAACTTTGAAAAAGAATATATGAAGGGTAAGAGAAGAATATATGAAGGGTAAGAGAAGAATATATGAAGATAAGATTATTTTAAAAAGTTGATAAAATTACTGCAGCATGTATGTATAAGCTATAGGTGTGCAAGTATGGATACTAAAGTACAGGAAGCACATCTTGAAACCAAACAGCTTTTTTTTCTTGGTATACTATGTTACCATTTTGACTGTGAGCATTCTCACAGTGAGGATGTGTGAAGATTGAAGACATGTGAAGATGATGACGTCTTGATAAGTACTGTTAATATGAACTTCTGCTTGAAAAAAGTCTTCAGTATGTGAGGGTGTATGATGAAAGTCAAATGCTGACATTGTGAACACTGATGATCACTTCCTAAACAAGCTTCTGCATTACATTATGTATAGAAATATTTATTATTATCATATTAATATATTTCTTCCTGGTTTCCTTTCAGTTGAAAGAGAAGAGTGAGGTGTGTGGTGGTAATACAGATTCCATAGAAGAACTGAGGAAGTCAGTTTATTTAGCTGAAGAGGCTTGTCCAGGCATTGCAGATACTATGGTGTCACACCTTGTGCAGAGGCTTCAGAGGTAATGAAACTATTTCAGTATGGCTTAAAGAAAGCTGTAAATCTGATTCTATAAATATCTGCCTTATGTTAAGTTGAAAGCATTAATTTCTGTTTCTAATGGAGAAGAAAACCACTTGTGCCTGCAGTTTGTGCAATTGTGTTTGCTTACTGGAAAAAAACCTAATCACATCAGCAGTTCTAATTTTTAGCTTCAAATGATAGCACATATGTATGTTCATCCTGTTGGTGTTCATATTGTGTGTCAAATGAGACTGGACAGGCTTTTCCCTTTGCAGTTCATGTAAGGGACACACACTTTCATGGTGTCTGGGTGTGTGTTGCAGAGAAGACTGTCACTCTTAGTTGCTTTCACCCATGTGGATAAAGTGACTGTTCAGTTGGTCTGTGTTTCTTTCACTCACATAGTCAGTGGTTCCTTGTTCATTCATTAAAGATAGTCTGTATGGCCTTTTGGTGGCAGCTTCAAAACCAATATTTGGTCTTAACTTAAAAAGGCCAAATTTCATGAGATTTTCTAACTGCCTTGCTTAGGAATATATTATGAACAAATACTCAATTTTCTGTTCCTTTAAATACTGCACAAGAAAAGATAAGGGGTATAAATTTCAGAAGTGCTGTTGAAAGAGGCTATAAATTCAACCTTGAATCTAGGAGCCCACAGCTGTTGTGAATCTCACAGCAGCTAGATTTGATTGCTTGGTACTAGAAAAAAAACTCGTGAATGATTAATCATGGACCACTACATGGAGAAAGATCACCCTGAGCAGGTGTTTCCCTTATACTGTCTCTAACCACAGCTTGGTAAAGTTTAGGAATTCACAGCTTTGAGGTTGAAGCACAGGATTTCCAGGCTGACACTTTCCCCTTCAGTAAAAACCAATGCAAAGAAACCTGCAAGCAGTCGTGTTTGTTGCTTTATGGGCTGTTAAGAATGAAGCCCAGTCAGCATCTCTAGTGCTGAAAGGTTACTTCTAGTGCCAGATGTCCTGTCCTGTCTCATTTGATTCTGGCAGACTTGAAAGAGTTGCTGGAGCTTCCATCTCAGTTTGTTTCCATTAGGGGTTCCAAAATTGAATCCAGTCTTTCATCAGCTAATATTTCAGTGTCATATTTTTATCAGTCTGGTATGGGATCTTCCTGGAAATGGAAACCTCAAAGACTTGATGCTGCAATTGAGGCTGAAAATGACCATGTGGAGACAATTCCCAGACATGGGCATTTTTGGGGATGCTGGAAGTGATCTTACTTGTTCTGTCTTTACAGCAACATTAATCATTTTTGTGCTACAAGAAAGATTTTAGAACCCTTTATATACCTATTTAGCATTGCTTTCCTTCTGTTCTGCTTCCTTGGACTGTAACTATTTTTCTTGGTCGTAAAGTCTTAGAACAGTGAAGCCAGGCACTTCATTCTTTCAAGGAGAGAAAAAATTATTCATAGAGAATGTTTGTCAGTGGATCACATCTGGGTGAACTTTCTCTTTTTTTCAGGGATGATATTCCAGCTAGTATGGGATAATGACTCCAGAAAGGGAGTAAAAGAATAAATAGCAAGAACTCCCATTAAAAATGAGCTTGAATCATTCCATAGATTAGTAGGTTTCCCTTGGGGATAAAGCTATTATTTGGAGCTAGTCAAATTCTGAAAAAATAATTCCTTCTTGTTTGAGTGCTACCAGAAGTATGCTCTGTTACATCATTAAGTCATTCAATATCCTCTGAATTTGGTAGCTAATTACTGAAGATAGGTTTTCAACAAGAAGTTTTTGATGACATTTTCACTCCTCCTTATGATTGGTTAGAACTGGATTTTGTCAATTTGTCTGAATGAATTAATTGGGACCCTCAGAATAGCTGCCCAGTAATGTGGGTGAATCCAGTTACCTTCCTCCTCCAGTTTTGATCTTGGATGTTTGATGAAGTTTACCAGAAACTTAATGTGATTAAAAGGTGTACTTACTTCTTTGGATGATTTAAGAATCTGCTTAGATCAAGAAATACAGTTTTCCTGGCCCAGTAATAGTTTGAAAAGATTTGATGTAAATTTGCAAAGTAGAAAAGTTGGAGTCACTAAATGTTCTTCCATCATTAAGTGCTGCTCAGTAACACACTTGAGCAGAGGTTGTTGCTGTTTGTTAGGAAGGCAGTGATACTCAACAGGGTTGTTGTAGAGAGTTAGGGCTGCAACAGGTTGTTCAGTTCCACAGCTCCTCTTTGAAGTGTGGTGGCAGTGGTGAATGCCATTGTGCAAGGAATAAGGCCAGAACTTCAACGGCATAAAATGGAATAACTTCATTGCTGCTTCTTGTAGAATGCCTTTCTAAAAGTTGCAACAGTAACTATTTCTTTTCCTCTTCAGATATTCCCTAGCTGGAGGAAGTTCTTCATCCTACTGACATACTCTTCCTTCCTGGCTTTCCGAAGACAGCAGAGATCCCATGGTGTCTGCATTGGAGGTGTGCACCCTAATGCAGTTCTGCCTCAGTCTCTCAAAAGTCCTTGGGAGGAAGGACATTTCTAAGAGTGAAAATGAAGTCTCTTGGATGGAGGCAATCTTTTTCAGCTCCTTAAAGCTATAATTTTTTAAAATGATAATGCACATATTCCAGGGAGGTGTCCTTTTGTAAAATCTGAAATGTATATTTAGGTTTGTGATAGAGAAATTGAAGATATTGAGAAACCTCAGGTATCTTGCTTTAAGAATTCCACTGGGAGATGGAGCATGGTTGTTGGAATTGTGTACAGATATGTATATAATGTCTTTTTTAACAGAAAGCCTTTCAATGTGCATAAGGAATCACTGTGTACAAAATGGTAAAGTGCTTTTGTAGATAATGTTAGTGGGGTAAACATTTGACAGGCCATAACTGAGTATTGCCTTGCCTTTATTACATGTAAAGTTTGAATTATGTGGTAAGTGAATCTCTGTTAGATTTTTGTATGTGAAGTATTTGCCATTGAAAGAGTTAATCCTGTATTATAGAACCTTCTGTTTGTACCTCAGCACAGACACAATTTTATTCTGTTTCTCCAGCATTTCTTTCTTTTTACTTATATTCTGAGTGTGACTTTCTATTTATGGTACTACTTCTAGTTGTTTTAAATTTCATACATCTAGTCTCTCAAAGCTTTAAATTTAAATTATTGTTTTTCCTAGAGAATGAGTTCTTTCATATCTTCAGTTTCAAATTGTGCCAAGGCAAATTCTGAAATAGTTCTGTTTTAGTAACAGGTATTTGTGAAGCTTGTGAAATACAGACACAGTCTCTTTTTCACAAACACGTTTAAATGCTCACACATCTTTATTCCCTTCATTTACTTTGAAATATCTCCTTAAAGTGTAGATTCTGAGGCAGTGGCAAATATTTCTTTATCATGCCTATTTTTATCATTAAAACAAGTGTCTTTCAGCATAAAAGAAAAATTATCCATAGATTCAATATTCGGTCTCGCTGCCTTGATCTGTGCATCTCTTTACCAAAACAGACAGATGCTGGACAGACACACTGCAAAGCAGCCCGAGTGCTGTGTGCTGAGCCCTGTTCTTGCCTCCCCAGAGAAAAGTTACTTCTTGAAATCCTGAATTTTGAAATTCCTACTATTCCTGTGAGGGCTTCTAGGTAGCTGATTCAGGTGTTATAGATCTTGGAAATAGTAACACTAGTTCATTAGTTGTATGCACAGTTGATTAGGTAGCTGCTATTTTTTTTCCCCCAGAGTATTACTCTGAGGTTTACCTTGGTTGGTTTCACCAAGACTGTATTCAGGTACTTACTCCAGTAGCTAAGAGAGCATTTTTGCCTTCTTTTAATGAAGAAATTGATGACTTTATGCTTTGCATGACAGTGAGGTAACATATATTTACTTTTTAAAAAAAATATAGATGGGAGCTTTGGAACAGAAAGGATTAACATTTAAAAGTACAGGCATATCTGCCTGTGCTGGTACAAGAAACCCAGGTACACTAACCATTGTGGAAGCTGGTGAGGTCTCCTTCCAGGACTTCTATCACCATGGTAGCTATTAGTCTATGCATATTAATAGCCTTAATTTATTAATTTAAGAATTTAACAGTAAGAGGACGCTGTCTTGCTAATAGAGCTAATAAACTTCTGCCCAGGTTGAAACAACAGTTGGAAGAAATGTGGGTGTGTGTTCATCTTGTGGCCATGCTTTCAGGCACTACTCATTTGCTGGCCTAATGAGGTAATGAGTTTCCTTTAAGGCTAAGGAAATTTAAAGTAAATTGAACAATGCTAAAGTCTGAGCAATGTTTTACAACTCCACTTTGAGTAATATCTTTAATTATGTTGTTTAGTGTGCTCTTCAGTGTTATGGATAGGCTCACTCTTGAGGAAACAGATTTAGCACTGCTTTTGTGAAAGGTGCATCAGAATGTAGTGCAAGGAGAAATTTACCTGTTGATATCTCTCAGTATGAGAACATTCAGCCTTCAATAGATCCATGTGCTATGTCTGCACAAGGAAATCAACAGGTGTGTTTGCATTGGAAATATAAATTGATCAGTGTAAGCTGTTCCTTAGTCATCTGTTAATGTAAGGACTGGAAATTAAAGTGAGCTTACTTGGAGATACACAGAACTCTGAGACATAGTGGGGAAGTTAAAATTTATGCTGCTGGCTTGAATGTCAAGGATTTCTCAATCAGCAAGTTGAATTAAATTCTAAACTACACTCTTTGAACACTCATTTGAAAAGTTGTATGTATGTGTTTTGAGTTGCATTTTAGTTGTGTTCCAGGACTGTATGTTGAGGAAGTACTTCTCTGAGTAGATGGTGGCAGAATTTGCTTGATGAATGTGTCAGAGTTTAAGATGAGTAAAACTTATGGTGAGGGCAGGTGGCCAAAAGGCTTGGGCATTTAGAAGACAAGACCTCATTTATGGTAGAGATGTGTATTTTTATATGTAATATACAGATTATTTAAATATAGACTATCTTAAACTGAGATTCACTGAAAAAAAGCGTGCTGTATCTTGAATGTAGAAGTACAATCATTTGCTATTGAAAAGAATTGATGCTTTAAAAATCAGGTCTATATTGGTACCAGAAGAGGAGCTTCATTTGAAAGAAGCACCACCTCAGTTTCTCAGAGAAAAAGAAGTGTATTGATATTTTTGAAAGGTTTTTTTCATGCTTAAAACATGTCTATGTTATGATGTTGCACTGATAATTTTTCTGTGCAGGTAGTACTTCACACAGTCTTAACTATACTAAATGACAAGCTACCCCTATTTATGCAAACCTTTAAATTAGTAGAACTGCTTATTTGTCAGGGATTTCATGATTAGGCAGTAAATAAACTCACTGTTTAAAAACAATAAAATCAGTTATTTGAACTGAAGGCTTGCTTTTTTGTAATGCTCAAATCTCTTTCTTTACCTTAATTTTCCCTGCAGTTGCACTTTGTAGTTGCTGACCAGTTTACTGAATGATGAGGTGCTGGTGCACAGAACGCTTTAGGTGTAGTAACAAAGCAGTAACTTCACTCTGCAGTGCCATGGTTCCTGTGCAGCTCCAGCATTGTGTGTGAGCTTGTGGGAACAAAAGATGATAAACTGATTCTGGGGTGTTGGACCCACTGTGCAAGAGGGGTGGGTGGAGAGGGAAGGTGAGGCTGGGTGTGTTGGCACCTCACTGCAAAGTGGCTGGCTCAGTGTGAGTTCTCATCCTCCTATACCCTGGCACCCCATCTTAAAAAGCCTCTTAAAGTGCTTTTTATGTACTTGGGAAGTGTCTTCTTTAGCTCTCACTGCTTTATGTGAGGTTCTGTATTACTTTTTAAACTGCATGGTACCAGTTTTGTAGTAGTTTTACGGTAACCAGACTTGGAAGGAAATGTATTTTTGCCTTCAATAAGTCATCATTGAAGATTTTCCACAATGCTGATAAGCACAGGTATAATGCAAGGATCAGGACAATTACAAATTGGTTTTATGAGCTGCTGAGGAGGAGCTGAAGGTATAGCACAAATCTGCTTCCTCTTTTTAACTGTGTTGTGCAGATGTTCTGGTAACTGCATTGAGCTTATGCCATGGACAAATCATATGCAAGAGTTTCCTGCCACCTCTAATGCACGATTACAGAGGACCATTAAGGTGTGTGTCTAGTTTTCTGTAATGTTGCTGCCTGTTCATAACTGTGTATTTAAATTTAACTTTTGTCACTCTGCACCATCACAGTAAACCTCCTTGTAAACTACATGATCTAGAAATAAAGAAGGAAGAGTTTAATGAAATGTTGCCACCTGAGTGGTCAGTGAGATGAGATTCAGGGCCCCTTCCCTGGAGGGGATGCTCTATAGGCTTCTAGAGCAGTTATTGCCCACGTGTCAGTAATGGTATGCAGAAAGTTTATAAATCAGTGTTTGGTTTTAATGGTAATCAGCTCAGAATTTGTAGCACTTGCAGACGGCAGTGATTTAAAACCCACCTTGTAGTTTCCATGTTGCCAGCCCAGTGAAACTGATGAAGTGCTCACAACAAATTACATTTGATCACCCCCCCAAGGATTGCACCTTTAACTGGTGACTCAGTGTGTGACAGCTGCATGCCTGTAGTTGTACTTCATTACTATTTTCTGCTGCTAAAAAATGTTTATGTGGTACATTGCCCGTTATTTTGTCCCCTACCAGCTTTCCTGTGCCCCCAGGGCAGAGGCAGTGTCCCTGTGCTGTAGCAACTGGAGTTGTACATCTGCCTAGCACGTAGGTAACTGTGCATTTGAGGGCTAACACTGTAATTGGTCCTGCATAGAAAGAAAGAATGGGCAAAATTAGGCTTTTCAGCACTTTCTCAATCCTCTGTTTTGATCGTGGCTTATGGTAGGCTATTACACCTGATTTTGTCTCTAAAACAAATTTTTCTTCCTCTTCAGTCAGAGACTTTTATCAAGATGTCTGCAATCACAGTATGTTTTCCCCTACCTGCTGACTTGTCTTTCAGTCTGTCATTTTTGTCTGGTTTCAGCTGAATTTACAAAAGCATTAAGGTGTCAGTGTTGTTTAGATAAAAGGTTCTGAAAAGAGGTTAGGTTTGAGGTATATTATCAAACACATCTTAGCAGAGGTTAAATTAGACAGCAGATAAATGGTGGAGATGTTTAATCTTGTTGAAAAAACCACAGGAGTCCAGGCTTTTTTGATTCCTTTGCCTGTGGTGCAACTCCTGAGGCAGTAAAGTCCCTGTTTTGTTTTTATTTGTTCATTATTGGAAACTGGCAACTATTTCATGGTGAGTAATAACAACACCAGCAGTTAATCTCCTGGAGTGCCCTGAGGTGTTCCTGCAGCTGAGAGGTGTGTTTAATGACAGCTCCAGACCTGGCACACAATGACCCTGCCTCTCTGCAGGCTCTGCTTGGCTGAACAGGCAGTGATATGATGTGAATCAGGGTTAAAAGTAAATGGTTGGACATTACAGTTTTCTAGTACATTGAGTTTTATTCACACACGTGGACTCTGCCTGTTCCCAAGATGTGAGCATCAAGACAATTGATTTTACTCTCTTACTGTCATTTCAGTTTTGGGTTAACACTGGGAGTAGACACCTAGAAAAATGCTGGCAAGTGACAGCAGTTCAAATGGTTCCGTTTCAAAAAGAAAGTAAAAATCACATTTGTAGAGAAGAAAAAATAAATCTTGTTTTAAATGTTTTTTTTATAGGAAAAATAATACAAAAATGTGAAAAAGGCAATTAGGTAGGTACTCTGGGGGTACTGAAAGTTGCACCCACAGCCTAGCTTGGTCTCTGCTGTTAACAATAAGTATCACTGTATCTTGCTCTTTGCCGTATTTTCCAAAGTCATCTTTTGTAAAAATGAAACTTAATGAGATAAGGTGTTACTTGATTTCTTTGGAAAGATCAGAACAAACGATTGCAGCAGGTAGTAGTTAGTAAACATTGTATCCAACAAGCCCCAGGGTTCTAAATTAAAATTAGTTCTGGCTGCATTAAGGGCATGGCCCTCAATGTAATTTCCATTAAAAAAAAAGCTTTTCACTGTTATAGATAACAATTCTAAAGGGAAGAGGCAGGGCCCTGTCTTGTAAGGCACTATTTTACCACTCAATAATATTTATTTTTGGCAGGACCAGATCTGTAGCCTTTTACTTCATAGCAACATCAAGTGCTGTTGCTTTTTCAGCATTGTTTTCCCAGACCAGTAAGGCTGCAGCTGAATTGTTGTTCATCATCATATGCTGTGGTATTTCCTCTTCTCCTCACTACACAGATCACTGCTCCATTCCTGGTCAGTCCTGAAGCACTGGAATTCCTGTATGTTTCTACAGGGCAGTGTCACAGGCTTGGAACGGACAAGGCAGTGGGACCTGCAGCTGGGAAAATGGGCTTCAGATTTTCCAAGTTTGTCCTTCAGCACATCCTAGCCAGAGGCAATGCTCCAGGGTAGGTGTCATTATTGCACTGGTACTGAGAGCCAGGGGCAACAGCTGAGGAAAAGAGCAACTGCAGAACTCTTCCTGCCCAGAGGGCTGAAGGTCTCCATGCAGCTGAAGGAAATGCTCTGAAAAGAGTTTCCCTTTGTCAGGGTGTGCTTGGATTTGGCCATGGGGACTGCTGCTTGTCCTGAGGGGTTGGAGCCCATCCTCATGTTGGACAGAGGTATGTTTGGGGTCGGGGGTAACAGAAAGAAGGTTTACTGTCTCGAAACAGGCATATGTACAATGGTGGTGTGAGGTATTTTATTCCCTTTTGTTGTGAGCAAAGCTGTAAGAAGCCATTTTACACATCGCACACAGACAAGCCATTAACAAAGCGAGCAGCTGGATGAAGAAAAAGCAGGGATAAACTTCCCCAGCTTCATTTCCCAGACTGACCTTCAGGCCCCCTCTGCTTAGCACCATGCTTCCTCCAAGGCCTGTAGTGGTGATGGGTGTTACCAGCACATCAAACTTCTGCTAATGGAAGTTTTACATCACCCTAGTGACAGTGTTTCTTAAAACATGAGGGAAAGCATCTAAGCCTTGTAGGTACAGTGCCACCAACCTTCTCAACTAGCTTATCTAAAATGTGGTGCCAGCTGATGTTAAAGCCAGGCACACAAAACAGGTTAATTCTGCTGCAGGTTGTGTAAGTCTGTCTATCTGAGCCTCAGGGGAGAGACTGAAATTCCAACAATAAACTGGAAGTCAATTTGGGATGTGTAGCAAGCAGGATGAAAACTTGGGGCTTCAGTAGTACTCCCCAGCTTGGAGCAATTTAGTTACCAAACACTACAAATGCATCATGAACAGCTGCGGTTCTTGTAGCATACAGGTTTTCTTTCAAGTTTGTAAAACAAACAGCAGAATGTCACCACAGCCTTTAATTTCTTCTTGTACATAACCATTCACAGTACATTAACAGCCCAAATAATATTGCACTGGATTATTTTAAAAATTTTTCGTCTTGCAAGTAGTACTCACTTTTCAAAGCCAACAGATGAGCAATTTGGTCAACTTGCACCAAGAAAATGGTTGGATAAGAACCCTATACTTTATTTATACCACATGGATTTGTGACCCCGAAGGGAAATGAGAATGAGCTGTAAACTGTTTCCTTGTTAAACATAGAAAATTAGTAAAATGTTGCTGATTAAATGTAGAAAGACTGGGAAAAAAAGCATGAAATCTGAAAGTTATCTCATTCCTGTTAGACTGCTTGCTGTATATATAATTATATTCTATACTGTGAAAATCCATCTACATTTAAAAGCCCACCAGTCTACAGATTAACATGGTAAAAAAAAATAATATATTTTTATGAAAAGAGAAGAAAATAGTGTTTGCCTCAGAGGAGAAAGTTTTCAGATTTCAGTCATCTGGGAGTTCTTTTAGGTGCAATCTTTGAGGCAACAAAATGTCTTTTGGCATTTGGCACTCTAATAAGGACAATATTTTAATACTGGCACAAGCTAAAAACAGCACAGAATGACAAAATACGAGACATGAAATGAACCGCAGCCACTGGGATGATGGTAAGATAGTCTGTATACATGGAGAACAGGTTTGCTGAGGAATTGTCAAAGTTGCTGCAAAACCATACTTATTCTCTTCTTTTACCAAAGTGTAAGTTTTCCTAAACTTGGAGGGAGAAGAAGTTTCAAATGTCCTCTAGAAAATCAGCAGCTGCTGGACAATCAACACAGCGGCTTGTTCAGCCGTCAATAGGCATGAGGCTCTTTGTGACTCAGAGCTCGAGTGCGTGAGGCAGAGCTGGTGGCACTTCGGATCACTTCCATCCATCTGAGAGGAGGCACGAGGAGAGACAAACAAAAGAAAGGTCAATTCCCACAGCAGGATTTCTTGACAGATATGGTCTGTGCTATGGTTGTACAGTTTGATTTTCAGTGCCTGCAGGAGCATCCTCGTACTTCACCCCTAAATCTATCTGAAGGCAAGAGGATCACCTGCCAAAACTGTAAGGAGCTTTAGAGAGAACAGAGAGCAGGTATGGGACCCAAAACTTGTGAAGTTAGTAGTGGTTTTACTTGCTCTGCAGACATCAAATATCTTTTTTTCTGAGTGGTACAAGCAATGAGCAATTGAGACCAACCATTCTTAATCTGAGAGCAAAAAAGAATGTACTTCAGCTGCAATTTCTGCTTCTTTTTCCTAGAACTGATAAAGGCATTTTGGGTTTTTATTTTATCACCACTTTCGCACAATTTGCCTTGTTTATAGTTTTGGACTGACATGGCTAAATGTTAAGAACAGCTTTCTTTGATGAAGACATCATGATTTTTGACGTGTTCATGCTTCATATAAAGAGCTAAATTGGTTCCCTGTATGAATAATCACAAAGCACAAATTAGGGAGTAGTGCCTTTTCCCTGACTCTCTTATCTATGTATCTGAAGTTCAGTGGGAGGTGTAAAAATCACATGGTGAAGTAGCATAAATATGTAGTAGGAACAGCTGCTTCTATAAAAACGGGAGTTTTATTTCAGGTGTGGATTTTCCATGCAGTTGTACTAGAGGAAGCAAAACTATTCTGAATAGCTACTGTGGTGACTTGTTTTTGCAGTAATTCCAGGTTTTGCAGTAATTACTATTACAGCTTCAATATCATCACAACCAATCACTTCATTTTAGCACTATCAGGTTTAAAATTTCTTCTATAATTTTAAAAGGTCCTTTCTCCAGTTGTGCTGGAGAAAGCTGGAACCACTTCCCTGTATTACTGAACCAACTTAATAAACCTCGCATCTACTAACCTTTGGAAGAATGCTCCTGGAATTTAACAAAAATTTTCTCTTACAGACAACAAACTTACCTTTCAAAGGTGTATTCACTTTCAGCCCTGAAGTAGTACACATGGGATTTGAAATGTAGCTTGAACACATAATCTTTGTGAATGTTTTCAGATTCAGAAGGAAGGGTAAGTGAATATCCCAATAAAGGAAGGCTGGCTAAAGGATGATTGTCCTGAAAAGATATGATGGAAATGGCTGTGAGATCAAATGCCCTTAAATAAAGAAAGCACAAAAGTAGATGGAAAGCAGATGCACACTCATTTAAAGATCACTGTTTCTACACGTGTGCAGAAAAATACCAGATTTATACAATTGCAATAAAATTAATTGTCTGGTAGTTTCAGTTGGTCATCTTTGCAGACCCTTTGCATAAGGATCTGCTGCAGGCTGATCCTATCAGTATTTCCTTGAAGGAAAGCTTGCTAATAGCTTGGAGTTTCACTACTTTCAAACTGATGAACATAAAGCTCCATCATTTGCCATTGGCCAGGGCACCAAGGATTCATCCTTGGCTTGCAAGCTCCTACTCCTTTAGAGCTGTGCTGGCCACCCAGCAGGCTCACTGCTAAAGTCCTTTTACTGCACGGCAAATGATTTCTTTCTCCTTCTTAGGTGTAGAACATCCTCCAATCCCTTCCTTAATCAAAAAGGATTTCTGTAATAATGAAAGCACAATGTAGCAAGTCGAGTTACCTTGTGCTTATGCCCTGCTCAAACAGATTAAAAAGTCCAACAGACTCTAAACAGAAATCCCTGTCTTCTCCAGCCACTCACATTTGCCCAGTCGGTTACCTGGTGCGATTTATAGAAGAACATGCAGAAGTTGGTGAACACCACCCAAAGCTTCTGCCACCCGTTGCTGTTTTTGAATTTTCTTAGGAGATTTCCAGATAGCTGGTTCTGAAACAGATCAAAAGCAGCCAAATAAAACAGTGGAAGGTGCCTGCAGTTTAGTTATTTTAAGAAAAATTATTTGCTTTTATCTGGTTTTATGTGACCTGGTTGTTAAAGAAAATGCTTTGATTGACTGGATGTACTTTTCTTCTGCTGAGCAGTACTTAATGTAATGTCTTTTTTTGTTTGCAGCTGGGTACTTCCAAAAACTCAAAGCTACTACAGGAATTATTTTATCAACTGAGGTGGCTTTCAGCAATCTGTTACTAAACCTCAGTCTTGTTAATCCTACTCTCTTCTTTTAGAATGATACTTAAATAGAATGGAAACAGAAAGTCTGACGTGAATTTGTGATGTAAAGGAAAATTATGACATACTTTAGAATTGCAGATAAAGATTGACGTCTCTGTACCCAGGGAGTTCACATGGTACTTTTCAAAGATTTCAAAAAGAAGGATTGTTAACCTTATTTTTATCTGGATTTTCGACAGTTTAACATAAAGGAGGAGAAAGCTATAATCAAGTACATGTACTTAATGGCTGGTTGAAGCAACTGCTCTTCACATAGTGAAGGTGGAAAGCCAAGCATCGTTGTTCCTTACAAATGAAGAGGGGTTCTCAGTGAATTATTAATGACTTCCCATTCCTTGCTGACTGTGAGGGCTCTTGCCTGGATCACAATAGCTGTTTACATCATTCTCTTTATCTAATGCAGAAGCTAATAACTTTATCTGTGAAGTTTAATAGTCAAAATCTGGGGTTCCTGGTGTAGCTATTACAAATGAAATGTTCTTAAAAAGTTCTGTTTTCACCAGCCTTGGATATGCATTAAAGCTTTTCCTTTAAATCATCCTGTTCTCTTATATCTGGACTACTGCCTCCTTGCCCTAAGTTACAGGTGTACTCCTTAATTTTCTGTTACCTCATTACTCTGGAGGATATCATAAAAGGACAGGCTTTGCATTCGGTACCAGCAGACATATGAAATGGAAACAGGCCGCTGATCACTGATCAGTCCAGCAGGAAGGGAGGAACAGTCACTGACAGAGAGAGGATCTTCTACCACGAGAGAGACAGAGAGGAGGGAGAGACACAAAGAAAATAAACGATAATGCTGAAGTGAGAGGCACCAACAGGATGACGTGAGCATGAGCGGGACCTGCCACGCATGGAGCAGCAGTGGAGCTGGAGATGCTTTCACAGAGCAATGCACGGCTCCAGGGTGTGCTTGGTCTTCGCTGCTTTGTGTTCAATTGAGGCACAGGGAAGGAACAAAAATGAGCAACAATGAGCACTGATCTCGGATCTAGTTAGATTCACCTAACTAAATGTTTTAATCATTAGAATGAGTCACTGGTATGAGTTTTATAGCTATTTATAATAAGCCCTCTGCTTTAGGGAAAAATACAAGACCTTGTCCTGTGCTGAACTATTGAAGGGTATGAAGAATGGAAAATCCCACCTACGTGGGACTGAAACGAGTCTCTACAGTCAGCATTTTTTAGTACAGAATAATTTTGTCATGTTTCAGCAACGAGCTCACCTCCTGTTTAAAAACAGAGGCAGTTACACAACCTATGAATATGTTTGTCCTTGCATCACTATGTTCTGCATCAGTATCTCTTCTCTAGAGCAATGGTGGCTTGATGTCTGAGGGCTGTCACTTGAGTACAAATCCACTCAGCTTTAAGATTCCTTTTTCCATTTTCATAGAGCATAAGTTTCCATTTGCTGAGGGAGGTGATAAAGTATGCAGAGCTCCTTGGACACTCTTTGGTGAAGGAAGAACACCTCAGCAGGCTTACCACCTCATCCTAAAACCTACATTGAGCTAGGAGTCTTTCATTTCAATCTTTGAAAAGACTATGTCTGCATCTCGGCTGTTGAGTACAGAATTAACAAATGTGTATCAAATTGGCTTAGCTGTGATCAGAGGGGTAAAAAAGGGGGTTTATTTTGAGGTGGAAAATGCAAATAAAGAAAAAGCAGATGAGACTGAGCAATGAGACAAGGTTCCAGAAAAGATGGCTAGGTAAAGAAAGTAAGTTAGTAATACACATAATTAAAACTCTGGCTGCAGCAGCTAAAGACAATATCCTTTCCGCTCGAGCAACGACTTAATGCCTCTGTAACTGAAAGCATTAAGACAGTTTGAACTGCTTTACATTTTAAAGGGCATCAGCTTTTTTTTTTTTTTTTGACAGTTGCTTCTATGGAAATTACTGCTGTAACTAATTTTACAGAGGTTCACTCCAGGAGCAGATCTGTGCTTCTTGACTGACGGTTTATGCCACCATTTGAGAATATGGGAGGCGGTTTAATAAGTGTGCCTGAAACTTCCCCAGGAGGAGACAAGGGAACAGTGCACTTGTTAAGGAGGAGCAAAAAGGAAATTGTCATTCAAAAGCGAGCCTGGAGCTGCAGTTCAGGTGGTTCTGAGGCAGATACCTCCACAGCAATACTAAAGTCGATCATTGAAACACTGGTATTTCTGTGCCAGCAGACGTGCACCGTAGTGTTGCCACGGTGTGGTGACTGACGTTCGAGTGAGGTGCGGGATGCACTGAGGTCGTCCTCAGATTCCTGGTCTACAGTAGTTTCATCAGGAGACTCTATGAAATGCAGGGAAAAAGCATCTTTCTTCCTCTATGCGACAACATATATAATTGGAAAAATTAAACAAATCAATTCTGTCCGCAGTATTGTGAACTAAGTTTAAAACACCATTTTAGAGATAATTTTGTGCATATTTCAAATAGATTATTATATTTTATATAATTGATTTACTTGTTTCTGCAAATGTTAGAATTAGAGGCTAACTACCATGCTGTGTTGGTGTTTTTCCTTCCAAGGACAGACACTGCTCAAATAGTTCCTGAAATCATTATGCTCAAGTCACTTCTCTATTCAATGAAACTTTCTGCTCACACCAACAAGAATATTAAAATGACACATATATCAATATATCAATATATATATATATGTGTATATAAATCAATTTCAAATGTCTCAGTTTGATCTGTGGCCAGCACTTTTCACCACTTTGCTTAGAAGCAACCACCAATCATACTGACAAAAGTGAATAAAACCTACTCTCTGGCATTTACTTACTATTGTCAGGTGGGCTGCTTGCCAGTAACTCTGGGGCAGGGCCACTGCTTTTCTCTGCTAGGTCTATTGCCATCTGGATGTCCTCAGTCCATTTGTCCATTTCAGCGCGGGTACTAACAATGAAAATTCAGGTTTTACTCACTTTCATACAGGCTGAAATCAAACTCTAAGAAACAGACACAAGCTGAGCTTACTTTTAACTGAAATAAATAAATTCAGACACAAGATGTTACTTTTTTTTTTCCTGATAATTTTGTCTTGTTTCCAGCTTGTGTAATTGCCACTCTATTGTGTCCCATCCACATTTTTCTTAACAAGTTGCTTTCACAAAAATATTATACCTTTGAGAAGACTGTTTTAGGAGCAAATACAAACCAAATGATGCCTCTCTGTCCCACTGTGACAGCTGCAGAGAAATACAATTCACATGTGGACTTTGTCTCCAATGAATTACCTTGCAGCAACAACAATGGACTGGTGTTGACCTCGTAGTGTCAGACAATGGGGAACTCCCCATTCCTCCTCACTTTCCTCCATCTGAGAGAGAGATAAAAGGCCAAATGCAGTCAGATTGCAGGAACTACATATTTCTTAAGGTGAAACAGTGAACTGAATGAGCTCATACCATTGGGGAAAATAAAACTAGGAGAAATGCTCACAAACAAATTTAAACAAATTATGTATTGAGGAAAAAACCAGTGCCTTGCAAGTTGGAAGAGCAGTAAGTTAGTTCTGCAATAATGTCTTGAATCAAAAGCATGGCTTTGTCTGCTTTGTGTCAAAGAAAACAGCAGTATTTTTATCAGAAGAGTGATTTATTGCACAAAATGCTGGGAGTGCTCTGGAAACTGTAGCATAGCACAGTTCTGCTGAGAGCAAGTCCAGGCCAAATGGCCATCAACAACTGAGTAGATCCCTTGAAATGCTAGATAAAACTTGAAACCTTGCAAGGGTTTAGAGAAAATCAGTTGCTGTAGTAGTGACAATTTAACTCAATTCTCAGGAGAACAGTATAGAATCAATACAAACCAGTGGGAAGTTCCATTGAAAATAATGGAGGCATTGAAAGTGTTTTGAAATCAGCAAAAATATTTTGAAACAATACAAGAAGAGGTAAATAGGTGCTATTGGCTTGAAATGGCTGTTTTCCAGAAGAATTGCAACAAGAGCTCCAAATGACGTTTTGCTGCCAGATTCCCACTACTTTGGCTTTAAGATATAAAGCTGGAAACATTAGGAAATGCATTTTTTATAGAAATTAGATTGTCACTACTGTTTATTTGTCTTGTGTGTATCTATAATGAATTGGTAACGAATTATTTGTAAGAATCATGGTCAAATTAATGGCTGAAAAGAAACAAAGAACCCCTCTCCAGAGAAGAAGTTTGCATTGTGAGGAAGCAGCCCTCAAAAATGCCTTTTCACCCCTCACTTTTGCTGTGTGATCACCTCTGTGCAGAAGGCTGCAGGAACAGATGCTGAACCCAAGACAGATTTAGCAAACACCCCCCTTTGCTGCTGTTTTGCCCAGCAATTAAGATGGGACCACAAATGGCCACTTAAGCACAAATCCCTTAAGTTCTCACAATACTTACTGTCATGCCATACAGTGGAAGATGCCCGTGGACTTTAAACTGATTGGATGCAGTCAGACCTCTACTTGTGTACAACAGGATATCATTAAACTAAAAAGCAAGGATAAGCATCATTAGGATGGTGTTGGTTGGCATGTATGTATGTGAAAAAAAAATCAGAAGAGTGAATACAGGAAAGCTGAGTATTTATATGGCAATCCTAATGCATTAATCCAAAATATTGGCTTCCATAGTATTCCATTATCTAATGTTAGCTTCGTTATCTTCCCTGCCCTCCTTTCTGGCTAGTTTTAGGTATGTTTCCATAATTTTCCACTGGATATTTTCCAATGCCTTCTAATGTTCCCTTTGTGATCTCTGGGTCAGAGCTACCAAGCCACAACAGCAGTGAAACAGAGCAGTATGTTTCACACTCTGCTGCACTTTAAAGCTATGGAAAGTGGGTGATTCACCAATATTTTCTCCTGCTTTGAGAAAAAAGATAAGTAAACCTGCCCAAGAGGTGTGTCCAACTCAGGCCTTATAAACAGAGTGGCTGTCTTTTACTCCCCATATTCAGAAGGAAGCTGGGAGACCTGTTTTAAGGTAGATGGTTTTAGGTTAAAAATACCAAGGTGAAGAGACAGAGCATCTCAATTTGTGGAGCTTCCTGCAGGTAACAACAGCTGCCTGAAGCATATCTAATTACTGCCTGCATTTTTTGCCATAAAATGAGGAGTATATTTTCACTGGGCCCCCTGGGTCAAAGGGTATTCTTCTCAAACCAGATAGTTTCATTAAGAAAATCACACTCTGTAGTGTGAAACAGAGCTCTCACTACAGAGCTCTACAATGCAGCAGCAGTAATTCATGAAGCTTTGTGGATCAGCCACTAGAGGGGGGTTTACTTTTACCAATGATTGCATGTGCATTTGGAATCCCACAGTACTGACCTGAGATTTTACCTCCAAATAGATTCTGGTCCTTAAGACAGATAAAAGACTTATTTGACAGTGAAAGCAAATGACTTGAGTCTAGTTCTCAGATTTTCAGTTTTTTATACAGGTATAATACCACAGCATCATCTAGTATCTGCTGGTATGAAAGAAAATATGCACAGTATTCATCAGGCTTCCTCTTCAGTGCCTTTAAAGGCAGAGGATGATCCTGCTCAGGTAGACTTATCAGGTTATATCTTTGGCTCATTTGAAAGATTAAATGTCAAACACCTTCTAAAATCTAGCACACTTACAAGCTTTTCTACACAGCCACTGCCTTCACCTTTTGCACACAAGAAACCAAGGAAGCCTTTTTGTGCCACACTGCACTGACTCTCCAGGGTTTTGTGTAGTGAAAAATCTGTGCACTCTGCTGGGCATCCCAAGGCCTCAGCAACAAGAGCACAACAGCAGGAACATGAGGAGAGCAAATCAGCTGGCTGGGAAGAGAAGATCCAGTGGATCAGAGACTAAGTGGGTCACCATAACGTCAAAGTGGTGGGAGGAGACAAAGATCCCTAGTGCAAAACCTACAAAATGTATCTCCAAGTACAAGCAGGTCCATCAACATGCTGGGCACTCGTGTTGGAACTGGATGGTTCATGGAAAAAATTGGTTCTGTAATGTGTTCTGAGAGCATTATGTGAATTATTGTTCATATCACCAGGAGTCACTCTTTATCTTCTTTTCTGCATATGATCACCATCTCATTTTGCAATGACTCTGCTTTTATTTAAGACAAGGTGCAAGGAGGTATTATTTTATCATTATATTCACGTCATATAAAAAATAGTTTTATCTTTGTAAGAAGCAGTTACGAAGGGAATATTGGATTTGAAGAAAATTGTCAGTTCTTAACAACCAGCTGCACGGGTGATGTACAATGTTAATTTAAATAAGGCTGTTTAAAAATACTTACTGTAATTCAAAATTCAAGTCTAACAGTTATATATATATAGAAGATGCCTAGAGTTACATTTCATTGTACAAAGAAAAATTGTCTTCTTGCTTACCAGAAAAAACATCCGTTGCTGTAAACCTTTTCCAGACAACTTACTAAGACTGCCCAGTCTAATAAACTCCTGTGGGAAACAAATACAAAACAAAAATGTATCTCCTGCAGAAATTATGTGTTTTTAGCATGTAAACAGAAATATGACTACTTGGTCATACAAATGACTTGATTATCAGTTACCAAGACTTTTAATTTTATTAAATACGTTAGAAATCTAATTTATAGGATAATTCCTTTCTGTTTGTAACTATCTTTAGCATAAAATCCTTTCACTCATATTAAGAAAATTCAGCTAAGCAAAATTGTCTTTACCTGGCATTAATTCCTTCATACAGCTCCCTTTTTCAGTTTTTAATGAGTATTTTTCACAGCACAATTGACATAAAATCTAATGATATGTGTGTTCTTGGTTAGCCACTGGTAGTCTTCTGTGGTGCATATGGCATACATTGCTCTCATTCACTGCAATGTAAAACCAGCTACACGACTCAACATCCCCATTAGCAGCAGACAAAGAAAGACATTTCTCTGGCAGTGAGTTATCCCAGCACCATCCATGTCATATAATACAGCACTTTAATTCAGACTATAGTGTTTAAGAATGTTTAGGGATGGAGATAGAGGAAAAGCACCACATCTGAAACTTTCCAAATGCTGGATTTCCTGGGCTTACTGTGAACTGTGCAGTAACTCACCCTTATATTTCTCTGAAACCCATGAAAATATCATTTTTCAGTCACTCCCTCCAGCTTCTGCTAAGAGGTTTATATTTATTTATTTCAGTCTTTTTAAGGTCATTCTACTCATAATTGTGGATGTAAAATCCTATATGAAGCACCTAAATCAGCTGCATTTTAGGAATAAACTGGCTCAGATCAACCTGTTCAGAGAAACAATCCAAACACCTTAGTCTTGCTTTGGTGTGCCTGGTCCCCCCAGCTGCCCTGCCTAAGGGCTGACGGGCAGAAAAGTGGCCAGAAGTGATTATCCCTATACCAGAGTAAGCCCATGGCACCAGAGAGGCCACTGGAAGCTGTTGTTGGCCAATATTAATGGTAATTAGCACCACGTGGTCCCACCCAACAGTCCCTGGCAGGCTCAGCACCAGCGCGGCCAGCGGTGGTGACCACCTGGATCCAGAGCTGCAGGTCACTGCCACCTGCAAGGACAACCAGGCACAGGGTTTTTCATTCCAGCACAGGAACCAGCTCAGCAGCAGCAGACACCCTGCTCTGGGACAACCTGGGGTTACAGAGGCATTTGCCTCCCGGCCCTGCCTGCACCAGGGCAGGGACCTGGGTCAGAGCCACAAGAACAGCAAAGGGCTGGAAGCAGCAACACCCTGGGCATGTGCCAGAGCGTGGTGGCCAATGCTTCTTGACTTGGCAGGCAAACAACTTCTGCCTCCCATCTGCCTTCTCCTTGAACCTCCTAGGACAGGAAGACTGCTCAGACTTTAAATAGACTAGGGTAGCAGGAACACCCGATGACAGCATTTAATTTCATGTGATAGAGAGATGCAGAGGCTGTGAAACATCCCGAGGGACTTGCCAAGGATGTGAACAGTCTGTGGATCACTAGAAAGAAACATGAACTGTGGCAGCTGCTTGGAGACAGGGAAGAAGTAAAGGGAGGGAGTGGGGAACAGCCACAAATCCAGAAATACATGTGCTCAGCACTGCCTTCCCAATGGCACATCAACTTCAGACCCAGCCTCAAGTTCTGGTTTTGTGTATTACACACGAAAGTCAAGGGAGTGGGGAGAAAACTACTTCAGCAACAGACAGCTCTCAAGTTTGCACACACACATACGTGTGCCCAAGAAAATAAAGAGGCTACAAATATTACACCGTGGCTCATTTGTTCTGAAATGAGCCTTTGATATTAAAAACATTTTAAGTAAGAAAGAGATGTTGGTATTCTTATAGCACAGTTAAAAGTGTTTACTTAAGGCAACACAGTCTCAAAAATCATTGCCTAATGTTACATGTAGACTGAAGAGACTGCTCCTCCCCAGGGCCATGAGTTTCAAAGCAAGGCATGGTGAAAGGGCTGAAGTTCCTCCAGCACAAATGCCTGACTTGCCTTTAATCTGTCAAGCTCTAGCATTAAGGGCTGGGAAAAGAAAGTAAGGGCAGCATGAAATGTGCAACTGCTCAAGCTCTGAATGCTGTGAAAGATACTACATTTTTACTGCCTCTGTTGTAAAAGATGCTTGGAATTGCCTAAAACTGTCCAAATCTATACAAAAGACAGAACTTTAAAAGTCATTAAAAGTTAATAAAGATGATTGCCTTTTCCTGCTTTAAAGGTGCTGTTTTCTATGGTGTGCTGGTGGTTTCGGCTGAGGTAGAGTTAATTTCTTCACCATGGCCGGTATGGGGCTGTA
This sequence comes from Cichladusa arquata, assembly GCA_026413545.1. Classification (NCBI taxonomy): domain Eukaryota; kingdom Metazoa; phylum Chordata; class Aves; order Passeriformes; family Muscicapidae; genus Cichladusa; species Cichladusa arquata. Next base: position 39,767,347 of record JAOTQP010000001.1, read on the forward strand.
TCTTGAATTTGTGCTGGGCACAAGTAGCTGAAGACAGGGTTGGTAATAAAGAGATGTTTTTATTATTGCTGAGCAGGGCTTACAAAAGCCAAGGCCTTTTCTGCTTTTCTTACTGCCACACTGGCGAGGGAGTTGGAGGTGCATGTGAAGCTGGGAGGAGTCACAGCCAGGAGAGGTGACTCAAACTGATCAAAGGGATATTCCAGACCATGGGACACCATGCTCAGTACGTAAAGTGGGGAAAAAAAGAAGGAAGGGGGGAACATCTGAAGTGATGGCATTTGTCTTCCCAAGCCACCATTACATGATGGGGCCCTGCTATCCTGGATGGCTCAACACCTGTCTGCCCATAGAGAGCTGTGAATTAATTCCTTGTTTTGTTTTGCTTGTGTGCATGGCTTCTACTTTCTCTGTTAAACTGTCTTTACTTCAACCCATGAGTTCTCTTGCTTGCTTTTACCCTTCCAATTCTCTACCTGGTCCTGCTGTTTGGGCAGTAAGCAAGGAGCCGTGTGGGTCTTGGCTGCTGGCTGGAGTTAACCATGACATTTGGCATTATTGTGTTTACATCTGAGAGTTTTTGGTGACAGCAAAAGGTTCAGATGAGGAAAGGCAATTTCACACATGCCCCTAATAAACAGGTTTTGAAAACATACCTAATGATTGGAAATTGTATCAAATCTTAATCACAACTCTGTTATACTCACCCTTCCGGGGATCACCAGATTGTCCATGCCTATCAAGTCTTTCTTCAGTTCATGCAGCTTCTGGAAGTTCTCCATCTTTATCATATTGCCATGGAGCTGAGCCACCATTTCAGAAATCTCAGCCAAAGCAGCTAGATGGACAAATCCATAAAGTGCTTATTAAAAATTTACAAGAAAGTTCAAAAAGAATTACAACTTTTGTCAGCAGTACCCATCTCATGAACCTTCTTGTGCTACTCTTCTCCTCTACAGCATAAAGCTACTTAGGCAGACTAAAACCCACACAAACTCTGGACATCATCTTACACAATGGAAGGGTGGGGGAGTGTTGTGATGAAGAGACAGTCTATTTCCCAAAATTTGCTCTGTTTTAGCCACAGAAACTTTATAAGAAGAGTATGGTCAATCCAGAGCACCAATGAATGGATTCTCATAAAGGACTTAAATTCCTACAACTCCGATCAATCTAGGGATGTTCTTTATGCTTGAAAAAAAAGCATTTCCCCCCCTGCTTGCAGTACACTGGGTCAGGTTTGTATTTGAAAACAGCAGGAAATGGCAGAGTAACTTATTGTGTCATTTCAGGTGGTGAACACCTTGGGGTTTGTCCTCAGTCCCATCAACGGGGACAACGAAAGGGCTGCACATCATTGAGTCACATCACGGCTCTACCTCATTCTCTCCAAAGACACCACCAACTCCTTGTGCCATCATGTGTGGGAGCACCAACCTTGATACACCTGCCTGGGTGGGCAGTTTCTGAATGGGCCAAAGACACTGGCTGACTTCAGTGCCAGAAGAGCAGCTTCAGCCATTTGTGTTAAATAACCAGTCATGTGAACAGAAACAGTGGTTCCATATTCCTTCTTACATCATTGCTCAGTTCACAGTTTACCCACCTGCTAGTGGGAGACTTATGCTCTTTTCTGGGATTCAATTCCCATTTCTTTGGGCTTCCTTTAGACTCTGACCTTTAAAAAAATCTGCAAACACCTTAGTAAGAAAGGGATGGGGTCTCTAAGTCACACTATCCTCATGTTCTCTTATTTTCACCTGTGAAATCTATGCTTGTACCCATTTCAAAACTGAAGCAGGAATCAGACTGCTACACTCTCTGGGGAGAGGAGAATGGACACACCATCCTCATCCTCTAGCTTTGGCTGAAAGAAATGCAGGCACTACTTGCTGCCTTCTTTGAGGTCAGTCAGGGAGCAGCAACATTTGGGCCACCACCTGTGTCACACAGCACTCCAGTGTCACAGGTGTCTGTGGCATTTCTTACTGCCACAGGTCAGGCTATCTCTGCGTTCTGTGCACTGCCTGCTGTGGGTCTCATCCCAGCACCTGAGGGAGCTCAGCTCACATGTTATGCCTGGGAGCAGCTGTGCTGAGCACTGCTCCCTGCCCAAGCTCTTCCACGGATCTGCACCAATGCTGTACAGATAATGGAGTTATCCTTAAACACACACAGCTTACAGCAGGTGTGGGGGATGGGTGCAAGAGGAAGGAGAACAAACCATCAGAAAGAAATGGCAAGCAGCAAGTTCAGGCTTCAGGAGGGCAATTTCTTCATGTATGAAAAAAAAAGCAACCCCAAATCCAAAACCAACCCATGCTGGTTGCTTTTAGCTCCTGAGAAAAATCACAGAAATGATAACAGAGCAAACTGTATTCTTAAAAAAAGAAAACAAATAACACTGAGAGACATAATAACACCAGCCCTGCTGGGTCAGACCAAGGGTTCACCTGGGCTAGTATTTTGTGTTATTAGAGGATCTCCAGGGAAACTAGGAACAACACAAACACATATGGTATGTTCCCTGTACTTTCTCCCAACCTCCCAACTGTTTTCAGTTCAAGAGACTTCCTGAACCTGCTGTCATTTCTGTGTGTTTAATAACCCCCAGCAGAATTATCTTCCAAGTACCTGCCCAGACTGTGGCATAATGTGTATAGAAGAGCAACCTTAATCCCACTGTTCATGGTGTTCTGAGTTGTGGGTTTTGCAGCTCAATTCTCTTTTGAAGTAGGCTTAAAAAATAAAGATTTTTTTCTCCAGCCATACACCTCTAATGGATTTGCACGCCATGCCCCAGCTGCAGGAACTGACGTCTTTTCTCTTACTTACCTCTTGAATCCCTGAAGTCTATGTTGCTTGGATGGTAGTGCTTGCAAAGCCTCTCCATTATCTGCTTGTAGTGCATAAGCCTGTGCAAAGGTCTGAGGAGGAAGGTATTGAGAGGCAAGTAGCAGACTTTCTGTAGCTCAAAATCTCTGCAAAAGGTCTCCAGCTTGCGGGAGTTCTTGATCCCATTCTCCAGCTCCATTAAAATCTCATTGTGCTTTCGCAGGTGAATTGTCAGTTGCTTTTATGCATGAAAGAAAAGAGGAGGCTCTTAACAATCACTGAGAGACATGACTCAGCCCATACCTAATCCAATAACATATCCAACTAGCACAGCAGTGGGGATTTTGTAAACAAAATCACTGTACAACACAATGGCTCTGATATTCACTTGCCAAGGAGAAAAGGCATTACTCATTTGAAGTAGACACCCCCACGCCTTCTGCATTCCCAGGAAAACTAAAGTACATAATTCAACAAAACTAACTCTCTTATCAGTGAGAAATCCAAAGGTAAGAAAATGACATGAACACAGCTCATGCAAATAGGTGCAATGGAGACAGCCAAAAAATCTGAATGGGATTTTCTAAAAGGATGAAGGGATTTAGATGCCCCAGTTTCCTTTAGGTGGTTTGGGGGGAACTATGACGTAGGCAAATGGACTTGTGGCTTCTGCTCTCCTTTCATTAATGAGACGCTGCCTCTCTTGGGAAACTCAACCAAACCAGAGGCATTTCCCAACAGAAATGGGTATGCTACAAGCTCTTCATCCTTGGACTACATCCTCTTCTCCTTGGTGCAGTCTCTAAATAATCCCACTGGCAGCAGGGAAGCTGTACACCAGCAGTGAATGAGGTTTGCATGAAATACCTCACTCCATTTAGGTCTCAGTATCACAGGTATTCACAACTCCCCCTTAGAACAATTCAGGAGTATATTTTTTTAACAATTTACACAGAGGATTAATTGTGTTTTGCAAAAGGTGAACTGGTTCTTCAGGATGTACAGAGCTTCTCTGAGCAGCTAACTAAAGTCTTCCAGTATATGGTAGAATATTAAGCAGCAGCAAAAAGAAACTGCAAGCATAAATTTAATGGACTTGAGAGGACATTCTCTGGCTTAATCTGAAGTTTGTGCTTTTTGATACATTTCCAGTCAACTCTCTCTCTCCTGTGATTTGTGACATGTTTACCAGAAACATACCTTCCCTAGAGCCAAGCTGCTTCCTCCACACACTGCATATTCATTTTACAAGCCTGTAACTCAGGAAAAGACACAGCAGACCCTCTGGGCTGCTAGAGAGGCTGCCCATTAATCGCTTGCTCTTAACTTCTTTTCTATCTTAATTAAATACATTGTGTCAGTTTGCAGATTTTTTAACAAGTACAGTTTTAACTGTACTTATTTCTGGTTTTTGTGCATATCTTTTACGTTGAACTAGCTTTTGTCTCTTTACTCCACATATCATTTGATCAGCTGATCCAGTTGTAGAGGATCTCAAAGCAAATGAAGTAAAACCCCTTAATGGGAAAGGGAAAATGGGAAAGGTGAAAGCACATTGCCAGGTCTAAGTTACAGTGGGGACTGTACACTGCCTTTAGACTAGTGCCCCAGCAAAGGACAGACAATTTAACGTTGCAAAATACCAAGAGCAGAGATAAAGTCTGTCTGAAGCTCTCTGGTATTCTAAAAACTGTTTGTGAAGAGCTGAATACCTCTTGACAGCAGAGATGGAGCTAGGAAAGTCCTTTCTGCATTTCTTCCAACTCATGTGAATTACATCTTGAGGGGAAAAAGCAGCTCCTGGCTAAGTACACTGCAGTACACTGCAGTAAGGCTGCCTTATTGGTGACAAGGCTGTCTGTGTTGGGGATGGTAAATGGAGATTTCTGTGTTCCCTTTTCCTGATCTGCCTGTGCGTCACTCCACTTCCCCGCTCCTCTCTCTGTCCTTTGGAAAGAGAAACCAAGTCCTAGCAAACATCTCAGGAGAGCTGTGATGATTAAACTGCCCTTTCCTTCAGCCAAGGACTCAAGGCTGCTCCACTTACAAACTGCAGAATGCCCAAGTGGCCACCCCCAAGGAAAGATTTATTGAAGACTTTCCCAACCCCTCTGAGATGCACATGCCGAAGGTGAAATGCCGTGTTTTGCCCCACACCGACCGGGATGTGCAGATACATTACAGTAAGGTGAGCTTACATCCACAGTGTACAAATTTAGAGTTTTCACAGGCTCCTGTGCCTGCATTCCATGCCATTTTCTCAGTAACACAGAGCATTGAGAATACTGCTCTGGCCCAACTAAGAACAGTTGCAAAGTCTGCTGAACATTACACCTAGATTTATGGTTCATACATGTATTTTTACTTCTGGTTTTAAAGGCATCAGAGGCAATTATTCTCATGATACAAAATCCTTTCACTTAACCTGGCACTGTAGTGCACAAATATAACTTTCCCAAATCAAATCAAATCAAATCAATATCCAGCTTATGGCCACTAATCCTGCAATGTCTTAACAAGAATACTTGCATGAAAAAATAGGCAAATATTTTTCAGCATTTAAACAGTCTCTTCAGCCACACAAATTCCAATGCTCTGTCTTCTTATTTGAAGGAAAGAAGAACTGGAAAGAAAATATCCCTGAACTTTTGTGTTTGCTGCTTCTGTTCTTAAGAGAGTGGAGGAAAGGGGCCGGACAACTTAAAATGAACTTGCAATTCTGCAATCCCAGGGAAATCCACCAAATACTTGCTACATCATCAAAGGAATGGCATAAGCCTTGATTACAATTGCCAAAAACCAGCACAAGAGGCAACATCATATGAAAATGAAAGGCATGCTAACGTTAATCTGTGTCAAAGCTCAGCAGTTATGGGATCATTCCTACCTTCATACTCTGAATGTTCTTCAGCATAACATCTCCGATTCTTTGGTAATCTCCTTTAATGTGAGCATTAGAGCGGCCTTCCCTGTCAGCAACAGAAATGCCACACACTTCAGTCATGCAATAAAACTGCATAATCACTTATAAGCACTGAAACTCAATAGCTCATTTATTTTAAAATCCTGACCCCCATACTCCTCTGTTCAGAAGCATGTGAGGAATCTTCCTGACAGACATGTAATTCCCAGGTACAGCACACCCTTCACCCAGCCTGGCTTTCACTCCTAACAGAGAGGGCAGGCACTTAACAGAAGCATTAGATTTTTAAGAAAATTGCTAGCGTTTTTGAGCACACCAGAGAAGGCTGGAAATGGTTTGGGGAAAAAGAAGATAGCAGAGTCCCATGAGAATATGTGATCTTAGAGCAGAAGGTTAATTCTGTTCAGATACAACGACTGAGCCCCAGAGCAGGACCCAGGGGGTGTTCCTCCTCTGAAAAGCTTTCTGCTTGTGCAAGGGACAGTGGGGCCAAAAAAAAAAAAAAAAAAAAAAAAAAATCCATCCAGCATCTGGCTTTGACTCATAAGTGTTACATACTGGCAAGAATCTTTGTTCAGTATTTCACTTCTAGTATTACAAATGCAAAGTGCTGTCTCCCACCCAGCCAGCTGCACTTTGGTGAGTGCAGCATTTGGGAGAGACACAGCTCCTGATAAAAAAGATATTCCTGTATCAAAATCCATGTGTGAGACAGGCAAGGATACCATGCTCTGAGTGAAACCAAACACATGTTTTTGGAAAACACAGGAGGAAAAATCATGACTATAAGAACCTAACTGTTAGAGATCTGTTCCAACGAAACCATGCTTTCAAAAGAAAATCACTAGGATTGTGTGGGGAGAAGCACTGTCCCCTTCCCCTTTCCAATTTTATCTTTCAACAAAGAGACTCCATTGATAAACAAGGGATTACTCCATGTTCATTTGAACAACTCCCAGTTTCATAGGCTGTCTTTAATAATCTCCTATTGTGCTAACTCTCCCAGCCACTCACATGCCTATTTAGTCAAGGAAAAACAGTTCTCAACAAGATTTTTTAATTTTTTTTCTTCTGAACCCAAAGGTTACACTGGGGTAGGAAACTGGGTTGTGTCAGTGATAACTTTAATTACCATCACTGTTTTGCAGTGTTTGCACTGTTTTTTTACGTTATGTAATATAAACACCGCCATAGTCAAATTATGCCCAAGAAATGTCTAAACTGAAATAGCAGAAGTATGTAAGGATATCACAAGAATACAGTTTTCATATTACCTGAGGATAAAAGTACAATTTCTGTCTTCAGGAAGCCTCTGTCTGTCAAATCATCTCCACTCTATGCTGTTCCTCAATTCTCCCTTCCCCCATGTCCTACCCACCCAGCAGCTCTTCCCACTGAGATTTCCTCTGACAGGTTGTAAATAAAACCTTCCAGCCACTAAAGCTCTGCTCCAAGTGGTGCATATCAAAGTGCCCCTGACTGAAAACCACAACCATTTGAAGTCCCAGGCAGTAGCCCCACACTGGCAGGAAGCAAGGGAAAGCCATCCTCCACCCATGCAGCATCCCCTCCTCCCAAACAGTTCATGCTGGGCCTCCACACACAGGCTCAGAAATGCCAAAGCCAGATGAAATTGTGCTGCTGCCAGCAATGGCATGGTATTCAGCAATTATCTCTATAAGAATTCTTGCTTTATGTGTTATTCTGTCATTCTCTGGCACTGCCTGGATCCTTTTCCATGTGTCTACATTTGATTTAATCTAATGGACTTCAGCAGTTTTGTACCTTTCTGAATATGAAATATATAGTTATCTATTTACTGCCAAGATAAATATTAAGTATATCATTACAGACTGCTTTTTCTAAACAGACACTGCTTTTCTGATCTGAAGGCTACAATACAGATTGGCCAGAATACACATTGCAAAATGGCTTATCTACTAGCTAGCTCCTTGGAGGCTGAGCCTAAGCCTACCAAAGTCATAGTGAGTGCTTCCAACAGCCAATAATTAGTGGGGTTGTTCATGCAACAGTCAGGTCCTTATTTCCTAAAAGCTGACCTGCTGGACCCCCTTCAGCACCACCAGCACTGACTGCCTGCACAGCATCTCACCCCATCAGTCACACACAAAGCATCAGGAATAGTCCCCTTTCATTGGCATCAGCCATAGGCTTTTAGGATTTTCAAAACTGACTCTGATCTTGGCAGAGTGACAGAGAGAAGGGGGTTCCCCAGAAGCAACAGCCTCTCTCCAGCTGTTGGCTGAGCAGTGAAAAACTGAATGGTACCAGAGCCCTCAGCCCAGACAGAGAGGACCTGTGCTGCACACAGATGCATTCTGCTGGAAGAAATAAACCCAGGCTTTTCTTAGGAGAAAATACAGAAATCTGATGGCTGTGTATTACTCCTTGTTCCAGCCACTCTTCTTGCTTTACTTATTTATTTCCAGGCAAATAAATTTCCCTTGCCACAGAGATGATTTTCCCACTGGGGATGGTGCACAGGCATGTAGGCTGTGATGTAGACAGAGAGGCAGGGAAAGCTGAAACTGGGCATAAGGGAACATGACAGCTTCCCTTCTGCCTCCTTAAACCCAACCTCCACTCTACCTCAGCTCCATGCTGGGACCCCAGAGCAAACCCTATGCTACACTGCCATCTTCCCCAGCTCCTCAACATGCAAATCCCAAGAAAACAAGAAGAAACACCAAGAAAATAGCATCCAAATACACAGAATATAAAAATAAAACCCCACAACATATCAGATGATGTCTTACTGCTGCAACAGCCCAAAGCACAGAAGCAGAAAAGACAGCTCTCCCTGTGGTGTATGTTTTGAGTAACAACACTCAGCTTGCTGAGAGGGAAGAAGCTGCTCATTTGTTGTGCATCAATGGCTAAATTGTTCTTCTTACTCCTTGTTTTCACGGGTCACTGTTTGAACATGGTATCTATCTGCCAGTGACAAGGGACAAAGCTTAGGGTCTCACAGCTTTTCATCAGGAGCTGATTTATGATGCCCATCTCCATAGAAGATGTAGGAGCAGCTTTCCCCACACATAATGTGCCCTTACTCTTCTGACATTGTGGGAGAGGTCTAAAGCCACTGAAAATCATGCTGAAAAATGAGGACATTATTATATGAAAAGGTCATTTCCCATTTTTATCCAAGCAGTCCCTTCCTTTTTAATAGCAAGAAAAGAGGAGACTGACTTATACCTGGTAAGAAACTCAGACACTGCCTTATATATATTACTCCAAACAGCCATCAGCTTGACTTACAGGGATTACACAAGCAGCCCTGTCAGATTTTCAAATTATAAAGTTCTTAGTGTATATAATTGAAAAATAATAGAAGGAAATCTCAAGTCTGCCCATACCCCCAACCAGAAGGAACAGAAATTCGATGGGGATGGTGGAAAGGCAAAAAAGTAGAGAAAGACATCTCAATAAGGATTTTTTTTTTTGAGGTAAACACAGAAGTCTTTGATTGCAGCTCTTGAATTGCAGCCAAAGCAATAATAAATCAATTGTAACAAATTATATTTACAATGTGTAACCTTGTGTTACATGCTCAGGAACTCCCTCCTGAATAAGACAGCTGGTTCTTTGAACACCTAGAGACTTTGAAGTTTTTATGGCTTTATTATTAATTAATGTTCTAATATTAAAAAATACCTTAAACATTCCCCTTAAAACTGCCTTTTAAATAAGAGGATTGTTTTGTAATTGGAAAAGAAGAGTCAACAAAAGCAAACACCCCTTCCTTGCTCACACCCTGCTGCTACACAGTGCCTCTTACTGCCCTGCCCATTACAGCTGGCTCTGGAGCTGGACTTTCAGCAGTGAGTGCTGCACAACATGCTGCTCAGAGCCTAAGAAAGGCACTGCTGAAGCCATCAGAGCTTCCCATGGTCATACCAAGCCTGTGGAGGGTGTGCACACATTTAAAGACTTTGGGATGGCTACCCCTGCTGTGGGAGAAACCCAACCTACAGCAAACAGGCATCAGTAATGTTTTTAAACAGGAAGGGATCCGAGCAAGTAACACCACTGCATGAAAATATGCTGCAAATGGAACAGCCTCAGAGCTGCTTCTGGGCATATCCTGCTGGGAGAGCCACAGAGATGGATACAACATGGCTCTAACTCTGACTAACAGATCCTGGATGTGCTGCTTCTCTCCCACGATTGCCAGTTAATTTGGGCATAGCACAGCTCCATTCCCCAGAGGCACCCAAAAGTGACTTCAGCAATGAAAACTACCCTCTCCAAACCAGCCCAGTGTGCTGGCACCAAGCCCCTCTCAATGTCCTGGTCCCAGGAATCCACAGAGCATAAGTCAGAAGTTTGTACTGCAACACACATCTCCTCATTCCTGCACACAGGCCAAAGACACTTTTGAAACTGCCCTCCTCGTGCCTCCTCACAGACATGCAGAACCAGCTGAACAGGCAGCCCTCTGCTTTTGAGAAGGCAGATAAGGACTGCTGCCTTGTTTATATCAACTGTCTATCAGGCTGCTCTTCCTGAGCACAAGTATTTCTTCTCAAACAAAAAATGGTTAATAAATCGACATTTGGCTCATCTTCCTACACCTCCCTGAGTGCTTTTTTATTAGAGGTTTTCAATTTTGCTTCCACAAATCCTGACTGTGCCTTCTCCTTTCATATGCTAAGATTAAGAGCCCTTTTTTTTTTTGCAAATTACCAGGCACACATTCCCATCTGGTAACACTGAGCAGCAGCTTTCCTCAGGAAGATCTGAAAGTCAAACTAGCAGCTTCCCTGGGAGAAGATGAGTCTGCCTGCACTTCTGGGAAGTACATAACACTTCTCTTTCCTAGCACATGGATAAAGCCCAAAACACAGATTTGTACTACCTGATAAGGGCTTCCTTGGGCAGAAACAGCTCTCCTGGCTTGCCCCAGCATTGCCTTCTATGCTGCTCAGTGGTCAGAAAAGGGGGATACTTATGGTTCTCTATTTGCCACTCTCTGTCATCATTTAAAGAAATCACTGTGGAAACTTGGAATGTATTTAATGGGGTGTGTAAAGATGAGCTCAATTCTTTTGGATGGGAAATGGTGCTTGTGGCCCAAATGAATAGCTTATTAAACAGCTGAGGTAAAAGAAGGAGTAGAGCTTAATTAACTTCTCAGATTCAACTGCCCAGAAGCTGATGAAGTATGTCACACTCTGCCTGCACTGCCCACACCTCTTCCTCTTTGCCATAAAATCTCACTGGTCTTGGGAAACAGGAGCCAGCTTAAAGTCACTGACATATGCCTCCCATATTTTGTCCTAGGAAAAAGGCTTGGGAACTCCTGGCCTTGCACCCAAAGCCTTGCTGAGGAGCCCTGGCAGGCAGGACCAGCATCTGGATGCCCAAGTGCTGGATGCAGCTCTTCTGGCACTTGCTCACAGAACAGCCTGACGTGTACTGTTCCCTCTCCCACTTGAGACTGCCTCCTGCTCTTCTCCTTCTCTCCCCTTCAAGCACCATGCCTGCCTGCATCCACCTGAAAGTGGTTAGCTTTTTCCTTTTGCCTTTACTCAGAGTTAGGGTTGAATGCTTGAGAGATGGATTTCTAGTTTGGACTTGGCTATTTATTAAATCTTATTTATAGTACAGAGAGTATTGCAACACTTCTAGCTATCAAGCCAAAAGTAAGCAAAAATTGAGATAGATCTAGCTAGTTACAAGGTCTTTTAAAGCCTAACTGTCCAATTAAAAGCTAGTATCTATATTATTTATACTTTTGACCCGATAACTAAACACCTGTGACCCGCACTGCAGTATTGTCTATCCAACCAAAAACTACTACTTGAAATCCTGAAGAAGAAGGAACAAGAAGGAAGAAAGAGACAATGCCCAAGAATGTCCATCTTGTCCCACACCTATTACTATATGCTAAAACCCTTAAACTCCAAACCCCTCACCATGTGGTATTACACATTGATATTCAAACTACAGACTAGTGATTTTAACTCTATCACTCAAATTTGGAAGCCCTCTCCAAGGCCTCAGGTCAAAAGCAGTGTTCTTTTGAGGGTCAGTGTCAGAAAGCACAGAAAGTTTAAAACTCCCAGGCTTTGGGATTCCAACATCCACCAAAGGTCATCCTTCCCTTCCTGAAACCACACAGCCTCCAGTGAGGTATTTCACTTCCTCCCAGGAGCACAGCCAGTCTCCAGAGCTCAGCACAGTTGGGACAACTCAGAAGATTCTTGGGCTGCTTTACTGGCCCTGCAACAGCACAGGCAGGGCTGGAAACATGGCCCAGAGCATGGTACCACTCATCTTAGGATGCTGTGCAATAAAACCACCAGAAATCTTCTCAGTTTCATGGTCAGAAAGAAACTCTGGCTGAGCAAAGTGCACTGACTTCCTGTGCTCTGCAGATGGCTACTGGTGTCAGTATCAATCTGTGTTGTATTGAAAACTTTATCACTAGGCACTGGACCCTGAGATGTGCTGCTCTAGGAAATGCAGCCCTGAAGAGGAAAATGGGTGAACTGTGTAAAGAAACAGATCAGACCTGCCAGAATCTATAACCATGTCAAAAGGATCCTGGCCCTTAAGATGTTCTGTAGCAAACAGCCTGCCCTTGACTGCAGATTCAAACACTTCAGAAGCCTTCAAGCAAGCCAGAAATGCTTTTAATAATGTACACAACCTGAGCTTCCTCCAGCCAAATACTAAAAGTCTATAGATCTTTCAACAAATTAAAAACATGGAGACATCAAACAATTGTTATGTGCAATTCCCCCAAGCCTTGCTCTCCTCACAGCTCTTTTGCATCAGCCTCAGCTTCAATATGATCCAAGGCCTAAGAGAACAGGGAATGACCTCCTGTTAGATCTTCCAACATGCAGCATGAAGGTTTGAAACAAACCTTAGAGAACTGCACTTAAGTCTGTGTAGAGTGAGCAGGCTGAATTGCACTTTAAGTTGATAAAACCCAGCATCCTACACAATAGGGGAACACAGATGACTGCCTGCAGGAGGCTCTCTCTCTCTCACAAGCTCCCACAGCACATGTGGGTAGCTAGGGGCTTCCAGCAGCTTGATGAAGTTCACAGCCCTTTCATTCAAAGGCCTGTTTTTTTGTAGGGCACCTGTCCTACATTGTCACCCTCTGACAAATGCAGAGCAAGCTCATGCCTCAGGACAAGTGTCCCACCTTCCTCCCCCCACCCACCTGCCCGGAAATTTAAGACCTGACATGGAAGAGTCAGATTTAAATGAGCTGGCTTGAATCCTGCCCACACCTGCCTGCAGCTGTGCCATCAGCTCAGGCAGGCCCATGATCTGCTGGGCAGCTGGGAGCTGCCCTGAGGTAGGGAACACAGCCAGAGCCCACTGCCTTAAAAACACCTGGGCCAAGAGAGAGGTACCATTCTGGCAGTGTGGACATTGAGCTAAGTGACCTTGACTATGCTGCTGGAAGAAATTCCCTATCACATTGCCACCAGCTTCTTGTAGATGCTGAGAAGCTATTTAATTTTGTCACTCAGTGTTTAATTAAACACTAATCTCCATAGGATAGAGTTTATTGCTTGTGGCTTATCACAGCATCTGTGGTATTATATAGAAACATCAACATCTCCAAAGTAATACCTGTCAGCAAGCCTGCCTCCCTTCCCAAGGCACATATTCAAATCTTCCAGAACTTTAACAACAATCACTGTCTAGAACAGGGGTATTACAGTAAGTGCATCCAGGCTGTTGATCACAAACAATTCAGGAACATGACTGCTTTTCTGTCAAGTGATTCAGAGCAGCTGACAGAGAAATCCCAGTGGCTTTACACTAACTGTGGAAGGACATGCCATAGCTGAGCTGACAAAGTCAGATAGAGGTGGCCAGCTGGGACAGTTACCTGAGCAGAATATTTTTGAACAAATTTGGATTGCAAAGTAATTTGCAGCAGATCAGCACTTTAAATCACAGGGTAAGTGCAGTTAAAATATGATATTAGAAGCTTTAAACTGAAGTTTACCACCCTGTGAAACTTTATGGAGAAGCTGAAAAGCAGATGGTTTACTCAGCTCTAAAGCTAACTGAAAAGGATAAACAAAGCAAAACCATGGAAAGTCTAGAAGCCTAAATACTTTTTCCTTCTTTTGACATAACTGGTCCTTCCCTCCACTTACTACAATGTCACCTTTCCACAGCAGGCTTGTAGTACAGCATCATCCAATTTTTGAAAAACATCACACCTGAACAGGAGGTTTGCATCCACCTCTAATGCCACCAGAAGGATATAGGGTGTATTTCTATTTCAGCATGGAGTCAGCACCCAGAGAGATTAGACAAGTCTGCTGGAGAGCAGAACTTGGTCTTTACTAACTGCACAAATTTTCCTTTTCTCGCCACACACACTAACCCCAGCTAGTTGGGGATTAACTCCAACTACTGTTAATCTTACACCAAGGCTGAAGAAACAATCAGTATTTTATAACATCTGAAAGAGCCTTCTTGCAATATCTGTAATAAATGCTGCTTAGTGCAATGCAATTAGCACCAGCAGCAGCCCAATGAAAAAAAGAGCAATACAGGCAGGGTTGCTGTGCAGAATGTGTCTTAGGAATAACATATACAAACTACATATATTAAAAAAATTATATTAGGAGTCAACCAAAGTCCTGGATCAGGATGTCAGCTCTAAGAGGCAGTACCACATTCCCTACTTCCCAGAAAACACCTGCTAATTCTGCAGCTGTGCAGGGTGGGTTTGGACAGCACTAGTCTGCAAAGTGCTGTGCCCTCATTCAATGATCTCAGTACATCATAAGAGTAGACTCACACACTCTGAGACTGTGTTTTGCTTTTGTTTTGATTCATTAGTTAAAGAGGCACCCATCTCAATTAAGCTGATTAACACCCATTAAGTCTGCCTGCTCTGTTTTCACGTGATTTTCATTGTCACTTTTCTAACTGAGAAGGAAAAGCTCAGCTCCCAGAATCAAAGAGAACTTACAAAAAATGCCTACACAGAGCAAGACAATCTAGTCCAGGCAAGTCTAATCAAAGCAAGGAGAAGGCTTCTGCTTATGCTGCTGCCTCTGCTAAGATTTCAGTGGTCAAATGAATTAAGAGCCTTGCCAGGGAAGAATTATTCACTTCATAGCTATTTTGTAAAAATGCCATGTTTTACTGTCACTATTATGTTAAGAATAGATAATTTTCAAGCCCAGTGTTCTCTTCCAACACACTGTCAATTTGTAGAGTGCACTGTAGGCCTTGTGAGTGTCACAGCTGTGATGCTGCAGAATAAGAAGCTGGTCTGTGAAATCCTCCCAGCTTGTACCTATTTTGACAGAAACAGAACCTGGTCCTTCACCTCTCCCTCTTTATTACTGATAAGCCTTGCTTGCAGCATGTTCTTCAAAAGAGCTGCCATGTAGAAACACTGACATTTGGCAAGAGAAAGCTTCATCCAGAATCATGATTTCATTTGCATATGTCTGTAACTGAGATATCTGAACAACAGAGTTTGTCAAGTAAACATGAACAAAGCACGATTCAATAAACCCTGCCAGTTAATAACCAACATCTGTGACTTTCATAAATTAAGCACTACAATAGATCACAAGGAGTTAGCAAAAAGGGAATGCAAAAATGCTAAACTGCATGAAATAATACAGATAAATAACAATCAATAGTCTTACCATAGAGCAAGTCTCTGCTCAATTTCCTTGAGAAAACCAGTGTGAAATTTGTGCAAAGGTTCGAAGTTGGAGAAAATTAGATTTTTCAGTGTTTCAGGCATGCAATCCTCTTTACTCACTGCACTCTGAAACCACTACAAGGGAAAAAAGAAGCAAAACTATCAGTGGGTGAAATGCAGAAGGTATGATCATTTTCTGTCTTTATATACCTAACCCAAATACTCCTAACAGCTAAGCCAGCAAGAATCTTATTTAGTTGGCATTAGGAATACAACCCAGACAATCCCTGACACTCCTGTGTGCTGAACTGGTGCTCTTATCAGAGATCAGACCCTGCACAATTGAAAAAGGAACTCCTTTCCCTTTTGTCATCACTGATCAAATCTTGAAAACCCTTTTCAAACCCAAACTGGTTAGTCAATACAAACTGGATTTGCAAATGCTGGAGATGCAAGAGAAAGAGCATTATAATACTTGTAAACAACTCAGTAAAAGCAAAAAAAATATGCTCTGCATTTTCTTTTTGCCGAGTTCCATCTGAAATGCCTTTGGCAGGAGTTGGTTCAGTAAGAAGCACCCACGCCCATGCTGCTGTGTGCACACAGAGGACATCACCCTGCAAAGTGAGCAAGTGGAAGACACTGCTATCACAAAACAGGAGCAGCAGTGCCAGGCACTGTAAAGACTGAAACAGGCTCCTGCTCAGTCTCACTCCATATTCTCTTTATTTCACCCTAACAGACTTTGGGTGACATAAAACCATAGGAGCAGGCAGCTTGCCAAGGTAGTAATGCCTATTATCTTCAACATGGTAACAACTGCTCACTTTTCCTGCCCTAAGGAGTTCCAGCTATCTGTGGTTGACTTCCAGCAGTGCCTAGAAGGCTGTTGGGACCACAGAAGACTGTTAGAGCAACCTTGCTTGACATTGCATCAGCTGGAGCTGAGCCAGACCTGGGATAAAAGGAGATCCCCCCCAAACTTCCCTCTCCCCTGCTTTATCTCAGCACCAAGCAGAGCTAAAGCTGAAGCTCATCTACCAAGTCTCAAAATTCATGCACAGCAGTTGCTGCTTTTCCAACTATGTTGGCTACTGGTTCACTTTCAGTGGCCTCCTGGGCCAGTCATTTGTGGAGTGCAGCTGATACAACTGTATGCTAATCATTAGGCCCATCCCTCTTGCTGATGCAGCAAATTCAAATTTGCCTACCACAGAATGAAGGATGGTGTGGGAAACGGGCCTTAGCTCTGAAGAGCTACAGCATTTTGTTTCTGCAGCCACTGGGTGAAATATTAGATGAAAACAGCATATCTGCTGCTGAGACTGCAGCAATGACTGCAGAACTGTCCCACAGAACCTGGCTTCTTCTCTCAGCAGGCTGGCTTCCCACAAAGCAAGGGTAAGTAGCAGTGGGGCCACAGCTACCCTGCTGCCTGTAAAAACATGCTATATTGGCTCTGTCTAAGCTGGGGTCTGATCAGCTGCATCTGTCACATGGGATCCTGGAACAGACAAGAAGCTGAGGAGAAAGAGTGTCCCTGCTTCCCAATTGGTCCCAACACTCTCCCCTGAAGCATGTCCTCCTTACCACAACATTCAATGCAGGAGTGGGCAATGCACCTCACTGGGTGATTTAAGAGCTGAGAGGTCTGGAGCTGGCCAAAATGTCATGAAGGGGTTTGGATCCAGTGCCATTTCACAGAAAAAATGGTTATTTCAGACCAGATCTTGCACACATTATTCTTGGAAGTGAAACAAGACTGTTGCTGTGTGTGCAAAGATGGCAGCTACTTGCCTTGGTGATTTTAACAATCACACTCTGATCAAATGCTACAGATGAATGACTCATTTAACACACAGTTCGCTTTCTGAAAACTCAGAATCATTCAAATAGGTACTGCACAATTTTTCATGTTAAATGGAGGGCATTTAACATAGTAGAAAACATTTATATGTGCCTCCAAGGAGCTACTTCAGTTTTAAGAAAAGTCATTGAAAACCCACAGGCATTTTTAGTAATTATAACCACAAAGCATGAAAGCAAGAAAATATAACTGAAGTGTGTCCCAGGTTCCTCAACCTGATACAGTTTCTCAATGCATGCCACTAACCACAGAGCAAACCTCTACTCTCTGATCCTTGTGTTATTTCCTCCCTGGAGGAGCACTCCTGCACACAGCAAAGGGTATCTGCAGTGCAGAATACAAAAGCAGCAGGGAGCAGCTGGGATGTGAAATGGAGCAGATGAAATCCCCCCACTGAGTGAGGGCTCCACGTGCTCTGTGAGCAAGGCTCAAGCCAACATACCGACGTGATGACTTCGAGGTCCTTCAGGTACGTTCGCTCCGTGGTCGCCACTTCCTTAGCAATGAAGTAAGCTTTCTCAGTTGGGAACCTCTGCAAATTGCAAGCACATTAGGTTTTCCCTGCTTGTATGGAGGAAAAAACTGTAGGTAATAAATCACAGAGAGAGTTACAAACCAGTGACCCTTGCTTGTGGTTATGCTGTGACTCATGCTTGAATGTTCCTAAGCCCTGAAGCCCTAAAAACAATTCTTCCTTGCAAACACAAGAGAACAGGAACTTTCTATGGGTTTTTGAGAGACTTCTTTTTCTGCCAAGATGATTTCTACTGCTTTGGGGTGCTGATGTTCCTTTCAGTTTATTTCTAGAGCAGGATATATTGTGAAGTTCATGAAGAAATTCTTTGCAGGCTAAATGACCATTTGAATAGAGTGTCAAATTTGACAAAATCACAGAAATTTGTGTCTGATTATTGTGTTTCATCATCAGGATGGTAATCCACAGGAAAAATACTTCCCAAAATATTCAAACCTGTAAGACTTTCTTGGCTGGACAGCCTAACAGTGGGAGAGGGGAAGGATTTTAGATTAGGCTACAGATTTAAAATTTCTGAATTCTGAAGAGCCAAAGGAACCCAGCTGACCTTCCTCTGTGTCACTTGGGAAGCAAAAATTAAGAAAAAACCACATCCATAGATATTTTTCCTTTGTTTCCTCCCTGAAGGCAAATGATGCAGTGGAAACACTGTGAATGCCCTGCAAAGGGAGTCTGTGTGGGCATTTCCCAGTCAGAATGCACCCCCATCATCAGCTGGTGTACACAATCACTGGCTGCTCTACCTTAGACTGACACAGAGTCCTGACTCCATTAACTTATTCTCAGATTTTCTTCTTCTCAAATTTCTTTCACACATCTTGCTATCTATGCACAGCAGGAAAAGAGATCTTCCTTACACGAACTCCCACTTTTCAGCAAAGCCATCAGAGTTTCTTTCTCCCTCCTGAGATGTTCCAGGCTGAGGAGAAAAATCTGGCCACAGAAGGAGAAAAGGAAGACCCTCTCACCCAGCAGCAGAGGAGGGATGAGCCAGCAGGCACCCAGAACACCCTGGCTCAGACAAACACTTTATCTTCAGAAAGCAGTTTTGGATGTGATGCTCCCTTACGCTTTTGCTGCGATGATGGACCTGAGCCAATACTCCCAGCTGAATGCTGCAGGCTGTGGCTCAAAGAGAGCATTTTCTACTCCCACAACCAGATGCTCCCAGTGGTGCTCCCAGCAGAGACAGACTGGAGAGCCTGGGTTGGATACTCCCACAACAGGCTCAACACTGCTCCTTTTCTTTCTGTCACCTGGAAATTTTCTCTCCAGTAAGACAATGAAGCTGACTGTTTTGTTGCAACAAAACTCCACTCCTTAAAAGCAAGATAGATTTATAGGAGACCCTGTCCAAACAACGGGAACGACCCAGATTTACCACAACATATCAGAGAGAAGAGAGACAGGGCCAACTTCATTCACCTTACCTTTCTTTTGACCTCTTCCTCATCATCAGCCCTGATGCATGACGGGTCATTCAGCAAAGGGCTGACCAAGGGAGATGACTGCTTGGCATCAGGGCTCAAGTTTGGAGATAAAGTCATATTTGCCACTGATGGTCCTCCTTGGGAATTGATGGAAAGCTCTGAAAGGTGAGGGCTGCCAGTCAGAGAACCTGCTAAGAAAAATGATAGAAGAGAAATCAATTAGGACAAGCTTTCTCAAGAAAATACCGCAAGGAGTTACAATCTTAAATTGCAGCATGTGAAGTTATGCTACAAGACATATCCAAATGGCCTTGAAGCCAGAGGAACTGCATCCACTTGCTTTCACCATGGGACTGGTTAAGTGTCTTTTAGCTGATAAAACTGGCTGAAATTACTATCTCTGTAGGGAAGGGATCAAGGCACAGATGACTGAGCTGCAGCTCTTTACTGTGAGAGTGGTGAGGCACTAGAACAGCTTGCTAAGGGAAGCTGTGGCTGTCCCATCCCTGGCAGTGCTGAAGGCCAGGCTGGATGGAGCTCTGAAAAACCTGGTCTAGTGAAAGGTTTTCCTGCCCATGGCAGGGGGGTTGGAGCTACGTGGTCTTTAAGGTCCCTTCCAACCCAGGCCACTCTATGATTCTAAACATCAACTTAATATAAAAACTGTCATCATTGTAATCCACTCTATAGAAGAGAATAAATACAACAATACAGGAATCGTTCCAGGAATGCCATTCTTTCCAGCAAAGTAGAACTTCAAACACTCAAATCAGTATTTGATAGGGAACTACAGGACACAAGTTAGTACAAATTTATCTAGTTGAAGTCTAGAGAAAAAGGGTGACTTTCTACAGAAGTGTTGCTGCTAAGATCAGTCAGATCTAATGTGAAGGGAGAAAACTACTAGTTCCCCAATTTCTACACACAACACGAGTATGAATATTATACCTTGTAAGTCTTTCCATGCTCCTCTGATTGTTTGGGATGGAAATGCTAGCATTACATTTACATAAGAAAAGCAAATACTTTTAATGCAGAAAGCATGACAATTTCAGATTTTCACAGATATAAAGTCCCGTTTCATTTTGGATTAAAAATATTAAAGAATTAGACAATTAATTACACTTCCATGGATTCATATACACTACATTTAATTACTAAAATTAGCATTTTGTCTTCTGGGAGGCAGCCAGATTAATGACTGCACAGAAAGGAAGTTTGCCAAAAATGCCCAGTTTTCTCCCAGTTATCCATTTCCTCCATACATCTGAAAATCTAACCTGTTTTAGAAGAAGAATCTGTCATGTGGAAGAACATTTACAGTCTGTGCCATTTTGGCATCATATATTAAAATCCAACAACAAAAAAAAAATGACAAGCTCTTGACTACCATAGCTAACAGGCAGTCTAAGATTAAAGGAAAACACATACATGGCAGTGTATAATTAGGGTCAAATACAATTTACTATCATGTGATTATGTCCTCCCTAAATTATGATAGATAAATGTTCCTGTTGCTAAAAAACACAGCTGAAATACTCCAATAAATATAATATAAAATAAATATAATTAGGCCAGTAGTAAAACCTATTTATTTTCTGGAAGAACTCAAGATTTATTGCTAGAACATGAATGTTTTCCAGTTCCAAACCAGTTCATGTTTATAAATTATTCCTTTGAAAAGAGAAGGAAAAACAGCACAGTTATCAGTTTACGTAATCATGACAGTTATGTAGCCTATTATAAATCAAAGTCAAAGCAGCATTTGTCTGGAATAAAGGTCTGTATTATTACAGCTAGCAAGAAAGGATTTACCAACAGTTTCACACTAAATCAATGTTCAGTGAAATTTGAGAAAATGCCACAGCTTGTTACACAAATGTCAATTTTATTGACACTAGCACACAACTGTATACAGTATTTTCCAAAGAAATGGAATTAATCATTGAGAAATAGTGAAACAGATTAATAGCAAGGTTGTAAGGTTAAAAGTACTTAACTACATTACAAAAGACATAAGAAAAGTGATATCACCTCAAATGTGGAAACAAAGAGATTCTGGCACTATGCCTGTCATACGACAGCGAATAAATGATTTGCACCTCTGTGAGAAGTTCACAGCATTGTAGTCTAGAAGTTAAATAGCACCTATCTGTGATAGATAGATAGAGATATATTAACATATCTACCTACCTACCTACAATCCTAGATCTAAGTTCTGATGTACTGTAACTTTTATCAGTACAACTCAAGTATTTCAAACTACAAAATACCAAAAGGACAATGAATTACAAAGACACCCTATCTTACAGCTGGAAGACATTAACCTGTGAAAAGTATTACGGGAAATATCACAAAGAACGTGCCTGGTGGCTCACAGCACTGCTTATGCACCCGACTGATAAAAGACTTTGCGTGTCAACGCATCACTGACATTCTCAAAGTTATTTTGCAGCAAGCTGACATGCTGCATCTTCCCTTTTGGTACCAATGTGGGCGTGAGCAGTGACCAAACCCAACCACCACCACCACCACTTACAAGCAAGAGCTCAGTCAGACCCCACCTGCCAATACACTGAACAAGTGAAAACTGAAACTAGTTATAAGAAAGTGGCTGCATCACAAAATGCCTCAAAATGCTCTTACATTAGTACATTCTGGGGCCCAATTGCAACCAACACAGCCATAGATACCAACACACTTGATGTTGCTCTGGGAAATACAGGAAACAAGTTTGTTTTGATGTGAAAAAGTCAGTAAGCCATGAAGAAATTAAAATGGAGGTTCTTCCCTCCCCCATCACCAATCAATCAGTGTCATGCTGATGGGTCATGGCAGCGCTGCAAAGCAACTTTCTCTTTTTCACAGAGGTGAGGAATAAATAACCTGAATTAACAAAGTGTTTCATCTGATCTCTTGCCACAGAAGAGTATATTCATACAGGCTCTACTCATCAACTACATACTGCAAAATATAAACAGAAGTGAGAAGACCAATCCTATTTACAAGTTACTGAAATCCCTTACAATTCACCCTAAATGATTAATGGATTGACGCGCAATTATTAGCATGTCATTTGACAGACAGCAAATGCTACTGCACACTGGAGGCCTAAATGGTTTGCAGCTAGTAACATGGAATTGTCTTTGCTCGTACTTCAAGTGATTTTTATTTAGATTCAGAATTGGGCCATCTTTCAAATTTAATGGAGTCAGCTGTATACACACAAATCAAGAGAAAATACAAAAGAATGTTTATCTGAGGATTATTTAAGTATATACTAAAATTGCAACCTTGGAGGAAGGGGTAGGAATGTACTTCAATTATTTTCTAAACATGGGTTTAAGGAGAGAAACCAACACTGATTGATGACAGTGGCAAATAATGAGAATGCACTTTACCATGGCATGCCAGATTGACTCATAAATGCCAAAATATCTGGGGTGGTTCTTAGTTCCACTGAGCCAGTCTACTCTCCTGACACCAGAGAAAAAAGTTGCACTAGGGAAGGTGACAAAAGAAGCAAAATTTGATTGAAATCTAACTTAGGGGGAAAAAATCTATGAAATGACAATGGCATTTCACATGGCCACAGGACATGGAAGTATGGATTATCTTCCTGGCTTTCCACGTGTCTCAAATCGCTCCCCACCAACATACGTATTCCATGTGCTACACAAAAAGAAGCCAGCAGCTAGAATCAAATACTTAATAGCTATACCTTTGTCAAAATACACATCAGTTGCTTGCTGCAATTTGGTGGTAGGAAGGCACAGAGTGCTGGCAAGCTGTGGGTGCCCTGCCAGAGAGGGACAGGCTGGGCTCTGCTCTTGGCTGCCAGACGTGACCCATCCCACTCATTTACCTGCTTTACTCTTGGCTCCTGTCACATACAGCTGTGAACTCCTGGGGGCTGAGGGTGGTGCCTATGGAGTGCTGGGCTGAGTGACACTGCTTTAAACATGGCTCATAGCAAAGGAAAAACAGTTAAAATCAGTATTTTCCAGATGAGGAAGGAACTGTCTCCCAGAGATCAATTCATATCATAGGTGACCTGAACTGCCTGCTGCCCCTTTG
The DNA here is from genome assembly GCA_026413545.1 of Cichladusa arquata. NCBI lineage: Eukaryota > Metazoa > Chordata > Aves > Passeriformes > Muscicapidae > Cichladusa > Cichladusa arquata. The sequence goes on from JAOTQP010000001.1 coordinate 39,790,690, forward strand.
TTGACTACATAGGCAGCACAAGATGACTTGAAATACCTGGTTAGAAATTAACTTAACAGAGGAGCTCCCCTCTTTGTGAGGGAGACAAATAGGACTCAGCATATGCTGAAGATACTCCTCCTCCATTCCTTTTCTCCTGAATCTGCAGAATAACAAACTCAGGCCATTTAGTATTCTGCATCTGCCTCAAAAGGAACAGTTCCCATTCATACACACTGTTTTTTAGTAGAGAGGAAGAGCACAACAGTGTTAAGATGCCCATGGGAATGTGCCTTTTCTGTGGAGTACCAAGAAGTGAAAATGACTTAATAATGGAAACTGAGAGAAAACATCAACCATTATTAAATGTGACTGAAATTCTGCTGGAAAACTTCATGTACCGCTTAAGATCTCATCAAGTCAACTCTTAAGAGTTTTATTATTCTCAAGGTTGTTATTATTATTAGAAACGAAAAACATGTTAAGAGCCAGAAAAGCACCTTTCTCAATACCTAGAATGTTTCAGGGCTTATCTTCTCTTACTCTTGCTCCATGGCCTGCTCTGCAGCCAGGGGAGGCCTGTGACATCCACATCCCAGTTACTCAGCTTTAATGTCAGATCAGTGTTTTCTAAACTCCGGTCTGCCATAGGAAAGCCAGGCTGTTTCCCCTTTCTCCCTGGCACTACTGAGCATATCACTTATGAAAGCTCTTTAATAAGAAAGTATCTGACAGACCTGCCACTGCTGTGGCCACACAGCCTAATTTTCCATTTTCACAGTGGTTGCACAGCTGTAACGTGTATCTGAATATTTTGGTCAGAGAAGATGCATAGTACAAAATGGCATGGGGGAGAGACAGCACCAGATGAAGCAGCAGGAGTTTTCATATGCACTTCACCAATCACTAAAGTACCTTAGACTGAAGAAGAGTTTAATAATGCCATCCATCCCTTCTCTCTCCAGCTGTGAACCAGGCACAGTCATGCTGCTGAAGACTTATGGAATGGAGATTCTGCTCTGTTCTCCCTCAACATAAGAATAAAAAAGTCCTACTGACTTCCACAAAAGCTTGAGGGGAACCAGTTCATCAAGCTGCACTTCTCTTCCCCACTACATGAATCAAGCTGAAGCAGTGGCTACAGTTAGTTAGTTTGAAAAGTAGTTACACAACAGCCATAAATTCATGTACAAACATCCCTGAATGCAGTACCAAAAATTTTGAGGAGGAACAGGAATTAAAAACAAACTTGTGAAGAAATCCAATGTCACACATGACCACTAACACTGCCTGGATTGAAGAGGAACTTGACAGGAAGAAAAATTCAGTTCGATTTCACAGCTTCAAAATGCACGCCTGTGGCAGTGAGCAGAATTTGGGAAAATGGTGCACCTTCTCAATGAACCAATTTCCTCACATTTAGGACAAAGCATCAGCCAGCAATTGGACAGAACAATTAAACCAGTGACAGTTTTACAGCAAAATACCAGTTAGAATGAGTAAAAGCCTTCAGGTACAGGTGAAACTAAAAATAATAATAAAAAAATTAATTCCATGCATACACAGTTAAATGGCTTGACATGCTTATAGTCTCATCAAGCTTGGTGTTGGTTTAGTAGCCAGCAACCTCTCCAGCTGGTAAAGGTCCATGCTTTATTGGTGTACTGCAGAATTAGACAGCGGTGAGTGTGAAATCAGACAGTAACTGCTGCTGGCCTACATCAGGGTCTACTCACATCTTAAGAACAAAGGGTGAGCATCACAGTCTGGGGAGAATACAAGGTCACTGGGCATCAGTCCTTTGTCTAGCCTTGATCTCTCCAGACAGAAATAGAGCAACCTATAGAAGGTTTTGCTGTTGTACCCAGGGTTAGGGTTAGTTTGCCTTTGTTTGCCTTTAAACCAAGATGACACAGTGCTACAGCAGAAGTGGAAGCCTTCAGCCCCCATGTAAGCTTATGCCACAGATACTGTCCATTCCAACAAGGACTGCAGTGATCCTGCTCACGAGCCAGGGCAGAGCCCTGATTGCTGGTGCAGCCTTCATGAGGAATGAAGGGCAATCTGACTGTGCTCAATGGAGCCCAAATGCCTGGAAAAGACACCTACTCCCCGTGCTTCCTTCTGCTTTTTTACCCCAACCATGGTGTGATTTCTCAGCCTGAGAGTCACAACCTGGAGAGGGTTTTCATTAATTCTGAGGTGAGGAGTGCTCCGTGAGGCAGGATCACTAACAGGGGGAATTAGGTACTCCCAATACAAAATAGGCATTTCTGCAGTAAAAGGACATTGAGACAGTGCTTCAAACAAGGAACAGAAGATATACCATGCTTTGAGGATAGACAGAACATTGAAAAGGCTTTTTCTCCCAGAGAGGTACATGCTGACAAAACAGTGCATACAATGAAACAAAAAATGTTTCTCTTTAAAAGGTATTAAACAAATGACAAAAATGAGAATGAAGTTTCCCAGCACTGCCAATTTTAAAAATTAATTTTTACTATTGAGATTTATTTTTTAAAAAATCTATGCATGTGCACACACAGAATTCAGGAAAGGGTTGGTAAGTGAAACACTGTCAAGCTTATGAATTTTTGTTAGTGGGCCCAGGTGATTTTTTTTAGCAGGAAAAGGGAAATATAAGGATTCAGCTAATCAAATATTTTTAAGTGCCTCATGGAAAAGCAACAGGCATGAGTTCTAACATTCTCTGAACTGAACAGAAAGAACTACCTCTGATCTTGCTGAAAATCATCAAGGCAAAAGCCTATTCACTTCTCAAAACAAGATTTGCAGCATTTTAAAGAAAGCACCTAATCTAATTTTAACAAGCTTGAAAGCTCTTGAATCAGAAAGCATTCATTTTCCTTCAACCTTCCATGCTCAGTCAGTGAAAGCTGTATCATTACTGCCTTTAGACTTGATTTTTATCAGTGTGAACTGTAGATTTTTATGGTTCTCAGGGGCCAAAACTTAAAAAAAAAAAAAAAAAAGAAAATTACATCTTAAACCACTAACCATTCTTGAGCAAACTATTTACCATTATGTCACACAAATTTATGATCCTAAGGTCTTTACTCCCTTCACTGTAATAACACCACTATTATTTACACACATACTTGTGAAAAACATGCCTGTGAATACATAGCCAGGCACACAGGCTTTCCAGTTCTCATAACATTTAAAAAAAAGTGCTCACTGCTTTTAATAACAAACAACATAAACCAAGCTACATGCTCTTTATAGAACACAGAATTAGAACAGAAGACAAAACATTCTGTAAAACTGCTACATGTCACCCAAACTAGAATTTTTGTTCATATGATGCCTTTGATTTTTAAGTAGAAATTCTGTATTTAAAAATATCAATGGCACCACACAGCCTAACCATAGGGAGGAACACAGAAGATATCTTTTCTTGGGATGCACATGTTGCACAACAATTATTTCCTTTACAAATATGTAACTTAAGATATGTGCCTTTGTCTAGGCATATTTCAGTAACTATAGAAACTACTGAAAAAGAAGAGAAAAGATTTTGCTAATGTCAGTTTCCTAGGATTTAAATTTCCTTCCTTTCTAGAACCTGATAGAAAAGGCAAAAATTTTTCCTAATGCAGCTTGACTGAAACCAGAGTCCACTGCTGCTCATGTTTGAGAAAAGTTGCACACCAGTCTGAGCCTTGGGTCCTCATGATGTGAACACTGTGCATCTGCCACCCACCACCAGAAGACTCACAACCATGACCACCAAGCAGGAGACACCAACAAGAAATGGATTTCTGAGAAAAGGACTCGTCTCCTACCAATTGTGTCTGACAGCAGCTAACAGAAGAAAGGCCTATATATTAAAAATTGTTCCAGAAGGTTCAATTTCCCTCATATATTTAGGGTTTCTCTAGGGTTTTTTATGGAGAAGAGGATTGATCAATTCAATTAGGGAATTGAAGAGGAAAGAGATGAGCTAAAGTATACAGAAGTTGCCTTAAGAAACTACACTATTCAGAGAGAGAGACAAGCATTATTGGAAGACTAAAAGGAATTTTGGCTTACTTCAGCTTATTACATGCTTGAACAGAGAACCTCTTTCCTTCACATTCACTGCTCTCTCCAGCTGGTGACAACCATGCTGCTGAATGACAGGGATTCTCCAGTGATCCACATGTCTGTGCACAAGGCTGTGACACCCAACTTCCTCAAACGTGTGGAAGTGAGGAAGAATTTGGATTGTAATTTGTTTTTCATCATTAGAAGTTAAATTGCAGCAATTAAAATCTCATTCTAAAGTCACCTCTGACAGTAGTCTAACGGCTCATTAAGACAAATGAGATTAGTTAAGCAAACACAAAATTTGACAGAATTTATAGGTCATGCAGCCTTTTTTTTCTTTTGAAGAACTGTTCTAGAAATAGCCACAGCTCACGCTAATTGCATAACTGCAATTCAAAAAACTGCAGATCTGAATCACTGGTTTTACCAAAATTCAAAACTGGGTCTGCTTCACCACTTTAAATGATCAGTGTAATTCTAGCTCTCTGAGTACCCTATAAAACTACTGGGACTTTAAACTGTCAGAAAAATAGTGGGAAGCACATTATGCCAAAGGGAACTGCACATAAACAGGGCTAGATATTTTTTGTGTGCTTAAGATGCTTTCTATTCATCTCTTTTCCTTGTCCTCCTGGAACTCCCCAGAAGAAACTTCTGTGATTACAGAGACTATGTTTATGTGTCTATTGTGGGACTGAAGAGGACGGATTTTAAAACATCTCTGCTTCTTATGGAAGAAAAAGAGGGCCTATAAACAGCTTTTAGATCTGTCTTGCCCATTTTCTATTCGACTTTCTCTGGTCACCACCAAGTACTTGCACGTACAGATAGAGAGGTCAGAACAGAAACTTCTGGCATGAATGCTCTTGCTTCAGAATGAACAGAGCTGCTTCAACTAATAAAAGCCTCACTGTGAACAAAAACCTGTCCTACAAATATCCAGGGGAGAAAATACAGGTCCTGAAGCAGTCTGGTCTAGTAACACTAGTCCCATTTAGTGAACTATTTCACAAACCACTGTTTTTTCACTTTTTACTGAGTTCTACTGATTACATTCAACATTACCAATGCTGCTCTGCGGAGAAAATTCTTTCTAGTTTTGCATGCCCTTTAATATTGAAGAAAACTAATAGACTGATATGATTTTTCAAACTACTGACTACTAACGCTCATCTGCCTGTAACTCAGCTCTGTGTAGCTCACATAAAGTAAATGCAAATATAGCCAACCTAAAAACTTTCAGTTACGTGTTCATATTTTTCACCTACGGGAGTTTCTCTTCCAGTTTGATATAATTTGTATTTGGCGTGCACTGCACTGGGGTGGTGCCTGTTAGGCAGGCTCTGAGCCAGGGGTGAAATGGCAGAACTTGGTGCAAATCATCTTCAGAGAACATTCCTCTCTGTCATGCACAAGGAGGGGATATGGACTTAAACCAAAAACAGTGCAGTCTAGGCCATTCAGATATCAATTATTCAAAGCTCCATACCTGGAATATCCTATGTAGTTCTTGGCTCCTACAACAACTTGCCACTCTCCATCTCTCCTTCACCTATTTATCAACAAATTTATTATCTTATGTCACTGAGGAAAACTAGATTCTAGGAAAGGTTGCCATGAAAAAAAAATTTCAGAAGATCCCAAGAGGATATCACAAGTTTGAGCTGCTGCTGAGTAGGAGAGAACTTAAAACTGTCCCAACATGACCTTTCTACTGTCATTGTAGAGGATGGCTGAATGTGGTCAAGTAGCTGGAATAGCAAAGAATGATTCAGAGGGCCTTTTATCCAGAGATTACCCAGATCTGCCTGTTATTATGGACAAACCCCTAACTGCTTTTGCAACTTGTCTTCTTATTTACCCAACTACATGGACAAGAGGCTTCTTCCACATGCTCTGGAAAGATGGGAGATGAGTGATTCAGGAATGCACAGCTCAGACGGGACACAGCTGCTCAGTCTTGCTGGGATTCAGCTGCCTCATTTGTACTGACTGCCTAAGGATATCCGGGCACTTGATGAGTATGGGACTGAAAGTTCATTATTGACAACAAAAATTTTGAAATGGTGAATCAAAAGTAGCATCAGCCACACTCCACAATCTACTGGAATTGGTGGCAGAATCTGTTAGTTACCCTGTCTGTAACGAACTGCTATACTTGAGACAAAGGTTTGCTTAGATCACTGCTGTTGTCCAGTGTATTCAGATTAATAAATGTTTGCAACAGTGAACTAGAACTGACAAGCTCCTCTTACCATAAGCACTTTGTGAGCCAGGAGAAGAATTACTCCATCTCATCTCATTTGCAGTCTTGCCCTAAAGGTTTTTGTTCTTTTCTGCAAGGTTCCTTTTGATTGTCCCACAGAAGCAAATTCCCAGATGAATTCTAAGGGGCCTGATCCTGTTTGGAAATGTCGGTTTAAAACTCCTTTTTCACTTTGCCATTCTTGGCAAGGGCTCACACATGAACCACATGTCTGGTGGAGGAATTTGGCCCACGGACTGCTTTAATTACAACCTTGTCTGCTGATATTAAATGGAGCTTCACTGGCATTAGAATGCTGCAGAAGTAATTAATCCTAAATGAAATTATTTCCTATGTAATTTATAAACTTCACTTCTTCTAACTAGAAGAATTCAGAGTGTTAAAACAACAACTACTTAAATTCAAATCTGAAAAAATGCCAGAAGACAGAAAACTCCTTATATTGCATTTCTGAGGATAATATTGAAGTGGGAAAAGAAAAGCTGTTGAGATACTTTATTAGCAACTAGGCTAACTCCAGCTACCCAGTGGGTCTGTTCTTAAAAAGTTATGAATTCTGTATCTTTGTAGGCATATGAGGGAAGAATCAGGCCTGGAAACAGTATCTGAAAGGATGCAAAACAGCAAACACAACTTATAGAATTTTATATTCACTTAAATCCAAAGAACATGAAATCTATTCACTTTTTTTTAAGTAGTAGAAATGACTGCAAATCCTTTTGTTAAAAATCCATTACTTGAACTTTAATTTTACTGGCTAATGAGCCAATTAATTTATCTGTCCAAATTGCTATTACTTTACTTTATGCCTACTGGTACATTTTCTGCACAGGCAATAAAAAATAAATCAGAAGGAGAGTCATGCACCCACTTCCCCATGCTCACACTATCTGCTGATGTGAGCTTCAACTACTTGTATAAGTATATTTCATCTTACATATTCTGAACTTCAAGGCAATTATTTTACAGCTATTCTAAATCCAAAACACAAACCATCCTCCTTTAGAATCATATACAAGCAATTATCAATCTCACTGTTTGTAGACTCATGCTTTTAACTACAGGAATAAATGAGAGTATTCCCTGTCCTCAAAATATGAGTATCTACAGAGATGCTTTATATCATTCCTGTTCAGGAATGAGGTATCTAATCTCTAAGAAAACCAACACACTAAAAGAGATGAGAGACTTAATACTTATATTTACACAAAGACATATTTTACTTTCAAAACAGTAAAGTATATAACAACACAGGCCTAACTACTATAGGTATATTTTTAAATATCCTTCACTCAGATTAAACTCTGTTAAAGTGTGCATAGACCAAGGCATTAGAAAAATTAAAAAGACTTCTTATTTTATAATTTTTGTAAAACAATCTTCAAAACTTTATATTGTCTAAATTTACAAAGTCTTGTCACTTTTTCATCAGTACTTATGTGAATGGATTAATCATTGCTGCATGCATATACTGCATGATGCAGATCATTGGGAGTGACCTGCAGTTCAGTCAATGATGCTGTTCATCAGTTAAAATTCTGGGATTTATTTCCATTCTTCCACAAGAAAAATACACAAAAGTTAAAAATAAGGCCAATTACAAAGAGCACATTTTGTCTCCCAGCTCTAGTAACTGTAGGACACTTTCCATACAGAGGATCTTTTATCTCAATTTTCTTACTTTACTTGGAGAAAACTAACACCAGATTTTATTAGGATACCTTAATTCTCAATACTTTTAGCCTGTGAAAAGGAAGTATACACAGAATTAGTCTCTTTGTCCTTCTGCCTATATCCACTCTATGGATAGAGCAGAAGACAATCACCCTGGAAAATCACAGTTACTCCTATCATTCTATTGTCAGGGGATGAAAAATTTCTGAGGTGGCACTACTAAAGAAGTAGCCTATGACAGAGTAGTTGGATCCTGCACAGATAAAGATTTTTTTGTGATCAAAGCAAAAAATAAAACAGCCACCATCTCCAAACCACCCAACACAGAACTTTAATGTCTCTATAATAATTTCACTGAAAGTATAATTAAAAATTTTCTTCCAATATATCTCTATATTAAACTGATAAAGGATAGAAAGGATTGCCTTGCAAGTAATACTCATACCACTCTTCATTAGAGCTGTTTGATCAATTTTTTTTTCACTTGAATTGTGAACAATCCTGTTCTTTTTCTTGCCCAAGGAAGAGTTTGGAGTGTCAAAATCTCCATCACCAAATCGGCCTGTTGAACCCACTAAAGAAAAAGACAACACTGTCGTTTTTCTTGACAATACTGTCATTTTTCACATGCCTGATTTGTACCCTCATTTCATCAGATTATAAAATGAGTTATGAAGAAGAGTAGACCAGACACATTCTTGCTATGAAAAAATTTTCCAGCATATTTAAAGATTTCAACAAGTCCTGGTCTTGAGTATCAAACTGCCTGCATTTGGCCGCAAGTTTATTTTTTTTCTCCTAACTCTGTTGAGGCACTCTAGTAAGTTGCTCTCCTTATATGGGAGAGAAAAAGATTGCAATAGACATACAAAAGAGCAAAATGTACCTACTTGATTTGATTGTTTGTCAAAATAACTAGTCAAATATCAAAGCAGCTACAACATACACCTAAAACAAGACTTCACACAAAGAAGAGGTGAGTGTATAAAGTCTTACAGAGGTACCTATACCAGTAATAATTTTCCTCTCCTCCTGCCTCTCAGAGGAGATGCAAACTGCTAAGCATCACTGAGACTTATTATCGTGTTCTAGCATCCTTTCCCTCTGGTTGGTCTGTACAATGATAATGTCTGAAATAGCCCATGCACTGAAATTATCACCAGCCACTCATCATGGGCCCCAGGAGATGCAACCACCCCAGTGAGCAACCACAGTATCCCCTGGTCTCATACACTCTGGTGCCTAGCAGCTGAAGACCTGCACACCATCTTCATCACTGAGGCCGACAGACACATCCTCCTCTACCTCCTCATCAAGCTGAAGGCTTCCAAAGGAGTACTTATTTCTAGGCATGGGAGAGGAGCTCAGCACAACAGGGTTTCCAAACACCAGGGGGTGAGTGAAGGGATTAATGACTTCTGAATCAGAATCACTGGATTCCGTCCCACTGCTGGTGGAGCCCTCCATCATCTGGATTGCAGCCATGTGATCCATCATGCCACTGGCACGCAGGGACTGCATCACAGGGCTCTGTTTTGACTGTGCCCCAGCTGGCATGCCATTGGCCAGCATTTTGCCTTCTGGAGAGCCCATCTTAGCCACCCCACCTCCCTTGCAGTATCTCTCTGACCTATACTCCTGCCCAGGGGTTGAGGATATCTGGCTTAGGATAAAGGGATCTGTAACTGACTTATTGCAGAGGTTGTGGCTTTTCTGTGCACGAAGCCGTTGAGAACCTGGCGAGTACCTGCAGTACCCATGGCAGCTGGAGACATGGCTGTCCTCCTCCCCAGCCCTCGCCCTGCAGTCGTGCCCATTTTCTGAGACATAACCCTGAGAGCCAGTTCTGCTCAGGCTCATGTTAGGGCTTGACTCTTTGCTACTGGGAGGCAATGGAGTGGCCAGAGGACTACGGCTCCCCGGCCCCCTAAACATTTCATCAACCAGAGAGCTATGCCTTGGCATCCTGGGGCTTCCCCCAGGGTAGAAGGAGAGATCAGCTGTGTTATCATCAAGGTACTCTTCAGAGAGATACTGGGAAGACTTTAGAGAAGCTGAGGAATCCCTATATCTAGTTCTATTGCGATTTTCATCTCTGTAGTGAATATAGGCACCACTGGTCAAATCACCCTCATAATTGTCATTTGTTTGGGAATATGACCGGGTTATTTGTCCTCTGAGGAGATCATACTCGCTATCTACATCACTGCAGTCAATGAAAGGAATGGAGGTGCTGCTGCCATGAGCAGCCCTGGAAGCTGGACCTGTGCTTGGCTGCTGTGATTGAGGTCTGTTCTGCTGCATCCTATCCTTAGCAGGCTCCTCTTCTTCCTCCACTGTTGAGACCACTGCTCCATCCACCTTTCTGCCTTCCTTTGGACTCTTCTTCAAGGAAGGGCTCTTGTGCTGTCCAGTGTCTTCTGGTGAAGATTTCAACTCCTTCCCTTGCCGGCAGCTCTGCACTGCTGCAGCATCATTGCTGTCTCCATAGGCTCTAGCACTCTGGAAAGATAATAGAGGGAAGGCAAGGGGGAGACAAAGGGAAAGACAAAAGGGGAGGGAGGGTGGGAGGGGAGAGGTTTGGGAGGGATGGGAGCCAGAGGAAAAAGGCTGCATGTAATTGCGCTCCAGAATTTTGCATCTGCAGCAAAATAGGAGTCTCTTGGAAAGAAAAGAGGTAACCCAAGCCTCAAAACCAATTAGACTTTACAAAAAAAGAAGTTTCTGATCTTGAAGAACAGAAAAAAACATAGGCTAAATAAAGGAAGAGAAGGCAGACAATGTCGTGATAATGTAAAAAGGGGTATTTATGGTGTTTCCATGCTCTAAGGCAGCCACTAACACTCTAAGAACATCAATCTGTTCCCACTACTCCGAGAAGTTGGAGGAAAAGATAAAAAAATAAGGCAAATTCTGTGCAGCCTACTTAGAAACACTGAAAAAGTCATGTGTGGGCTTTTGAGCTACATTCACTCCCTGGAGCATACCTGCCACTGGTTCATAGGCTGGCTTTTCTGCACACATCTGCCCAGCAGAAATGCTCCAGCTACCTGAGCTTGTCTCAGCAACATTAAAATGCTACAAGCTATTTGAAATGGGTTCCATCTATAACAGAATTCTCTGAAGTTCCTAAATTTGCAGAAAGGCGAGAGCCTGTGAATATCAAAAGCAAGGGATGCATGGAAGGTGAAGATTCAGGTTCTTCAGTGCATTAACCTAGTAGCTTGCTCCTGACATTTTAAGCTCTACATAACATAAGGTTATGTGATCAAAGTTCATCTCCACAGACACAGATGAGCACAGAAAACACTGGCAAGTGGAGAAACCACAACAACTGAGTCAGGAAGATGAAGCTTCCTGACCTGTCTCCGCTGAAGGCTGTCCCAGGAGAGCCATCAGCCCATATGTCTGGGGTGTTTGGGATGCCAGCAACTGGAGAAACCAGAGCCAAAGAGTGCAAGAGGGTGAGGCCACTGGCTCTGTCTGTGCCTGTGGGAGTGCTGTTTTCTGTGTTTACATGTGTGGTTATATTCATGTACTGTATGTGTGCACTCACGTGGGTGCACAGTTAACACATACTCAGCCTTACTACCAGCTGGACCTGGGAACTTGCAGCTGCTACAGCCTCACCACTATTGGGCTTTTGGACTTGTGAACTCCCAGCACATAGCAGCTGTCAGCACAAGATGAATATATATGGTATCTACCAGAGATAATGGCTTAGAAGGCCAGAGGTGCAATTTTTCTGAGGAAATAATTGTTCTCCTCCCTGGTTAATACCTGGTTAATACTAACCTAACACCTTGAAACGTGCAACCAAGACCTCTCAGCAAAGTAATTACACTTCCCCCAGATGCAATAGCCAGCTACAACCAAGGACCCTGGCAGCAGCACTGAGGGTTGCAATTTTTCAGATGGTCATTAGTACAGCCCAGACAAGCTCATTATTTGTATCTGTCTGGTTGTCTGTAAGCAATGCTGCTTCACTTAGCAGAACCTAAAGCTTATGACACCCAGGGCTCCTTAGCTCCCAGTTAAATGATAAGCAAGCAGAAAACTATGCTCCTAGGGTTTCAAAACAGCAATCAGTGGAGGGTAATCTAACAAGAAATGTTTAAAAGGATTTCATTTCCAGGGTTTCATCAACATCACTGACTTGTTTTGGCACCTCTGTATGCTGTTCTGAAGGCTGTGCAGTCAGACTCCTGATGGAATGAATCTTGCTGTGTTTCCTGGAGATAAAAGGAAAATCACATAAAGAGCTATTTCAGGGGTTTTTTTTCTACAAACAGGAATCAAGAGACATGCCTCTTTTAAAACAAAACCTTTGAATAACAGCTTTTATAAATTTTGCTCCAAAACAGATTAACATTCCTCCTTTCTGCAAAATTTTAATGAGCTATGTTTTGCAAACATATCACTGCAAGAAAAGGGAGAAGCACTGAAGGAAAAATGGTCTATCAGGTAAGCATGAATCATAAGCAATGAACTATTGTCATGGTCTTCATGGCATTTTGGCCACTATTTTCAGCTCACCATGAGCATGATGAGTTCAGACAGAACTGGCTCTAGCAAGCCAGAAGACTTTCAGTTTCCCTGGAGACCTCTCCCTTGAGCTTGGCTTTACTTTTTCTTGCTTTCAGTTTTATTCTGAACTCATGAATATGAATATGTGAATATGTCTGTTCACATACATTAACCATATCCCAGCAAAGAGGGTGCAAATCAAATTGGGAGAAAGTTACCTGTCATAGTAGGATGTTCATTGCTAAAAAACAGATTGAAGACTACTGATTTTAAGTAAACCATAAGTTATGAAACTTCTGCCAAAACATTCAGGATCATGGGATATTACACGTGTGATAAACTGTCAAACAGCAGAGAAAGAATTTTTTCCTTGGACTAGTGCCAAGATCTCAGACTATAACTAACTGGAAATCATGACTTCTCTTAGATTATAACATATTAGGATAATAAATTTATTTCCTCTCACCTTTCAAACTGCACTTTTTTGTGCCCTCCTTCCTTAACATAGTCAAGAACTTGCTTCTGAGTCCGACCACTGGAAGAAAACCAGAGTTAAAGTATTTAATGCAATATACTACCTGGACATCATAAACCTGTATTTAGTTTGTGTATAAAGTCACAAAAACCAGAAAAGTATTTGTTACTATCAGCAGAAACTCATGTTACATCATACATCATACAGAAGAGGACCTGGTTAGATACACACAGATTTTTAGCATTTTGCATGTTACTTGCCTCTTTTTTTTTTTTTTTTTTTTTTATATGGAGCTAATTTTTTATGCCATTTAAGAATTGTTTAAATTCAGTCGTGTGGGCCCTATAGGGTACTACATTACTGGGAAGTCACTACAATGGAAAGTGAAACAGGGGTTAAGCTTTCCTCTCTATTAATTTTTGAATTAATATATTCTTGAATCCTTTTTAGTAGAATACCAGCCTTATCTGATATTGGTAAACCTTGGAACCAAGATGAAACTCCCTGACATGCACTTCATTCCTTGGTTGCTACTATAAAACACACCTCTTCTACAGAGATTTAGGCTGGAATCCCTTTCTTCCCTTCTGCTTCAGGGTGTGAAGTAGTGAGAAACTCCAGCACTGTCTACTGTGCAAAGCTATAAACTCCAAAGCAAACTGAAAGCAGCACAGGAAACCCACACCTCAAGAATGCTCAGCTGAGAGGCAAATTATTCCAATTCATTCGAAGTTTTCAGGGCCTGGAAAAGGCTACTGAATGTAGTAACACAGATCATAGTGAGTGGAGGATGAAGCCAAAACCTGCTTTCCAGATCCTGAGGTAAAATGAATGCACCTACAGTTCTCTATCTGCTTCAGACAGAAATGTAACAAGTTATAGCTTGTTTACCCAACATAGGTCCTTCCATCTTAGTTAATTTACTTTGCAGGTAGCAAACAAAGTGGGAAGAGAGTCAGGATGGCTATAGATATACCATGTTCTTGTGCAAGGCATCTAGAGTGCATCATTCATCTCAGCAAAGAGCATTTCTGGCTGTACAGCTTGTATCAGCTCCACAAACAAAATAAACTGTATGAATAAAAGGATTTCCCCCTGGCATACACAATGCAATATCTACAATGATACTTCTGCCAGAGTAATGAAAAAAAATCCCAAACAATAACCCAACTATTAAAAGCTTTTCTACAGGTCTAAGCCATTGCTTTCAACTGTACAAATATGGGTTTATCACAGGCACATGCAACAAAAATACAAATCTCAACTCTGACACATAGGAAACACCCCATACTAGGAGCAGAGGATTGAAAGAATTCTCAAAAATTGCCAGCTAGTGTTGCTTAGGACACAGGTGAATTTTCTTGTGCAAAACCAGCTGGACCCTATAAACTTTATATCTTACCTCGAGAAAGCTACTTTGCAACAGCTACTACAAAATTAAAGCAGAGTTTTCCCTCACAGTGTTCTCTGCACTATTCTGGCTGAGAAGATGCAATGGAAAACATAAAGGAGCAAACTACAATGTAAAAAGGGTGAGCTGAAAATAACAGGTTTAATCCTAGACCATTATGGATGTGATTTTGAAATGGAGAGGCAACAAAGGTGGAAAGAATGTATGTCTTACCTGAACCTAAATGAAGAACCTCTAGAAAAAAGAACAGGTTTAGGCTTTGGTTTAGGTTCCTCAAAAAGCCTGAAAAAGGCATGATGCTCCACACAGATCTTCCAGAAAGACTTGCAAAAATCTCGACTGGCCATAAGGAACTCCAGGGTGTCCTGGAATGAACTCTGAAAATTGGGATAGCAATTGCAACGTAAGCTGGTAAGCAACACAGATTAGAGAAATGCATTGACAAATCAGGTGCTACATTAAAAGGAAAAAGAAAAGGAAAAAAAAAAACCCAAAGCTTCTTCCCAACTCACTGGCTTTCAGGCTTAACAGGCCCTATCCTTCTAATGCTGAGACATCACTGGTCTGCCTGTCAGTATCAAAGCTATTGCTCAAACTTCCTTTTATTGACAAATATAACAGATAAAGCAGTGGTTTGAATGTTAATGAGAAGCTGATTATATGCTGTACCTTAAGAATTGATGATACGGTACCAGAGTTGCCACCAGAAGATGACTCTGGGACATTCTATCATGATTGATTCAGTTTACATATCCTTTGCCAGGACTGCTCACCTGGTTGATGTGCACAGTACCAACAGTGAACATAAGCAATTAAAATATTCATGAGGTGATAAAAACCATGTGTGATCTGTGAGTAGGAATTTACCAAATAACTGTTTGTCAACTTCATCAACTCCTAACAAGGACTTACATTCACATCAGGCCGTAGCTTGATAAGAAAACGTTTCCTCTTGAAGCTCAGCTTTCGAACCTTAGCCCAGTTGAAGGCATTGATCTTGGTATGACCCTACAGAGAACAAACCCAGCTGGGTTTAATCATTCCAGATCCAAATGGAAAAATCTAAACCACTAAAGATGCTTGTCATAAATTAATCATCTGTTCACTTAACTTGAAATGATGATATTTCTTATAACTCATCTTCTGATAATGCAAACCAAAAACATCTGGTGCAATGACTGAAGGCAGGCACTTATGCTTAAACTCTTGCAACACAGGACTAGTTACAGTGAAAATATCCAACCCAGTATCACTGCAAAAGACAGGGTGAACCCGATTTTGCTATCTTGTGCCACTATGCAGACTCAAGACTTTCTGCGGACTAAATCACTTTCCAAAGGTGCCTCACTCTATTTCCACCAGTGACAGAGAATGCAGGGAATCCAGACACGTCACCTCACTTTGATGAGGTAGATTTCCTCCCTCTTTTTATGTCTGCAGGGCAAAATAAATATTCCTTTAAATATTGCTTAACTGCAGAAAAAAGAAGCAACGGCAGGCTTTGTATTGGAAGTAAAAAACACTGTGCATGTTTAGACTTTTCATGGGGAGCACCAGAAGCAAAAGCAATCTAAACAAATTATTTGTCTCAGAAGAGCCACAGAATTATATTCTGGGAAAAAGCAACCAATACATAACCAAACAGCAAAAAGGAAATTATCTTCATAATACTCCAACTCCCAGCCACTACATCACTAGCCCCTACCCTCCAGAAGTTTAATTCTTTTATCTGTGTCAGCAGGTGTTGGAGGTGTTATGTTAAAATATTTACTACAGCAGTTTGTTCAATGAAGACTTCAATACAAACATTCCTAGAGCACAGCACAAAAGTTTCAGAGAACTACTACAGGATTGCTAAATGCAGAAACCCATGTTGATTCAGGCGCCATCACCAGACAGCTGTAGGAGTAATGACAGTGTAATGATCTCTGCTAAGTCAACCAGCTGTCTAAGAATCACATAATTAATCTACTTAAAATAATCAGCAGCACTGACACTGATTTCTAAATAAATGGCAGACTTTAAAATAACTCTGACTACAGCTTATGCCATTTGTGAGTGAATCTTTATTTTCATTGGGGTCATTCTAATGAGATCCTCATATTTCAATTTCTATCAGTTACAACCAAAATAAAAATAAGAACTTAGCTCTTGACCTATGAAGTGGTTGAAAGAAGCCCTAAGCCTACTGACAGACACCAATTGCTGGACAGACTCCAGCAGGTCAGAGCCTGACTTCCTTTGCAGCATTCAGTCTTGGAGCTTGACCCAGTAAAATTTCCAAGCTTTTCAGAAACTTTAAAAACAAAACTGTTTTGAAAGTCCCAAACACATTAGGTCAAGAAGATCTTGACAAATCAAGCCTTATGCCATCAACCTGCAGCTACACTTTAGGGAAGGATCCCAGCTGGCTGCTGGGACTCTGAGGTCCATGCTGTTTTCTGTGGACACACATTTTCACCTTGAAGACAGTCTTAATTTACAAGACTTGGCAATTGGTTAATTCAGCTGATGAAAATGCTGTGGAGGAGCAGGGGAAGAGCCTGAACATAAAATTACTTGAATTATGTACATTTCTAACAATGTCCTAGTGCTCTCATGTTTTAATCTATGCTTGGGGTTCTACTACCAACTCATTTAGTTGATCAGGCACCTTTTTAATTTGCTGCCTCGTTTTTGGCTGTTTATTTGGTTGGGTATTTTTAAATCTTATCTCAGAGCATTTGGATCAGACACTTCTGGGCTAGTTTGTCACTGTTATTTTTCTTTATGAAAGGATTAAAAGTACTTTGTAAGGCTGGAAACACTAGTATTTTAATTACAGTCAAACAGTTAAAATGAGTAGTCTTTTTTGACAGCTGTAAAAAGGGAAATTTTAAAGAACAGCTTACTTACTGTTTTTAGCACAGTCAGGTAAGCATCTAAAGTGAAAGCAGCTGACACCAGCTGACTACCTGTAGCTTAACAATTGTAAAAGCCAAATTTGTTATTTACATAAGGGGAATTGCAGAATGAGAATTTGACATGTTTACTAATAATGCTTCATGAATATTTACTAGATTGACTAGGGTAGGAAAGGAAAGAAAAGAAATAGAAGGAGAACAGTTTGGATCTTTAAGGGAAAGAAGTAAGATCTATGGATTCAGCAAAGATATAATGGCCAAGGCTGGTCAAGAAAATGGTAAAAACTTTGAAGAAGTAACACAGTAACACTACAGAGAATTTATATTTACTGCCTTCACCCTTCTGCATGGACTCCAGCTGTCTATTGTTTCAGTTGTCTCTGCTTCTCACCCATTTAATAGGCACCTACCTGCTCCTACATGCAGGAAAAGTCAACATGACCAACCTGCAAATTGTGACCCACAGCTCAGTTTGCATCTTGAACAGCACATTGTGGATGCAGATGGAGTTCTACACTGTGCATTCACATAAAGCAGGAGTCCCTGGAGGCAAAGGACCTAATGCAGCTATAACAGGTTTAAGATCATCCTTAGAAAAAGTTTGGAAGTTCCTGCATTTTCCCAACTGAATATTTGTAGACATGGCTGAGTTCCTGAACTCTTACTTCTGTCAGAGTCTCTCTGCTTTATGAAGTACAAAATCACATCCCGAGCAGCTCTAACCTGAAACACCAGAATGCCTGTGTTGGCAACAGCCAGGTTGATTTTTGTCCCCTCCCTGTCCTTGGCTGGATGCAAGCGTATCCCGTACATCTCCAGCCGACGGGCAATCTCCAAAAGCTGGAAGTCAGACTCTGCTGGTGTCTGTCCCCTTGAGAAAGAAAACAGAGAACACTCACAAGCTTGTCACACCTTTTAATAGAGATCAAGAGGTCCTCCACAGAACAAAGAGACATTTGATCAAAGACACTGAGACTGTCAGAGGTATAATATCTGTATGGTTTTTCTATGTCCCCAGACTTGTATCAGCTAGAACAACAACTTAGTCTAAACAAATATCAAAGAATACACATATTTTACAGTCTATTATAAATTTTGATTGCTCCAATTCTGAGACACCTGATACAACTAGATTTTAAACTGTTAGCTCTAACAGAATTTACTACCTCCCTTTGTTTTTTCCCCTGGAAAACATGCGATATTCCTAAAAAAAAAATCATGAATGGAAACATATAATGATGCTATTCAACGTAAAAGTGAATGTACTACCAAAATGAAGTAGAACAGAAGGCATGAAAACCTTACCATAAATGCTGTGAAATTAAGCACCACCATCATTAATTGCGATGAAATTACACAAAGTTTTGATTATTACTGCCATAGAAATCATTATCACTCACCTATTATTCAACCTAGCTCAAAAATGAAACATCTTGAAGTGTTCTCAACAGCTAAAAAACACTTTTCAAAGCTTTACCGGTACTTCTGTTCACCAGGTTCACAGGTTTTTTCTCCAGACATTAGGATACCAATTTGCATCATCATCTTGAATTCTGTTCCCCCAAATCTTTAATTCTGCAAGTACTCAGTGCTTTTCTTAAAACTATCACTAAACCCTTTCTTCAACCTATCTCAAAATACAGCATGGAAAGGTTGAAAAGCAACATTCAGCGTCCTTGAAACTAAAAGACTACTGCCAGAAGTGCCTGACTGATCAGTCGTGATTTGCAATCATACCTGCATGCACAAAATCAGCACTAAAGCGTTTTGTATGAAATAGACTGTAAAATAACAGCATGCTTGAATGAGTATCGAATCAATTGCACTTTAAACATCTTGTTATGATGATGGGGAAAACGCAGGAGTAACCTTCAGAAAGTTCCTAGGCTTTAACAGTTTTTGAGAAGCAACCTTTGAGAATCTCAGAAGTCCAAAGCTCTTTTGTACTTCAGATCTAGCATATACTTACCATTAGAACTACTCTACAGGAAAAGAAGGCCAATAGCAAAACCAAAAAATTCTTACATGTGGTTACGGTGAAATTCCATGATTTTGTCTTCTAGTGCTTCTTGATGAGGTATATACTTGTTCTTCGCTAAGTGTTCACGATCTATGGTTTCATCAAAATCCCCAATCTCAGCTGTGGAGAATTTTAAGAGGAGTCTATTAAAACACTATATAACATCTGAATAATCTGGTCAATCCAAAAGACCCAGACAGCTGAAAAGAGAGAGTGCAGCAAAGAAGCAAACAGAGTTCCTTGCAACCTGTGTCATGGTTTTATGATTCAGATTCCTACCACATTATCTTCCACAGGTTAATTTCTTCTCCTCTGTGCTAGTATTTGGTATGTGAGAAGCCCCAGGGTTTCTCCCATCTACCACAACTAAGTTGTTGGATGTCAGCTGAAGAGATGAAGCCATCAGTGCTACCTTGACCTGTGTGGGGGATAAGGGTAGGGGAACAGGGAGGGCAGCACTAATTGAGCAGAACTCATCCATCTCTCTCACACTCTCTCATGGTGCCCAGGTGCCTCTCCATTGAGCAGCCAAGCACTAGCTTCCTCTCCAGGCCCATGTCCCACATGGTAACCTTTGAGAGAAAGTCAGAAAGATGGCTCTGTTTGCTTGTTTGAACACTAGCTTGTAATTTACCTCATGGGATTATGAAACATTTGTCTTCCTCTAATTCCGCAGCAGTTTGAGACACATTCTGTCTCCCTCCTCCTCAAAGCTGCTCCCATCTGCTGCAGTTATTCAACACTGTGTGTGCAACAGTATGGCACACCCACCTTCCATTTTGCAGTCCATTCAGGGAAATTTCCTTCTTTTGGCAGGTGTGGGGGTGAGGGGCAGGCAATCTATCTGTGGGTGCCAAATTACTATCTTGTTGCCTGCTATTCTTGGAATGTCTCTGAAAATCTTGCTATTAGTTTTTTTCACTGAACAGGCATAGCAGCTTCTGCCTGCAAACCTGATGGAATAATAGCAACATCGCTGCAACAAAGGCTGCTACCTTGGTAACGTCAGGGAAATTAAAATCCAGTGCCCTCAAATGAAATGCAGGTTGCAGTCAGACACGTGGCTGCACAGCTGACCCAGGATATGACAGACCCTGCTCAGATACACCTGCCTCACCTTCACCTCAGCTCCACCCACGTAAATGAACCCTTGATCCAGTTCTGCTCAAACCAAGTCTGCTCAGAAAAAGGAAAGGTTTCAGATCACATTTAAAACACTCTACTTCTGACAAACTGGGATCAGATGCACCTTAAATGCGCTGGGAAAACAGCAGCCTTGTGTGGGCACTGAAAATGAGGAACCAAAGCATCTGTGAATGACAGAGCAGCAGCTTTTTTGACCCAAACTGCCGGCAGACACATGATGACATTTTTTACTTTGAAGGTCAGAGGTGGAAAAGAGTTGAAAACTGAGACTGTCTGATTTACACCCCCTCATTCACCCCATCTGCTCTCAATCATTCCTTAAAATGGTAGAAATACTACATAACCTTTGAGAATTTCCATTTTTAAAATCGCCCTCTGTGTCCCCATCTCAGAAACAGCTCTCTGCTTCCAGTTTTACTCATCCCAGCCTCAAAAATCTTCAAGGTCTGTTTTTAATCCTACCTCAAATAAATGGGAAGCTTCTGTTCTTTAATGAAGCCATAAATCCACCTAAGTTTGCAACACCTCAAATAACATGGGCCTGGATTCTTCAAAATGCAGTTCAAAACCCCTAGGTCTGTGTACACAGATGAGCTTAACACACCTCCTGTAGGGCTTTCTTCAGAGTCAACACTACAGAAGACACTTTCTTCACCTCTATATGGTTTCTAAAATGTTCACAGAATTTTTCAACTGCTAACCCTTACCAAAATTGTCTTCCTGGCTTTCAAGTTACTTCTGAATCTGTTCTCTCTGACCTCATACTCAACAAGCTTTTACTTACTGCCTTACCTTCCTTTTCCACCCTAAATGACTTTATAGTAGCACTCCATCAAGAATGAGAGGGAGTTAATATTGTAAATATTGTCAGCCTCACACCTAACTATTCTTTAAAATCTTTTTGTGTGATTTAGCCAAAGGCTTATTTACACTGTCGATGGTTTTTCTCTTACCTTGCAAGTGCATTACACCACGCTGTATTCTGTCTGCATTAGCACTTCTGATACATCTAGTGCTTTGTATTTCAGCTTTTTTCTTCTTAGGACAGAATTACAGAATTGCTTCATTTGGAAAAGACCTCTAAGATCATCAAGTCCAACTGGTAACCCAGCACCGCCAAGTCCACCAGTAGCCGTGTTCCTGAGTGTCACATCTACTTGTCTTTTAAACACCTTCAGGGATGGTGACTCTATCACTACCTGGGGAAGCCAATTCCATTGCTTGAATTTCTTATTTCCATGAAGAAATGTTTCCTAGTATCCAATCTAAACCTTTACTGGTACAACTTGAGGTCATTTCCACTTGTCCTGTCACTCCTTACCTGGGAGAAGAGGCTGATCCCCACTTGGCTACAACCTCCTGCCAGGCAGCTGTAGAGAAAGATAAGGTCCCCCCAATCCTCCTTTTCTCCAGGCTAGACAATCTCAGCTCCCTCAGCTGCTCCTAGCAAGACCTTTGCTCCAGAACCTTCCCCAGCCTTCTCTGGACACACTCGAGCACCTGAGTGTCTTTCTGAGGGACACAAAACTGGACACAGAGTTTTAGGTGTGGCCTCACCAGTGCTAAGCACAGGGGGACAGACAATCCCTGCCCTGGTCCTGCTGGCCACATTATTCTGGATACAGGCCAGGATGACACTGGCCTTTGTGGCAACCTGGGCACACTCTGGCTCATGGTCAGTCCATCCTCATACTTCACACACTCACTGTAGGGCATCGTTTGCAGTATCCAAGTGTCCTCTCACTTCTAACACTTTTTACAATGCTTTTAAGGTAGTTTAAAATTGAATGTTTCAAATAAAAACTTCATTCTGTAATATACATGCTAATTTTGCAGAAACCTATTTGCTGTCATATTGTGATTTTATGATAAGTAACAGTCTATAACATTGACATAAGCTTGCATACATAATATATGGGCCTCCTGGAATCAGATATTCCCCATGGAAACCACTCACTGGCACAGCATTAGTACGACATACAATAACTAACCTGCATTCTCAATCTTTCCCTTTTGATACCATTACTCTTATCATCTGTTTGCTCTGATTTTTATTGCAGACAAATACATAATGGTTTTTTTGCTATTGAATAATAAGCTAGAGACAAAATAAATAAATGCAGGTAAGATACAGGTGTATATTCTTACCAGAGAAAATTTTTATAGAAAAACGTTCATGAGACACAAGATGGTCAAATAAAAAGGACAACTGCAAACTTCTAGCAGAGGTTTCTAGCAAACATGATCATAAAGCAATACCTCAAATGAAGAGAGACACATCCATTAGGGTGTCCACTGCTCAACATTTCTTTGGTGCACAGACATTTAGGAAAACTCAGCCTCCTAGAATGTAGTTTAGCAAATGAGACTCAATTTCCCCAAATGATTAAGATTTTTTTTATTGCCTGAGATTGAAGGAAGTTAGAACTAGCTTAAGTGAGAAAAGAAATACAGCTGGATTGCTGGACACTAACAGGAAAAAAACAAGAGACAAAAACCTCACTAGTGAAGGATTCTAATTTTTTAAGTCTGTGCTGCCAAAAAATACTCAATTTGAAAAAGGTATGAGGACTATAGAATTTCCTAGCATCTTACTGCTATGCAGTCACACTGGTCAATGATGACCACAGCAAACAGAACCATAAAATACCTGCCTTTTCAACAGCAATTGATGAGAAACTGCCCTGACACTCTAACAGACTGTGACAAAGAATCATGAGATTTATCTGGTCATCTCCAAAGAACTTCCATATGTCTTTGTTGACTGTAATTCCCATACAACATTACAGCAGAAGTACACAATATGGAGTTGTACAAGGACCATGCAAAACAATGTCTATTACAACCACTATAGTTGGTGCCAAGTGGTTTTTCCTAATGTTATTCTCAAGATGAGTATCCATAAAGTCTTGAAAGGGAAAACATATACTGTCTTTCAAGTGAAGTGGAAGCTAAAAGAAGCTTTGATGTCATGAACAAAATTAATGTATGATTCTACTGGACAGTGTTAAAAAAAAAGAGGCTTAAAATCTATTGTTTTCTTTTCTTCCCTATCAGTTCCCTCTTAGGACTGTGATTTACTCTGGCATTCTAAGCATGTTTATTTACTGCATTCCCTAGACAGCATAGAAATGTCCAGGAATTTGAATACCCTGCTGACATGATGTAAAGTATAATAAAACAGGATTTCAGCAGAATTCAACGTGTTTGCCACTGCCTGCAAAGTCTACTTTTTAAATGATCTTTGGCAGACTATCAAATGCTTTGGAAATTCAAATCCAGTGACCAGAAACTCTTCTTTATTTGAAAGAGTAAATTATCTGTATTTGAATGCCACTATACAGAACTACAATAAATTGTCCATATGGCTTAAACCTGTCCCAACAGCAGCTACTAACAGGTAACCCTGCAAAGCATGTCCAACCAATCATCCTGTTTATCCACCTGGAAAGAAGAAAAAAGGGAACTTACACTGTACTATATGTGAGATTAGGAGGGCAGTGCTGGTATCATTACATGTTAGCCTTCCCTGTGCCAGGTCCTGCTTCACTTGCAATGCAAATAGGTACCTGCAAAAGAGAAGTGAACAAAGAGTTACACAAAGCAGGAGGGAAAGAATCCCAGGTCTGGCTTTGACTGCACGTTCCCTTCACGTTTTGGAATCTACAGAAGTGATCTGAATTACCTTAGTGTAGAGGGTAAATAAAACACAACAGATACTGTATTACTGCCATTAGAGCTGTACATGGTGGCTGCTTTGAAGAACCAAGATATCTCCCTTTTTCTCTCCTCCTCCCTCTGTTTGGAACCAGAGGAACAAGATATGACAGGGCTAGCAAATCTGACAGCTTTTAAGTACTCAGCAAGAGATAATGCAGCTGCTTCTACCCACGAAGAAATGACAGATAAACCAGTGATTTAGAGTTATCAGCTGTTTCTTGTAGAATACAAAGTGAACTCTAAACTTCCACCTCAATTGGGAATGAGGCACAAAATCTTGATCAAACAACTGTAGCTAGCTCTGATACCTTTGTGGCCATAATATTTGCACTGTCCATGTACCAGCCCTTTCCAACATTGCCTCCAAACCATTTCAGCCATGCAGGGCAATCCTACACCACCAGTTTAAATGCAGAGACAACAGAAGTCCAAGACATTATTTCAACATTTAAATTTCTTTTAGCTTCAATTTCAACAGAAAATGGCTTAGTTCCACTCTGTATCCAACTCTTCCCCAAAAGAAAGGAAAAAAAAAAAGCAAGCAAGCTAGTAATAGGCTTGCTAGCTAGTATGAAACCTGAAGTGATCAGACACACCTTAACAAGCCTTCCAAAGACTGCTGCTCCTCTGGAGAACTCATACTAGGATCCCAATAATTTTAGTAAGACTGGATTTCAACAGGTTTAGAGAAAAGCTCTCATTTGAACAGTGAGTTTCTGCATGAGAAGATGGAGGTACACTAAATGAAAAGGGTAAGCTGATTTGAGGAGTATGGAAAAGTACTGTGTGTGTACATACTCAAATAATACAGCAGATCTACATAACATCCTTTTGAAACCTGCAGACATCTGTCTACCCATACAAAATTCACCCTGGTAGAGGAACATAGCACAAAAATGCTATAGTCTCTTCTTCTTCAGGTGATAAAGCAGCTCCCCATGGATATGCTTTTACATCCTACACACTGCTGTGTATATATATCCAAGACCCTTAGCATATATACTTAAAATCTAACCAAAGAAAGTCATTAGGATTAAGAGACACATCTCCAGGTACAGAGAGAGATCACCAAAAAATAATTTTCAGTTCACATACTAAGAAACAGATATGCAGATTATCTATTCAGAAATAGAAATGTTTCATTAGTAACATCACGTTGCAAGTTTTCATTCATCCCCTTATTATTTTTACTCTTTTTCTTATTCTTTAGTCTTCACCAAGTAAACACTTCTTCCTACCCCACATTTCTACTTTTTCCAGGCCATCAAGCAATATCAATTATTTATTTTTTTTCGATTCCAATGCGCTATTGCCAAAATAAAACATGACAGTGAACATCACAAAAGTGGACTTCTTTATAATGCAAGTCGTAAGGACACCAGAGCTCCTTGCAAAAGAGGACTTTGCCTTTTGAGAAGATTGAAAGTACAAACTAACAGTGAAAAGTCTGACTCAGAATGTAAACATGTAGTGAAAAGTTGCAGTGAAGACATACTGCAACAAAACAATGTTTCTGACCATAAATGAAAGACATATTAGTGAGAAATAACCTCAACAGGTCCCTCATACACATACTTACAGAGAAATAGGAGTTTTTGTGCCAATACAGTGTGAAATTCAAACAAAGCTTTTGAAATGTACTGAAAAGCATTTGAACACTAGTATTAAGGTACACTGTCTGCACATATATTTTTCTCTACATTCTTATTTTTCATTTTATTCCTTCTCCTTTGCATTTCTCCATTTTCAAAGTCACACTTCCACCTGTGCAAACCCCTAGCATTTGTGCTGGCTATACAGACAGGGTCCAATGCTGCTGCAAACCTGCAAGTCACACAAAAGAGCTCTCTCCCAAATGAGGGTGCAGAGTCACACATGTCCCTCACAGAGGGGTACCCCAGGGTGCCAATAAATTACTTCATAATTCCAAACAGAGAACTCTGTAGCCAAACTGACTTCTCTTGGGGCCAGTAAAGCTCTCCCAGGACTCCATATCCAAGGATGCAAAGGACTCCTGCACTTTGCAGAACCTCTTAGCACAGACTGCAGCTGAATCTCAGGGCCTATTTTTTCCAGGCTGGGACAAATAATACCAAGCTAAAAGTAAGAGGCAGTCATCAATCCTCACCCAGTCATCTCAAATTCCATGTTCTTCCCTCTGTCCATCAGACATTTAACAAGAAGAAAGAGTCACACAGCTACTAACCTTGTCAGTTCCTCCTGCAGCTGAGCGTGGTCAGGTGGGAAGAATTTTACCACAAATTTTACAACAACGTGCTTTGGTCCTAGGGAAAATGTCAAAGGAAGTTAACAACATCAATAACATGCTGGCCAAACATGCACAATGATGTAGAAGGGATCATTCATGTAACCTGCAGTGCATACAGACATGATAACCCCTTGTCCTTTGTTAGTATGCAGGATATTTGGAGACTGCCCAATAAAATTTACACACAATAAAAGAGAACAATAACTTGGTCAAGGGCTACTCTGCCAAAACCAAGTATGTTTTTAGCAATTACATCAGTTGATCCAATGAAATACATGTGTATCTACTTGCCCTGCTTCAGAACAGGAGGGAGCTAAAATACACTCTACTTTTTAAGCCCACTAGCAAATTACTATTTCTGTTTTAAGAACAGCACATTTGTTCCAATTCTTCCAAGTATGATCAGTGACAGAAGGACCAATGCATCCCTGTCTTGTGAGAGGGAGAGCTGCCAGAGCATACACTCAGATAATATGACCAGAAAAGCAAAACTGAATCTCAATGGAAAAGCTCAATAAATTAAGAACTTGGCTGATATTTGACAGAGAAACAAAATAATCAGAACCTTTCCTATTCACCTCTACTCTTTCCAGAGCTGGTGGCTATTTAAAATTTCCTGTTCTTTCCAGCACCCACTGTAGCTTCCCCCATCCCAACTGTTTCCTCCTCTTGGTCTCCAAGAGTCTCAGGTTCTGCAGCAATATCCACACAGTTTTAATACATCTGCCAGCTCCCTCCCAGTAATAAAGTCTTCCTGTTCTTTTTCTTCTACTCTGATTCCTGCTACTACCAGTCAGCAATGTATGTTCCTTTAGTCCTTCTTTAACTGCACTCTTTTTCTCTACAAAACTGTTCCCTCCCTTGCAACCAGTGCCTGTTCCAGAGACTGACTAAACCCAGCCTCCCATGGGGTGGGGTTAGCCCGTTCATGTGCTCATGTGACATAACCTCACAGGTTCATCTTTTAAGGACAGGCCAGAATTTAAAAATTATTCCAACAAAAATTAGTGCAGAAGGTTGAGAATATAAAGATTGCAACCGACAGAGTCCTAATTTATTCAAGTACTCTCAGACTGAGGAAAGAAATGTCAACAAGGAAGTACTTACTTCTAATCTGTTTCATAACAGGTTTCAAAAGATCGAGCCACACCTGAAAACAAAAGAAGGTGGTGTTATCTCTAAACAAACTACCAGAGCAGTTTTAATTGCGATACCTAGATTATCATTGCCTATTTATTTTTTCCAGTGTGGTCATTGTGCTTTCCCTAATTATACATGGTGGGTTTTCTCCCCAAAATTCTGGGAGATGCTCAGGAAACAGCAATGTGAATGGGCACAGCTTTCAAAGCAGAGCTGGGAAACAGAGAGGAACTCTCCCCCCTCACTTGTCCCAGACACCAACAATCACAGTACATGTGGTCAGGAACCATTAATTTTGTGGAAAGAACAACTGAAATAAGGAATTTAGGCAGACAGTTCTATGTTGTCATTGAGTTCCAAACCCTGAATAATCTTGAGAAAGGGAAGTGAATAGAGCTGGTGCTTGCCTTTGAGGCTGGGAATGCTGGACAAATGGAGAAATTAGATGGCAGCAGCCTACTAGTATGGGGGACCCAACAGGAATCCCAGTACCAGGTCTGGGCGTAAATGTGGAGCCCTGCTGCTGGGCTCCATGGAGATGAAGGAGCCTCCCTGCCACCACCTGCAGGAGGAACGTCCTCTCAGATGACAGATGTGAAGCAGACAACAGGACAAGGCATGGGTGGGAGAAAGCTTACTTTTGAGCTGTGGAACATTTTCTCTTTTCTATAAACCTGGGAAATTCAGGCCCAGGCATTCTTAACTGGGGACAGCGTAGCTTCTGCATGTAGCTCACTTGACAACCCATTTTCCAGGACAGTGTGTGGGGCTTTCCTTCAGCTTTCAAAAGTGAAGCAGTGGGTGGAAATACAGCTTTGACAGCCTGTCCCACCATCCTGCAGTCTCAAGTCAGAAAGGCTGGGGCAAAATGTTACAGAAAGCCAAGGGACAATCACGCAGAAGGTAAAAGCCAGATGATTCACAAGGCCTGGAGACAACTCATAGTCCTCAGCTGGTAACGACCCATGCCCATGATTTATATTTTGTTATCTCACTAAATTGCACAGGGCCTCCTGTGAAGACATCTGGAATTTATGGAAGAACACCCTACAACCATCACAAAGGTTAAAGCCATTAAAAAACAAATCACCTGAGACTTCCTCTAGAAAAAGAGTATGTATTAAAATTATTACTTCTTTGACCTTTAATAATTTTAGATTATGCAGAGACTGAAACATACTCAAAATATTCATTTTCCAAAATCACGTAAGAAGCCAGAGAGAAGTAGGCCTGTATCACTGCTGTAACTACTCTAATGCCATGTACCATTCTTATCATTACTAATATGAGTGATTCCCATTATCACAGCCCTGCCCTTTCCCACGCACTAATGTTACTCAATAGAATTCTTCTTATGTTTCTCAGTCTAGGAAAGTCTTTTTCTTTTGTTTCAGAGGTTAAAGAAATTTGGATATCCAAGAACAGCAATACAGCTTTTATCCCATGTTAAACTGATCTTGACACACTTTGACACTTGAATAACTTAAAACTGTTTTCTTTCGAAAAGTTCGCATGAACATAATCTGCAACAAAAGTCAGTGACTTTGCCAAGTTTAATGAGAGGGAAAAAAGACATCCTGAATATGAAATAGCCAATTTACAATATAATGAGAATAATGTATTTTACTTGACACCAAAAAAAAAAAAAAAAAACAAACCAAAAAAAAAAAAAAAAACAAAAAAACCCAAAAAACAACAAAAAAAAAAAAAAAAACAAACAAAAAAACAACCAAAAAAACCCTCTCTTCTCCCTAGAAATAGTTTATGGTAGAGTATGAGCACACAAGTGCACCATTCCTTTCTCTACTTTCCCAGCTGGATACTGCAAATCCATGTACTGAATGCACTTAGTGAGAAAGGTGGGGCAAAATGACAATGCCACCACTATGGTCAAAACCGAGCAATCAAAATTTCTGCATCATGCAGCTCCCACACCGTACCTAAACACTGTTAATCTGTGACTGGTTTATGAATTGGAAAGGAAAACTAATGTAAGGACTTAATTAAGATTAATGTTTTAAATTTTCTCCAGAACTACAAGGCTAGATTATTTATTTGTTAAACAAAAGCTGGCATTCCACGATGGTGACCAGATTTCAGCAGCTGGAGAATTGGGGCAGACATCAAGTGTGATGAAACTCTATGAAACCCCAGGCTTGGAGACAGTGCCTCGTTTTTCTCCTTATCCCAGCAGGAAGTGGAGCACTCAGACCCTCCACAATCATCTCCCATGCAGAATGGCATGCTTGAATGTACACAGCTGCCAGGCAACTTGACAAACCACTGTCAATATGTTAGATAGGAGGTCTGGAGCCTTGCATGTGGAAATAAACACAGGCAAATTGTGAATATATGGCTTTACATACATATGATTACATCCGAACAAATACGCTCTAAATATTTATTTTTCCTTTTACATTGCACTCTACACTGGAAAAGCAACTCATTCTCTTCAGATGATATGAATATAAAATATTCATGTGTGTTTTATTTCTCAGACATAAAATTAACTGTAGGATTATTTGTACAATGCTTGAGTTCTACATTATGGCCTTTATGAAGCTCAGAAAATTTTAAATCCCATGGGAACACTCACCTCAATTGCATTATATAAACTGGCTACAATAATTTAAGTGTAAATAATACTCTCAGAGTGCTGCTTCACATTGAAACAACAATTCATAATCAAATCTTCTGCTTCAGAGTTTTTGTGAGTTGTTTTCAGATGGCTGAAGGCATTAATTCCACTGAATTTGACCATTCTTGGAGCACAGCTGACTAGATATGGGCAAGGTTTGTGGAGCTCCCCACTTTTCAGAAGCAAAGACTGGACCAACCAGCAAGAACATGGACTGGTGCTCTCAGATATTTGGCTGGTACTACCCTTTGCAAGAGTAGGGGCCAGCTGAGTTACCATGCTCAGTGCATGAAAGCATTTTCCTTCAGGTCAAACTGACACTGTGCTTAAGGGTTTTCTCCACCTTCCTCTTCATCAGAGCCCTGCATGCCCCACTCTGATTTTTTGGACATATTTCCAGGCAGTCAATTCCTGCCACTGTGAGGGCCTCGGGCAGTGGCAGCACCTCAGTCTCTTCTGTGTTCTGCCTCAAGCAAATAAACTACTTTGTTTTCACAAGACTGAAAACTGTTAGTTTACTTCAGGTCTCTGAGCAAAATGCAGACAGTCATCTATTTAAAACTTAATGACCTGTGAAGAAGGGAAGGTTGATCAAATGACCTTCTCTATTTTCTAGAAAACTAAAAAGCAACTGGGTATACAAAAGATGTTAGGATTTGCTTTAGTTTTACATACATACATCAACAATGCCAGAATGTCATTAACACAGCTACATGGACCCTCTGCTGCAATGGTCCTGTACAGTTGCACTGTTTAGAAAAGTTACATTAAGCTCTCAAGTTACCTCAAGCATTAGCCAAGGGTATCTGGCAGAATGCTAACCCTTCTAGTGAACTGTGCTTTATGTAATTCCAGCAGCACATTGTTAAGCAGATCCCTTCTAAAGACTGACATCCATTAAAAAAAAAAATCCTGTTTAATTATAGTTACCCTAGAACACTATGACCACTAGCATCCTGCTTTAATGTCTATGCCTGTACTAAGGCATGACAGACATTGAGATTCCTACTGCATCTCTTTTAGGTTATCCAGGCTACTGATGCTAAATTCACCTAAAAGCATGAAAGCCAGTGTACATCAGAATGCACTGGCAAAGCAATCCAAATAACTAGCACACATGTTAGTAGGTTACATGATAAGACTAAAATAAAACAAACTTCAAAAAGAAAGTCATTAAAGACTAAGAAGTCATCAGCCTATGGCTTTCTCTGGTACATGATATGGGTAGTGCAACGCCTGAATGTTGCCAGCAGCTGACCTCAGATTCCTGAGTGCCAGGACCAGGACACCTGCCTGTGCCACACAGCTCCCCAAAAAGGACTGCCATCAGTTTGGGGGGGGTTCTTGGATTTGCTTCCCTTTTCATTAACCTTGTAATATTTTATCTATCCCTTTTCTTGCCCCATAATGTTTTTGATGAACTCTGTCACAACCATTGCAACTTTTCTATCAGCAGAGAAAGTTTATTTCTGCACTCCAAACCGAGCAGGACTATAAAATCAAGAGTTGAGGCTCTGTAACAGTCCAGCCTTTGGCTTCTGTTCAGCAACTTAGAAAAACAAAACACTCTCCCAGCTTGTGTCTGAATTAGCCATTACTTTCAATGCAGATGAGATCTGACAGGAACAATCAGGTTTTAAAAACATTTCTTCAACTCCACTAGGCAAGAACAAGGTTTTTTTAAAAGTCCTTTCCCTTTTGAAGACTGAGAATTAAATATGTCTTACAAGTAAGGAGCAGAATGAGACAATACAGTGTGCATACAGATGAAAACCAGCTGAAAATTAATCATTTTACATACCATCATCTTTTTATGATCTGGAAATTCAAGGCCAAAATAGTCGCCTTCAACAAGGTTCAGGTGGTTGCAAACAGCATCATGCAAAACTTTCCCTGGAGCTCTTTGCTGTAAGAGGAAAACAAAGCCTAGGGTTACAAAGATGCTTTTACTTAGTGGCAGGAAAAATTATTATGCTAAGAAATTATTCAGCAAACAACATTGCCAAAACTGTTTACAAAATCAGCAGATATTACAACCATACCCACAGGGCAGTTGACAATAATTACAATACTTTTAAAGCTAAAGACTATATCCATCCATCCACGGATGGCAGCTCTGAATCCATCTTCAGTGCATTTTTATTTTTTGAGGGATAAGTACTGTGAAATAGAAGAGGGGGACCAAGGCTAAGAGGGGGACCAAGGCTAGTTTCTTCTGTGAATTTTATTTCATCCCATGGCCCCTCAAGTGATGTCGGTGCATGTATCCAACACAATGGAACCAGGATGTTCACTGACAGGCCTGTCATACAAAACACCAGGGACTGAGGGTTTGCTGGATGCTGCTTGATACTCAACAGGCTCAAACCATGGGTTCTGACTTCACATGGGCTTATCCCAACCTTCCTGCTGGGAGGCTGCTCCAGGCCTGTCTGTGCTACCCTGGCAAAGCTGGCAAGTAATTTGGAGGAGTCAAGCACACTGAAAGCCTTCCTGCTATAAAGACCAGATGTTCTAGCCCAATATTAGCTCCCAGAGCCACCACTCTGCTGACTGTAAGGATTCTTTTCACCAGCCCATCCATTAAATCCACACCTGCAGAAAATACTACAAATTACAGTTCACCAGCAAGCCTTCTGCAAAACCCTCATCTCTGTATAAAAAGGCCAATCACTGAAATAAAATATTTTTGTTCCTTGGACAAATGCACCTATTTTAACTCAAGAGGCCCTGAAAACACAGGTCTACACTCACTTCAGAACAAAGAATAACCCATTAAATTGCACAAGACAATGCTGTTACAAGAGAACAACCACATCCTGGACTACTGGTCCTGCACTCAACCTACAGACTGGCCCTCTCCCTTTTAGCCCAGTAAATAATAGAGTAAAATAAAACAGTAGTAGCCAAGTGAAGAAAAAAACAACCATTACAGGTGGGCAGACCAGCTCAGAGCCTGAGCCCAGGCTCTGGCATCTCCAGGCAGTGCCCATACCAACAGCCTACTTGGGAGTGGGCAGCTGCCCAATTCCACCCCCTCCCAAAAGCATCATAATGTAGTCTGGTCGCTGTTTCACTGGGATACCAAAAAATAAATCAGCAAATACCCAGCAGGCAGGCTTACACCAGGGAAATTAAAGTGATGACATTTTTCTAGGGCAAGCACAGGACGTATGTGCACCACAGCAGCACTGTCACCCTGGTCATGCAGGACACAATGACTGAACCCTTCAAGGCTGGCTGGTTTTGAAAGTCTAAAGGGAAGAGCAAATCTCACTTTTCCAAGAACTTGCTGAACAGGTTTTTACCCAACATATTCTCTCAAGGGCTTCTGAGAGACCAAAGCCACCAGGAAGCAATATTCACTCAAGCTATTAACTGTTTGTTAATATTTGTTGTAGCAAACATTAGTCTCATGAATACTGTCAAAAAACACATAAAGAACAATTGCTGATAAAAGTACTAATTTTTGAAGCATTCGCCATAACCTTGCAGTAACTAAAGTAATTCATAGGAAAATGCCAAGAGGATGCAAAGAAGGAAGGGAAAAAAAGACCTCTATTTTTCTAGATAGAGCACTTTTGGTCTGACACAATGGCATCCAAAAGAAGTTTCTAGTGCAAGTATATTTGAATACACTCACTTCATGTTCTCTAGCTTCATTAAACCAAAAGCATTCCCAGTGTTCACCACCCAGCCTGCAATGACCAGTGTGCCTTGCATGTCAGTTCTAACAGAAAGCTTCCCACACTTTCCACTCCATCTATCAGTGTACATAGGCAAAAACCAAACAGGCACCATCTCAATGAAAGAGCCTCCTGCTACGTGCATTTCATTGGAGGCAACATAACAATATGAAACACATTAGACTGAGTGTAAGAATGATATTGCTTTACTGCTCTGAAAACACACCTACAAATAATTTAGAAGTAAATACTCCTGCTTCCAGACTAGTCTCAGGTCTTCACAGTTTGGCTGGGGCTGCTAGAGGGAGGAAGTTTATGAGTTATCCTCACAGCAAGAAGCTTTCCTACTTGTGCACAGCCAGAGGAATGGTAGCATGGCCAGTGAACATGTATGTATGTATGTCTAGCTAAAGTATTCTGTGGATTTCTGTCTGAAAAAGACCAAACTTCATCTTCCCTCACAGGAAAAAAAAAAGTGTCTCTGTGTCTCTGAGATTTTTGACCAACTGGGAAAAAGGCAGAGAGCCCACCTGCATTACCACACTGCTCAAGGTCAGCTGAGAAGAGCATGGCTGCCTGAGCTCAGACCACGAGTAAAATCCTCTGATTAAAACCTGCTGAGTGTTTTCATAAAGGTTTTTTTTTTTCTTATAGGCATTTAAATGATGGAACAGCAGTCTTGTAGCATTTATGTCACTTGGCATTTTCACTGGAGTACGCCTCAGTAAAATGAAATGCTTCTTACTCTAGTATTTATAAATATTATTATTCTAAACTCATCTTTGATCAGTCTATCTCAAACTAAAATCTGACAGTTCTCTCAAAGGAAATGCTGTGCGTATAAAATCAGCTGAGATTTAGAGCCTGATGAAATTCTGGACTTGCAGGACCAGGAGAAGTACAACATCCACAAAAGCAGGAACACATAAGGTTTCCGAGAGATCTTGAGTCAGTGCAGTTCCATGACATCCCTACTAAAAAATTTAAACACAATAAATTAAAAGCTCAGTCCACTGGGTATGGAAGCAAACCAGGAGTCATTCAGGGCACAGTAAACACGAGCTGACAGAGGGAGCATTCAGGAATGAGCACCACACCAATGACATCATCTGAAGTCAACAGCTGTGCCTGACTTCAGCATGGTTACAAGGCCTAGGAGAAAACACCAGTTTTCCACAGAGCTTGGAAGGCATTTTCCAACCATGAAGCATGGCCCCTCTGCCATGCCTCAGACAGCAAGTCCTAGGCAAGCTTGACAGGCTCCTGCTCCACAGTCCCCTGGCAGCATCTGCATAATGCAGAGCTTGGCTGCTATCCCTGCTCCATGCCAGCACCAGTCTGCTCCATGGGGACACTGACATGGAAGCATGGAGCAATGAAGGCTAGTGGCAAGACTATACCTCCAGACCACTCACTGCCAGGGACACCACCACCCTGTGAGGCAGCGAGGGAAAGCAGGCAGGAGGGATGGTATCCTGATGGAATACAGCTGGGGAGGGACACATGCAACCCCAGGAGCTGGCAAGTACCTGCAGCAGGTGGCAATGCCCTGCTCCTGTACAATCCATGAAAAAATAGTGCAGCTCCAGACAGCAGCTCTTCCCACTCCAAACCAACCATCTGAGCACACTGGCAGGGAACTTCTCCTGAGCAAGACAGGTGTATCTTTTACCCTGACAACAAGGAGCCCTGACGTCTGCTTTAACGATTGACACGAGGTGAGCCCCAGTCAGACCAATATTTATACCGGAGAATTACTATTTTTCTCTTGGTGTGGTATTTACTTACACCAAAATAATATTATAAATTTATTACAATGAAAAGAAGCTCACTGACTTCCAGCTACACATCCTTATTGCTTAATGCATTTGGAACTGGTCTTTCATTTAGCTCTGTGAAATCACATTTTAAAGTCACTTTACATTTTCAGGGAACGCCAAGTTCTAAATTATGAATAATGTGCATCACCACATTTAGCTGCAAGCTATGAAGGTACCCAGTCAAACTAGCCTGCTTTATGCATTATATATTCAATATTTTTCTGTCTGCTCATTATCTCAGTCCTACTCAATTCAGCCTCACTCTACTCCCACCAAAATCCAAAACAGTATGTTGCTTATGATCTTCCAATGGTGAATATTTTAATAGGTTCAACAATTCTTTCATATTCTAGCAAACACCAATAATTCTAAAAAAAATCCCTCTACATACTTGTTAAGACCATTCTTTAACACAGACAGCAATACATTAAAAAAAACAAAAAACAAAAACCCATGGCTGTATTTGGAAAACATCCAAAGCTTTTAAAGAAGCAGGTTTGGACACATTATACCATCTCCCACAGTTAATTCAGCAATTATTTCACTAATTAGGTACCAAAAAAAAGTATATATGTTTATGGTCAAATAGAGGTTTTACCTTTTTTTATCTGTTCAGCCAAATAATCTCTGAACCCAGCTTGAACAAGATCTTTGATTGAATGGTTTTTTGTTTATTTGTTTGTTTTTACATCACTGCAAGACCAGCTTAAAAGAACCAAATAAAATAAACACTTTCTTCTGAACACTGAAAAATGTAAGTCCCATTTTTGGTTGAAATAAGAAACAGTTTTATGTGGAAACACAGACTACTCTGTTCTCCTTCTCTTCTCCAAAACTGCTGCAAATGGGTAAGAAAAAAGTTTGGGTTGTTTTGGGTTTTAATTACACTTTGTACAGTAGTAGCAGCTCATAGGAGAGAAAACATTTCCTTTATGTTCATCTTAAAGAAAAAGGTACATTCATTATTCATATCTGCCACCACATAAAGGCAGGCATTTCTTCCACTGATGCCCTCTTCCTATCACAATCTGGGTGCTCAGATGGTCTAAAATGAAATGTGACAATTTGGTCATCCTAAATATTTTACAAATACTTAAATACTATACGGCACAAAGGTTAAACACAAGGTTTAAAATGTATTTACTCTTTCAGAGTTAATCACCAAAAAATCCCTTGTACTGATCAGCCTTTTATCAGATCAGTCAAAACAGATTGCCAAATTATTTTTATACTCCAATTTAAAAACTGCATTGAAATGACTGTGAAAAGTTGATTCAGTAACTTCATTACTATTTCTGAAGTCATACACAGTTGTAATCACTACTAAAAATAACAACCCCACGTTCTTAACAGCATAACTTTCTCAGTTATTTGAAACTGTTAAAAATTATGTATCTACTATTTTGAAATGAAAGAAAACCAACCAAGAACTGCTCATGATAAGCAAGTAGTATAAAAATAACCTCACAGATGAGAATGAGCACAGGGTACTTAAGCAAATAACCCTGTCAGAAATTTATACTTCAAAGAAGGCTCAAAAACTACTCACAGGAGAACAATGCTGTCAGCATCTGAAGACAAATTTCATATTTTAAAGATTTCTCCTTTCTGGCGTAAAATGAAATGCATAATTCATATTTAGCAAAAGTCTAAAATTTTTCCTGAAAGGTGGGATTAAAGGCAAGAAACACTGGTCTGAGTGTCGTTGTTCTGGACCTAATTCTGCCAAGACAGGGGAGACCCTCCGCCCTTCTCCTCCTCTCCTCTCCTCCCTTTCAAAGCATATATATATTAATCCTATGGGAAGGATTAGATGACTACAGAAATAGCATTAGACCACCAAGATAGCTCTTACACCTGGGCTTATGAGTTTTTACCTGGCTGTTCAGCTTAGACTGGGGAGCTGAGAAGTGTTGGAAGAAGTGTGATTCATCACTCCTACACACCAGGCCAAAGAACAGCAGCAGAGACACCTTTGAACACTGCAGCCACACACTCCCACCACTACTTTTAAGCAATGGACCTGCAGCCACCAGGTATGCATCCCATTTGAAAAGAGGGTGTAGAAGAGGCAGATTTTTATGATAACCTAAAGGCACCTCGTACCTTTTAAGATATTTTCCATGTGAATGTAGTTGAGGGCTCCACTCCTGGCACATATCCCACATGCTTTTGCACAGACTGTGCACATACCATCAAAGGGCGGATTGAGGCCAAAAGCAGCAACAGAGTAAGTCTCTCATGCTGCTAAAAAACAGGCAATTGATCATCTGCTGCATGTGCACAATGAGACCATTTAGTGTTCTTTTCTTTCAAGATTTTAGTGGACTGCTTTTACACTCACCACTGTAATACTAAGCTGTATTCCCTCAATGCCAGTGTTTGCCTTCCACAGCCTCTGATGTACACTTTAATCCTTCGGTCAGTTTTAGTGGTGGTGGCACCTTTTTGTAAACAGCTCGATTTTAAAATATGGTAGTTTTTACTTCAGGTATGTTTTACTGCCCTTAAAAAATGCAGCTGCAAAGTTAAACTTCCCCCTTCACCCATCACCTATGACAAACTTCAACAACAACTATTTTAGGAATTTCACTGCTAACCAAAAATCAACACAGCAAACAATTAGTGAGGCAAAATATAAAGAGAAGGGGTTTAATAACCCTCTCATTTGCTTGCATTTCTGGCATGGTCTCCAAAAGAAAACTGCAGTTTTCTACATTTGAAATATGGATTTGATATTGTAACCATGGTCTTGGATTTCTGACCATGACAAACTGATTTATGTCAAAATATTTTCTAAAATAGGCAGAAGCAGAAGGACTGCTCTTGCTACACCTTAAACTCTTCCAATGCCGAAAAATCAAATTCAGTAGAAATGGCCAACAGTAAAATTCAGGTGAACAGTAAATACTAAATAATCCTCTTTAATAGTTAAATGTTGTGGAAGGAAAAAGAAAAATATTATCTAGCAAAGCTAATGAAAGGTTTTATGATGAGGCTATTTTCAGTACTGCTTGGTTAAGCTTTTTCTTATAGCAGAGTCAGACTAATACAAAACTCAGCTACAGTAAATCCTCAGGTAACCGTACATCTCCATAATTGCAGCAGAGTAAAGCTATGGAACTGGAGCCTCTGCTTGGTCTATTTTCACTTGGCTCATAAAATTACAGCTTTGCACATTAATGGGCAAACACCACCCACGCTGTACTTATTATACATGCCATTTCAATGTGCATGAGAGGACACAAAAATGGAGGAGAGACGGGCTGGGCACCTTGAGGACTGCGCTTTTCACATCACAAACTAACGTGCCATCTTCAGGTGTAATTGTCCGATAATTTGATTTCTTTGCAGTTCTTACAAAAGCAAACTGATATTAATACTGATTTTATTTGCCATCTTTCAATTATTTACCAATTTCTAGTATTTGTTACTGCAGAATCAGCAGCAACCACCACAAAGCCAGTGGAGCACTTTGTAAAGCATAAAAAGGAAGAAAGAGGTAGATTCTTGGAGCCTGGAGAATTTCCTCCTCAGGTAACTGTAGAGATGAAATTCCACAGAATCTGTTTCACACATTCATCCCTCTTTCATCAATGCCAAAGGAAAACTGAAACTCACTAGCTAAACACCACAGACCATATAAACCAAAAATATTCCGCTTTTGGCCACAGTAGTCTAAGTACACATCTGTTTATTAGAAAATGTTACCCATGGTGAAAAGCATTAACAAAATACTTCATGATTAGTTTCCTGGTTCACTGGTTCCTTTGGCTCTGTTTACAGCACTTTAACTAGCTGGCATCTAACTCTCGGTTAGAAAGTACAACTGATCTTGTATTAACTTTTCTGTACTGATTTTACAAAATCCTACATTTCACACATATGCACCTAAAATTCACTTCATCAACTTAAAAGCGGTGCTCTGATTACATCTGCTTACGAATTCATCTCGAAAACTCCATTGCTATCTGCCTAAAAATCCTCTAAGAAATTGTCCCAATGGGGACAACACATTCCTTCCCTTGAAATGTGAATGCTGACCTCAGTAAAGCCAAAAACCCCCAAATCCAAATCAGGTCTCTGCAGGAGCTAATTACTCCTCCTGAAAAAAAAAAAAATAACAAAACCCAAACCTTGTTTCTTGTAGCACAACCATTACTTCCTTGAGATAGGTGTAAAACATTTGTGGGAAATCAGCAGTGGCAGAGCAAATCTTTTAAATAACTGTTTAAAGCTGCAAAATTTTACACATCAACAATTAAATTCTTAGACTTCCAGTGGGAAACTCTTGGCAGCACTGCTGTTACTAAACCAAAATTACTTTCCTTGAACATCATTAAAATGCACTGTGTGGACAAGAAAAATGAGGCATTAAAAGAACAATGAGAAAACTTACTAAAAATATGTCATCCTAATCCCCAAATTAGCTCTGGTAAATGCTGAGTCATCTCTACCTAATTTTACTAGCAAAACTAAAAGTGGTTTGTGGCTGCTCTTCATCCCTTTAGCAAGGCAACCATCCACTGCTGGAAGTGACTGCTTTGCTTTCTGAAGAGAATCATCCACACGATGTATTCCAGCCTCAGAGCCTTGACACTGCATGGTGATGACTTGCAAAAACCAGAGCCAGCCCACCACGAATTTAAGATCTCAGTGTGAGTTGCAGGGCAGATGCATTAAACAGTGATTTCCTCATGATCCGAAACAAACTACTTTGCAAATCAGCACGTAGGAAAGGCAACAATACTTTTTGTGCTACGTGGCTTTTTTAAAACCGGGTGCACACTAAAAACTTCTCCTCTGAAAAGCTGTGTCTAGTTCAGAGGGGCAAGAAGGGAGGGAGTCACACCAAAGCCATTCCAGCTATGACACCAAAACCCTTAGTGGAGACACAGGAATGTCAGCAGGCATCTCTCTGACAAAGACTACCTCTGAATTATCTGTGTGTAATTGATAGCCAAGGGTGTACCTGGGCAGATGTCTCCATCTGGCATGAGCTGCACCTCCACCACGAGGCTCTGTCCATAGGGATGTGCCTGACAGCATTCTGCAGCACAAGGATGCCCACAGAACAAGCCTAGTACGTGCACTGTGGGCACTGGCTTTGGAAAACACACTACAAGATTTGTTTTCAGACACTAGATGGGAGTTTGATGTGAAGCTGATAGAACCTCATTTTTCAGAATGTTTTCTTTATGGAAAGCTGTTTTACTAAAGCTCAGCTCTGGAACCAAGCAGATATACCTGTCAAATAAATGTTGATATTACTTTCTCTCCCTGCAAGCAAAAAACTGAATGAGTTTAACCCCTGGCCCTGGCACCATTTAGTGGCACACTGTGCTCGTTGTTTCTTGGGAAGAGCTGCAACTGAGGCTCAGAACACTCATTAAAAATACCTCAGATTGAATTTCATAGCCCACAACTTTTGAAAAGGAATATAATGGCACCATTCAGTGCTTTCAGTGTAATTCAGCAGCATAGCAGCCAGCGCATAATTGGGGATGGAAACCCCAAACTCTGTGACACCCCTCACCCCTTGCCTCCCACTTTACCACTCCTCTGTCTGTTTCAAGGCAAAAATCATTTAACCACCTTCTCAAGTTTTCTTTTATAAAGTCAAGAAGTGCTTGCTTCTCTGTTTTGTTTTCTTTGCCTGCTCATTTTTCCTCATTTTCCTTACACATAAGCAAACACTTCGCTAGAATGAAGGAGTAGGCAATTCTTAAGTCATCAAATGTGAAAACAGAACCCTTATAAACAGACTGGAAACATGAGAGTATGAAGTGTTATGAGAATATGGGAGTTATTACTATAAAATCAGATGCAAAGTGGCTATTTACTATTTCTATTTGGATACATTTTAGTTCGACCATGATTGTACTAAAATCCTTTGAAGAAAATAATTTCATTAAAATGCAAGAAGTCAAAAAAACTCCACAACAAACCCCAACAAAAAATAAGAGGTGTTCAGGCAAAATATTAATTCCTAAATCTAAAGCAAAACCAAATGCAACAGGAAAAACCTTTCCATCAGTCTCAA
The DNA here is from genome assembly GCA_026413545.1 of Cichladusa arquata. NCBI lineage: Eukaryota > Metazoa > Chordata > Aves > Passeriformes > Muscicapidae > Cichladusa > Cichladusa arquata. Next base: position 39,832,457 of record JAOTQP010000001.1, read on the forward strand.
CATTACTATTAATCTCAGAAAGAGCTCACGCCATCCAAGACTGTACATATTTTACTTTTTACTTTATCAGAGGCAGGAAAGCACATTTTAACAACTGGATACAGAAGTTTCCAAAAGGCCACTTCTAGATGAAGCCTCTAGGCTGTGGCTGCTGCTAACCTATAATGTAATAATTTTACACCCTAAATCTTTGTCTTCAGCTAGGCCACTGCTCCAGCTGGATGGAGTGCTCTGACAGCCAAAGTGCAATGCAAGTAAGGAAGACAACCTGCATGCAACTTAAATTAAGAGTTTCTGTAGGACCTATTCGGTACCAGTCTGTCTTCCAAAACTGACATGGATTATCTAAATAAAAGCTTGGCTGCAGCATTCTGCAACTGCTCCAGACTGGACATGGAGTAATCTTGTATTTATGTGTGAAACTGAAACAGAGATGATCTGAGTTCATTCCTAATAAGCAAAATGCATACAACAACACATTTTCATAGCAGCAAAACTTGCAAGGGTAAAACACAAGTCTCAGAAGCAATCCCTTTAAGTATCTGAAAGGCAGAACTTCTGAGTAGTTTTTTGCCAGTCAAAGTCCCCACAACACAAGAGTTTCTTGTGTGGTTATGCAGTCCTGTTACCAACCTGATGGATGTTTAGGAAGTGTGTTCAACATTTCTCTAAGCAGCCTACAAAGACCTTAAAACTGAATATACTTGGAGTCTGATCTGTCTTTTAAACACGCAAAGACGCAGGAGAAAAGGTGAGAACTTTCTATACTCTTAGGGTCTGTTTTCTGCATCACTGAAAAGTGCTACCTTTGGTTTGGGACACAAACTAGAGTGGACATATGAGTTAGGGGAATTGGTATTGGTACAGTAATGGCTGCTTCTACCAACAGATTTCAGAGGCACCTCATAATGTTGTAGTCAAGCCACGATTTCAAGGAAAGATAAAAAATAACTACCTTCCTTTGTAATACAAATACACAGTTTTCAGGACCCTCAGGAGCTTTTCCACTCTTCCTTTGCAGCCTGCCTGCAACTTGCAACTTGCTCCTTACACAGCAGATGCTCCAAAAAATCCATCCATGGGTCATCTCAGGTCTCTGAAAGGAGGAACTGCCTCTAGACTGTAGGAGTCTGATGAATGGTTATATTAGTAAACAACACACAGCCACAGCCATCATTGGGGGCAGCACAAATGGAGTGGTGCTGGTGTGCACTGTGGAAACAGTGGCCTCACCTCCAGCCACTTCAAAATCCAAACCTGCTGGCACTGACCTGTATGTTCAACCCAGCATCCAACAGCAAAGCAGCACAGACAGAGCAGAGATCTGCTCACACATTTGTGGCAAGCCAGGGAAAGAAGGGATTGGTGCTCCTATCTCTGGGCAGGAGGAGGTGAAGAGGGAATAAAGGCCGGCAGGATTTCTAAGCTGTACATGGTGTCTGTTAACAGCACGTGGTCTGAGCCGGGCAAAATCCTCTCATTAATCTCCAGAGCTTCCTCCCGACTGTGAGCAAGGTTTTACTTTTACCTAAGCTGAAGGTGGAACATTCAACCTTTCCCTGATTTCCCACTGCTTCTGCACGTATGTATGTGTGTGTGTGTGTGTGTGCATATATGTGTGTGTACCTTACAGAGTTGCCTGTGCCTGCAGTTAATGTGAAATACTTCGGAGACAATAACTTACACCCTTCTGCTTCACTGCTCCTTCAGCTATACCAACTGTTCAAGCTAAGGAGATTCCTAGGAGATCTGCACTGTGTCACTCAGATAGAGGCCTCGAATATCAAAGGAAAGCATCACCACTTACTACCACAAGTGCATAAATACAGCCTCTGAAACACAGCTTTTACGGATTCTATGTTGTTTGAATGTGCAGCAATGTTTTCTTTTATGCTCTGTTTAAAAGCGTATGTAGTACAGAATTAGCTACTGTGATTTGGGCTTTGGACAAAATTGCTAAAATACATCTTTAAGCACAGCAGGTTTAAAAAGACAAATGAGCCATTCAGCTGTTTTTTTTCTTAAGGCCAGAATACAGCACTGCCGTATTAGATACCACTTAGATATAAATGAGCTTTATCAGCAACAACAGGCTTCGTGGGAAACAAGCATTCTCTGTTCATGGTACGTCAAAGAGAAGTCTTTGGGGATGTGCTATCAGAAGTCAAACAACAGGCAGCCACAATGAGACTTTTTTGACCACATTTTCAGTCTTATGTTGAACTCCTCCAGAAAGAATTTTAATCCATTTAACCTTGGGGATAATGTGTGTAACTGGAAAAGGATTTGATTTTATCTAATTTGTGGGGTTTTCTTAATGCTGAAGCCCCAGTCCTCATGTCTTTAAAGATAGCATACATCTCATTTTAAATTTACATTTGTAAATATGCTTTGTTTAATGTTAACACCCAAGTAACTTAAAGGTTCCTGGGCTAAGGGAGAGCAATACATTTCATTCACAACATAAAAACATAACTGGATCACAGAATCATAGAACATGCTGAGTTGGAAGGGACTCACGAGGATTACTGGAGTCCATCTCCTGACCCTGCCCAAGAGCCAAACCATGTGTCTGAGAGCATTGTCCAAAAGCTTCTTGAACTCTGCCAGGCTGGTGCTGCTGGGGAGCCTGTTCCAGTGCCCAAACACCCTCTGGACAAGGAACCTTCTTCTAACATCCAATGCAAACCTCCCCTGACACAACTTCAGGCCATTCCTCAGGTCTTGTCACTGTCACCACAGAGAAGAGATCAGTGCTTTCCCCTTCTCTTCCCTTACGAGGAAGAAGTAGACTGCAATGAAGTCTCCTCTTCTCCAGGCTGATCTTAGCTGCGCCTCACACGGCTTCCACTTCAGGCCCTTCACCATCCTCTGGACATTCTCTAATAGTTTCACATCATTCTTACTTTGCATTGCCCAACACTGCACACAGGATTCAAGGTGAGGCCACAACAGTGCAGAGTAGAGCAGGACAATCCTCTCCCTTGACTGTCACAAGTGATTGTTACCAAGATGCCTAGTATGAAACTTACTAAATATACTTCATCTTTGCCTATTTATAAAATGTTTAGGTTATCCATGTTCTCACCAGCCCTCAAGTGAAGTTCTGTGCCAGCATATGTACATACTTTAGTGATCTCCACCAAAACACTGCCTTGCTACCAGCTTCAGGAATCATCTTTCTTTATCACAATTTACTTAGAGAATTCAGACAACCCTGTTAGACTCGGAATAAATCTCCTTAGGGAAAGAACTTCTGTCTACAGAAGACCACAATGGCATTGACCAACGATTACTGCTAATATACTTCTTGTACTGGCCTTGATTTTTAATCACAATGTGTAATAATGCTTGACAAAAACACCATGTGACTTAACCAGGGAGAGACATAACCCTGATGGGGCATTAAGGAGCCAATACTATCAGCTTTTGCTTTTTCAGACTGTAAATATTTCCTAAATTGCTGGTACCAAACAGCTTGAGGAATCCTGTCTACACTAAAACATCAAGCAAGGTCTTGGCCAGGAGAAGGGCACAGGCTTTGCAGGATGAGAAAGGTAAGTGAAGACACGTGTCACTGGCATCCTTCTGGCTTTTTAATTCTTCCCAGATCATCAATACTCCTCAACAGGTCCATTCAAGCTAACCAAAGGCAGTAAATTCAGAGTGAGACCCAGCAGGAGAGTCCTTCACACCCCACAGTGGAGGGGAGCTGAGGAGGTTGGCCATCATGTCCCAGATAAGCCAAAGATTTATTGACCAAACAAAGTGCTGCACTTCTGCTTCTAACTACCCACAGAACACAAAGAAAGATAAAAAGTCTTCATGTTTGTACTAAAACAGCAGGTCTAAAATCATGCTGAGGAAATGCAAATATTAGCAAATGTAGACGTCTGTCATAACTGGAACTTGCATCTCATCCCCTGTACTGGTACTAAAAATCTTACAAAGTAATTAGTATGTGCTACAAGTAGCTACAGAACAATTTGCTCCAAGAACAAAGTGCAGTTTGCTCAAGTGACAGTATGACACAGAGATTAGATCAGTGACAGGTTTAGTGTGTGGCATTGGAAACAACCAGTACTTGCAGTTTAGGAAAGCACAAATGCCAACAGACAATAGCTCCCACTGCTCCCATATGCTGGCATGTGCCTGCAGCCACACGCTGCCCCTACCTTCTCTCCATAGCCTAGAGGGAGAGGGAAAAGGGCTGAAAACAAGAAAGTGATCCAAAAGAGGAATTCAACCCCCTCCCAGATAATTCCTCTCATGCAACAGACCACAACTACAAGCAGACTGTGAACAATTAAGGCCAGTTAAAGATGAGTTATGCTCATCACTGTCAGTAACCATTCATTCCAAGCCCACAAAGTTCCTTCTTGCTCATAAAGAAAAATGATTTCCCAGCACTGAAACAGGGTGCTCTTCACTCCCAGTGTGTGCTAACCAGGACACACAATTCCACGTTATTTACTAGGGTAGATATTTACCCCCATGACCCTCAGAGCCTTGAGTTGAGATTTATCCATTTTAACAGCAATTAAGCATCCAGTTGCCCTGGAATTCCTTCATGTCAAGTGAAAAGAAAGGGTACTTTCAGAGAAACACTCAGGCCAGGCAAAACAGTTTAAGCTGGCCTTCATCTCATTGCTACTTTGCTTCTCCCCTTGGATTACATGATCTTTAACACAGTGGTGTGCTTATTCCTTGTTATCATTAACATTCATGAGGTATTTTGTCTACTTGCTTTTAGGAAACAGATAAGTGCTTACATAAAAGATATAAGAGAGCATAATCAGCATATTTTAAATAGTCTTCTAAATCTGAATTCAAATGATTAACTACTAAAGACAAATATTTCTCAATTTTAAAAAATGTAGTTCACATCCACTATGAATGGCTAGCTCTCAACACCAGCTATTTCAGGATATCCTGACATTAAATCAAGTATTTAAGGAAGGGCTTATATTTCTTTTTGAGTGATGCTGAATATATCTGGATATGTTCCCTTGCTAGAGATTTATAATTAGGGTTAGGATTATAGTGAGTAATTTTAAAAGCTTGAGAAATCACAAGATCTGTTTGACATCACATGTGGATTCAATACCAAATATAAAAATTCTACAGACTACATACTTGCCATTGTACAGAAAGCCATTCATCCTGAAAGCAGTGGAGACTTGAACTTCCCCCATCACCTGCACTTCAGCAGAAGCACAACCAACGCTCCTCCACTCCTGATAATTATCAAGAGATGACACTATTAAAATCCACTTCACTTCTCATAACTGCTGGCAGCAGTGTCCCCAAATGTCCCTAAATACACTAGTGTAACCAAATGTGCCTAAATATGCCTTTAAATATGCTCTCACCCCACTGACAACTGGAAGGGCCTTTCCTACTTCTTGTGAATCTAATGTTCAAACAACTAAAATGATGAGACAAGATGACATGAGAGGAGATGAGGTGAAGAGAGAAGAGAAGAGAGAGAAGAGAAGAGAAGAGAAGAGAAGAGAAGAGAAGAGAAGAGAAGAGAAGAGAAGAGAAGAGAA
>JAOTQP010000001.1:39844108-39885733 GCA_026413545.1 Cichladusa arquata
TATGACAGGCCACTGTGCGCTGGGGATGGTTTATAAGCTTAAGACAATTGAAGGTTATATGGATTTTCTCACAGTTTGCAATGATGAAGGTGACGTTGACCACACCTGAACATGAGCCAGGTGTCAGGACAGCAAGCAAAAAGCAGAAATAAAACTCATTTACACACTCACAGCAGCTGCAGCAGGATGTTAACACAAGACCAAGTGGATATTAGCCCGGTCATGAGTAAGTCCAGACAAGAAACTAGAAGACATTTTAAACTGCTTGATTAGTGAGGTTCTGGAGAGTTTTCCACAGGGAATATACGGGGTAGTAAATGTTAAGTACTAAATAAATTAAATGTACTTTAAATAAATGTAGTCAAACCAAACTTCAGATGGGATTATATAATACGACTGCTTGCAATATGATAGAACCATTCCCAATAACCCAGAAAATCAAGTCCCATCCTATATTCCCAAAGACAACCTAAAGGAACCAAGAAATGCCAACTCACGATTTTCTCATGAACACAGAATTTTTCTTCTCCAAGCCCCCATTACTGAGACTGAAGGAAGAATCTGTTTTACATTTGAAGAATGAATAAATAAAGTGTTAGCCTGGGGTTTGAGGTGAAACACTTTTAAAATATGAACTCTTCAAGCTAAAAAAACAGAAGGGAAATAAAAAGAACAAAACATCTGTTACTTCTTAAAATCTCATGGTTTCTAAGCCACTGGAGGCAGAGAGAGGCTGATTCATGATTTCTGCATGCTTAGGTTGACAATTCAAAGAAGCAAAGTGTGAAGGAGTCCAAAACTCAGCACACAAAAGCACTACAATGCCTAAAAATGGAAGAGTGTAGATGGCTAATTTAAACATTCAGCTTTCAAATGAGAATTCTTGAAAGTTGCTGCTTTAGAGCAGGAAGCAGCTGTAAGCTTTGACCATAGCCCTCTGGTTGCTCAAAAGTTCTCACTCAGGGGGTTGACCTGGCCACAATGCTTTTCGTTTTTCAGCTGTTTTCAGATCTTCTTCCTTGGTTTTGTCCCGATTCATTGCCAGTCATAGTTCTTTCTCCTATAGAGGTTGGTCATTACTAAGCAAACATCAAAAGACCAATTTAAAAAAAAATCTTCCAAAATTATGCTGGTATGGGAGGCAAACCATGGACCCTATCCTCCAACTAACAGACTCCTAAAACTCAAGCTAATTGTAAAAGCTCCTGCACTTCTCAGGTTTAGGCTTGCTTCTTCATTTGTTTTTGTAAGACAACTTACCTCTCAAATGTTTACTTACATTGGTTCTGCATATCTGCTCTCAAATGAGACTCATGTACTGCAGTAATATTAAAATTAATTGTTACAATTATAAAATTGATTTCTATTATTCCCAGCAGACTCCTGAGAGCAACTTCTCAAGGCAGGATCAAGCCCAAGTATTTGCTAGAGGTAATGAGGATAATTGAGAGCTTTTACATTTTTGAAGATGTGGGCATTCACAAGTTTCAAGCACAAATGGTGGGATGCTACCCTGTTCACAGTACCTCCACAGCTGCCCTGGCTCCCTGGTCTTATCCTTCACACTTCCCTGATACTTTTCCAGCTTTGACTGTTCTGTTTCTTTATACCATCATTACATCATCTCCATGCTGGAAGCTTTACACTCAAATGATACTTGATTAGTTTGAAGGCACTAACTCATGTTAGTGGGTAAGCAAGTATCCCATTACTGTCCAAAGAAAATATTTTTCTAAATAAAAAGAGAAGGTCAGGTGATGGCACCAAGTACAGGAACACATTTTTACAAACTCCAAAAGGAAAATTTGGGAAAGATATTGCAAGAGCTTTGATAAACTGGGGGCATTAGAAAATTCTTTTTAAAATGGGCTACATAAAAGATAGCACTTCAGTATGTCAGTAGGAAAAGAGTAACGTTTTGTTTTACACTTGTTTTGTTTTTCACGTCATTCAAGTCATACCCAAACTCTTCAGCTTTTTCCACCTTTATCCTAACCTACATTAATGGACAATATGAGTCAGGAGTTATTATTAGCCTCTAAATCCTTCACAAATACATTCCAACAAGGCAGAGACCTGGGCTTTGGTCTTCTGCATCCCAACATCAAGTACACTTCATATCAAAATCAAGTTAAGTGAGAAAATACATCCATGACCTCTGGAGCAGGGAGGTGAGCTCATGACTGCAAACATTTTCACAGGCACGATCCAAAACCAAGCCCCCTCAGCCTGCTCTCCTAGAGGCCACAAAAACACAGATGAGCATCCAGCATTTCTTGACTCTCAGCTGGCTGGGTTCAGGATCCCTACTTAGTGCAAGGAATGACACTTTAGTAAAGCACTCTGCTCCTACTTGTCAACATTTCACATGGCTGACTGTTTGTCCCTTTCCATGTGCCTAGTGCTCAGCAAAGAAAAGCCAATGCTTCCCAAAGAATATGTAACACGAAGTTACCACAAAGAACTAGTAGTGAACAGTGTCACATCCATGAATAGAAAGATTTATAGATTCATTTTCAGCTGACAGGCTCCCTCTGTGTTTTAGAGCATAATTATAAAAACAAAAAACAAGACTATTTTTAAAAATCATGCTAGTTGGTATTTGCTGCTCCTATATTAGGGAAAGGTGGTCACTAGGACACAGTCTGAGCCACCCACCTCCCTCACGTACTGTGCTATATTCTGTTATAACAGAATTGCTGCTTTGGACCTTGGAAGCAGCTGCTGACCTTGAATAAGCAAGAAAAAGTTAAATATTTTAGTGGTAACAAAACAACTGTTCTATGAGTAATAGTTTTATATTATCCCAAGGGCCATGGTTTTGTTTATAATTACTCAGAAATAACTTTTTCATAACATAAACTCTCTTATTTGAACACATCTCTACAGCTGCATTAGCCTGTTGTGTCTGCAGTCCAGAAAATGAGAATTCGTATCCCTTTCCGTATTTTTTAAACATTGTTTCTCAATGCACAATCAGAGAAAAATTACACAAGCATAATTCAGTCTCTCTTCCTCCCTATCTGAACAACAAACTACAGTACAGAAGAGAAGCAGAAGAAAAATTTGCTAAAATCTTCAAGAAGTCCTTAATCTATAATTAATGTCAACAGCATCTAAAGTCTGTAATTCTTGCATCTCACATTCATATTTTAAAGGTACAGTAGTTCTGAAATATGCTGGGTATGGAGACAGTTTAAAAATTAATGAAAGAGCATTATTTTCAACAGATAACAATATAAATAGCATTGGCTTTCACAAGGTAGAAACTGATTTTTTCTTTGAAATTAAGAATTGTTAAGCATCGCCTGTTAAAATTTCTAACCTTTTAATTTTACTTTCATTATCACAGGATCATATAGCTTAGAAAAGTTCTCTAAGATCACCAAGTCTAACCACTAGTCCAGCACTGCCAAGTCCACCATTACACTATATCCCTCAGTGCCACATCTACATGGCTTTTAAATACCTCCAGTGACAGTGACTCCACCACTTCCCCGGGCAACCTGTTCCAGAGCTTGTTAACCCTTTCCATGAAGAATTATTTTATTAACATGCAATCTAAACCTGCCCTGGTACAACCTGAGGTGATTTCCTCTGTGCTTCCTAAAGAATGATTGTAATAATTTGCATGCCAGTATTCCTCAATCCACCTCAGGCACTGCTGTGAATTCATTTTTCTCACCAAACCTAATAACCAGCACACTGATGTGCTGCGAATTTTTAAACCCATACAATGACTTTCTGAGTCATGCCCACTCATTTAAAAATGTTGTAGCCACATTTAAAAAGCAACCAGTTATGCCCATTTCACAAAATGCTCAACCTTTGGCCACTGTCTGCAACCAGTCCCTATAAAACAGCTGCTTTGGTAATGAAACCACCACTCTTTTTCCACTTCATCATCTTTCTCCTAAATTCTGTGTACTTGGATTACATTGTAATGTAAAATCTCTGCAACCCAATATTCCTCAATAAAATAATCTTTTTGACTGTCTGCTTCTAATGAAGGCCCTCAGGTTTACTCCAAGTCCTTGCAGGACTCAAAGTCCTTACAAGAATGTCCTCCACTGAGCACAGGACCCTGCTGCCATCAGTTAAGAGAGGGAATACACTGCAGATCTGCTTCACAAAGGGATACTCAAATCCCAGTAAAATACCATTTCCTCACTGGGATAAGAAACACAAAAGGAAAGAACTGTATTCCAACAGAAGAACAGGTATCAACATGGCTATAGCATTTGCTGCTGAACCATCAGTACTGGAAAAATCAACTGGATATGCTCAACAGCAGGAAGATTTTTGTTAGTCTTTACAGTATTCTGTCAACAAAATTTGAAGATAGCAACTCTAGGCAGCCACTACTAATGAAGGAGACTGGAGGCAAAGGGTAGAGTGCTAGCATTTCAGTTTGGATTCAGTTTTGATGCAATGATGCTTGCAAGCACAGACACAACTGGCAGGTATGTAAGCTATAAAGCTTCCAAAGGCTCCTGCTATTGTTTAGGTAACTTATTTTAAGTAGATAGCACACAAAAAATATGCCACATGCCATAGAAGTGGATAGTGCCATCTACAGTGGGGTTGTCAGGAACTTTCAATTATTAAACACTGTTTTCAGCTCCTTTTAAAATTTTCATAGTTCACGTTCAACCCTAAGCAAATTTTCTTAGGGAGCTTTCAACCACAGCAGTTTAGGCATACTACTAAAAATTAGAAGAGGGAAACATTCACTGTATTGCAAGCATTTCTTTGCAAAGTTTCAGGTGGTATCAGGCTGCTCAGAAAGGCCTTAAAATCTGGACAAGGAACAGCCTACTGTCAGAACCATTGCACGAAAAATTATAATGCCTTGAGAAGGTCTATGTGGCCTATGACACCTGTATCAAAACATAGAATAAGGCTGCAGCCTAAATTCTACAATGTCCTTATGTTTGAAGGCTCAAGTTCACAATGGGAACATTCTTTTTGGCATTTTTATTCAACAATTTCAGACATTTATTTTAAAAAATCACTTCTGCTCCATCCCAATGAATCAAATTCTTCTCAATAAAAGGACTGACACAAGCACAAATCCACCTCCTCCCACCAGAAAAGATCCAAAAGATTGATTGAGTGCTGTAGACAGTGAACAGAGTGAAAATTAATATCATATGATACTTTTCTCTTTGCATCCAACATTGTCTTCTAGAAGGACTTAATGATTTCAGCTTCTTATAGTCAGAAACTAATGTAGTATTTAGCTTTATGACCATGGAATCTACTGATGCATCAGATGTTTTGGCAGTAGAGAGGAGCACACAATGAAATTATTTTGAAGCTGTCATTTGCATATACCCAGACAGGCATGCAAAACCAAACTGAGATATTGTTCAAAATCCCCACGGAGATTCACACGTTTCAACCTCTCTGTCTCCCTGTGACTACACTGCTGTGTCCCATTAAAAGTCATCTCAATCACAGAGAAGCTTGCATTAGTAATTCCCAGCAGGGACTGCAGCTTCTTCTTGTACCATCTCTTGAATGCCCAGGAGAGCTGTGCTGGAAAGCCCAATACCTGAATATCCTCACACTGATGACAACTGAAGACTTTTGTGTTTGACAGTCATTCTGAATCACCCCTAAAACCAGAAAAGGCAAGATATGAAAACTCCTTTACACAATCTGAACACAGAGGGAGTGTAGAGACAACAATTTCTTTAGCAACATATAAACAGGAGACCAAAATTAACCTTTACTGTATTGCAGATCAGAGCCAGGAGGGTTTCCCTATGTATGTCTTCCTAGCTCTGAAGGCACAAGCCTTGCCAGATCCTAGGTTAGTCCAAAGTCCTGGAGGTTTGCCTACCCCAGAGGCAGCACATCCCATAGAAAGAGCTTCCCTGGGAGACCTTCATGGAAATCTATGCTAATCTTCACAAATCTTCTGCTCCTCAGAAGGACAGAAAAGAGTATTAATTAAAATGTTATTTTCCTGCCCTCAACAAACTTGTAGAAATGTTAATGCTCTTTGGGTAGGATTAAACTGTCTAGTCACCTCTTCAGAGGTAAACTGAGTAAGGTAGTGTCTGCCTGCTGATTAACCAAGAAGAAATGATCTGTCAGAGGAAAACACTCCTTTCCCTTTGGCAGGATGACATTCACATCTGAAGGTGAAATCCTTTCCTGTGCTGAAATAGACCTCAAACACTGTCACTTGACAAGTGTGCTCTATCAAAGCAAGTAAATGGCATTTATGTGTGCAGTTCATTGTTAGCTCTTCTCTTAGAGCACGTGGTATCACAACTTTGCAAAAAACCCAAGAGTCAGGAACCAGGAAAACAGGTCAGAAACCACGAACCCCAGCACTGGCTGTGGTACATAAACTTGGCAGAACCAGACCCAGACAAAAAAAGGAAGAGTTTCCAAAATATGCCTTGAGGTTTGCTGTGCTCTTAGACCCTTGCTGGGGCAGGACCTCTGAGGAACAGCTGGATTTGTGGCCACTATCCCACCCAAGCTGCTGTTCCAGCTGACTCCAAGCACAGTGCCCGCCCATCTCTGCAGGTTTGCTGGAGGTTGGTGCCACTTGTAACAAGCAAGTCTTCCTAAAATTACTTGACACTTTAAAATCTGGTATGCTTATTTCTTTCTGCTTAACCTTCTGCCTTGTGGTGGGATGACCCCAGCTGGTAGGTGAACCCCATCCAGTCACTTGAAGACAACAAGAGTTTTCTTCTTTTCCTTCTGAGGCTGGTACTTGAAGATAACTAGTGGTGACATGCAGAGTTACATAGCCTCTATGTATAAAACTCCCCCCATCTTCTAGAGCAAAGAACAGTCTCCAGGAATCTGCATTATCTTCCATTTGTCAGAAATGGAGATTCCTGTTTCTCTTACATCAAAACTTTTAAGCATAAGCAGGGTACAGGTCATGTCTCATACTCACAGCACGACTCCTGCAGTTGGTCTCCTGCAGCTCTCCAAGCCATGCTCTTTTACACACCTGCACATTTATCATTTCCCTTCTGCTGCACATGGCTGTCACTTGGAATGTGGCTCCTTGGCAAGGCCTTCACTGGAAGAGCTGCTTTCTGAGCAGCACACTCTGCTGCCACAGCCAGCTTCTCTTCTGCAATCCCAGTGTGCCAAAAAACCTCCCTGCCTCACTATAATGTCTCTCTCATCCCATTTCTCTCAAGCTGAATTTTAGTCAAGTTCATCATTCTGAAGAGACATGCCTGTAGAGCCCAGAAAAATAATTGCAGGCATTGAGTTATTCTTCAGCTGTACTTGAAATATTGCTTTCAACATACAGAATCATGATTTTTATCATGCAAAACCAACTCCATATTCAACATGGAAAATTTGTAACATTCCTGCAACCTTACATGCTCCCTCTGAAAAGTACATGATTTCCTGAGAAGACTCTCCTCTTAAATGGGTTCACGAGACCTTGTCCCTCCCTTTTCTACCATAACAAACAAAAAAGAAAAAATATCTGTAAAATCTTTATCAATATTCTGCTTATAGGGACTGTAAACTGCAAATTAGTCAGAGAATTGCATATTCTTTTCTTATTGTACAGCAACCACAAGCTGTTTAGTATCTGCTTACACTTCTCTTAATTCATCAAGAAAGTTACACAGATGAGAAACAAAATTCTGTGTTGGAACAGCTTTGTCATCTCTGTTCTACAATTACAAAAGAGGGAAAATGCCAGAGCACCACATTTTATGACTCTTTGGGCACTGAACCCTCAAGTGCACTAGCAACTTTGCAGTACTCAGAACTAAGGAAGCAGCTGTAGGTTCTCTTTCCTTTCCCTTTCAAAGATTCATAGTGTCCCACCACACCAAGGGCAGAATCAGGCACAAGCAGAAACATCTCCATCAACATCACATGAACCTTTCTAATGATAAATTAAGCGTAACGAGTGAGATAAACATCTTGTTCCTCACTCAGCTGTCAAGAGGAAAAGAATCATGGTTAGTGTCAAAGACCTCACGAAGATGTGTGAAGATCATTCAGGTAGGGTGCAAAGAAGCTAAAATTCCACATTACATGAAGAGAAATAAAGAAAATTAGGGACATTTCTGAGTCTGGATTTTGCTAGACTTTTCTTCCTCCTAAAGTATGTAGTACTCTCAACACCTAACTGAAAAATGCATAAATAAATACAAATTTTGTTAATGGCATATCAGGAGCACGCAAGTGTCACTGTTCTTTTTTCTATTGAAACCAGAAAGAAGTAACACATTCCAGAAGGTCACCAGAGTTTGTTTCCTTGTCATCTACCCCTTATAAATAAAAAAATTCTGTTACATCAAATACAAAATTTTCCCCCAACCTGCTTGAAAAAACCGCATCAAAATGGACTATTTCTTCATTTTAGGGCTCTATTACCAAACATGCCCCTGCTGCTGACACCCTGGTTCTCCTCTTTCTATCTTGTCTCCTGGTCTCACCACACCTCATTAGAGAACCTTCCTTCATCTCCCATGATGCAAGCTGGAAAGGTAAACACAAACACAAGATCTTCCTTCATTATGGCTTAAACACAGTCAAGACTGTTTAAGAGGTTGCTTTGAAACCTACGCTATAAAAATCAGAATGAAGAATGAAGGTGTCATTTAAAGACAGTGTTTTCAAAACATGCAGATGTGCACTTTCCACAACACAAAGCTGACAAGGCTTTCTCAAATAAGCTCAGAGGAGAAGCGAATGTGTTACATTTGGTGAAAATACTTTCCTTCTCAGTGCTTTGATCAATCTATTGGCTCCTTTTCCATTTAGCAATACCACCTTTTTCCCCTTAATCAGCCCATTGGGGTACAGCTGCCAAACCCAGTTGCATGTCTTCAGCAGAGGGCAGGCAGTGCCATTTACAGATAACTTTTCTCAGGGCACATCTGCTTTCTGAATGAGCAAAGCACAGACATACACCAGGGCTTTGCACCCTCTGTCTTTTTTTTCGGCTGGGTTCAACATTATTCTTTCAAAACAGATTTTCCTTAGCATTTTCCACATATCTTCAACATCTTCAGGTCTTCTGAAAGAGCACCAGATCTTTTTCCCCCGCTGAAGCCTTTGCACCCTGCTTTGGTAAAGCATACCCTAAGAATTGCCCTTTCCCCCTTAGCTGCCTGGTGCAAAGGGAGTGCAGTCCCAGTTAAATTAGCACTCTGTACTTATGTGCTGCATGCAGCACCTTCAACTCAAGGTGCTTCTCACAACAGCAACTTAGCAGAGATCAAAAGAGATGATAAAGAACTTAACTTCACCATGCTAGTGCTTGCTCTCTAAAGCTCATAAGAAGTTACTGAATTATTTATTTGAGAACAAAAAAAAATTACATTTGAAGGTGGCAAATGGCCTCATTTTCAATGCTGTTAATTCAACATCCCTAATAAGCATCCCAGAGAAAAGTATTTATTATTAGCCATAAAATGAGATTTTACAGATTTTACTTTCTCAGTTGAGTATTATGCCTACTATGGGAGATGAAAGGTATGTAGAACTACTTATCATTTCTTTCCCCACCCAAAAACTTCTTACAATCCATTAAACAACTTATAACTTAACTTTTTAAAAAGTATATCTTTATTTTGTTATATCTTTTCTCCTCCCTGGTTTTACTACACTTTTTCTGTTATTACTAATTTTTCCTTCCCAGCTTCTTTACTGTGCTTCCAAATGACTTTGTATTTTGCTGCTGCCTGTTTTTCCACAGGCTGTGCATCCATCCCTATCTCCACCATGGTTTCTGCTCCTTTCCACATGTCCTGTGTAAGAGGGTTGCCCAGGCTGGATAGACCTCCTCACCTCTCCTCCCTGCAACCCAGCAGGCACAAGCCTGATCCACTCACACTGGCCAAGAACCAAAAGGCAGCTCCTGTGAGCAACCCAGTGGCTATTCCCATGGAGCAGGAGGCTGCCAGGCAGCTTTTGCCTCTCTCAAATGCAGCTCCATGCACATCACCACAGATGATGGGGACTTCTGGAAGAGCAAGGGGAAGGCAGCAAAGTGTAACAATGATAAGCATTTTGGCAAAACCTGGGCCAAAGCACAGAATCATTGAATAGTTTGGAAAAGTCCTCCAAGATCACAAAGGCCAAGACAGCACTGCCAAGTTCACCATTGAACTGTGTCCCTCCCTCAGTGTCACATCTTCACGTCTCTTAAATACTTCCAGGGATGATGGCTCTACCACACCCTGGGCAGTCTGTTCCAATGCTTGACAAACGTTTTGGGAATGTAATTGTCCCTAATATCCCATCTAAACCTCCCCTGGTGCAACTTGAGGCCATGTCCTCTCATCCTGTCTCTTGTTACCTGGAAGAAGGGACAGCCGCCTCAGGCCAACCAACAGACCACAGCTTCTGAGCAAGGTCATAATACAGCAACAGAAGGATGCAGTAAAGGGAAGCCATGAGCTGCTCCAAATCCTTGACTGCCTGAGACACTTCTCTCTGGCCCTCATGGAACCTTCCACGTGAATCCTTCTGGGCTCACAATGGTTCCACCTACTCGGCCACCAGCAACTCATCCAATGTTGCCCAATCCCTCCAGACACCTCTTCAGCTGCCGGAATGAGCGCTAAAATCAAGGCACTAACAGCAGCTTAGGTCAGGAGGGCACTAAAGAAAGTCAACATAACCTCTGCAAGAGCACCATACCTCTCCTGACAGTGACCTCCTTCAATCTTCTCCTCCTTGCTTCTCCTGACACACTCATACCCAGGCAAGCAGGAACACAGTCAGTCTGCCTCATGTCACAGTTGCACTGCTTGAAACAAGGGAGTAATTCATATTTATCCAGTATTAGGGTATCAGAGTGAAGACATCAAGTCTTTCCTGCTCACTTCAAGGAATGTCTCTAGTAAGCCCTGTTCCACTCTGCAAACTCTTACCCTTTTAAACATGTGTCCTGATGATTTCCCTAGAACTCCAGTATCTGGACTCACGCTGCCCAATACACTGACAATCCATTCAGAAAAAAAAATCAGCCTTGCTTTCACAGTTTCATGTGAAAGACTAAAAGACCAATCTAAACACAATTTTAGAATACCAGGTAACACAGAAGCGGAATTACTTTTCCCACTTTTTACACTTGCAGAATTTATTTTCTGATTTTGGGGTTCAGCAATATCATGTCCTTGAATAGACCATGTGGTACTCTGTCCTGCATGGGAAATAACTTGCATGTACCAGCTCAGAAGTTTCTCTCCACCAGTGCCCAATCACCCCATGTTCCCCACAGGCTCTTTGAAGAAAGAAAGGTCATGCTTTTCACATTTGCTCTAATTCACTCTAGATTTGCCTCCTGAAAGGGATAAGAGTAATAAAGCATGACATACCAGGCTTTTTCCTATACTACCCCTCCCCCTCCCACTGACTTTCATGTTTTTCGTAGTAAACAGATGCCTCTCCCACTTCGGGTAGGAGCTTGCATGTTGCTAAGAGAGAACAGGAAACTACCACATGGTGAAGCAGAGGAGAATTTCTTCCCTAGCCCTTCTCAAACACTGGCTGAACTTTAAAGTTTGAGAGATATCTATGATTGCTGTTCCCCATACAATGCAAGTCAGGTGCAGGTCAGCAGACTGGGAAAAATCAAATAGGAAGGAGGATTATTGCTTATCCTACTTTACCTACAGCAGCCTTGAAATTCTAGATTAAAAACAGTTTTGATGTGTCCTTTAGCACCTGACTGAGATTTATGCAGAGGCAGAGCAGGATGACACCTTTCAGAGCAACAGCTTGCTAGACTGAAACTTTAATGAACCCTGCTCATAGAAGCCAGGCTCAAGCAATCCAAGAGCTGTGCATTACAGTCCTAAAACTCCTGCCCATATTCTACTGCAGCCTGTTGATTTCACAAAGGAATTTTAAAATGTGTTAGACATACACAATAGTTTATCAGTTATCACCTGTAATGCTCCACAAATTGTACTGCATAATATAATGTAATGCACCTCTGTTACCTGTGATGGCAAAGTTCCTGCACTAACTCACTGAGTATACTCTGATTTTGATCCAACAATGAACAGAAGTTTAATAGTCAGGCCAAAGAAAAACTGGGAAGCCTAAACAACACCTTGTAAAAACAACAATTACGAGTCAAAGAGCCATGCCAAGAAAAGGCTGGGAGGTGAGGGTGCAGAGTTCTCTCTTTCATTTTCTTTCCTTTTTTTCCATTAACAAAGAAAGAAAGAAAAAAAAAAAAACTGCTTAGAAAATGGACACCTACATGCAAACGCTGCTTCAAAGCTTTTAGCACAATCTCCCAGGGCAGAACAATAGCAGCTCTGTGCTCATAACCAGCTCAGGCTGTTCCAGGCAGGAAGAGGGTGCCCTGGCCTTTTACAGCAAAGTATTTTTCTGTCTGACGCTCACGTCTACAAAATCTAGCTCAAGCTCCTGAAAATTCAGAGTCTATGAAGCACGACAGTGGGCAGCAAGTAGGTACTCCAGTGACTGAGGCTGTGATTAGACACTCTTAGCAACGTTTGCCTACCCCAGTCCTGCTCAATTTCTGCAGTACTTAAGCTGGAAAAGAGGCAGAGTCACATTGAGAAATAAAGCTGCACTTCAAAGCATCCCTTATTCCTCCATGTCCTTACAGTGCCTTGCAACAGGTACTCACTATCTTGCTAAGTAAGAGGAAAGCACAGCTCTGCCATGAAAGCTGTTTACCTGCTTAAAAAAAAAAAAAAATCTGCTGTCTACTGTCAGGTCTATTAAAAAATAGTAGGCCAATTAGAAAGGGTTGGCTTATTAAGCCCCAACAGGTTCTAAAATATTGTTCTCCACAGGTTGCCCCAAGAAGGCCTGACCTAAAAAAGAATTTATCAGATTGCTCAAGATTGACATTAATCCATTCAGAACTTTAAACATGGTTCTTTAGCTCTGGACTCATCTCAGAGACAGACATTAAAAATATCAAATATTCTTCTGGGAAAACCAGTTCTCTCTCTATCAGGAAAATAAAGCAGGGACAGCAGCTCTGGCAAAGAGCTTTCCTTGCAGTGAGCCAGGCAAGTTTCTGCAGCTTCTCCCCAATTTTATGGCATGACTGGAGAGATGCTTGTTGCTTGACCTGCATGTGGACATCCCTGTCACACATCAAACTCATGCAAGCATCCCTGCTGAGAACCTTGGCAGATTCAGTCCCATCCCAAGGTGGTGGAAAAGGCCCAGGGAGAAAACTGCAGGAGTCTGTACTGCCACAGCTCCTCCACAGCTCTGATCAGCTGTGAGAAGAGGGCAAAGTGAGCTGCTGGCTCAAAGATCTGCCAGAAAGGCACTTGGGATCTTTGTTTTAGTTTGGCATGCCATGTAACATTATAAAAGGCCAGCACATGATTGTTTTAATCAAACACATGGTTTTAGGATGGAGGGGAAACAAAACAAAGCAGCAGAGTTGTTTATATCAATAGTAACAGTTGTACACAACCATTCTCTTTGTTAGGCTCTTCAAATCTCAGAACACTGGTGCTTGAAGCACCCCATCATATTGGAAATGCAGCTTTCTCTAAACAAACTCATGCAAACTTTTTCTCCCAGAGCAGCAGGGAGAAATTTTAGATAATTGTAGTACTCTAGAAGACTTGCAGGACTGTTTCTGCACCATGGTAGAACTGGAACCGATGGGAGAAATGTACACTCAGAAGATTTTAATGCAAGTTTTGTACTGCTGCACATGTAAAAGAATTGTTAAGGGTTAATGTGTAAGGGTCCATGACTTGCATGTTGTTGCATGGAAAAACTCTCTGACAGGACAAAGACATAACCAAAGTCCTTCCTCACAAAGCTAAAGCCCTTAAGGGAACAGGTCTACGTCAAGCAACTTACTCTAGACGTACGGTTCCACATTCTGTAATGTAAGTGGAGATTTTGGCATGATACTGTCTGCAGTAAGTGCTCCATAAGAATTTAAGGTTTGATTACCATTCACAGAAAATGTAAATGATACAAGAAAAAGAGAAACCAAAAGCAACCAACACCCAGGCTTGTAACTCCCCATTGTTACTCTCAAGGAGCATCAAGGGATGCTCCTTGCTTTCACATTTGAAAAAGATTAACTGCCATAAATGGAAGTGATTCAGTTTAAAAAAATCCCAGCAGGTCATGCCTTCTGCCAAATGCCTGTGGCTTCCCAGGACAACTAAGCAAATGGACACATCTCTGTAAGGACACGTGCGACAGCAGAAATGTCATCAAATCCATAAACAGTTACTGACCGGCCAGAAAAAATGTCATAAAACAAAATTAAGGCCCATCATCCAGTTAAAAGGATTTCTGAGAGTGATTTACAAGCGCAATCTATACACGCTTACCCCGGGCAGTGTGTGATTAGCAGCGCTCTGCCACAGCTCATCTGGCATCTTACAGCCCTTGGCTTCATGGGGTGGGGAGCACAGCCTGCACTCCTGTTAATAAATATCCATTCCCATTCCAAACTCCAACTTCAAAGTGCTGCTTACGCCCCCTCAGAGAGAAAGGCTGAGCGACTTCCCTTCAACTGTACTCATCTGTGTCAAATTTCACTATCAGTAAGCCAACGTGTAATTACAATCATCCATCCATAAAAGCTGGGGGATGGAAAGAGAAAAAGGGGTATGTCCTTATTTTTCAGGCACTAAGGACAGAATCGGGGATTTTCCAAGACTCCAGAAACCAGAGTGATCAAAACCTTCTGGCTGCTGTTTCTTCTGATGTATCTGGATCCACACAAACACACACATGTCAGTGGTACACCATGGCTTTAAATGGTACCAGGAAATTACCAGCTCAAGATGACCTTCACTGCTCAGCACAACTGCCAGAGACATCTCAAGTGAGTCGGTCTGGACTAGGCTCCATTTCTTGGCCTATTCACTCTGGCAAGATCAGCTACTGGATAAACATCAGAGAGATGCTTATCACAGGGACTCCACTGCCTCACTGCTCTAACAGAAAATCAGCTGCCTGAAAACACCAACAGTGTAGGAAGCAAAATCTCAGTGTCCCCCTGGGTTTAGGAGAACCGTGTCATTGGCAAAGAGAAGACCCTTGGTGAAAGCTGGTTATCTCTTACTTAGCCAGCCCAGAAGCCTGTGAAGAAAACCACAGGAAGTCAGCAATTAGCTTGTCAGTGTCAAAAAAACCCCAAAGGCTACAACCCTTCTACAACAGAGGAAGTTTCCAGATCTAGTGATTACTGTTATACACATAAAAAGTATACACATATAAACACTCACAAGACATGTAGTCCACCTTCCTAGAAAAAACTGCAAAATAAGAGCTGCAAGGCTGACATGAAGGATACCTAGTTTGGAACAGAAGTGCTACAAATATGTAAGCTAAAAGTTGACCAAATATCAACATTTTTAAGATTATAAAGATAATACTGCAAAATTATTAAGAGAGAATAAAATAATCCTATTTCAAAAAGTCTCTTCTCTCAGCATGAAAAGAAATTTACATGGCCCATCAAGCAAACACTGAGTCATCAAGATCTATCCAGAAAGGAAAAGGAGGTGTCTGTTCAAAGATAAAATGTACAATACCCAAAATTCAAGTGTATTGATTTGATCCCCTGCAGATTTAGACAAAAAGAAGGGAAAAGCTAAAACAGGAAACTGAAAACATCTTTATCTTGAGCTGAAGAAACAATTTAAACTGAGTACTATGCCAAAACCAAATAAATACTATTAATAATATAGAAAGTCTTCCTGGCTAATAGTGGCAACAAATGCAAACAAAGTTTGTAAAGGCAGAGCAGATTATTTTAACAGCTTACCACATGCAAACCTCTCTATCATCAAGGACAAAGGAAGGACAACAGTGCATCATTTAAATTTCTCCTTATGCTATCAGCCAACAGCTTGTGATCTCTCTTTTCACCTAAATCAGAATTTTTCTAGGAGAGATTGTGGAAGAGTCATTACAAGAGAAAGGACAGTGGTACTTGCAGAAACACAGGCAGAAGGAAAAGCAAATGCTCAAGAGACAGATGAAGCAATGACTGTAAACAGGTGACATTTCTGCCACCATCTCATCTGAAACAACTGCCTGCTTACAATGCAGAAACAACCAAAAAACATTTCTGGGAGAGGTGGTTTGGGAATCCATCCACATCCTTGACATCTTTTACATCTAGCCTCCCTCGTGTACAAACAAAGAAGGCGTTCTGGCTGCTGGTCTGGGAAAACAGTACCATCTTTTAAATTCTTTTCCTGCCCAGTGTATTCAGAAATAACAATATTTTTTACAATTGGGATTTATGTGAATTCTGCAAAGTGCTTAGGTCTTCGAAGAACAAAATTACTCACCACACTGTGCTAAGAAAATTAAGAAGCAGCCTAAGTGAATACAAACTTGGAAGTTTTAGAGATGCTTGCTGAAGCTGCCATAGGACAACATCTTCAGCATTGCAGTAGGGTTTTAAACATGCAAAGCTGCGTATTTCCAAAGGAAGACAAAAATCCAGGTATCAAATAGCATTCTATCTCAATTCCTCAACTTTCTCTACTGATGTGGAGTCTAGAAAAGACCAAATAAAACAGCCCTGAAAAAGAACGTAGACATTTGGTTCTTATCTAAGAGCTGAGGTATCTTAGAGATCAAAAAGAAGTCTCTTGGTGTAAAACACAATTTGCAGACCATGACACCAAGGTATATTTAAGCAATTACTTCTTGAATACGTAAAACAAGAACCTGTCATCAAAGAAGTGCTCCCATAGTAACTTCATACATAAACACTTTTACAAACCATGAGCTGGAAGGTGAGTGGGGGAAGAGGGAACAACTTCAAAATAGAAGTGCAAGAGCTGGTGAGGTTCTTTGCTTCCCTCCGAAAGAAACAAAAGTGGCTGGAGTGAAGCAGTGGGGAATATTAAATCAAGCAACATAGTGCTAAGAAAAGGTGAAAAAACCCTTCTGATGAAAGCCAGGCCCTTTGCAAAGGGCTGTGCAGCTCTTCTACCACAACCATTTGAAGCAGTTATGCTATGAGGGGAATGTGTTCCGCATCCCATTCCTGTTCTCACAAGCGCAGTTCAGCAAACACTTACGAGCACAAGGTAAACATAAAATAAAACTGATAAAGGGCTTATTTGCTTCTTACTTTGAGCAGCATCACCAATTACCAGTAAAATACTAAAAAAGTTGGGCCATCTCAGTTTACTTTTCCATGTTAATTAGCAGTGGAGGTCAACACAAAAAAATCGTTCATTAAGGATATGAACCCATGTGATCTGACCCACACTGGCTGCAGTTACCCAAATGCTTTCAGTGATGATGAAAATCAATCTCTCTCACATGTCTCATGACCCAGCCCCATCCTCCCCAGGCTGAATCTCACAAACAGAGCAGACCCAAGTCCACTCTGACCTCCAGCTGAAAGGAGCAGGATCATCCCAGCTGTCCCTGCCACTGTCATCTGCACCCACTGAGCCATTCAGAGCACAGGCTAACCAAAAGGGACCTCAGGGGCAGGAAAAGCATGGGGGAATTGGGTTATAGGCTGATCGATTCTCTGATCAATAGGAACAGCAACCAATTTACAGAACTGACTGCACTGGTAATTGGTCTGTATAAATGAAGGGGAAAGAGGAGGAAAAAAAATCCAGATGAGGACAAGAGTAGCTCAAACTGGCTGCAGTATCACAAACCACACCAGCTTTGTGTGTGGTTTTCAACCACTGTTGCTTGAATATATATGGCATACTTTCATTCTGAGGCATGATCTGTAGGAGGAACTGTTATTTTTTTTAATTAGACCAGTTGTGTTGTCTTTTTTTTTTTTAATTATACCAAGTCATACAACTGGGGGGATGAGGGGAGACCAAGCCATGCTACCCCTCAGTGGGAAGTAGGGCTGAGCATGAGCTGTGGGCAGTCATGGTGCCAGCATGGACAGGAGTGGAAACACTGCTGGAAACACTCAGCACTCATGAGCACAGCACAGGGTGTGCTCCCTCAAGCCACAGACTCAGATCTCAAAAAAAGAAAGAGCTGTTCTTACACAGTGTTTTTGCAGACCACCATGTCAGGCTATCTTCCTTTTAGCACTGTAGTCCCATGTGTAATGTTTTAGCAGTTTAGCCCACATGCACCAGGAGGACATACCTGGGCTGGTGGCTGTGGGGAGACACAGAAGCCCCAGCCACTGAACCTGGGATCTCATCAGCTGTAGGAAACTCAGGGCTGCAACTGTTAAAAATGCCATTTATTCTAATGCATGACTCACCCACCAGCCATGCAAGGAGCTGGGCTCACTTGTGCTCCCAGTCTCCTGGGGAGCTGGATCCTGGCACATCCCAGCAACCTTTCCTTTCTGCTCTCAAGGTCAGAGCTGGCATTCCAAAGCAGGCATGCCTGAAACCATGCAGTCCGTGGGACGCTTTTCCAGTCTCTAGAACAGCAGTTATTTTCACCTTTTGACTTAAATCCCCACTTGGCCTGCAGCAGAGGAGGCACCCGGGCTCCTATATCTCCTCCCTGGGGCAGGACCTGGCTGCACAAACAGGTGCCTGTTTCCTCAAGCATACCTCTCCAGGAGGCCAAAAAATTGTTCTCACAAAGGTAAACATCCAGCCTACTGGCAAAGCAGAAGACACTTTCAAACTTTAAAGGATTATCAGTTGTACTTGATCACTGAGCACCAGGACAGAGTTGTAACTATATGGCTGTGATGCTGTGCAAGAGAAAAGCCATTTTGGAAGGTTTTAAGCAAGTACAGGGCAGGGCAAACTTCAAAAACCCCAGTCACTTAATAACAAGGGAGAGAGAGAGAGAGAGAGAGAGTGAGATTTCCTTATGCTGCATTGTCATTAACCCAGAGGGACCAAATGTGAGATGGAGAGAAAAAATTTAGATGGTACTTACAATATATACGCTTACATACCATGTCTCAAATCTTCCACCAAGAGTGCAAATTAACAGACTAATTTGTTCAATATTTTTTAAACTTAGCAAGCCACTGCTGTACTAAGGGATGGTAATGATATGAATCATATTCCACCTAATGATCGTGTGCCAAATAGACTCACATTTTCATTAATCTGTGGAGCCTTCATTAGCTCTTAGAACCATTTTTAGCAGCAGAGGAATCTAGAAATTACACAATAAATTTTGATCCACTTTGATGTTCTTGCTTACTGTTCTGCAACTTTCACAGTGTTACTAAGGCATAGCCTACTTCACTGTTGTAAGTATGCAGCACCAAATGACTCTGATAAAGTAATCTTAAGGCTTATTCTAAGCACATTTTATGTGTGACTGAAAGAAAATTAGGCAGTTTAGCTAGCAGAAAATAAATCAGACTAAGTGTATGAAATGATCCAGTGGCTGAACTCATGAAAGTTCTGTCTTCCACCTAAAACAACTAAGAGATGGTAAAAATCACTTGCAAGCATGCAGCAGAGCAGAAATTATCTAAATGTCAGCTATGTGAGATTACCTGTACTACCACGGTTATTTTCTGCCAAACAGGGTTTGCACGATCAGTTCTCACTCTTGCAAATCACTCTGGCAGTGCTTTGACAAAAACCCTCTGAGGTGAACAGGAATTCAACTCCCTGGGAACACCTGAGAGGCTTTACATGCTGTGTGCATGGACCTAACTCACTAATTTTACAGAGCCTCGGATTACTCTCGGCTTCTCAGGGCTGCAAAAATACCTTCATGGATATTCAACTGAGCATGTATCCATGCAAAGCCATATTCTAGAGTCTAGGGTAAACTGAATGCTCTGAGGTATAGTTAAGGAGCTACAGTATGGAATTATCAAGAGGCCAAATGGCACAGCTGCTGCTACACTGACAGAGCACAGTGGTCAAACCAAAGCTATGTCTGCTTAACATCAGTAGCTGAGTGAGTGAGGCAGAACAGGCACAGCAGGTGGCAAGACACTGCTATAGGGAAAGGAACCTAGCATGCAAGTGAGAAAAAACCTAGAAGTCCTGCTGGCCCCCCAACAATAAGGACACAGAGACAGAACAGCAGCTAGAGGGAAGTAGAGATTCAAATTTATCAGAACACACAGGAAGACAATGAAGGTGGCGTTTCACCATCACCTTCCAAGTCTTTTAGTATCTACCAATCCCACCATATGAAACTTCAGAAATCTGAATTGTTAAGGAGGTCAAGTACGTATACTGTGGTGTTAGAGCTGCTTTGTCAAATACAGTTTATAAAAGGTGGGGAGCCTTTTTGAAACCACCAGTTTTCACATGAGTTGGGTGTAAAATCAGCAGGTGGTTGACATCAGGTTACTGGGCTTTGGGGATGTTTAGCATTAGGTTTGAAAGGAAGGCTTAACTCTCATTCACAGCAATATAGTACTACTTTTAATGAACCAGGTAATTTGCAGCTCTGTAAAAAGAAGGGTATCCCTGAGTGCTGAACATCAAAAGCACTACACTCATTTGCAATTTAAAGGCCAGAATTGGCAAGATCCTGTGCACTCTCTGCTTCCATTTGGAGTCAGTGGAAATGAATGGCACGTAACATAACACATAACATAACATAACATAACATAACATAACATAACATAACATAACATAACACAACACAACACAACACAACGCATAATCTGACCCTCTTAGGGTCAGAACCAAAGGAAGAAGCATTCATCTGACTTAAGTTACCACTTCACTTGGAAAATACTTAAAACTTTGGAAGTGACAGAAGGAAAGCTGGTACTGAATTAATTGTAGAAATCCTCCTTTTCAGGAAAGGTGTTCTGGGAACATACAGTGAAGAGCCACAAAAGCACCTACTCCACATTTCCAACATGTTGCTGCAAACTGCAAGTTCCTGAGGAAAAAAAAGGGAAATCTTGAAAGCTCTTTAGAAACTATTAAGATTCAGTGCTGAACCTCCTACAGGTCAAACATAAATTATGTACCTTATAAATTATATAAATTATTACCGACACGGGTCCATTATTAATTCCATCTGCAACATCCAATATGCTCACTTCTCTCAACTTCTGCTTTATCATTTTCATTCCTCTTCACGTAGACAGAGCTCATCTTGGCTAAGACTCTTGGATGACTCTTTTTTAACACACTATCCACACAAAGAGAGAGTCAAATGCATGTATTTTACATTTCCTAATAAGCTAAAAATTTACACTGGTAAGTCAGGGCACTTTCCCTCTATTCTGAGCAAATATTTTATTTCTGACCTACTGTAACTAGGGTAAAGATCAGACTGCGAAGTTTTGCGTGGCCTTATCTGTTTTGAAAGGTGCTTGGCACACCTTTCTGACCTCAAAAAGGCAAGAAAAAATGTATGAGTGTGTTGTACATCAACTCAAATTCTAATGCTGTGGAATACCACCAGGAATATTTCTTCAATGATACAGATACAGTCAGAGAAAAATTTAAGACTTAACAATGCACGATTCCGTCTCTGTAAAAATCTGTGAGGCAGCAGAAGAAAGGAGCCAGGATAGTGCAGGTGAGCAGTATCATTACATCCCTTCTACCTGCAGGGAGGAACAAACCAGATAGCAGGAGTACTACCTTAGAAGTATTTTTCTAACAACCAGGGTATGTCCAAAAGGAAATGGTGCAGTTTTTCAAAGAGCGAAATTGCCAGAAAGGGAACTGAATAACATTTTGACTCTGGAGGGATTTGTCCGGTTTCCATCATTAGTATTCCACTGCTCCCTGCAAAGACCTCAGAGAGAGCAGAACAACTCGTGATGCCTGCAGCTTGCCACTGAGCTCCTAGGTTTGGATTCATGCCTTAGAGTCTCAGGACTGGCATAACTAAATCTTCACATTTATATTTAGCTATACATGCAAATTCAATTGCAAACACAGAACGTGAAATGACCTATGCAAAGCCTACAGATCTTTCATTCTTACAGATTTCACCTTTTCACCAGTGGTTATTGGTAGCATGGAGAATAGGAGCAATAAAAAAAAATATTTACAGAACAAGCCAGCAACATCAAGAAATTCTATTACTGATGGAATATTTGTCTCCTCTCCTCCATCCCAGTTTTTAAGCCCATCTAACTTTCTGAGATCTCACACTTCATGTTGCCTGGCATGGCAGAGCTAATGGAAAAAAAACCACAACTTATCTCCCATCACAAAAACCCCAGTGATTCCCCTCAGCTTCTCACAAGAACATCTGGAAAGCAACACCATACAAGAGATTTGCTCAAGGGTAGGAGGGCATGAGAAGGGAAAATCCTTCCGAATATTTGTGCTATATTTAAACACTGGACCAAAGCTTACACTTGGAGTGAATGTCTGTCCCTCTCCTGTGGGATTGAGATCCAGGCCCTGAACAAGGATGTGGTAAGCTTTTCACAACATGCCCCAAAGCCATGGCATTACTGCAAGACTGTAAAAGTGGAAAGTGCAGTGCCTTCATCTTCCACTGGAACTGTTGCAGGGACAAAACATGGAGCAAAAGGAAATTTCAATAGTGCACTGGGGAAAAAACCTCAGTTTTCAGCACAGAAAGTTCACCTGTTTTGTAAAAGTATCTCCTAAAAAGAAGGTGTAAGCAAAGCAGGAAGGACGCGGTAAAATCAAAGCAACTCAGACAAAATTTCAGTTGTCTTAGTTTGGAATTCAAAATTCATGTAAAACTGGAGCAATACCAGTATCAATTGTCAGTGAAAGCACTGAGAGCTACAGATACTTAACTAAGTTTGGGGAGGAATATCCAGAACAAGCAGGCATATTAATTATATTTTTTGGATTCATAAGTTTAGGGAAGCACCTTATGAGAAACAAACTGACTTCATTTTCTTAGCATCACCTCACCCTAACTTGTTTGTTGTGCAATCAGCTGCTTCCCCTCCCCATCCTAACAGGAACAAAAGTGCTGTTCATACAAAGTGGCACCTAGGAAAGATCAAGACTGATACAGGAGGACTACACAGAAAGCTCACTTTTTGGGGAAGCATATTCCCAAGGTGAGTTCATGTAATCAAAATCATTGTGGGAACTAGTCACCATATCTAAATTCATAAATATCAAAATTAAGTCATTACCAAAAGAGCAAAGAGCTGCTCAGCCTGAGCTGCCAGTACTTCAGATAGCATTTGAGACTAACAGCAGCCTGTTCACATGAAATACAGCAGAAATTAATGCAGCTTCTTGCATGAACTAAGTAGGCGGGAGCTACACTAACTCTCAGGATTAGGGACCCTGTAGGAGTCAACAAGAAAACTTACCACAGGAGCTAATTGCCTTTTTATTTTCCTGTATGACTGGGAAAGGGTGACTTTAGTCATTGCCAACTCAAGATAAAGACATGTCTGTGTGACACCTACATGACAGCCCAGCTAATTAGGGCACCAGAAGAGATGTGCCACTGGGAACACAGAGGTGTGGGCTGATAGTCTCTCTGAGGAGGACAACTCCTTTTACGAGAGTGGGAACTGCTGCCACAGCCACAGTGCTGCTGCTGCTCCCACATCTCACCAGGCTCCACTCGGCTGTCGGGCGCAGCACAGACGTGCTCTTGCTCCTGTCAAGATGCCTCTGCTTACAGCAACACAGAAAGTATTAAACAATGGCAGACATCCTGCATGCATCAGAACTCACACTGTGTAAAGTGGAAACAGCAGATTCTTCTGCTCTCTTTTGCTTCTGTGTTTTTCCAGGGTCTCAAGCAGTAGCTAATTAACACTGAGGGCAGAGGGTTTAATGTACAAGCTCATAAGTAAAGGCAATGCTTCTGAAATAGATAAAGAGAAAATTGCAGGATAATACAGTATGGTTTAAAACAGCACACTTTTTTTCTTCCTTTACAACTTTTCACATCAGCAAACAATCATTTAAAAATTATAGCTAGGTCCTACACTAGATGTATGCTAACGTTGGGCTATTATTAATTTTAAAACCCATTCTCTTCCTGATTAACTGAAGTTTCCTTTTACCCTAACTCATAAACACCTTCCAAATAAAAAGTGTGGTTGCCATATTGTATCTGGAGGTGTCTACAGAGTCACTCACACCTTGCTCTGTTGTACTTTAGCATGTCTGGTTTTTATTGAAAAGTGAAAGAGTAGGAAAATCAATTTTGCAGGTATCCTGGCCAAGATGGAAAGGTTTTACTGGAGGGAAAGGTTGGGTCTCATGCTAAATTTTTGGGGCTTTAGAGGAGTGTTCAGGAATTTGTTTTCAAATGAGCTCTGCAAGTTTGCTCAGCTTGAACACTAACTATCATGAAAGTCACATTCTGCCTGCTTCACTTCTTCAGCTGGTTGAATAAGTCCTTTCAGTGTTGTAAGATTGCACCTTTCTAGTACACAAAAACTTGGCCACAAGATTGGCTCTTCCCAGTCACTAGGTGCTCTGCACACACAAGTAGTATTTTCAATCTCAAATCCAGTTATACTGGCACACAAACTTTCACCAATGTCAATTACTTTGTACAGAGCTTGTAAAACAGTATCTAACTTTGAACTTTTTGGAGCTTTTCTACCAGACAGCTATGACTTTTTTTTGTATTTCTGTTTTCATTAAGTCTCTTCTGGGCCACACACTGAACTAAAAGCATTGTTAAGTTATCCTGGTGCAACATGGAAAGTTTAAATTAAAACCTGCCCTTCTACTCCTTCCGCCATTAACATACATGCTATTGAACTGCAAAATCTAGCAACAACAAATGCTAAAAACGTCCATTTGTCTTTTGAATATAAGAATTATAGAGAAACTACAATTGCTGTCCATGGTTATTACTGAAGGAACAGGATGCAATTAATTAAGTTGGTTGTATTTTACACATTCTTAAATATCACACTGTTGACCAACTTATCATAGAGATAATTAAATCACTGTATTTATGTTCATAACAAGTAATATAAGTAGAGAAACATACTGTGTCATTCATAGCTGGACTTCTTGCAGCTTAGAAGTTTAAGGCAAGGACTCACTATATACATAAGGTTAGTTTGCATTAAGATTGTCCTGAGTTTGAAATGCATTAGCTAAGAATAATAAGTCGAAAAAGGCAGAATTCCTAAAATGTCACCAGATTTATAGGAACCATTAAAAAACAATACAAGATAGAGTGGCATCTTTTATTTTATTAGAGAAAAAGTCTTCCTCTAAAGCTATCTTCTCCAAAGTGGAGAGGTTTATAAATGATGAAGGTGATCATGCCCTTGAAATTGTCCTTAACCACAGTTTTAAAAACAGAGCAGAATAATCCCCTTCTGCTTCAGAGATGTTTTAACTTGGACCTTTGCACAGATAACTAACACATCTACATCTCAGACAGTGGAAGAAAAATACATGTAACTTATAAAATGCTTCTGTAGCAAAATCACAGGGGAGACACCAATAAAATACAACCCTCTCCCTACCTCTCTGGAAATGCTGAAAAAGCTAAGCAAAACAAAAATTTTGCAGTAATGCAGTGTCAAGCAATTACCTTAATCAGAAAAAATTTGTAATGGCTGCACAAAAAACATCTGCTTCCCCTCACCTTAAACATCCCTACTAGCCCTACTGGGCTACTACTTTGTGCAATTTTTTTTCTTTTGGTAACAAACTGTGTGGGCAGTCTCTTAGGAGAGACTGCCACGATACCAAGAAATTTGTAGCAAGGTGTGATTTGACACTATGCTGATATGCATACTGTATTGTGAGTAGGAGACAGCAGCTTATCAAATCCTTTCCTAATTAAAAAAAACCCCAAACATTGGCCATCAAGAAAGGTCTCCAAAACTAACAGCCAGAAGCATATTTCAGAAGGACAATCACCATCTGCTTCCAGCCCATATATGGCCAAAAACCCCTTATATCATTCTGCAAACTGTGTAAATTCAGCTACTTTAACTCTGTACTTATTTTGCTCCTCCAGTTTATCCTCTCTGAAATGTTCAAATTCTGACAAAAAAGAGAAAGGACCTACACTCATGAAAGTATAGACATGAGAAGAAATACCACCAAGGAAGCTTCAGCTGCCAATATTTCTTCAGCTGTCAAGCTTTTAACTTGGTTCTTTCCTTTATTTCTCCTCTGCATGGAGAGCAGATGGATTCACACTCCAGTATCTGGTGACATCACAAACCAATGAATCTCAGCTTGACTGAAGTCTTGGAAGCAAGAAACCGATTAATTATTTTAAGCTTGCAGAAGCCGGACAACCCAGAAGAGTTCTGCCAAGCAAATATGGAATAGAATTTATGGATGTAATTGTGAACTTCTGATAAACTGACACTGGTTGAAAAAGGTCTGGTTTGCTTCAGAGTGACAGGAACAAGTTTCTAAGAAGGATAAGGAAAAATTGTGATGGATGGCTGGAATAACTTTCAATTGCAGCTTCTTTCTACAGGTCTCCCAAATCCTCATTTTTACCTCTGATCCTGCTGTTGAGTAATCTCTGTGATAGTCCACCTGCTGCTTGTACTTCACCTGCACGTCAGCACTGCCTCTCCTTCACTGCAGTAGAATGCTTCATACCATGCTGTTTCCTCTATTACTCCAACCCAAACACCACTTCAAGCTTTCTCTCTGAAAAGATTTCCTTCTGTCTGAAGTCAGCTTTTTTTTCCCTTTTCCCTTATTCACTCTTGCAGCTCTTTTCTGAGACATCTGCAAATTATTCAGCAATCTTCCCCAATGCCATGCACCAAATCCAGCCACAACATTCCAGCAGTGTTTCTCTTACTGCCAAATTCAGATGTGGTACAGTCTTCCAAGACCTGCTGTCATTTTCCTGATGTTGGATTCATGGAGCATACTAAATGTCATGATGGAAGAACCACACTTGCAGCTTTTGCTTACCTGACTATTAATTGTGATCCTGCACCATGTCATGTTGGCTTTTTGTTCTACAGACTCTAATGATGATGGGAACATAGTATAGAAGCAACACAGAAAAGAGCCTGCAGGGAGCCTTCAAGCAGGGTTTTTTTCCCCCAAGAAGTGTACTAGTACTAGGATTGACTAAGTTAGGATTGACTAAACAGATTCTCAGGTTGAGCAGTGAATGTCGTATCTGTCCTCCTCCCACTACACACACACACACTCTCATTTAATACTGCACCCATTTAAGAAGACGTTCACCAGACTCCCTGCTTAAGCACAGTACAGCAGACATGAGACAGCAGCTTGCTATGAAATGTGGGCCAGCTGCTCCCCATTTTCTGTGTGACACTGGGGATGACTGACCAACAGGCAGACACAGCTACAGGCAACCCCAGTTTGATTATTTACAGGTTCCCAACCCCAAACCTGATAAGAGTCCCTAATGATTAACAGCCAGCTGCTGAACAGACTCGCAGCAGTTCATAGTTCGTAGGGAACAAAAGCAGTGGTGCTTCAGTGGGAGACCAGAGCAGTGAACCACAGCTCCCACATGCTCAGCTTCAGGCAATTCCTGCAGGGGAAGGAAACCCCCAAGTGCTCCCTCAATGGAGCTGGCTAATTACAGTTCATTTCTGCTATCAGTGCTTCTGTAGTCCTTTCCTCTACTGCCTAGATACATTTGCCAACTTCAGGGCCTAAAATGTCCTTTTGTACATTTTCCTTAATTCCATTTCATTCAGTTTTATATTTGTTTACTCTTCATTGAATTCAAGAAAGACAAAAATTTCTGCAAAGAAAAAGTGAGCAGACTAAGCTATAATTTGCAATTCTAGCATCACTAAACAAAAAGCCTCCTGACTTCCTGTTTATACATTCCAAACCCTTCTTTGGTAAAGGCTATTCCTGAGATTCCTTCTGCACCTTCCCAACAGGCAACTTACCTAACATCTACAAAAGCATGCTATCAGGTAAAATTCATATGCAGAAGGCCCCCCAAGACTACTAAGCCTCATCTGGAGCAGTTTAATGGAACTGCTCCTCATGGGAAAGACAGCAGTGGGGAGATTCCACCTTTTGCAGGTGAAATTTCATACCCATCAGCAAAGCAGCCATTTAAAAACTGACTCTTACAAGCTACAATACTCTTGCAAGTTTATGCAGCTTACACAGAGACAGGAGACATGAAATTCTGTGCATTAACAGAATGAAAAAGCAGCTTCACAGCAGTCACTACCTGTAGGTCCTAACAGAGTTCACATAAGCAGTAAGAACATTAATATTACAGAGGCCTGTTTGCCCCTCTGAAAATTCAAGGCATGCACCATAGGTTTGCAGCAAGATTATTTTAAAACATTTAAGGCCTCACTACCAAACTGTTTCTCAGCCTAGCAGCTCTGTCCAAGCATCTCCTTGCATAGAGCCAGGACCTGGACCCAGTGATCTTTCTAGGTCCCTTCCAACTCAGGATATTCTATGATTCTATAAGAAAGGCTCTTGTTTGTGGAAATTAAAAGATTTTCCTGTAAGCTCTTTACAATACTGATTTGTGCCTGTGGGCAAACACCTGTTACATACTGTAAGTCTCAATGATAAGTTATGTCACAATTCTCTAATCATGGTGCTGGTTTGCTCTACAAACTGTTCTCATGAGCATCCAGTTTAAATGGTGGTGGCACAACTCTTGAAAATGTTGGACTGGATATGGAGAAGTCAATGGGAAAAGGTATTGAAAAATAAACTGAATTGGAGTAGCTCCACTTCCCTTGCAGACATGCTGATCTGAAATAAGTCACTTTATTCTGAAAATAATTATTTCCCTCACAAAGCTCAGCAGTATATCTGGCCTTGAATGAACTGGCTCTTTTCAACTCATAACAGAAAGAACCACAGAATATGAACTTGATGCAAATAACTTGCTCAAAGGAAAACTAAAAAGTTGCTTGTCTTGGTAGGCATGGGGGAAAAAGGGGGGAAAAAAAGTGTCTGTTTTTTATCATAACATTAACCCAGACTGGAATTTGTCTTTTACAACTAATGAGCAACTCAGTGCTATCAAGAGTCATTTTGATGTGGTGGGCTTCTGAACAAGACCTCTAAGTAGCTGCTTGCTGGAACCTAAGTGTGTGTAGGACCAGGGAACAGGCCCCCATTTGCTTCTCCTAGGACAGGTAGCTGGAGAACAGCTAAGGTTTAGAACCGTGCAAAAACTGGAACAAACTAAGTAGAAGTTTACTGGCAACAAATTGCTAAAACCCTTGGGAAAAAAAAAAGGAAAGAGTAAATTGTGGCTCCCTAAGCACAGCTCATTCCTTGGGAGTCCTGTGAGGTTGCTCAGCAACATACCACAATTACTGCGGGTCAAGTCCTCAGGACATAATCTAGTCTATTGACTTTAATTCAACTACCCCTGGCATAAGGTACTGCCAACTGTGAGCCAGAAGAAAACAGAAGCAATGCAGACTGAAGAGTTCTCACATATTGGGAGGGAATTTTTCAGTTTCTAAATGTTTTTATCCAAATTGTTCTGATCTGCTCA
The DNA here is from genome assembly GCA_026413545.1 of Cichladusa arquata. Lineage (NCBI taxonomy): Eukaryota > Metazoa > Chordata > Aves > Passeriformes > Muscicapidae > Cichladusa > Cichladusa arquata. The sequence continues at coordinate 39,873,410 of JAOTQP010000001.1, forward strand.
ATTCAATATGCCTATTCTATGGTCATTCTTTGAAAGTTAATTCAGAACAAATTTTAATTTCAATTTAATAGGAAAGCAAGAACCAAAGTCCGCTGATGTAGTGAGACATTTCTGAGTTCAAGCCATTTTTCAGTACCCACGCACTACTGCTACAGACACTCTCTCGAAAAACCCCTAATGCCTAATCTTGGAGGAATTTGTAATAAACATACTTTCCACTCTATCAAGCATAGTTGTTCATGACAAGCTTGACCAGAAAGTCATCCTTCCCTCTTGTGGATAACTTGACCCTTCAAAAATCATTCACCTAATACATTACTGGGAAACTCTGCTGTGAAGATACAGTTTGAATGTATCACACATCTCTCCAGCCTCTCAGAAGGATGGAATTGCTTTGAGATGTACATCTATCTATCTATCTATCCATCCATCCATCCATCCATCCATCCATCCATCCATCTCCATGTTTCTTTTAGGGAAGGACAGCTATGAATAGACCTTGGGATGGCGTAAAGTTCCACTTAGTATTTGGCTTTCCTGTGTAAAACACAGCAGCCTTTCTGACCCAGGCTGCAGCATGCACAGCGCAATCAGCAGCAGTGAATAATCCCTCTGCACAAGTACTCCTAGCAGAGACCTGAAAATTTTAGCTTTGCTATAAAAGAGGGAGTTTGCACGGGTTGGAGGAGGAGAAGTTCCTTTAGAAAACATTTTCCCTCTCACTGGAACTGCAGTGATGACTCTTAAGCACAGGCTTACAAGGAGTATGAGTCCATTCACTGAAATCCAAGTGCTGTTGTGGGCTGGGGTTCCCCCTCAGAGAAATTATTTAGAGTAAATTTTAAACCTATTATGTTTATTACAAATTCATTTTCAAATACTTGTGCAATTTGTTACAATTCCTGTCTTAGGAATGAAATCTAGGTCTGAAGTTCACTATTTAAACCACTAACAAGAACAATGGGAAACAAACTCACCACCTTATTGCAATAAACAAAATATGTAGTTGTGGGTTTAGGGTTTTTGATGGATACAGGTTTACAACTGATGGTCCAAAAACTTGAATAATCCTAGACCCTGGTATTTCATGCAAGCATCTGTAATAATGACACTCAACACAGTCCCCTGGACCTGGTAGTCCATGGGCACTGCAACCCAGTCTGTTTATCAACAGCAGCATGCTGCCAGATGGCCAGACCCCAACCAAACCTCAGTTAATTACTAAATACAGTTTCCCTCACGGAGATATTTCAGCAGAAGCTGTAGATAAAACCTTTGAGTACAATCACACACTGTTGTAAATGCACATATGTGCAACAGTAAACACACCTATTTTCAGCCTTGGCCCATGGGGAAGGACCACAAACGTGTAAAATGAGAGCTCAGAAGCCAAAATCAAGTGAAGAGATAAGCATTTTGCTTGTGTCATTACTAATACAGGCATCTAAGTATCCAAACTAGTTTCTCTAAGAGGCCAGTTTGTGCTTTGAAGTACATGCCTTTCAAAACATATCCACGGTCTTTCTGTGAAGGCTAATGATAATTTTATCTCTTCTGAGCCTTGCAGTAATAAATGCTGACAGTCCCAGATGCCAGGTCCTTGGTGAGAGCATCTGTTTGTTTATTCAGGATTAAGTTAAACTACTTAGCCGCCATTATGGTAAATCCACCTCTCCTACAGACCTTCTTAAGAATACTGAAGAAAATAATGAAACACCACATACTGCTGTGAGATCAATCACACTCAGCAGACTAAGAAACCACTGACGATTTATTCTTGGTGTGGAGGGTGAACAGACTGCACCAAACATCCCCCCAAATATGAAAAGAAAAAGGCCACGTTACGTGCTCTTTGCCTTGATTTCATCACATCACACCTTGATGTTGTGGCAGACTTTCAACAAGGGACTGTAAAGCTTGATCCTGCAGTCTTCGTCCAACAAGAAATGGGTTTAGATACCTAAATAATTATGCTCAGTTATATGAAAAAGGACTAGATTTTTTTTTTCTGAGGTAATTCACAATAGCCCTTTTACCATCTTTCAATATTTGAATTGCAAAGACTTTTCAATTTAATTTCCTCTTCCTTAGGGATGTGAAAGAAATATTGTGCTCTTACTGACACGAATGCAATTTGAGACTCTGAATCACCAGACCTGTAACACTGATGCCATTCCTTCATACTGGCAAAATATTTTCATGTATCATATAAAGATCTAAAGCTGTAAATGCATCAACATGTAGTAAGATCACAGGATACATATTATGCAAAAAGCAAAGAACATATTTGAAAAGGGGATTTTCAAGGCATGCTGCACTGTAATCTATTTGATTTTAAAAAATCTGAAGATGGCAGAGCTAGTTTCCATTCTGTCACTTAAGGCAGCTCTAAGATTAGCCTTTGATTACTATATGATGGTGCAAAAGCATGAGACCTGCTCACCAGCTGTTTCTGCTGCAGCAGAGGTGTCTGGCTACACCTCAGAGTATTGGGGGAGAGGACAAGAACATCTGCACGCTGCGGGGTTGGAGCGACTTTAAGTCTACAAATAAGATTTTGGAGGCTTTTCTTCTCATGAATAGGCAGTGGTGCTTTGTAGATACAGCAGCATGAGCTGAAGAATTTGGGTTTAATAAGACTGCAGTCTAGGTTACCCAGGAACCCCTGACTGCACAGGTACCTTCTGCATTGCTGTTCTTGCTCTCCGCTGCCTTGTGCCATCAGTCCTTCTCCACCCAGAGCTGGAGGCAATGTGGGAGGTGTGGTCAGCTGGCTCACAGCAGCTGCATGCCCTGCCAAACACCCAGCTGGAGGTGGGTGGCAAGACCACCAGGGGCTGCATCTCTGTGGCTGGGAACTCATCCTCAGCTCTCCCCATCAAAGGAGAGAAACTACTGCACTGATGTCACTCGGCAAACAGCTTCTAAAAACCTCCCGTGCTGTGCAGAGACTGAGCAGGCTTTGTGCATCCTGAGGCAAAAGCTGCACTGGCCCAGAGTCTGGTCCCCAGAGGAAAGGCTGTGCAGTGGGAAAAGCCATAGGAAGCGGGTCCAGGCCGGGCTGCCAGGAGACTCTCCGAGGTCAGGGCAGCGAACGAGCAGCTTCCTCTCCACAAGATGATGTGCAGCGCTTCCCCCGCAAGCTCGCGAAGCAAAAAATGATTGCAGGCAGGAAAAACATGACATTTAGTAACATAAATTGACAAGTTCTCAACAGGAACGAAACTATTTTTTCCACTTTGTTTCTTTATATAAACAGTATTTGATTTTTAACATGCAAAAGACTGACAGCACACTAAGCATAAAATAGATTGTGATCTCCGTAAACCAGGATGGCTGTTATCAGATTGGCACCAAACAAGGCCATTGTTGGAGCTAAAATTACCTCTCAGCTCTTGCAATACACTCCACCAAAGGACACTGTGTCCCACTGCAGAGACACTGCCTACACCGACATCCACTAGAGAGGCCAGGAGATAAAGGGCTGGGAGAAGTGGAGACTGGACCCCTCAACAGGTTTATGGAGCCAGGTTGGCTCACTCTCATGATCTGCACTCCAAACATGCAGCAAACATTCAGGAGAAAGAGAGAAATAGCGAGTATTTCTGACTATGCTAACAGAATACTGATTGTTGACACTCTCTTATGTCCAAAAAAGTCACCATTTTGTTTATCTATATCAAGTACAGCCTTAACGCAACACATTAAATGAGCACCAGTGAAGATAGCACCCAGTATCCCTCTGATTTTCACAACACTAATTATTTTTCTACTCAATCAGAAACCTGAAGGACAGGGAAAGTGGTTAGCACTTCCTGCATACAGAGGCCAATCACTACTACAGTGGTTTTATTCTTCTGCAGCACCATTCCTGATTTTTCCCATACTTGTCAGGAAACTGTCTGTTTAGTACTTATCTCACATACAAGTGTTTTGTAGGGAGTGTATCTTCCCTGACGTTTTCATTATCAGAATAATCTGACATACAACCATCAAGAGGAGTCTGGAGTACCAAAGTTAAGTTATACACACAGGTTTACAGTGCCAAGAGAAAACCAAAAATTTAAACAATTTTCTTTCTGTGGGTTTGCCTTTGAAAGAAGAATACCAGAAATTGTTTAGAACCTTCTTTTTCTAAACAGCACTTTAAAAGTATGTATCTTTGAAAAAAATCTAACATGACATGAAAACAACTTGCAAAAAGCTTATGACTCCCCAAGGATAACCCGAAAAAGAATTGCTGCTTATCCCACAAATTGATAGCTGGGCCTTGGAAGAAGTGGAAAATAACCGAGGAAAACCATTTCAAATATGCAGTACTGGCAAACTGCATTCATTATACCAGCCACGTCTAGGCTGAGAAGCAACAGCGGGCAGTGGACAGGGCAGAGCTAGGATTGCTGATAGGGCAAAGTAAAGATAGGATGGAAGGAAGATGAAGAAACCTGGAAATCTGAGTTTGCTGCTAAAGGGATGATGCTACTGCAAGGGTGTGAAGACAGGGGTGAGGGACTGCTGCCTGTGGGAATGGCAGCTATGGCTCACACACTCTAATAATTATAATAATTAATAACAAATAAAATTCACAACATAAATCTTACGCACAACTAAGTGTGTGTTCCTTATGTAGGATCTTATGCATGCATTATAGGGAGGCATAAGCAAACAGATATAGACAGAGGAACTTTTCTCATGGCAGTTTACTGGGTAAATGGATTATTTGCAGCCTAAATGGTCATTATTCCTATTCTCAAAGACTGAACAATGGGGAAGGCAGAAAGGCTTGTAATGAGGTGGTCACTCACTGCACCTCTTGTTCATTACTTGTTTCAGGTTATGTCACACCACAACATTTAAGTATACAGTATCGTGATACATTTTTTCTTAGAATCCATGGAGTTTTAGCAATATAGAACTAAATGAGGAATATGAATAAGTAGATTATTGCAGATACAAGAGTGTCTACAACAGTGTCTTGCCATGTAGAAAGGAACTTGTTTTAATGAGAGTTTTTCTAAAATAACAGCTTTGATTAGCAGCAGACAGTAGTGCTCATAGAAGTCATTGATTCATTTTAATTGGCTTTGAGATCATCATAGCATTATTTTTTCCACACATAAACTTGAAGTTTTTTACTCTCCAAGATTTAATTCTATTTAATTGCTATTGATAATCCCTTTATTTACTGCAGCGTATCTTCAATAATTGTCTTAAACCTCTCTCTGTTTTGCTAGGGGTGGAAATCCAGTGAATGAGTTTTCATTTAAAGAGTGTGGGAGACGTGGGTAGTGGAGGAGAAAGACAACTTCTTCCTGAAGACTAAGGGGGAGGATTAAACAGAAATTTCTTAGGATAAAGTCAGACATTGACTCAGAGTAAATGAAGGGAGCATAAGCAGGGCTCCTGGCACTGAAAGTACTGTGTGACAACAGAAAACAGCCTCAATTCCTATTACTCCCACCAGGCACTAAAGAAGGAGAATCATAACAGCTCCTTCACCAACAGGGGCCCAGCTCAGGGGGCCCACTGCCATGCCAGGCTGTGGCAGACCAGCCCTGCTGGGCACAGCTGGGGCACAGCTGGGGCAGGGCTGCCGTGGGGCACCAGCGATGGGCAGGGCCAGCCAGGGCTGGGGGTGCCCTGGGGAGCCCTGGCAGCCAGGCAGAAAGGAAGCACTGCCCTGCTGGGCCAGCCAGGGCGTGGGGCCAGGCCTGGCAGGGAGGGAAGGGCTACAAGATCCTTCCCAGCACCAACAATACAGACACAGCACAAGATGTCACTTGGGCTTATGCGAGTGCAACCTGTAGCCCACAACAAACCAAGCCTGACATTCCTCCAACATGCACCAAAAAAACAGTGAAGTTGATTGGGTTTGGTTTCTTTTAATCAAAGTCCCTTGTACTTATTTCAGTGCTAATAAAGAACCTGATCCAGCAAGGTCTGTCCCTAACATCAGTGGTCTCGTCATTTTTCAGAGCTACAAACGTGGCCACGTGTGCACACACACAGGGCATGCCGTGCATCAGCAAGTCTGGGATATCAATACTATACTAGTATTTATATTTATACTATACTAGTAATTTAAATGTGTAGTAAAATATGTCTTGCATAAGCAATGAAACAATGTAGGTGAATACGCCTCCTCCCCCTCAGAGGTAACTATTTTTAATGACTAAGTTAAGATAACGCGTTTAAAAGTTGCGGCTTGCTGCATAAACAGAATATACTCAAGGACAGCTCAATTTTTTACCATTCAACACCTTTTCTCAGTTAACTGCAAGTCGAAGGACAAACTTTCTTGACTGCTAATGATGATAAAAACTAACAACTCTGTCCTGCCTAAAAAGTCCACTCCTCCAGCTGGCCAGAAACCAAGCGGAAATTCCAGATCAGGCGGCAATTATTTATGTATGTCTCCTTCCAACCACCCCCCTCTAGACCTTAAATTTGCTTATAAGTGGGAATTAATCTTGCCTAGAACACTTTTAAACACTGCTGTATCTTTACAACAAGGTCAATGACAGTTTTTTCTTCAGCTGTACTTGAGAAATTTTTGTCCATATTACTAGCAAATTTACTTTTATTGTGCTTGAGAGAAAATAATTCTTCATCTTTGGGGTGTATTTTTTTTTAATACACCATCACACTTAAACCATTTCTGCCTACTACAACCTGCTGTTGCAAGTTTTATTTAAAATTCTTCTGCATTTTAAAAGACTTCTTTTTTTTTCAAATTCACAAGTACAGGAAAATGCCATTTTTACTTTAGGCTCTGTCTCAGTTATCCAAGAGAAAAGGATCTCACTGACAAGCACTCACTATCTCATTTTCTCCCTACAGTCTTTGTGGATAAGCAACAACACTCACATAATCTACTGACTAGATCTTATACTTTTGGACTGAAATAAATGCTCCTTCTTGTGTCCTGGATTAAGAGAGACTGAAAAAAAATCTCCTTTTAATTTGTTTCCCTTGACGATGCAGAACAATTCTTCATTTCATGCAAAAAATGTTTCTCCAAGTGATCCAACTTCAGATCAAAGTATCACCTTTTCATACAGGTCTTGAGAAAGGCTACATATCCCTTGTGGCAGCATTTGGCAGAGTTACAGGCTAATCTACACTGAGCAGAAGGGTCCACTGGGCTTGTGGAGAGAGAGACTAGCTTTATTAACCCTTCTTCTGTGGCAAACAGGCAGGTGTTTTCCTCAAAAAAATACCACATTGCCAAAAGAATATTGGCATATAAAATATTAACTGCTATTGTTGCCTGTTTCATTATTGGTTTTGATTTTTGCAAATCCAGACCCACTCACTCTGAACATGTTTTGTGACTGGATTCTTCATCCAGAAGTCAGTCAAGAGAACTGCAGTGGCTTGAAGGATGCTGTGGTGGGGGAACTCTCATTGCACCTCTCTGAAAGGGAGGATGCACTTCCTTCATCCCACTTTCCATGAAAATACCAGTTAGAAATCATCTGTGTTGCATTTGTATAAGGAAATCCTGCTACTACTGAATTACATGGGTTTTATCTCACGTGTTCAATAGCCTTTGACATGAATACTGTGTCTAATCTGAGTTTTGCATAATTATTTATTATGTATGACCAATGCTCAGGTTGGATTACACTAACAGTCTTTGGAAACCTCCCTAATTTTTTATTTTTCTGGTTTCCTCTCCAGAGTTATATTCTTAAGAGAAGAATGGCTGCAGAACTCTGTGAAATGATTTAAATTTGGAATGACAATATTTTCAAAGGAGAATTAAGAGAGGATGAATGAGGTTTATGCAATGGTATTACGTCAGAACCAGACAAGGGTGAATTTTCTTTGGATACCAAATTGCTCATCTTCAACACAGTTAAACAGTAGGATCTTTTTCCTTCTGGATGATTAGAGTCTTTCAAGTAAAATTCTAATTAATTTTTTTCTGTCTTGACTATCATCTTAAGCAAAATTCAACAAGAAATTTATGCCTCTGCTTACATTTAAGAATGCAATTGACTTGGGGTTTCTTTACATGCCAGAGTTCAAGTTTGCCTCCTGGTTCAAGTATTTGCATAACCATGTTGAAGTCAGAGTAAATGTTTGTGCAGTAAGAGGTTCTTGGCAGGAGCCAGAGCATCAGAATCTAGTCTTTCTGCAAAATACAGGATAGCAAAATGTGCTGTTTTTGTTGTTAAGTAGTAAGGGCTTATTTAAAGAAAGAAAACTGTGGTGATGTTTGCTCTTGCTGCAGGTGATCTCGTGGTTGTTATGAAACTCTTGGAGTCATAAGGCTATGTTTTATTAATCTCTATTAACAGACCATGAGCTATATCAGAAAGATTGTTGAGGAAATTATTAAAGAAAACCCAAAAAACATTGGACAGTTTTCAAATCTTTCTCATTTGGGGGTTTTAGGGTTTAACTGGCAGATTTAACAGCAACCCTCCACAAGCATGAATAGGTAATATGTTATTTTATGATTATAGAGAAATTGTCATTGTGGTGGAGAACTTTTCCACATGACCCCTGAGAAAAAAAAATTATATATCTTTATAATATCTTTATATATGCATCTTGTATCTTTTGTGAGGAACAACTGACCAAGTAGCCCTCTGAAGCTTTAAAAGCTTGAAATTGTGTGCAAGCAATACACAAGTGCTATTCATCCCTATTGAAATGTGGCCTTTTGGAGGGTGAAATATGAGAATTCTTCCAAAGAAAAGTAAATGACCATGCAGTAAAGGTAGATTCTGTGGGCTGTAGTAAGGCAGTATGTAATTACCCCAACTAATCTGTGGTCCAAGAAGTCAGAGTCCCATTTCATTCTAGAAATTCTCTTTTTCATTGTGAAGAATGATACAACTTTGGTTTTGTTTTTGTCTTTTCTGTTTGTTTGGTTTTTATTTTTGTTTTTGTTTTGTTTATTATGTCATAAAAACGAGTTTTGGGTTAGTTGAGTACTTTTTACCATAGAACACCATCCTTTTAGACTCTTTTTATGTCTTTTTATATAGGTTAAATTTCTCAGCCAGTATCCTTTATGGGACATGATCCCCTAAAGAAAGTTTTAATGCATTTAATAAAGGACTTAGGCATGTTTTTTATCTTAATTCAGGGAGGTATTCTGTCCTGAATCCAGGATCTTACCAATTCCTCTCAGAATTTTCTAGAAAGGAGTAATGTTAAATTATTGTGCTGAACTTCCTGGAGGAGTATTAATAAATGTTACAGAATGGAAATGTGTTACTATCTAATGATGCTGTAATTTCTCAAGCTGCACATAGGAAACCTCCCTTCCTGTTATCTTCCATGTTTATTTATTTCAGCCCAGCAGATGCACTTGTTATTTGCTGTCTTCATAAAGGAAAAATCACTTTATCCTTTATAAGGACACACTTGCTATTGACTAAGACATACTGAGTGTCTTTGTCACCACACAGTTTGGATTTATTGATATATAATTTATTCTCTACTTTTATGGTTGGATAAAGTTCAGTGCCAGTTGGACCTTGAGTGCTGTTCTGATGAATAGGTGGATTCCATCCAGAATGGAACAAATAGGGCATTTAGAAGAAAAAACTTAATAACAACTTCGGCAGATTTTCCGTGGGGAAAAAATATTTGGAGACTGCCTGTTATTGTTACACAAATTGCTTGGAAAAGGGAAAGGTCTTCTTTCTCTTTACCATACCTACAAAATGAAGATGGATTTTGCCAGACTGTGTGAAGAGAATGCATGGTTTATGAATATTCCAAAAATAAAAAAGTCTTGAAATTGCTACATTCACAAGTCAAGAGGAAGCCACTGGTGATATCTAACTATCCTTATTTATATAACCCAAAATACAACTATATAAGGAATCTACATTAGTGAAAAAGTTAAGAACATTGTACAAATATTTTTAAAAACTAAGTATATATATACATGAGGAGGGAAGGAACTTACTTTCCCCCTCCCTCCTTTCCTTATCCATTTTTTCTCAATTTTAGTTACTTTTGGTGACACAATTTATAAGAACTGGCAAAATAAAATGGGAACATGGGAATAGAACACTGGGAATATGTTTCCTGATTTGACTTTCTGTATAATTGTGAAATCAATGAAAGCTAAAGTTGTGTAAGAAAGAGTAGAGAAAATGCAAAATTTCCAAACTGTTGTTGTGCACACAATTTTAAGTTATTCTTTTTCCTATTAATGCTAAATTCTCATGTAGAACTTTGTTTTAGCAATTGGCCAAGAAAAAAAATGCTGAGGGTTGACAGCATTGCTCAATCTTCCTTTTTTTTTCTGTGAGGAACAGATGTCACTATTCTTCTTAAGGAGTAATTGTGAATATACCAGTGAAAAATTACTTAGAAGAGTATCCAAATGGAGTACCCCATTCAAATAGCTGCAGGAAAACTTCCAGCTTTAAAAAACCACTGAGAACCAGAACCTGGGGTGTTTGTGGGCATGACACAAGCATGACAGAGTGTGTCCATCATTCTAAAAGGAGATAATGCATTTGGAAACTTGTGAGCTTTAAGGGATAATGACTATAAAGGCAGACTGGGAGATCCTTTCCTCTGTGTGTCCCTTCCAAGGATAAGCTGAAGGCTAAACACTGGTTTTTGTAAGTTCTGTAAGATCCTGTAAGTTTTTGAACAGAACTTCTTGGTGGTGTGAATGAACAACAATGTGGTGATTTTGTGTTTTAACCCTCTAGTTGAATTTTACTGTTTGGAAAACAGGACCTCAGCTCACTTCAGAAGTTCAGATAGCATATGGAATTCTCTCTTTTTTCCTCCTCTCCCCCTTAAGTTTCGTTAAAGCTTTTCCACCAGTGGTAATTAAACTTAATGAGTGGTTCCTGTGTGCTCTCCAGAAGCAGTGATTTCAGGATTCTTAGATTATATTTCATGTGAAAAATCAAAGGAAACAACCCTCCCAGTGTTTAATTTTCCCTTCAGCACTATTAGATGGTTGCATTTGCTGTGGCAGAAGCATTCCTTTAAGCTCATTGGAATACAGTGACTTGATCTTTTTCCTCTTTGTATTTCAGTAGGATTGCCAGGTGACTACATAACAATTTACTGTTAATTTCAGGGGTTTTTTTTGTTGTTTGTTTGTTTTTTTTGTTGTTGTTGCTTTTAACAATAATCAAATAAAGAACATAGAATATATTTATAAAAGTGATTTTTGATCAGAAATTTTAATTTCTTATCTTGGATGTGATTGGGCCACAATGGGGCACAGAACACAAGTTCCATAAAAATGGGTTTAAAAAAAATCAAGTGAGGTTAGTCTGAAGAAAGTTATGTTAGTTCATCCCACTGGGATTTATATCTTTGTCTCTTCTCATTAGATGTTTGTGTGAACATTACTTGATGGCTGCTGAAGAAGATGGTTTTGTAGATATGTAGAACTTTATTTTTTTGTTACTTTTTAAATATTTTTTATATTTGTTATATTTTATTATATTAAGAATGTGAGCTGCAGTGAAACCTTGAAAAGTCCTATTAGGAGTGTTTGGAAACATAGCAATTTCACATGGGCTGCATCTCATATTTGAAAAACAGTGTGACAAGGTGTAGTCCGTTTTTAATTGATAAAATCAGATAAGCTGTGTTTTCAGTGTTCTTAATTTTCACTGATAGTCTGAGAACATCAGTCACAGTTCACCTGTTGAAGTCTTGATCTTGAGCATCAGATTAAGGTCCCTGATTTGTTGCATGAATTAGTTTTGCTGTTTATTATTGCTATTAATGAAAAAGATGCTGTACACTGTATTGCCAGAGTTAGTTACCCTTTGTAAAGTAGAATCACCAGTTCTAATCATCTGTCTCCTGCTGAATTTTATGGACTACATAAGAGAAGAAACAGCAGCAGTGTGTGTGAGAGAGAGCTCATTACTTTTAAAGGTGTTTTGCAATTCTTTTATTGATGTAATTAAGTGAAGGGAAGAAGTTGTGGAAAGGCTATTCCAGATAAAGGCCACAGAATCCCATGAATACAGATGTTCAGAGACAGGTAGGGATCAAACACAAAAGCAGATATCCTTGTAAACAGATCTATTTACAGTGCTAGCAAACTAATCTTGACAAATGAGGGGCAGGGGAGCTGTGTGAGAGAGATGCTCTCCTTCAAGTCTCTGTGTTTCTGAGGTCTGAGCAGCTTCCTGGAACAGAAAAAAAACCAGAGGAGGGTGTTTGACCACTCTGGGAAAGAGGAAATTAAAGCACCATGTGAATTCTTCTGCAGAAACCAAGTAATAGCAGAGTCTGTGCAGGTGATGCAATGACACACAAAGTCTCTAAATTAAAATAGAGTCCTTTCATTGTAGGCAGAGCAGATCT
>JAOTQP010000001.1:39885833-39985582 GCA_026413545.1 Cichladusa arquata
GCGGGCACTTTAATTTGAAAATACCTCTTTTGTGCTGGTGGTTTTGCAAAATGGAAACATCTCTTAAGTCTTCAGGCATTCAAATGTAATTAAGTGATCTATACATAACATCAGGATGCTGTAAGTCACTACCATAATACTTAACTCTTGCAGTTGAATCCCTAAGGAGCTATAACACACAAAATAGAGACAATGAAACAGACCTCTTATAAAACTTGCAGTATATCTTCCTTGCATGCAGTAAAGCTCCCAAAGGAGTCCTTGAGCACAGAGGAAGACACAGTTCAGGCAGGCAGCTATTAAGTGAATCTAAATAATCAAGAGCGTGATCTGAGCTGAAGATAACAGGTGAGCAGTCCCAGACTACTCTGAATTAGCATTTTTCAACGGACAGGCTACAGAGAATGAAGTTGTGCCCTGTGCTCAGCCCAGCAAAGTAATGTAAATGTTTACAGGGCAAACACTCATGGATGAATGACTTCCTGAGGTTGTATGATCAAGTTGGACAAGACGTGCCCCATCAACAAGAGTTTGCCCAAAGGACAACAGGGTCAGAGACGGCAGCAGCTGTAGGGAGCTGACAGACATGAGACAGGAGTTATCAGAGACACAAACTTCAAAATACCATTCTGGATCTGAAAAGGAAGCTCTTAGGGATGCCAGGGACAAGGCATGCTTTGTAGCTATGTAGTGACACCAGTCACCTCAAATAACAAATTATTTCCATGAAAAAAGCACATGGTTTTTTCTGCTTCTTTAACTATCTGAAGCAAATGCATGTGTAGAGTCACAGATCTGGGATAATCCACAGACTGTGAGAATTATAATTTTCCCAAGTTTCTATCTGCTTTCACCACGGGGCAGGACCTGCAAGCAGATACCTTCACTTTTTTTACAGACCAGAGCTTTGCTCTATTACATGCAGAAATGTCACTGCCAATTTCATCCTCCTCCCTGAAACCATCCAGCCTAGTGAGCATGATTGGTGCCTCATTTACTGTGTCTGCAGCTGGTAGTTCTATTCAACCAACTCTGCTTGCTAGAAAAATTATCATGATAACCCAAACAGCTTTGTCCTGGAGTGCCACTGCCATTCTTTTTCCTTCAGTGGGAAACAACTCAGTCGTGCTCCCACTTGCTGCAACAGGGCTTCAGTGTTCAGCTGTCAGTTCATGAAGGCTAACAAGTGGGAAGCCTTTCTAGCTCAAGATAGGACCTACTGTCTTAAGGGAAGTCAAGACCTAAAGCGAGTCAAAGAATTTGTGGGAAATGGAAGAAAATGGCAATAAATATGTAATTCATATTCCCTTTCCATGAACTGAGTTAAGAGAGATTTAAATACACTCAGAATAAGGGCCCTATAGAGCGACTGCATTATGCACATGAGTTTGAATGGAATGAAAGAAAAGCTAATAAATGGGTAGTAATAAGCAAAACTGTGAAAATGAAACTAAAGAAAGCCTGAAAGGTTTTTGAAATAATAATAAAAAAAAAAAGAATGGCAAACAGTGCTTAAGTGTATTTTCATTTTTTGTCTAATCTTTGAAAATTAAATGTTCCATAAAAAAAGCAGCAGATGCAGAAATGAAGCAGATATACAGACAAAGGCAGCAGATGCATAAAGGAGTTACTGATGACTTTTTTTTTTTGCTTTTTCATCTACACTATAACATTTGGTTCTCCTAAAAACATACAAAAAACCTCTCACACTAACACAAGCATTTAGGATAAGAGATGTCTTTTGCCTTGTCAGGAATGACTTCTAATGCCCTTAGAAACCTGGCATTTAGATATTCCCTGATTGAGAGCAATATGCTTGGTTTTGTCAGCCTATCCTCTGGAAAAATAAGTCTCATGGAGCCAAGAATATAATGCTGAGTAATCAAAATGTTTAGGGTTGTTGTGTGCAGTCCTTTCCATGATGATCTATGCCTTTTGATGGTATCTACACATTCTTTTTATTCCTACATCACTTTCTGATATGCACAGGCTACCTCTTTCTCTTTTCGTGACTAGATATAACAAAAGCAGCTGCTGGAAGCCTATTATCTAATTATCTTGTTAGACCCTGCAAGGACTAGGGTGCACATATAAGCAAATCACAAACGTTTTAGCCTCTCAGACCACTGTTTCTTATCTAGCACACAAAACACTGTTGTACATTCTCCAAATGTACTGGATGTTTAAATGAGCTGTCAGAAAAGCCTTTTCTTTGTCACTGTCATCACTCATGCTGTTTTCAGCTAGCAGTATCTCCCAGTTTAGCAAGAGCTGTAGGATTAGAGTGCTTCACCAGATCATGGCCAGGACACAGCCCAGAATCTCAGCAGCTCTTCCAGGTGTCGTGGCCTCTGATGACACTGAGATGGGAGCTGACAATGCCCATTTCTGCTGGGCGTCACTTGCTCCTCTGTCTTTAGCTGAGGTTCTTGCTCTGAGCCTCAAGAGTCAGAACACACCTGGATCACCATCAAATTGTTTTGGATTACTGACTATCTTGAAAGGCATATCTGAACTGTGTGACTGAACACCCATCAGAATGCAATACAATTACAAGGTACAGAAAAACTGCACCCAGCACAAGGTTGTGGTGCCCCTGCATGAATGGACACAAAAGCACTCCATGCAGAACAGTCATTATCTGTAGCAATGGTTTTCTTATAATCACCCCAGGGATCTCTCTCCCTTAAATACTGATAATACAGGTAAGCATGAATATAACATTGCAGTTTAAAAACTCAGGGTCATTACCAGGTCAATCTGCTCTCCCATTGCCCTGCTAACTTCACCTTGCTTTGCCATGCTGATAGTCTTTCAATTACTGAACTGGATGAAGCTGACCAATAATGTAAGGTAGTTGAAAAAAATAAAGTCTATCATCTCTAAACTCTGCTGAAGTGTCAGGTCCTGGAATTTTCTTTAAAGCAAATCCAAAAATAATCTGAAAATCTCTGAAGGCATTCTGTCAACTTTTAAAGCTCTAACCAACAATTTATATTCACACTCCAGAAGGAAGAAATAAGGAACAGAAAATTTGGGCTATTATTTTCTCCCTTCCATGTATTTCATCTACTTTCCAATGCAAAAGAATAAAAAATAAAATTCATCTCTTCAATGCATATATAAATGTTGAGCCAATTCCCAATTTTCAGGAATACTTGAAAAATAGTTGTGAAACACCCAATACAGATTCTGATTTGAACAGACCTATGTTGCAGAAGACAATAAAATTGCACTTTCAGACTACACTTCTCATGAAACGGAGGCTATTTTTAACTATTGTGCTATATATAAGCTAACCTATATTTCAATGCAGCCTTTGTGTCCAGTCTGCCTGCTTGTAATAGGCTAGAAGAGAAGCACACAGTTGAAAGCATGATCCACTATGGCAAATCCTATCAACAGTCAATCCACTTCAACACCCAGCCTCTCATGTGACCCTGCAGAGGACAGCAAAATCTTCAGTCACCTCCCTGCTAGTTATGATCTACCAAGCTTGGTGTCCAAGAGAACAAAGATTTCTTCTCAATCTCCTAGCACAACTACTTTATGCCCTGATTAATTTTGGTCAGATTTTGGTTTTTGCTACAATTACCTTAGCAAGCATAGCTCTTGATATGGTCAAAAATTACCTACTGCTAAGAAAAGCAACAGCAATATTTGATTCCTTCTCCTCTTCTGTAGCAGCAAGTATTGTAGTGGAAAAAAATACACTTAATTTTGTTGGCTAAGCTTTTGGTTACCTAAAGGATTTTTAAGGCCTAGCAGGAAAGGTAAAGATTCCAATAAAGATATTAAATATAAGTAGTGGCTGTTGATAGCTTCAATTTTTCTTGCTTATATTGCACTACTGTGCTAAATGCCACTTCAGCTTCCGGGCAGCAAAAATGAGAATGAGAAAAATGTAGAAGTGTGAGATATGGAAGATGGATTTGATAAAGAAATGCAATTTGATTCTGATTTTGCAGCTTTCAGAGTAGCTGTGGCCTTCAAATACGAATTCTGGGACAAATTACAGTTCAGGTAAATACACTGACAAATTCAGTGACAAGGATTTGATGCATATCCTATGCTGAAAACACACAAGGCCCCTTTGTGAAGCAAAGTAACCATGGTACGCTTAGACACTTAATTAGCAAGGAAACATCAAGCTAAGACCCTAAACTTGCCTATTTGTCACCTGTGTTTATGCTTACTTTTGCATAAAGTACTAATGTGTGCAGCCTATGTACATTGCTAGCATGACATCAAGCTTTGTGGCAAATGCACTACTATTGTCAGTAAATATTCAGCTCTTGGATCTCAGCGTACCTTAAAATATCATATTCTACCACTCTAAACCAGTATACACATTTATAATTATAATAAACTGCCAATGCATTTGCACATAACTATTTATCCTCTTGTAGTAATATTTATCTGACAAAAAAAGCAAACAATGTTTTTCTAAGTGCTATATGCACTCAGCCCAGGAAATACTAATATGTTTGGCATATTCAATTTCCTTTAAAAAGAAATTCAAGTTGGTATACTAGTAATTTCATCTATGAACTCTCAAATAGGCATTTAAATGTAAGTTTCAGTTAACTGAGTTTTCACGAATAAATGATGGGAGAAATCCTGTTAGTAACACACTACTGATTTTTTTACTAGTTGTTGGTAAGGAAAGTGTTGTGAAAGTGACACAAGGCAAAACAAGAGCAAAGAGCCTGGCTTCAGCTCTTCAGAACACAGCGGAATGGGGGAACCATAGCACACGGATGCAGAGGTGCTGCTCTACACGACACCACAACTGCTTGACCCTGCAACATTCCCTGCATGAAGCCCCTCCAAACTACACTGTCCAGCACTTCCCTTTCCTCTGGAAAAACAGTCAGACAACTCCAGGCTAGGAGCTGCAGATGCTCTTCTGAGTCAGAGCCTCCCAAAGCTTTTCTGGCTTAACCCCACACCTCTCTCCTTTCAGCTCTTGCTGCTCCCCCAGGAAGTCAATAAAAACCTCTAGACCCAGCTGATGGACAGCTGGATGTCTGCCTGGAGAAGGCAACAAAGAGAGGCTTTCCAAGCAGCACAGTCTTCCAGGGACAGGTCACCCAGCCAGTGGGGCTAGGCAATGGCAGAAGGGCAGTGCAAACTCTGAGCAGTGAGAGCACAGGCAGTCAAGACCAGACTCGGGCTCTTGGAGCCCCCTTCTCAGTGAGTCTCAAATTTCAGCTTTGCAGATTAGCCTCATGAACTTCACATACGTGGCAGAAATTCTCTGGCTGTCAGAGGGATTCAGGGAACTGATTCAGCTAAAACAACAGCCTGACAAAGGGAAAGCAAAACGAAGGAAGGAAGAAGAAAGAAGAGGCGGTAGAAGAAGAAAAAAAAGAGAAGGAGCATTATTACTGGGATAGATTACATCCTGATCTCCACTGTTGAAACAGCTTTGCTGGCACAACATAAGTATAAATAAGTATTGACTCTAGGAGTTGGCACATCAAAACCATAACTCCTGCACTGTCACTATCAAAAATGATAACATTCCATAATACAAAATCATGACAGATCTTTACTGCAGACAGATCTGTACAGCAGATTGATTTGCCAGTATTTTACGGAATCTGTGTTCTCTACACAAGGTATACATGAAGGTCAATTAGGATCAATATCCCAAGTGTGACTGCAGAAATAAGAGTAATAAAAAATAAAATTCAAAACCTCCAAATGCTCAAAAACGTGCATGCAATGACTTTTATTAATGCATGTCAGTGATGCAACAGGGCAATGCAGAATCAACTGCAGGTCAAGAAACATGACCTCATTTTCTGCATTCCGGCTGACTAGTGCATGATCTCTCAGTTTCTGTTACAAATTATCCAGCCCTTCTTGGAGTTGAATGGATACACAAGCCGACTTAAGGCTTACAAGCAGGGGTTTTGATTTGGATTCTGAAAACTGAAGAGATAATCAGCTTATCAGCTTTAAAGAAGAGAAACTGAAACACTTTTGTCTTGCTTTGCTAGTTTGTTATAACCAAAATGTACACTTTCTGTTCCTTGAGAAATGGCTTCTGGAAAGTAACCCAAAACTTACTAAACCGGATTGAAGCACAGTGTTTACCTGCTGTGGAAGCTTCAGTATAAACTTATCTGTAAGCAGACAGATAAATGCATACATGCTTTATGGAGAAGACAGACAAATGCAGTGCAACGCTCTAGTCCTGTGTCTGCTCTTTGTTTAAAAGTATACATTGAAGTGAAATGGAAGTGCAAAGCCCAAGACAGTCTTGGAGATTTAAAGATGAACAGACTTTGCTGATAACACAGTTTATGAAACAGAGTATCTCAGCTGACATGCATTTGAACAAAACTCACATCCTGTATTTTAAGATGAGCACAATTGTACAGGCCACGTGATGATTCTGGAGGCTAATTTTCCCTTTAGAGGGACACATGGAACCTTTTTTCTCCATATAAAGAAAATGTAAAGTAAGTATTATGACTATTGATTACATAGCTGATGATCTCAAGAAAGGTTTTAAATACAGAAGAAAAGAAGGTAAAACACCCAGAAAAAACCCCCAACACTCTGCCTTATTTTAGTACATATGTACTTCAAGCTCAGTCATTGAAACCAGAGAACTGTCCTCTGGCAGCAAACTCTATTGGAAAAGCCTTGGCTAGATTTTTTTTTTTTTAGTTATCTCTAGGTACAGTTTCTGACAGCTCAGATCTCATTTCCACAATCACGTTACCATTCATAACTAAAATTCCATGTCTCATTTCTCCCCCCGTTCCCAGATTCCTGAAGAGAAATAAAGCCTAACTTTATTTATATTGGGGCTAAGGAGAAACAAAGCCCAACTTGTTTTTAAAGGACTTTGAGATCATTTGTTTTGTAGGTGTACATTCTCCATAAAAAAGCCTGCATGCCATGCCCAAGAACCCTCTCCCAACATGAAGAATAAGCTATATGTTTTTGCAGGCTTCCAGAGACATGAATAGTGTCCATACAATAGCTTCCCTTGTTAAAGGCAAATAGTTTTCAGAGCAATAAATAAAACTGATGCCCAAGAGACTCCTTGCTGTATATTCATTCTCTGTCATCACCACAGGAACTCGGGGTCCTTGACCATGATCTCCACGCATCATCCCCCCAGTTGTGATCATCCACAGCCCATGCTTCACAGCCTACATATTTCTATTTCCAGCTCCCCCCTAGCCATAGCAGCATCAGTTCAGGCTCACATTCTCTCACTGCCCCAGGAGTGAGAAGCAGCACTGAGTGGTGGCGCAGCTGTTTTCCCACCAACCCACACACAACACCACTGGCAAGCTTACCTGACACCTTTTCCCTTAGGTGGGGCAGTTGTGTGCCTCTCTTCAAACAAACCAAGGTTATCAATGAAACCTGACAGAGATAAGCAGCATTAAAACCTCACTCTCTCTGTCAAATCAAGATAATTGATCATTGGCTTCAAAAAGCTCAGTGCAAGGCAGATGGATAGATACAGCCATGCTATAAACTTCAGTTCCTCAGGAAACCAGGCTAAAAATAGCTGATCTCAAATGCTTAGGGAATGAATTGAACTCAAATTAACATAAATACCAACTGGAATGTTAAAATGTGTTGGCTCTTAAATATTATCTTTTAAAAAACAGTGTCTCAAAGGGTCAAAATTCTAACAATATTTATATGTAGCAACAGATGAACATTAATTTATTTACAGAGTCCACAATGAGAATAGGTTACAGTC
The DNA here is from genome assembly GCA_026413545.1 of Cichladusa arquata. Taxonomy (NCBI): domain Eukaryota; kingdom Metazoa; phylum Chordata; class Aves; order Passeriformes; family Muscicapidae; genus Cichladusa; species Cichladusa arquata. Next base: position 39,893,575 of record JAOTQP010000001.1, read on the forward strand.
TAGGGTGACATCAGTGCAGATGAATGCAGGATGCCATAAATGACATGACTTTGCAGGGGTGTTTAGCATGTCTCCTCTTCATTCCACAGATCATTAGCTTGTCACTGTGGGTAAAGAAAACAGCTAGACTTCAATTCCCTCTGGCAAAAGTGGATACTTTCTTGGTTTTTATCACCTGCTTCCCAGATTTCCAAAATGTTTTAAAATTTCTTACAGTCCAACATGTTAGAATCTATTTGCTTCACCTGTGACAAATTTTGGTCCAAACCCTTCAGAGAGTTATGCACAAGGCTGAATTTTTAATAAAACAAACTATTCAGAAGCAAATATAATCTGAATTAATATCTGCCAAACCTGAGGACTGGTTTTCTTATTGACAGCAGGTAACTCCAAATAACACTTAACATTGCCAGTGTGAGGAACAGCAAACACATCTTATGCAAACTGATGATTCCTTATGGTGGTCTCTCATGGCAAAGTTAGTACCTACTGGATCTCAAATATCAGCATTTCACCTCCTCAGGCAGGAAAGTTTCAGATTGAGTACTTCTAGAATCCACATGCCAAAACTTTCTTTTCTTCTATAATCAAAAGAATAAAACAGAGCAAACCTATGCAAAGTCCATACAATCTCTTCCTCCAGGCAAATCAGTAATTTTAATGTTATTTCCCATTAAAACAAATTAACAAGCAAATTGTTTCAAGACCAATGATGCTAATAATCCTAACCTTCTGTGGAGATCAACAAGAAATTGGAACCTTAAATAATTCTATCTTAATCATTTACCCCTAGTCCTCAGACTGACCAGGACAAATTAAAGGTATCGCTAGGTGTCCTGGTCTAGATGGACTAAAAGTTTGTTAGACATGGGGTGGTCTGGATTAAAACAAACAGTTCAGGTTTGGTTTTGACTCAACAAATGTAGTATTTCTCAAAATTTTTCTTCACGAAACTTTCATTCTACTCAAATATCTAGACAACCAAGAGTGAGAACTGCACACAAGCAAAAATCTAACATTGCTGACTAAGACTTCATGGATTTCAGAGAACAATAACGTTATGAGGGACTGAGAAGAATTATATTTGATATTAAAAGTAGGCTCCCCTGAGAAGAAATTTGCCTTTTCTCTTCTTTTCCACGCTCAAGTCTGGAACATCAGCTTATGGTGTATAACAAATTTTTATAGGTTAGATGGTGAAAGCAGGATCAACCCAGCTTCACTGAGGGGTGAGGAAAAAAGTGGTGGAAAAGATATTTTGTAATTATGCTATACTCCCCCATTACAGCTAAGTCACAACAAAAATTGAGGAGAGCTTGGTTTGCAACACCTTTGGCAATGCCTTTGTACCTTTTGGAAGGGAACTGCAATAACAACTCCAGCAATTGTCCTGGAAAACTGAAACACTGAATTCTTCGAAAGAGAACCATTTACAGGGGAAAAGAGTAAAACACACAGTCCATGAGAAATGAAAAAGTGACTTGGAACAGCATTTGGCACACTGTAAACAACAGAAAGCAGCAAAGAAACTATATAACATTGAAGATGACATTAGAGTAAACTGTACATTTTTAGTCTAAATACATTCAACACATGGGAAAATCTTTATTAAACTGTAAGGCACAGAAACATCTGTTTTGATTTAGTTTGTGTTACAGCAAACAAACATGAAAGACCACTGCCTGTATCTTCCCCTGGGGCTATTTGTGGGGAAAGGCATACTGTTTATAACATTTGTGCTACAATCAGAGAATTACAGAAGAACTTAGGTTGCATGGGAGCTCTGAAGATCATCTGGTTCAGCCTTCCTCCCATCTCATCAAAGCAAGGCCAACTTCAGAGTTAGGTCCAGTTTTAAAGCTGGTTCAGGTTCCTTAGGGCTTTGAGTATCTCTTCCCAGAATGGACACAGCACAGCCTCTCTGGATAACTAGTGTTTGACCACCTTAATGGGAAAAGCTTTTTCTTTGTCACAGATTATTACTGACTCCAACTTGTTATTCAGGAACCCCAGGGCCTCTCTGAAAAACTGTTTCCCAGGCAGTGTGTCCCAGCTTGTGCTGGTGTGCAGGGCTACTCCTCCCAGAAGCAGGACTTTGCTGAACCTCATGAGGTTTCCATTGGCCCATTTCTCCAGTCTGTCAAGGTCCATCTAAATGGAAGCACAAGCCACTGATGCATTAATCAACATCCCTAATTTTGAACTGGCTGCAGACCTACTAAGGGTGCATCCTATCCCATCATCTAAGCCTTAAGAAGAATTTTTACAGCGTTGGTCTCAGTATGAAATAGTGACTTGTCTCTAGCTAAATGTTGTGCTGCTGATCTTGAAGCACCAGCAGTTCAGACAGATTTCAATCCTTTCAGTCCACTCTCCCACCTACTTACCTGACTCATAATTCAGCAGTGTCTATTAGACTATTGAGACAGTGTCAAAAGTTTTGCTGAAGTTGAAATAAACAGCAGTTAACCCTTTAGCCAAACCTTTTTCCATGAGCTCTCTATACACAAATTTCAAGACCTTCTGCTGCATGGCTCTGTGACATCAGGAGCATTCAACAAAAAAATCTCAAATAAACCAAAAACATTAAAAGGCAAAGCAAAGCCTTTCTTGCTCAAACCTCAGAACCAGTATCTCAGAACAATCTAAAAAAAAACCAACCCTAGAATAAAACATATTAAAATGAGTTAGTTTAAAATTCAGTGATGCCTCTGTATTTGCATTACATTTGTTACGAACTAGGGAGATGAAAAAGGACATGATTATGATGATGCACAGCACCTCATAACTTAACTGAATTTCTGTGACTTCATTAACCATTTTTGTTGAAAAAGTTCAGAGAAAAATTCAGGGTCAGGCAAACACCCTTAACAAAAAGCACTGTGCATATTTAAAAACCCAGTAGACTAACAAGTGAATTAAAATAGTCTCATTTTAAAAACAGAACGAAACTTCAGAAATAGGTGGAACTAACTTCTCACTTACATCACCATGGGTCATTGCTCCATGGAGGCATTATTTTTATGTCAAAGTTTATCTTTGTTGTAGCTCTCTCCCCAGAAGGGACTGAAGAAAAAAACCCATCTCTGTCAGAATGTAGCAAGACTATGATCCACTTTTCTAACAGGTGCCAATGTAAACTGTTCCTACCCAGCCAGGGTAGCTTTCCAACGCCAATCACTTCCAAAGTAGACAGGATTCTGAACTTGGTAGAAGTAACCTGAACTATTTCTCACCCACCATGTGGGAGGATAAGAGTCAGCCCAGTATCAAATCCTTTCACAGGCACAAGGCAGAAGGATGCCATCACTTTTTGGACCCTTGACAAGGTGGGGAAGGTACCTGAGAAAAGGTAGAGAATTTTCATGTGGATATTCTGTATGTGCTGCAAGTCGTTTTTCAGTTTCTAAATGTCATATATATCTATTGCCAGGAAGGTCAGAGAAAGTTTAAACACCTGAAAAAAGATTTTTATGAACATAAGAACTACCAACATGACTCTTAAGTCTTCCCAAATGGATGTTTAAACTCTTGGATTTGGCAAACCTGAGAATATTTCTGCCTTTTTTTCAAACACACAAGTTGAAGAAGTGACAACAAGCTACAATTTTTGTAAGTGTTGTAGTTTCCATTTTTCCTTTGTTTCCTCCTGCATATGATTTTAATATTTGAATGGTTTTAATGAATCTTCAGTCCCAATCCCACCAGCTGCCCTATGAGTGGCAATGGAGAATCTCACTAGCATCTTCCTGGCCAGAACAGCTGCAGAACATGCATGATCTTTGCTTAAATTATACTTAGATGCATTTCCTTAGAGGAAAGTTTTTCAAGTGGTTAATATGAACTTAATGAATAAACAGTTCTTGCAGCTTTCTTTCTTATTTTAAGCAGCGGAAAGTAGGTGAACTTCTGGAAAAACACTGCACAATACAGACACAAATCAGGGCAAAGGACAGAACTAAATCCTGCAGACAAGGGAAAGTGACAAAAGACTCTACTGATGGCACGTCCACAGGAATAGCTTATTACTTTAATCATACAGGCCTTAACTAGGCTTCATTGCTCAAGATTATACTAAGTCAATCACTGAAGTCCTGAACATGTCCTAAAATTCATAACAAAGCTAGAAGCAAAGTAAAGTTTCTTGACAGATAAACATTTTAATCAAGTGGGGGGTTTTTTGGGTCTCTTCTTGTTCATTTTTTTGTTGTTTGAATAGGACCCTTCTACTCTGTCAAGCCCATTACATGGCTGGTGTTAGCATAGTTCAACCCTTATAAAGGGTTACACTGAGATGAATTTACTGTCTCTATTCCTGAGGGTCACTTACTCCACACTGCTCGTACCAACCACTGGGCTCAGAAGACAAATCACTCTGAATGTTCACTGCAATACACTTCACGACTGTCAACAAAAATATACAACAGTAAAGCAGATTTTCACTAAGATGCATTAACTCTCTCCAAGCAGCTTTCATAGACAGGAACCCTGGTAACCATGAATATATAGCAACAGTTACAACACACCCACTTTTATTTAATAACTTTTTCTCATTTTGCTTTCCTTTATTTATGAGTTGGTGATCTAAATTTTATAATCTCTTTTGTTGAGTGATGAGAAAATAAAGAGCCTTATACCACAGGAAAATAATCTATTATCAGATACAACCTTCTGGTAGCTTGCTGTACTGATGCTTGGACCAGGCACTAACTACACTGACTGACTAAAGTTCCTGTATCTACCATGTGGCAGAAACAAAACCAGAATAAATCCAACAACATTTAATCAGAATATTTAAATAGGTCTGTATCAGGTAGGATAAAGATTACCAGTGTATTCTGAAGTATTAAGAGCCCTTCGTGATGACAACCTGCGTGTGCTCCAATTTTGTTTATATTTTGAAAGCAAATCTTATGGGAAATGACATTCTGGCCTTCAGGCACTACAGTGAGTTCAACTAATTAATAGGCTAAATTGATTTTTCTTCTTAAAGGACGCTTGTTTTGATTGATTTGGAAGAAAAAACTGACATTATTGATAGCATTAGAAGGGTGAGATTTTAACTTTGGGAGAGAAACACAGCACAGTCATGCACTGGAAAAAGCACAGCTTTTCTTAAAAAGCTGTGTTGGAGGTGCTTTTACCTAGAAGATACATCTGTTAAACATTTTTCAGAAGTTAGATGCTTTTCTGAATCACAGTGGTGGCAGTAAAAAAGACAAACTCCAACAACAATTGAAGGATTGAGAACTGCTTCATTCATGTGTTGTTTCCTAGATAGGTGCATTGAAATGAAATGTGATACAATTGGCACTAAACATAAATCAGGAAAACCCTTTCTGCTTTGATACTCGGTTTCCTGATTAGAAACAAAATTAGACTTAGCTAATAAGAAATAGGATGTTCAGTCTTTAATTGGTGTGAAAACAATTGGTGCCTTTTACAGAGCTGCTTAGGGTCACTCTGCAGTTTCACGAACACAGAATTTGTCCCAGACTGTTTTCCCTTCCCAAAGAATGTATATTAGCGAGAATACTAGGAATACAGAAGCTCTCATAGATTCAGATTTCACAGATATCTATTAGAGAATATTTGTATTTGCTTTTTACACGTACAGAATTGTATCCACTTCTGAAGTCTATCAACCTACTGTGGGAGTCCTCCCCTGTCTCACCCCCAATACCTATTCTGTAAGTTGGGAGAAAACCAAAACTGACTGCTCTGAACAACCTAATTTTGCTCTATGCATGTTCTACATTGTACTACATTTCTAGGCAGTGCTTTAGTATTCCCTGCATACACTTTCTCATGGACAAAATGCGAAGATAAGAGTCTAGTGGCATTTCTGCAGAGACTAGAAGAGCCAAAGAGAACCTCTGGAATTGCAGAGAGCTTATTTACTTAAGCTCTTGGATACACTCCCTGAGAAGTCACTGCATTAAACACGACAGCAGAAAGAGATGATGGTTGCAGAACCATGAAAGGCAGTGCATAACTTTACAGAACTTGCTGTTTTACTCCTAGCCAGGAGGGAAGGTGCTACTTTGTGACGGGCAGAGGGAAGGAATGACTAGACACAAGTAAGGAGCTCCTAATTTGCACACACCCCTCTGAACCACTGGGGCATGCCAGATGTGCACTTGCCATTCAGCACTGCTGAGCTGCTGCTGGGGAATGGGGCTGAAGCACGTGGACAGACAATGTGCTGCAATAGCCCAATTTCCACCCCCCAATCAGCTTTCTGACCTTTCCCCATCCCTACACCAGCCTTGGTTTCACTACATGTACTGTAACTAACTCTTCCAATTATGGCCCTCCCTCCTGGCAATGCCAGGAAAATATAAAGAATAACTCCTTTATGCTCTTCTGCATCTCACAATTTCCAGGGCTGCTGTTAACAGTGTGTGTATTAAACCCGTGGCGGAGGCTTGTGGCTCTGGATTTAGCATTTTCCATGGAAGGAGTGGCCATATCCTGGCAGCTACCTTCTGTACCTGTGCTCCTCACCAAGGGAACTGAGCCCCAGCCAGGGCCAGGAGCTCCTCTTCATGGAGAGAAAACTGGGAATCCCAGCAGCAGCACAAGTCAGAGATGCTGGGCTTTGCTTGCTCCCTGAAGCACAAATAAATTAAACCTCAAAACAAATCATTTCTCTGTCAGACGTCTTTCTCTGCATTGCCAAAATATATACAGAGGTATTTACTACAGAGATACCAGCTGTTCTTATTTTAAAAGTTTCTTCCAATATACTTTCTATATTAAATGTTATTCCCTGAGGTGTAAGAAAGCACAGCCAGCATTCCCAAACTGCTCCTGTGGAAATTATTTAATCCAAGAAAGACAGACCCAGGAGCAGGTGAATGAGTAACAAAGACGCTGATTGCATTCAAATACAGCAATTTGCAGATGGAAAATCAGAATACACTGCAATGTTCTCTGGAGCAAATATATGTCAGTGTTTTCAGTGAGAACACAGAGAACCTGACTGGTATTCTCCAAATTATTTGCACTGCTTTATCAAGATGTATCTCTCCATGCATAGCAGGAAAAAAAGTCATCATAGTGTTTCCAAATCAAAACAACCACACAACTTCTAGTGTCTTTACCATTTAAAATATAAAACTGCATGATCTTTCCTCTCCTTGGTATATTGACTCAAGATAGAAGAGAATAGTCTGACTGGGATTGATCTGGGAAACACATTTCAATAGAGATGCTGCCCCTCAGACACAAAGGATTACAAAAATATTCCTCTTGCATACGTTAGTCACTAGATAAAAAGAATTTGTAAAATCAATATAATGAAAAAGAAACCAACAGAACACTTTATAAAGAATACTTTATAAACCAGGTATTTTCTAATCCTCTAGCTATGCATACTCTTACTACTAAAAACGCTGAGCTGCCTGCATGTACAGATTCACCACTTGCATACACCTTTCAAACAAACTGCAATTATTTACTAACTCTTCAGAAACTTTCCAGACATAATATCTTGAAAAAGGCAGGCTGTGTTCACAGAGAGCTACTAAAAGTAATACATCATAAACAGTGAATTTACAGTACAAGTCTCTGAGAGAGAAGCAAGGCTAGTCACAGAGTCTGGGGAAAATAAAAGGCGAGGGTATCCATCATCCTAAATCCCTTTTTGTGCAAAGATCAGAAACTGCTCGGTCTTAGAAGAGCATCACCCATGTCCTAACAAAGGCAACCTCCAAAACAGGAACTTCTTGTGACAGAGAGAAGCAAAGATTTCAGCAATCACTACTATCTACCCTGTGCTGTCTCGTTACAGCAAGAATGACCAAATATTACAGTCAAGACCAACAGCACAGGGACATGCTTAACTGGGGCTTAATGTAATCCTAAAGAACATGCCAGTGAAATTTACTTTCTCTGTCACTTTCTCCAGTTTCTGCTATGAAAGTCTCTCAAACTACACAAAACCAAATCAAGTATTGAGATTAAAATCCTTTCAATTTTACTGAAATAAGGATGATGATTAAGAAGTCACATTTTACACAAGCTTCCTTTTAAAAGGAATAACCAAGTTGAAAAAAAATTGATGTGGTAAAGTGTTTATTGTCTAACAACTTAAAGTTTTCACTTTCTTTGCTCCATGTAGAACACAGTTCAGGACTAAGCTCATTTCTTCCTTGTGTCAAAAATTTTGAATCTTCATTGGAGAAGACAAACATAAAAAGCATAACCCTGCTGAGTACGAATTTGCAGCTTAGTGACAGGCTTTGCAGGTTATCTATAAAGTCTCTGCTCTCCTCCAAAAGATCTTGTCTAAAATGCTGACTGCATATTTTTCCACTTTTCATTGTTTGTGAAATGGGGATCATGTGATAAAATAGAAACAAGTTATTAGATTTTCATCTTTAGTAAAAATTTAAAATTAGATCTAAAAATTGTACATAGTATGCCTTATTTAGGATACTCTAGTTAGGTATATTGTATTCCTTCATGCTAATCATGCCTGAAGTCGTGAACAGAAATGAGAGAAATACAAGCTGAGATTTCAACCATACAGTGCTATATTTACCAACTGCAATTAGTGAGTTTTCCCATTCTGCAGTTGCATTCTGCTGGCTTTTCAAATCCAGTGGATAATAAAAGACATAACCACAACCACCTGGTTACATATTCAAATTAATTCAATCCAGATATAAATAGCCTCAATGTAAAAACATGAATTCATAAACTGCTGAGAATTCAGTATCTTAGTTCACTGCTGGAATTAATTTCTTTTCAACAGACTGGTAGTCTAGAGAATACCCGTAATGCAGTAAATGAAAACATGTGTGTCAATGCCAGCAGTGAGAATTCATGAAATTGTAACTGATGGATATTAAAAAACCAGATCTGTAATGGGAAACCAATGGTTTGGCAGTCACTGGAACAAGATAAAGCTAAAGATTCCTGGGTTTGGCTGTATTTTCCTCTCACTTAAAAATGAAACAAATATTGTCTCATATGGAGGTCAATACCCCGTTATGTGATATTTCCATAAAGAGATGCTTTAAAAACAGAAGATTCAGTTTTTTGCCCCATTGCAAAAAAGCACACAGCAGATAAACTATAAGGAAAAAGACTTGCCTATTCCTTTAATTTAAAGAAAAAGTACATGAATCAGAGTTTAAATCATAAACATTTCAAGGCATTTTTAAAAATTACAGGAGCAGTCTGAGAATTTTTTATTACCTTGTTCTACAGATATCTCAAAAGAATTATATTACACTTTCTCACAATTTTTTACAGTAAATTATTCAGGCAGAGGGACACTAGCTGCTTTACAAACACTTAACTTCTAATAACTTTCCTGACCTTGCCAACAGCTGCTAATAGTATCAAGTTATACAGACAATTTGTCTTGGCTATGGATTTGGGGTTTGCTTCCCTTGTTAAGGCATTTAACTATCCTCTCCATTTCATAAACATTTTTGACTGTCACAGTGCACCTGCCAATCAACAATTTGGCTATGCAGATGCCAGCAGGTACAGAGGAATCTGGCTACTGACAGAGAATGCAGAACAGCACAATAGCTGCTGATGCCAGCTATAGTTCTGCTTGCATTCAAAACAGCAACTGCTGCCTGGTTTAGTAGGTCAAGGTTAATGTGACAAAAATAATCAATGAAGTTAGTTACTCAACGTTTCTGACTTACTAAAACCCTTACTGGGAATGTTTGCAACAAAAGTCTTAGACCTGAGCTATTCTGGACTCTCGGAAAAGAATCTCTGCAGTGAAGGGGCACGCTGGGGGTGGGGGGGGAAGAGAAAGACACATTAAACAGAGTGGGTCTGAGTAAATGTTATGATTTATCAGAGACAGTTTACTGAATAAAAGCATCCCAAACAAATGGGACATGATATAAACTCAAGCTTAATATAGCTCTAGGGAAAAGAGTCCTAACCAAGCCTAGTGTCTATTTATCAAAAGGTTTTGTAGCTTATGAAGCTTCATCCCAGAGGATTACACTAGTGCTTCCAGATATCTTTTAACTGTTAGAAATAAATGCAAATGCTTAATCTTCGGCAAAGAACTCTGCTGTAACAACCACAATTTCTCAAATGAGAGAAAACAGTTATTTTGTGATTACTGCACTCTGCTTCATGTGAGGCCTTGCAGAGTGACTGCTGGTACAGCCATCAACATAGAAATGGTGACCAAGCAGTGGTAGCAGTGGTACAGGCTGCCCAAAGAGGCTAAGGACCCCCCATCTCTGGAGGCTTTCAAAAGCCGTCTGGGCATGGTCCTGGGCAATTTGTTCTGGGTGGTCTTGCTTGAGAAGGAAGGTTGGACCAGATGATATCAAGTTCCTTCCAATCTCAGTCAGTCTGTGACTCTGTCATATACTAATAATATAGTATAATGTCATTTACTGATGCACACATTCTCTCTCACTTTCTCTTTAAATAGTATATCAGTATAACTGGCTGATACAAGATCCAACTCCTGCTCAAAAGAAGCGTGAACAGCAGTTTGAGGGAGGTGATACTTCCCCTCAACTCTACTGTTGTGAGACCCCAGATGGACCACCACATCCAGCTCTGGGGTCCCCAGCAGAGAAGGAACAAAGGACCTACTAGGGGGAGTACAGAGGAGATGATCAGAAGCTGAAGCATCTCTCCTATGAGGACAAACAGCTGAGAGTTGGGGTTGTTCAGCCTGGAGAAGACAAGGGTCTGGGAAGACCTTAGAGCAGCCTTTCCCTAAGTAAAGCGGGCCTGAAATAAGGCTGGAGAGGGACTTTTTACAAGGGCATGTAGTTAAAGGACAAGGGGGAACCAAACTTTAAACCAAAAGGCAGTAGATTTAGATTTTATATTAGGAAGAACTTCTTTATTGTGAGGGTGGTGAGGCACTGGCACTGGCTGCCCAGAGAAATTGTGGATACCCCATCACTGGAAGTGTTAAAGGCCAGGCTGGATGGGGCTCTGAGCAACCCTGTCCCATGAAAGGTGTCCCCCCCAAGGAAGGGGGGGTGGAGCCATATGATCTTTAAGATCCCTTTCAACTCAAAGCATTGTATGCCCAGCGATCTGGAATTCAAAACAGGTTACCTAACTGTAGGAGAAAAATGAGACATTTTGGTAATTGTCAGGTTTATTTTGCCTATTAACTGCATTCTTTTAATGCAACTTGCAGAGCTAGATTTGTTGCAGAAGTCTACAGCAAAGCTACCTCCCTCTCAGAAACAATAAAGAGTTTTAGCTCCTACACTCAGTAATAAGTGCTTCTTCATGCTTGTGACTTCCTCTGCCCCCATGCAAAGGGGAAAAATAGACTAAAGCCAAGATTCTTCTCTCTGCTTTTGAGCTTTTCCCATGTGGTTAGCAAGAGTTTGTGACAAACTGGCAGAACATTCTTGCTCCGCTTCAAGTAGCTGTCCTGTTGTGAGAAAGTGCCATTGTACAAAAGAACAGACAGAACTGGGATTCCTGGTTAATTTCCTTTTTCAGCTGGGGGCATTAAAAGTCTGACAACACACAGAGTAAAAAGAAACATGAGACATTTAAGTGTTTCCAACACTTGAACCAGAAGTAAAAATAAGCAACTAAAGCTTCCTATTTTCTTCTTCCAAATGAAACAAGGTAATTTTTTTAAAGTTAACCTCTCTCACTATATCTGATTCTTCAACGTATGACAAATACTTTAAAATGTTTTCCTTACTGTAGATGACATACATATTACTCAGTAATAAACTGCTGATCAAATTTTATTACTAAAAATGTACTGGTTTTTTTGGAAGCAAAACTATAAAATAGCTACAGACTTTTAAAAAAATGAATAAGCCATCATCATCCCACTGAACAGGATACTGGGGTCTTTATAATGCTCTACCTGCTTCTGAGAGCAGTGAATGCACATGTTTTGAATGGCCCCTCAGCTACTGCAGCTGCTTTCTTACAACTGGGACTTCAACCCTTACGTTTACTTTAACATAAGATTAGCAGTGGTATGTGTTCCTCTTTTCCTCTTTCACACATACAAGGCTTTGAAGCCCCAAGCAGTTGCAAGTCTAAAAACAAGGACTGAAATTCCTTCAACTTGCTGAGAGAAACTTGAGCTGTATCTATTGCCTCCTCTCTGAACAACTGAAAAAGCACAATAAATTCCCAACCCTCCTTTCAGCCTTTGTCTAAGGAGCTCTATGAGCAATTGAAGAGGAGTTCTATGAGAACTGTGTCTGCAAGCTGCAAAATAAACCTGCAAGCAAAGATTACCCAGTATGTTTGATCAGAAGTCAAAAGTTATATTCAACATCTCAATTAGTAGTTACATCTACATTATGCATCTACATTTATATATAAAGTGTTGCCATATTTTTAATTACTTCCAGCATGACTACGATTGCTGCTAATCAAAGTTAAGGAAAAACAGACTTCAGACAAATATACAACAGTTCACCCAGCTCTGCAAGGTTCTGTTATGTTTAAGGCAGACTGATTATTTGCATCAAACAGTGCTAGATAACCTTTAATTGTGTGAAGTGGATAATAAAATAGCACTAAAGTCAGCACCTATTATAATAACCTGTAATCTTAAACTGGAGCTGTAACTAGCTGTAGCTCGTTTCAGGGTCAAAAGAGTGTGGTGTTAGGTTTTTTTTTAATTAACACATATCATTCACTGTGAACAAAGGAATCAGAGCTTACTTTAATTTTGCCAGTTTGGGAAGGGAGAGTAAACTGATTCCAGCATTCAAGTGTTTTTTCCAATTCTACCCATGAGATCTATCAAAAGGAAATCAGGGGAAAGCAACTCAGAGCAGTATTTCCTGCCTTTTGAAAGGTCAGTCCAGACCATGTGAATATTTAGTTATCTTCATAAATAGTGACCTGGATCTTGGACATCAAAGATTAGTATGACTAACCTTCAAAGAACTATTTAATCTCAATGGATGTTGAATGTTGAACCTCTATGACATCTGTTTCAAATACCTTCTAAGCACACAAAACTGCATCACCAAAAATCCACACAGGCCTCAGAAGTAGATACTGCTAATATCTTAATCTTCAGAAATCATGGAAAAACTCATGGAGACAAGGTCTGCTCCAAAATACAGTGGAGGTCACTGAAGAGCACTTACAAACACAGAACCCAGATCTGATTTGTCCTCTGAGTCTGTATAAGAGGTCAGGATTCCTTCATTCAATTACTAAAAACATCTTCTGGACCACCAGTTTCAGTGCTTAAAGGAGAAGCTTCACTTATCAGTTAATGGAGCATCCACACAGCATTTCCTGGGAGACTTCATTAAAGGAAGGATATGAGGAAGAACAGGCTATAAAATAATGACCTGAGGCTTGTTTTGTTTCAAATACTTGTACCTCAGCATATTTGGTAACCCACACCCAAAATACACACCTATTTCTGTGCTAATTGGTTGTGCCTTAAGGCTGTTTTCACCTGCTTGTTTTTTGGAAATGGATGATTGACTGGATAGTGCTTCATGTTGTTTCAAAACTTGGCTTAATAAAACAGTGAGCACTGTTCTTGTGTTCTCTCTTTCCTGAATTTGTTAATTTCAATATGAATTCCTTTCTTTTCAGTATCTTTTTTGGTGACCCACGCAAACATTTTGACTTGAGCAGTACTTATCAGGACAAGAAAGGACAATCAAATAATGTCCAGACTCCAGATTTTGTAGAACTGTCACAGCACTATTCTAGCCAGTGAGACACCACCATTCCACATGCTATTTCAAGCAGAATAAATACCAGTGTAGTTACTTCACTTGCTCATAACTTTAAAGTAACCACATTCTTAAGCTATCCCAAAGCATGGAGACTCTTGGATGGTAATAATTCATATTAGAGTCAGCCCTTTACCACTTTCCAGTTGGTGGCCTGGCCAGACTTGAAATGTGTGCTTTCTTCTCTTATTTTTTTGGTTACCAGCCCACCTAGTTAAAATACTGCAGGAGTCTGTGCCTCTACTCTTCCCCAGCAAGCTCGGCAGGCACTCTGCCAACTCCTCCTTTTCAGTTGTGAGAGAGAACAAGAATATCCTGCTGCAGCAGCCAGCTGGCTACCTTCTCCTGTCAAGGACTTAATATACTTCCATAAAGTATTCAGCTGTTGCTGGATGAGAGACAGAGTGCTCTATAGTGCCTTCTTCAAACAGTCCTCCTCCCTGACTAGCACAGACTGAATGGATGAAAGAACCATATGCAAAGAAACAGGAATGAGGGTACAAACACAGCCTTCATTCTTTGGATAATCAAAAGTCACCTAATTCATCTTAACCTTTAAGCCAAACATTTTCTCTCCAGGACAAAGGCTCACCAGACGAAAGTTCAGGCGAACTTGAAAAACCTTCAAGCTACTTACAGGTTTTATTGTCTTCTCATCATACTTAGCTCAAGAGCTTGGTTTAATAAAAGCTTTCTTGTATGAAGGGTGAAAACATTTCCATACTCTTAAAAAGAGTGCAAGAAAACCAATGATTTCCAATTTTGTTTTAAACATGAATATTCCCTTTCAAAGCCTTTATCTCAAGCACTGAATCACTAAGAAAGTGAAAATGGAAGTGTATAAGAATAAGTAGGACTTGCCAATTCTTACCTTATTTTCTTCATGAATAACAAATCCAGTCAGCACTGGAACTTCTGTTGCCATGGCAGCAGGAAGCCTACTGTTTCAGAAATTTGGAATCAACTTGTTGGTCATTTCAGTCAGATGCTGGAAAACTTGTTCCAGCTACTCACTCTTGCCTATTTCCCAACCCTTCTAGGGACAGCCAGGTGCCAAACTGCACCCTCCTTCCTCTTCTGCCCAAGGGTCAGCACACACAAAGCAAGCAATACTCAGCATCCTAGGGCAGCTCTTCCCTGGCAGCTGGCAACAGGCTGAAATAAAGACAGGAGCCTAGGAAATGAGAAGTTGAGCCCTGGGATGGGAAAAAGAGGCCAGAAGAACCACAGGGCTCCTGTCTGGTGTGAAGATGGGGCAGTGGAGAAAGGCAATGAATAGATGTGAAGCCAACTAGATTAACTCAGGCAGCTGTGGCAGGAAGTCCCTGGTGAGAACAGAAATCCCTCAATCTTTCTCCATTCTGAGAGCTCAGAACATTAAACTGCCTCTCAAACAGGTTCCAAAATAAAAATCACCTCAAATCACTCTTTTGTTGATCACTTGCATTTTCAGAAGGCTGTGTTTCTTTTTAAACTGCTGCAGCTTGCAATATTTAAAAGCATGGAACTGACACAAGCTGGTTTACACCACCTTACTGTTAAATTTACCACTTAGCTTTCACTTTGGAAGTCAAGGGTCCACTGCTTTGGGATATGTGAAATGGCCTGTGCTGAGTTAATTACTTTGGGTATTTTTAATGAAGGTGTTTTCTTCAGTCAGATTTACTTTAGACTATGGTAATTTGGATTCAATGTATTTCTTAAAAGACCATTCTCCTGACACCAACATTGACAACACAAAAAACAATTAACAGATTGGTCCCTTTCTGCCATTACAGAACATGGAGAGTAAGGAGCAGGCAGTTATGTTATGGCTGCACATACAACTTCATGGCTCTAATATACAACTGTGCCTTAGCAGAATCTTAGGTACAGCTTTTACTTCAAATTAATCATATTAATGCAACAGACTTGCAATTTGCAGTAATTTTTAAAGAGATGCATCATTAACTTTCTGCTGTATGTAAGCACTGATAGGAAGCAATTAAGAAAAGGAGCGAGGTATTCTGCTTCCAATTCTGAGACTGCACTGTGCAGTCAATGATAATTTCTAGTGCTCTTCCTTTATGTGACTGTGTCATGTCGTGATGTTTAAGACACAAAAGCACCAGACCTCCAATGTTTAAGCACAGACCCAAAAAAATGAATTCAGGTAAGTTAGAGATTCATTCAAGTCTAGCACAATGCCTTCCCCTTACTCTTAGTGAGCTTTTTAATACTTCTGCATCTTCAGAGGCTCCTTTTTCCCACCCATCCTACCCTTTTTCCATCACTCTCTTGTCTGCACTTGATCTGACACTAAAGCAGATTTGCCCTTCTCTAAACAAACCATTCTTCTTCACCTCACCCTTTTCTACTCAATCACTAAAACACAATTGTTACAGATAATAATTGGCCCATTTCTGTGATGCAGTTTAAACTGAATAGTTCAAGCCTTATAAACCTGAGATTAATACTACTTTCATCCATTTAGAGGAAGAAAAAGAAGAAGCAAACTGCAAGAATTTTCTGCCACAGAAAGACTGTGGAGGTAGGAGGCATCAGCAGATCCAAAAGGGGATTTGGATGCTGGGGAATAAGGAGAGAAAGGCAGAGGAGTGAGTGCTTGTGCCAGGCTGGGAGACGAAATGCTAAGCCAGCCTTTCTCGGTGCAGTGTTTATGCTTCCATGAAATGATTTTATCAGAGAGGGTCAGGGAAACACAAAAAATGCAAGAAGAAAACAAAGCCAACAAGCCTACTATCTGTCATGCTATATGTTGCCATGTCTTCAGCTGTATCCTTAGTTGTTAGTTGTATCCTCACAGTTGCAAATAAAAGAGGACAAGGGAGCAACCTCAATCCCAATGGCCAGAAATGGACACGCTGACCCACAGGTCAGGATGAGCCCTTGCTCAAAGCTAGCCATAGCTCAGTCAGCTTTCCTCAGAGCACTCTAAAACACAGCCAGAAAACCTGCTAACAACTAAGGAACATGAAGAATCATGGGCCTTGGGCCCCAGCTCACTCTCTGGTCCTCTTAGACACCAGCAAAGGAATGTAAAAGAAACCCACTCCTGGACTGAAGCCTCCAAGAGAAGGCAAAGGCATTTGCTTTCCAGAGAGGGTGCTCCACTTGGTGCTACAGGCTTTTCAGAGCCCTAACTCTCCAACTGTGACAGAAGAAGAAGAGTTTAAAACAGCTTATCTGCTGAGGTACAGAGCTATATGTGCCAAGCACTTCATATCCCAGTGCAGTGGTTTTCAGCTGATGGCAGCAAGTGCCCGGGAATTCATGGATCATTTGTACAAGAAGGGAGTGCATTGACGTGGTGTGACCTTCCAGATGCACAGCCTTTTAAAAGGAATTTGCACAACCACTAGCCAGTATTCTGGGGCCTTCAAATGCCCCCAGAGGATAACAGCGATAGTTGGTGACACCCATTCACCTGGGAAATGCCAATGTGAGGATCTGATGGCTACAAAGGACAAATGGATTACCTATGAGTAGTACTGAGAGGAGGACTAGCTCAAAAGAGGAGGACTAGCTATTTATCTTCAGAAATAATCATAATTCACAGTCAAATTAGCCAGACATCTTCTGTTAAAATGTCTGGCTAATTTGAAATTTAAACACTAATACCTAACCTATCTATAGATTTTAAAAAATCAGTTTGTATTAATTACTTTAGTTATTTAATCCTTTCATGCAACTTTATTGTCAGGTGAACAAGTTTCATTTTCAAGCAATTATTCAACAGGCAGTGGCTAGTGAATTAATTCTGAGTGCTGAAGTTTCCTCAGTAACCTTTTGCCACTTCTCCTGGCTAAGCTGTGTGTATAAGATCTTTGCTGTGATGAAACACAAGCAGCATAGATCTGAAGTGCTCTGCAGAGAAGTGACCTTTCCACTGAAAGGCATACATACCCGTTCAAAGTTACAAAGGCATGTATCTGCTCAAAGTTACTCGTTTCATGGAACAGATACAGAAAGAAATGGCTAGACTCAGCCTGCAAAGGGGAAATAAAAAGATAACCTGCTCCTAATTCTATTTCTCTAACAGCAATCCACCGGCTTCACATGAAAAAAAGTCTGAAAACTTAGCTCTTCCAAAGTTGAATCAGGTTTTCATGAGACTTTTGGAAGGGTTTGTTGACTTTTTTGAAGTAGATGCACTAATAAAAGTCTCTCCTGTTCACAAAGGCTGCTCTCCTGCAGCTTGCTATTTCTACCTAGCTCTTCCTGAGATTTTGGCAAAGTCACAGAGTTGAGTATGTTGTGACATAATCAGCCATTTGAAGCATTTGCTTTCCGCTTGAATTTTATTTTTAGAATCCCCCATAGTCTTTCAAAGCACACATATTCATACTTTGATATAAAGTAAAAAACTACTAAGAAAAGCTGAAGGGTCTGACAAACTCTAGAACATAAGTAAGCCTATGACATGTCTCTCATTTATAAAATGACTACTGCCTCATTTCTTTTATAAGCCCACAGATATGGCTGCAAACACTCATTTGCCACGCAGAAAACCTGAAGGTTTCTATCTCAGAAGTACAAGTCATGAGCTTAGAAGCAACAGATCTTCAACTGGAAACTCTGATATCCAACTAAGGCTCTCAAAGAAAAAAAAATTCTAGAACACATTAATCCTGAATTCTTACAGTAAGTTTCTTAGGGACCTTGAGCAATCTGCTCATGGCTGGCCCCGCCTTGAGCCAAGAGTTGGACCAGACTACTTGCAGAGTCCCTTCCACTCTGTATCATGCTGTGAGTGAGTATACAAGTGCTTTCTGAAAAGCATTTTCTTTTGCCAGTCACCATGTGTAAATCATTGACTGCAGAGGTGTTTCTGAATTACTCTGGAACACCTAAGAGCAGAGAATACTGAGCCACATACACTTCTGGTTGCAGAGTTACTCTGTGTGAATCCAGTAATAAAAACTACTGGATAATGTTCTTTTATATTTGCTGAGTGGTATCTTTACATAAAAGCTTTGACAAAGCATTCTCGTTTACATCAGTTTACATGTGTTACCTTAATTATTTCTGAAAAATTCCCCTTACTACAATTCTGTTCACCAAAATGGTTGTATCTAAGATTCACTTTCAAAAGGCAGCACACTCAGAGGAGACTCCTGGATGATATCACCATCAGATGTAACCCAGTTTACACCCAGTAGCTCCAGTTAACTGGAGACAATGTAAAGTGGATGAGGATCCAGCTCATCCCTGTCAGCAGGCAGAAGGGCAAGGTGCTCCCTAACTCACAGTCCCTCAAGATCCAGGACCTGCTGATCAGCCCAAATGTGCTCCTTACAAAAGACCAGAAAGAGAGCTCTACAAGAACCGATGTAACCTGTCCATACAGAGGATACAAAGATAAATGTTTACTAAGAAAGTACAAAACTGAGATGTTTGATAGGGGTGAGATGACAGTAGGGAATAAAACTGAGCATCTGCACCAGGGAATGAAGCAATGAAATGTGAAGAGTCATTGAAGAGCAAAAAGTCCCCCTTTATGCAGGAAGAACTAGCCTCCGAATGCTACGCAACAGCTACACAAAAATACATACTGCCCCACTATCTACTAAATGGAGATACTTGCAAATTCAATAAGAATCCTATGAAAATATAATGGCATGAGAACATGACCAGAATTATAAAACTGAGGCAAACTGAAGAAAAAAAGAAGAAATTACTTCAGGTTCAACCAGAAAACCAGGTGAGAAGATAACAGTGAAAGAAATGAGAAGAAAAACTCCCTGCTGCTGTGCTCTGCATGAGTATTTGCATCTGCCAACAGGCCATCAAAAAGCAAATTGGCACTAACTCATAATTCACCATTTGCTATTTATATTCTGGCAGCATTATGTTTGTGCAACTTCTATCAAAGCCTCCAGTTTGGGGATGGGGATAAGAAAAGGAGATATTGTAATCTACTTCTGCAACTGCTGTTTGTATTCGCTGAGTTATCTGGCATCTATGCAGATGTCCTGCATCACTTTTTATTCAAAAATTGACATATTTATCCAAGAATGATTTTAACACATAGTCTGATTCAGATACACACAAAAGCTTTGGCAGACATTTTCAGCCATGCATTTTATGTGATTTACACATTGGCATGCAAAAGACAACATTTAATTGTGCGTGCGTACTGTAAGCACAGCCTGGTGGAGGCAGCTCACTGGAGCACTGCAGATAAGTTTACAGGTAAGAAGCATATTAGTAAGTTTCTGAAGGCTTTTAAATCTGGGAACTGGTGGAGTCCTTTACACTGTACCAAGTTAAGACACAGTGCTTCAATCACTGCATCCTAGCTATAAAGGTTTCTTTAGATAATTTTAAGCTAGTCAAATTTCACTTTCAAACCACAAATTATCTGAAGTAAAAATTGGATATTTCCTCCCACTCTCAGAGTTTGAGTATGAATGAGAATGTGACTACGCCATTGCAGAAAGCATTCCTGGTTCTGGCTGTAGATGCAGCCTTTACAAGAGATGAGCACTTTCTCCCCTGTGCAGCATTGCACATGGCTTGTAATACAGAGACCTGATACTGCACTGAGGAAGGACATCATCACAGAATGAAGCTGGGTAAAGACCCAGGAGACACACCCAGGACTCCTGCATCTTTCCACACTGCTGTCTCCTGTTTATTTGGAGAATATCAATAGCAAGGAACTGAACCAGCAGTTACAAAGGAACTGCAGAGAGAAAGAGAGAGCAAAAAGGATAAGCAATATAAGGGGGCATGTTCTAGTGCCAAGAAAGGAAGAAACAAGAGGTACCAAATCAGAAAACCAAGGAAGTGCTAGAACTTGAACTAATGTCAGCAGGTTATGTTATCTCCAGGCAAAAATTGTTGATAGATGATTAAGATAAACTGAGAATAAACTGAAAGGGAAATTAATGGACAATCAATTTAGAACATTTTGCTATTCTTTCATCCTGCACTACATAAGCCTCTGTTTGCACAGATAGCTTTCTATTCAAAACAATGTTGGAAAGCAGCTGCACAGGAATCCCAAAACCAAGGAACCTTCATCCCTCAAACAGGGTAGAGAACAAGTTAAAGGCAGACTGCTTTTGCAATTTAAGATACCAAAAATCAGTTCTCTGAATGGCCATTCACCATACTCTGATAATCACATGCCAGTAGTACTTTACATAGAAGTCCAAGTTTTCTCTTCTTTTGCTCAGTGCAGAACTATAAACTGAGTTGATTTAAAATGCCTCAAGTCTAACATGAGATTGTGCCCTTGGCAAAGCATCATACTTATACTGCATTTCTCTAGCCATGGACAACACACACTTTTTAAATTCAGGAGGTGGAGAAAGGCAGCTATTTTCTCCCAGAAGTTTATCCCATTCATTTATTATGCCTCTCCAGAACATATGCCCAGAAGCATGGACAACTGTTTTTCATAAAGAGCTTAAGGCAAGTAACTTGAGCTGGACCACCTTCTGTTAACAAAGAATGGGCTTAAGTAAATCATGTCATGCATGTTTACCACTGCAGCACAGCAGCAATGCACTCTTTCTCCCTGGCAGACTTTATCCTGCAACTTTTACACTCTGCCCAAAGGTAAGTGATATGGGGAGGAGCTTGGTGAGAGGACAATCCCCATAGTGGGAACTGCTGGGAGAAAAAGAAGAGAAATTTCCTCTCCTGTTATACATTCAACCCTGTCTGGCTGCTGGTTTTATTGATGATGATAACCATTATATCCATGTCATTTGACTGCATGCAGGTGGTGAGGATGTTCCTTAATATCAAGCTGATCTGTTTCTGGTATGAGGGACCACATCTACACTGGATCTACAAATAATGTATCACAGTGTTTCTCCTTAAAGTTTTTTAAACTGTATGATCCTGTTTTATAGTCCAATGCTACATAAATACAGTTGGACTCAAAGATCTTAAAGGCCTTTTCTGACGTAAACGATTCTACGATTTCCTGCTACTACTGCAACAGAAAAAAGGAACATGTAGGGATATACAAGACCTCCAGAGAGCAATTAATCTCGTCCTAAAATACACATTTGAGACAGGCAGGATGAGCAGCCTGCTCAATGTACCATGCTTTCACCCTAGTATGGATGAAAATGATTAGCTGAGGCTTTGACATCTAGCTTTTTAAAATTCCAAGGATGGAAGAGGTGAACCTCAGTCTCAGGGGAAGGATGCACACAACCAGGCAGTTCAGCTCTCTCCCTCCCTCTGACCAAAGGCAGAACATCCCTGCCACCGCCCCTGAAACACAGATGTACCAAAATCAGAGTTTGTACCTCTAGACACCCGTACATGTACAGTTTGAGGAGGAGAGATGGCAAACACCTCCCACTGTTCCTTGGACATTTGTCACCTCCAAACAGGTGGCCCAAAGAAACACCCTGTAACTGGGGAGGATGCCCACGCTCCCCACATAGCCTCAATCCAGCCTCACCAGCACTGTGCAAACCAACTTACAGGAGCAGGCACTACTACCAAAATTGACAGCACAATTTCACTGATGCTCCCACAATGCTTCTGCATCCACAGCTGCCCTTTCTGTGCCAGCTCCATCCTCTGCTTTGTGCTGGCTCACACATTGCTGCATGACTTGGTGAGTCAGCTCAACAAGAGAGGTGAAAAGGCAATATTTGAGAATTCCACAATTGCAAGTTAGGCTAATTCGTTCAAGAAAATTATATGCATTTCCCAGTTATTTTCAAATATATCAATCTAGTCTGAGAATGGACTGGATTTGTTGGCACTTAAAATTAGATTCCCACTTATTATACTCACTCTACAGAATCTTAACAAAGAAATCAATGGTTCAAACAGTCTGCTGCCTCAGGTTACAGAAGTTTGCCTGTGGATTATTTTCTCTCCCACTTTGAAAAGCATATAAATTATTAACACACATCACTAAAATACCCTGTCTTTCAACAAAGACATTCTAAACATTTGTCAACAAAAATCAGTTTACTGGGTAGCCACTAACAACATTCTGCTGAGAAAAACACAACTGATGTGTTTGAGAGTTGAAGAAAAAAAACACTTTTCTTGTAATTTCAGAAGACCCAGCAGAGCTGGCGTGACAATTAGTGAATATTTAAATGCTTGATATTCACTGGAAATAGCCTGACAGCAATGGCCAAATAATTTCAGGCACGAGAAGAAAAGAAAGTCTCAGACTGATGAATAACTGACATTTGACCTGCTGTTCACTTCCTAAGCTGGAAAAAAAGCAATTCATAATTGAACTGAAGTTGAAGCTGGCTAAGAAAGCATAAAACACTGTTTTACATTTCTGCATTGCCCTACTGTCTCATGCTCTTCTTATTAAATTGTTTATTTCAATGGTTGTATTTGCATATTGAGGAGAGGCATAAATACCTAGGACAAGGCAATTATCATAATCCACAAATGTAACAAAAAATAATTCAAACATTTATAAAACTGTGGCTGAAATTTTGAATTTAACAGATAACACAGCACTTCTGGAAATTTATAAGAAAGCACATGTAATGTTTGTTATTAACTATTGAGACTTTCTAATATTTAGCTTTTCCTGGCACACATTCTGGCTTGAAGCTGGTGGGAGCACAGTTAATAGACAGCATTTTCCCCACAAAGGGAATGTGAACTACCACCATATGACTGCATGAATAAACAAAACCAGTCAAACAAAAAAAACCCCACCCAGAACACTATCCTTAAGAAACAGAACCCCCCAACAGGATTATGAAGTGCTTCTCTCTGAAAAATTTGGGATTGAGGCAGAGAAATTCCCTGCCAAAGTACTACATCCAAACTCCAGTGGAAGATAAACAGTTGTAGATCCAAGACCATTTGGTCTTTACTCTGTATTCTCAGGTAATCTTTTCTCTTCCAAGAGTAGAGCAAATTGAAATGAAATGTTTACAAGTGACGTTTACAAAGGATTATACCTTTACCCTGCTTTCTATTAAGAGACTCCTGTTGCTTAAGAAACCCATGTTAATCCTCCAAAGCAGATGACATTTTCTGACCCTGCATATTTCACAAAGCTTGAATACACTCAAAAGGAAAGGAAGTTGACACAATACAAAAAGCAGATGTTTAATAAACTTGAGCAATCGGACAGGCAAGCATGTTTTGGTCGTTCCAAAAGACAGACACAAAAAGGAAGCAACTATTTTCTTGCAGACACAATAAAGAAGACTTTGGTTTGGTTTTAATTAAAGAGATCAGATCCTAACCAAAAGAAGAATCCTAACCTCCTGTGACATGCTTTGATCTCACTTTTGATGCCAAAAAGAAGGAAACTGCCCTCAATTACTATTTAGCATCAATAGTATCATCCCAGTCACAGCAGCTTCATTCACCCAGAGAATAGGATATGATCGGTGACAAGCATCAAATCAGTCAGGGTTAAACCTGGTCTGAGTCACCAAATCATCCCAGCAGTCTAACAAGAGAATCAGTCCTGTCCTCAGCATTTCCTAGACAGCAACTGCAGTGACTCTGCATTTAGGAGTAGTTTTAAAACAGATCGCTTCTAGCAATGAAACAACTATAAAAGTAAATACAATATAAATGCCATAGATGCTAAACATGAAAGGGCTTTTTTTTCCTCAGAAGGATCTGAAGTAGATGCAATCATCAGCTATTTTTACTGTTCTTTAAAAACTGTATTTCATTCTTACTTAAACTTCTTTGAATCTACAGGGGGTATCATATCAAGACAAACGTATGAAAATATAAGTTTTGCTATGGCTTCATGGAACCCTCCCTGTTCTCTTTCAACTAACTCAGGTGAGAAATAAAAGCAGAGGAAAATCAAGCAGTACAGAACTGTACACCTCCACCTTCTATAATATAACACACAGCCTCTGTTTCACAGTGTTTGGCTTTGCAAGGCTTCAAGTTGAAGTGTCAGCCTTTCACAATGCCCAAGATCTATCGATATCTGATTATCATTATGTGTATACAGATGGAAAATGTTCCTCCTTCTCATCAGTCATTTTAGCTAAAGCTGTTATCCTTTTACCCAGCAGAAAGGAAACACACTTGCTCATTCTATCACATAGTCATAACTCAGCCAAACACTGGTTGAAAGAGAATGCTTTATTTTGGACCTCTGCAGTCTCCACTTAGCATATCTAACTAATTTTTCAGTAAATACAGCCAAAGTGGAAATTAGAAACAAAGAGCAGGAGAGAAATATATTCTGCACTTGCATGCAACATCACGACCAACAGCTGCAAGTGCTGGATAATCATGAACTCTTAACTCATGGCCTGATTTTCAGGCACTAATCACCTGCAACCACAGCTGACATCTAGCTCTTGTCTGAGAGTTAGTGGCAGACAAAAAACTAAAGATAAAATAAATCAAATGCTGAATCACTTAAAAGAGGGAAGGATACTCCACATAATTTGTCTTCTCATAGCTTTTCTCAAGAGACAAAAATGTGCTCAAAAAAGATAACTGATGTATTTCACATTTTCCTTATATGTTAAAGGCAGGAAATACAAAGTCAAAGTCACATAATCTTTTTTTTGGTTTTTTATAAACAGCACTTCATAAAAGTGCCTGCCTTTCCCCATCCTCCTTCAAGTATGTGTACCAAATCAGCCAACTGAACGTGTGTAAAAGATCCAGGATTATCTATTCAAGTTTTTACTAGCTTTTTGGAATATAGGAATTTTGGAAGATTCTGCAATGAAATATTGTTTGTTAACAGCATGCAGCTTACGAGATTTTTCTTATGATTTCTTTCTTTTACAATACTGCAAGTACAATAATTGATGAAAAGGCCTTCATTATGGCCTCTGTTTTTGAAGTCTCCCATACAAACTCTCTCCACATACTGTGTGGGGTTTTTCCTATTAAAAATATAATTTATGGGTCCATGTGGATGTCTCTTCTCTCTTTTTTGCTCATTTGGGGCTTTTTTCTTGTGAGAAGTAATACAATGAGCCAAACATGGTATGATTATATGGCATCAAAGCACTAACACCTAAATAATTAATTTTCATTTAGAAACTCAAATGACACTGGTGTTACTTTACTTTTAAACAGTCCAAAGAGCAGTAGCACTAAGGGGTAATGGAAGTAGGTCATATTTTTCTTCTATTTTGTTATACACAGAACAGAGGTAAAAATCTGATGGATTGGGCACCCATAGGAACAAGTCATCTGTACACCATGTGAGAAAAGGGGTTAAGAGCAAGGATATTGAATCATGTCTCCTGGAATATAATCTAAAAACAAACCAAACCAAAATTCAATAAACAAGAAAAAATAAATGAGCACACAATAAAAACCTAAAACCCTGACAACATGCAAACAAAACAGTAACAAACCCAATAATAATACCACACAGATAAGGTCTTACAGCTAATGAGGCAGTGCTGCTGAAGGTATAACAAGAGTAGCACAGAGGTGGAACTAGACAGATGGACAGTCCTAACTACTTGCTAGTTCCCCTAAACTCAGGAGGAAGTAGCACCAGTATCTGTTTCTGGTTTTATGCAGGCTTCATGAGCAAATAATAAACTGGCATCATTAAACTTCATACCATTCTGCAAGGCACACTACAAGCATCAATAAAACCACCCAAAGTTTGGCTCATTTGTTAACACAGAAAGGTTTGTGCAGCAAAATTCCTGAATTTGTAGGAAACACAAATCCTTCTCAGTTTATACTTGTATCGTATTTGCAAAGTTATTTTCATAATCATAGCAGCTCAGGTTTTGGTTTTGGGAAGTGTAGTTCAGATCTTCAACCATGCAAAAAGTCTTTAATTCTCCACTGAAAAGCAAACCCACAGATGTGCTTAGGCATGTATGTTTAACATCATCTGCCCACGGCCACACTTGTTGCTCCTAAAATATTTTGTTGAAATGGTATCACTTTCCTTTTCTGTGTATGCTGCACCAATTTGGCTAAAAACATGAAGCTTATAAATAGGAACATAGGGTTTCCAACATGAATAAACATCTCAATTTAGATGTATCAAAACTTACTCAGTTTTGTGAGATGGGACTAAAACAATTAAAGTCTTTTAGAGCAGAGTGAAAACAACATGTATTCCTCCATTTGACTATGCATAGGTTAAAGAAAAAAGGCCTTAGAAAAGATCTGCTGTAAAATATTTTGTATCTAAGCATCCTGCATATTTCACCACAAGGTTTGGGCTTTCCTTGAGTAGTGATGGTTATGAAATAAAAGTCTCTGAGAACAAGCATATTGAATTTGTTTAAATCCCCAGGTCTTCTGGTGTTGCTGAAGTTAAAAACAAATGGAATGTTGATATCTTCTAATATTAAAGGTCAAAAAATACTGTTTTCTCAAACTCCCAGAAGCAAAGAGGAGTTATAGGGCATTGCACCCATATGATCTTATATTTTCTTCTAAACAATTTAATGAAAGGGACTTAATCTCAAAATGGTTTCTGTTAAGTGTCTGCATATCATTTTCAATTTTCAAAATACAGTGAATTAGCATCTATAGATCGGTTAAAATAACTCCAAACTTTTCTCTGGAATAAAAGAGATAAAAGAGCACCAAAAATTTATTAGTGTTTGATGATTTAAACTATAATTACACTTTTGAACAGCAACAACTATCTAAAGACTTCTCTTACCTAAAGACTGTTTGCTATGGATATTTGGCAGGCATTCTGAAAGGCACAAAAGGGTAACAAAAGCACCAAAAAAGCACAACAAAAGTTGCTACATACATGGGCATTTCACTTGACGGCAGTTCAGTTCACACAAAACCTGCCTGTCCAGAGACTTTACCTTTCACTAAAATTAATGTGAGACTGAACACATGGTTGCAGTTGGATCACAAACAGCAGCAGAGAGCAGATCAAAAAGCATCTGCATGTACACATGGAAAATAGACAAACAAAATCTCATAAGCAGGTCATAAAAACATTATAATTTTTTTTTTAATTATAATTTTCCTAATCAGAATTCCTTCATGTTAGTACAGTGATAACATTTTTCCAGGGCATTAGATGTCTAAGACCTCTGTATCTCACTGGTGATCCTCTATTTTACAGAAGGGAGAACTGAGCCAATGAAGGCATGGAAATTACCATAGCTACAGAAAATGCAAGTAACAAAGGATGAAATTTGAACTCAGGTTTCCACTTTCCTATTCATGGAACTCTGAAGACTTAGAAAAATACACATTCCTGTACACATCCATAACAGTGTTCAACCACATTACATGTTAATTGTGAAAGCATGGCATGTTAAAATCATTAGTGGCTACTAACAGATAGATGATGTGAAACTGGATTGGTCTTGGTATCAAAACTAATTCTAACTGATTCTACTGACCATAACCACACACTAAAGCAGTAGTAGCTCTGTCTCCTTGGCAAGGACAAACCTAGATTAATCTCAACAAGGTACAGAGAAACTTTAGATGAGACTGCTTCGCTTCTTTCCTTGCTCTCAGCTTCTGTGAGAGCACTCAGCGCTTGTAAGAGTGATATAAATTACTGAAAACTTTGATGATTTCAAGTTAATATCCTAAGGACTTGCCAGAGGAAAGACAAAAAAATCTGTACAGATCTACAGTTTACTGGATCAAGAGCAAATTAGCAGCAAGGAAATACATCAACTGTTTAAAAAGTAGAGGAAACCACTCTGAATAAACGTATGTAATATTTGAAGGAAAAAACCCACCAAGGACTTCAGCTTCTCCTGAAGCTGTTCAAACAGAAATAGAATTAATAACTGTAATCTACAGTTCACTTCCCCGTTTAATGTTATTCTACTGCACCATCACCTATTTAATGCTGATATACACAACAGCCATTTTCTCTGCAACATGAATTCATTAGCCAAAGAACTGGTTTGAGAAGATGCATTATCAGAAATTCCTGAATCATCTGTAGCCACCCCAGCCTCCCCATCCTTACCGGAATGTCAAAAGTTTCTTGTGTGTCATCCAGCATCTGAATTTTGATAGAGACAAGTTTTCCTGGAGGTGTCATAGGTGGCTTCTGTCCATGCTCCAAAGTACTGATCCCAGCATTTTCCTGAGCTCCTAAGCGGGATCCTGCTGTTGGTCTCTGCTCAGTTTCACCCATGTTTAGGGAAATGCGTTTCTTATCTCTGATAAAAGAATAAGGGCAAAGAAAACCGTATCAGTCATAAAGATGATGTTTTGTACACGAGCATCATGGTGTATATGATTGCAGGTTGTAAACTGCATGATTATTAGCAAAATAAAAGCCATCACAATTTTTTCTTAATGTCTCATATGAAGAAAATCAGGCAAACTTCATACTTTCCAAAATACACAGGCTAATCACATCCTGATAGACAGCCTACAGTACTGGGAAAGTTATTCCTTTTCTCCTGGAAAAGTAAACAAGACCACATTGGAAATAGAGCATGACAGAACCCAGATTTCAATTAATTATGTGATTTTTAAAATTATTTATGAATCAGGCTGTTATCACCCCCAGACAGGATTCCCAGAGAAGGCAGGAAGGTGAGAAGAGCAGGTGGGACAACTCAGCACTTGCTGACCATCATTCCCTCTTGGCTACATCAGCACTTTTTTCTTCCAGCCTTCTCTGGCCCTTTGCAGCTGCCACCTTGATAAGGGTCTGCAAAGCAGGAAAGCCAAGGGCCAAGATGACATCAATTATATAACTGGATACCAGAGCTGCTCTAGACCTGGGGCCTGGCCTGATCCCACTGATGAGCCGAGAACTGTGAGGACATGCTACTGGGAAGGCCAGATAAAAAGCCAACACTGATTGGGAAATTCTTCATTGTTGGCACTTTAAACCTTCTCTTTTAAGTCAAGCACCATTAGTGTTACTTGTTGAATGTTACACATCACACTAGAATTTTATTTCACTTTTCCTACCCTGCTTTTTGACACTCTAGTTGGCTTTCTGATGAAAGCCACTTCTACTGTCCATTTATCTCTCTTGGTAAATGCATTTTCATTCTGCATAACTTTTATATGGTGATCAATGACCAAAACATGTAGCACACAAATGGGGCCCAAATGGAAATGTAACTTTCCAGCTGAATAGATGCATAAAAAGAGTACTGCCAGTCACTGCTTGGCTTCAACTCTGAGGTTACAATTATTGAGAAGCCTATATGGGAAAAAAAGGAAGCACAAGGCAGCCTATGAATTTGTGAATTCATCACCAGTTCTACAGGATACTATAAAGAACAGTGACAGATAATAAGACACCAGTTCCCACCATAAGGATAGAATAAAAACAGCCCAGTCTTTGGCAGGATACACTATTTACTACACATTACTCTTCCATGTCCTGACTAATCTGTTCCCACAGATTTTTTACACAGCAAATACCTAGGCGTAAAAAATTTTAAAACAGCACTAGGATTAACAGAAATGTTAGCTGAGAAGGAAGGGAATTAAAAATTATGGATCCCACACTTCTAAATATCAGCTCAATAGACACAAGTGAAAGAAGAGAAAAAAATGCAGACAAGGTTTTGCAACGATTCAGCATTAAACTGCCCATCAAGGTCAGAAAGATACCAGTGAAACCTACCCAAGTCCATGCCAACCACTACTAGAGAGGCAAATTTTTCCTCAATTATCACTGGAATTTAAAAATCTATGAAGAATCAATTATATAAATCTTATTATTTAAAAATAATTAAATTAAATTAAATCTTTTTATAAGACAAGCAGTGCCAACAATAAAGCTGCAGTTGGAGGCAGGAATTCCAGAAGAAAATATTCCAGGCCCCTTTGCAAATAAATCTGTTTTTCCTGTGTGTGGAATACATAGTATCAACTAAAAAGGTAGCACAGGTATTCAGTGTAGAAGTGCACAAAGATTCTGGCCGAGTAAGACCTCTTCAGAAGTAACCACATACCCCAGGCAGCACCAAGAGGGCAGACAGGACCTCCACAACTGCTGTGTTACTACAGAAGTTTTTTGGCTATGTTCTTTCCATTAAACCATAAATATAGGGATCAATCCAGTCACTTCAAGTGAAGCCATTAAATAATCAATGCAAGGAAATACTACAGACATTGAACCCATCCATAAATACTCTTCTGACTAGATGATACAGCGGCCCACACACACACAATATAGGCCAATAAACTTTAATTAAACACATAAAAACCACTTTAGGAGCCAAAAAAATCATGGAGGAAAGGAACAAGCAGAACCACTCCATATATACAGCTGGGTGACTTTTTATTATTATTAAGCTAGTAATACAGAAATTCTTGTCTTACATACAAATTGAAGCATTTTGTTATAAACACACATTTTCATCTGGAAGCAAAGATCTAAGAACTGTGGGCTACCCTGATCACAAGCATCTGCTACTTGGAAAATTAGAAGATCTTTCATTTTTTAACCTATATGCCTAAACATCAGCATGCTACACTAGAAGTTATTTAGGGTTTTTTTCTGCAAGACACTATGCTGCTGTCATAACATAAGCATAATATTTTTACCATACCTTTATGTAAGAGGTCTTAAAAATAACACTCTCTAAAATAACCCAGCACATCAATCAAGCTGTACACCTTTCTCTATATCAATTTGATCTAGGAGACAGTGAACTAAGGTCACAGAAGGCAACAGAAAGAGTATTAAGCAAACATTGAGCAAACCTGAGGGGATTAGGATGCCTAATGTCTGTCATGATGAAGAGAGATGGATCAGGTTTGGACAAACAATAGAGAAATTCAAAGACACTCTCGTAGAAAGACAACAGTAAATTGGAGAAGGTAATAACCAAGAAGAGCAGCAGCCACCACATTCTAACATTTGCAGCTCTAACCAAAACATATGTGGAGACAGACAACCAGTACAGAAGCAGAGAGCAGCAAGTAAAAGAGGATTCATCTGAACTCTGAAGATTAAGAGTTTCTGCCTGCTCTTTCTGACAGCTGTTGAAACCCAGGGCCAAAATCAAGACTATTGTTTCAGCTGCAGGTTCACTGGATGTCAGTGCCCTTCTCAGTAGTGCACCTCTAAGATGGAGAGCCTGCTGCAGAGAATGAACCTGTATCCTAACCTGTGTGAGGGGAGAAGTTACTGAGACAGCAGAACGGCCCATGGAGGAGTCTCGTCTCCTGCTCCTTCCAGCTTCCACCCAAACAGTCCTGCCTGATGCTGAGCACTGACCGTCACCCTCCTCAGCGTAAGCCACAGCACCTCTCTACCTCAAAAGAAAATAATTCAGTGTTTTGTTCTTGGCTGGGTTAGCAAATTAAATCAGCTCTCAGCAAGCTGGAAAACCCAATGCCAGGGTGAGCTAAGCCCAGCCAGCTGCTGTCAGGCCACTGGGCTGACTCAAGCTTTCTCTACTTACAGCACCTGGAAGGCACAACAAACCCCTACAACTGCCATTAGATAGATTAGATGTTGTTTTGTTCTAACCACATATTAATAACCCTTTTATAAAGATACTAAATGCTAAGATGAAAAATTTTAAAGTTCTGTATATATTTATGCAGTAGCTGGACAAAGGCTACAATACAGTCCAGCATAAAGCCATCTTAGTTCTCCATGTTCAAAGCACACACATTTTATTGCATCAAAAAGATTCTGGCCAATTAAAACTTCCACATATTTTTCCTTGGCAGGATGAAAAACGTATCAAACTTACTTAGTCTAAACGGAGCTACAAGTATAAACAGCACTTGTTGGGGCTGGGGCAGGGAAGACAGGGGCAGGAATAAAGGGCTACAAAAATCACAAAATACTGATGAAAACAGGAGCAATATGTTGGCATAGATGCCACTCTGATCTCTCACCTACTCTGCTCTTCAGGTCAGACCAGAGTTTAGAATTCTCTCCTGTTATGGGAGAGAATGGTACCACGTATCTAGGCTCTTTCCACTTCTTTTGCTTTCCTTTATTCCACAGCATGAAACAGAAGGAAGCACAGTGCTCAGTACACTCCTCTTAAAGGTGGGGAAACCTGAGGCACAGTGGGATGGTGTGAGTTTAGCCCTATCAAAAGCACAGACCAGACATGTACACCCTCTGTAAGAGAAAATTCTATACATGCAGCATAAATTGTCAGTGATGCTGCCTTTTCATTAGTACATCAGAATTACCATTAAAATGAAATCAAGTATCTTGAACTCATATTAAAAAATAGTAATAACATAACAAGGCAGCAGGACCAGGAAGACTGAAACTAAAATTCAGTCTGAAATGATGGGAAGCAGACAGAGGCCAATACAGTTTAGGTTTTCATACTGCAAAGCATTATCACCCTTAATTTCCACAAGTCCCTGGGAGAACTGTACAAAGCAAATATGATGATTAAAAAATTTAAATTATTCATGTAAATCACAGAATCATAGAATATCCCGTCTTGGAAGGCACCTAAAAGGATCAGTGAAGTCCAACTTATAATTTCTTTGATAAAACCCAGCATTTTTGCGGAAGCAAAGAAGTGGTAAAAGTTTTTAACAGAAAAATACCTCAAGCTTGAAGGGCAGCAGTACAGACACAGGTGCTGGGTGTCTGTTCCTCTGCTTGCACCCAGCAGACTAAGAGTGACTCAGACTAAAGGAAACCTTGCAGCTGAAGGGATTTGTGTTCAGTTCCTTGTCTGCCCTTTCTGCTCACAGCCACAATACTAAGAGAAGGAAGGCAATAAAAATTCAGTTTTTCTGTACCATTAGACTGTCTTCTAGCTCAAAACAAAACTTAACATTTTAAGTGATGGCTGCTTCATGAAGTCAGAAGTAGACAGGCTCAAGGTGAGGTATGGTCAGGAAGATCAGGAAGAAGACAGGTCATGTCATAGTCCCCTGTATAGTCAGTGGAAAAGGGGATGCAGGGTGAAGTCCTTAACCAGGCCTAATATCTAAACATAGATTTATCTTTTGTTTTCTTTTTCCTCTCCCTAAAGATGCAGAAAATGAACCTTGAAAAACTTGCCTGCTCAAGAAAACACCATGGTTGCCTACCAAAAATTAGACAGAAATTTGCAGAAGCAAGTCTTAGAATCAGATTCTTCAGTATTCTGCAGACTTCCTAAAATCTGCAGCAATAAGAAATTCCCTCAGCTATGCAACACTATCTCTAAAAGAATAAAATTCATCACCTGTACTGAAAATGTAGAGAGCCCACAAAGTTGTCTATCTTGGGCAGACTTTGAAAACCTCTAAATATCACTCTCTTTTCCCTTGACCCAGTTTCTGTGGGATGGTTATGCAGCTGGACAGACTAGGTGCTCAGGTTTGTAAAGCAATAGAGTACACTTAGTTAATATCAAACTAGCTAGAGCCTGAAATGGATGTCAAATTTAGGGACCTGAGCAGTAACACAAAGCTTTAAAAACTCAAACTATTCAGTATGCCAATAATGCAGCCTGAGGTCCAGACTAATGAGCATTTATGATGGTAGAGGATAAAAAACACCTCTTGAAAGCCTATCAGTGCAGCATTCACAGTGTCCACATTAGTTTCTGGCTTTAGGGCCATTCAGCTTCCAACTGGAGCTCATTTATCTTCATTGCATTCAGGTCCTAAAACTGTCTGCAATTCTGTGGCACTAGCAGCTGTCCCAGATTCCAATTCTTCTGCCAGATGTCAGCAAAGAACGGTCCCATCCTGCACAAATTTGATGTGTGCTATCTTTTTTCCTCAGCCACACACCTGTCAGTAGATCTATCAACAAGTGCAGCAATAGATAAACCTATGCTTTTCCAATTGCCTCTGTGAAAACCCTCATCCCTTAAGGACAAATACAGACTGCTCTGTGAATTAAGCCAATCTGGTCTACAAATACTTTATTTCAACCCACAGCATTACAATTCCTTTGATGGCCATCAGTGATATTGAACAAGTCAGCAGACATATTGATTCACTTTGCGTTACGTTTCCGGACAACGATGCATTAGAAACTGATTGCAGGCAGGAAACACTTCTTCTTCCTTGCATCTCACACAAGCTAGCAAAGCCACTGTACATATGTAAGTGAGCAATTAAGTAAGCAAAACTTCTTACACTCACCCTCTCAAAGGAACTCCTCAGAAACCTCTTCATACAAGTTACTCTTGGGACTGAGTGTGACTGTTTCCAGCCTCTGGAGACTTGTCTTCACTTTGCTCTTCACTATCCCTACCTGGCAACCCTGTACCATGAGCAACGTCACTTACTTGAATCAGGAATGCCAACATCATATTCAAACCAACACAGCCAATTTTAAAGTTTTTAATTCGGGTTTTAAATCAGCCAACTTGAAGGCACTGTACAAACAGGTAATTCTGGCTACTCCTGGAAGGAAAATTAGTGTTTCATCTGCTAAGCCAAGGGGATGATTAGCTCCAATTGCTCAATTAGTGACTCTCACCCATCAACTGTGTTTTCCCTTCACATCCAAAGGCACAGCCTGAGCAAAACAGGGATCTTGTGGAGCCATAAATCCCTTAATAGACCAGAGGGAGGTATTTCCACACAAATGCTTCATTTGTAATTAGACAAGTTAAAATTTGAATTAAATATTGCTCACTTGCTTTGCACTTACTGCATCACCATTTAACTACCATGTATGTGTTTGTAACATACTTGTACATGAAGTTCAACACTGTTTTCCATTGAAAATACTTCCCTGACACTTTACTTTCCCAATTAGACAAGGCCACACCTTTTCTACAAAACTTCTGCTTTATCTCAGGCCAGGGGGAGGATATTTCTTCCTCACTGTGAAACTCCCAACCAGTTTTCTGAGATGTTTTTCAATCCATAGACAAAACTGTCTGCACAAGAAATTATGCTTAGGAAGAAGCTGCAAGCTACATATCATATACTTACATACTCGATTTTATTGACACCCCTTCTATTTTGCATAACCTGCCAATTCTGTCACTAAAACCTATGAAAAAGTAAAATTCAGAATGCTCGTACAAGTAACAAAATGTGATTTTAAAAAAATTCATGGGGGAAAAAATATTAAGAGTAAAGAGTACATGAAATACATGACAAAGTCACCCAGCTAATCCTTCACTGATGATAAAACGTGTTGTAGAAGTGAGAAAGTACATGTTATCATTTTATGAAGATGCAAAGCATTTCAAAGTTGAGATATAAAACCATCACCATGTGGGCAAAAAACTATTTCACATGAGGAACAGAAAGACTGTGGAAGCTTTATTGCCTCATGGTAAAAGCTAGGAACACAAAAGGAGAGTCTAAGAAAACCTCTACTTCTTGTGTTTCCAACCAGCACAGTTTCCTGATTAACCAGGTCATCACCTGAGCCCCCAGTTTGTCACTAGAAAACACAAGCAAAGTAGATAAGAACTTTAAGCAATTTGGTGTTTCAATAGTGGTACAAATCAATCCTGAAGCCATTAAAAGCATTTTCCAAAACCCTTTCATGCCATCACTCTGCATAAATAAAGCTGTTACACCAGCTGGAGTGCTCCGGGCTCATTCACCCATACAACACCTCATGTGAAAGCCAAGCCGAATGTGCTTATAGTAGAACAAAGTAATCTGATTTATTTCCAGATTTAACAGAATTCTGAAAGGGATCCAGCAACTCATACCCAGCTTCAAGCATAACGTAGACGTTTTCCATGAAATAAAAACATGTCAAAAGAATAAATAACACACTACATTAATACTACTGTTCAGCAGTTGGAGAAAAATCTGATACAGTCCTGGTTTTGAGAAATAAAGCAGCTCAGGGGAAATGCTATTTCTCTGAACCAAGTATGAGTATACAGTAGAGGTATTCACACTGCCTAAACGCAAGCCAGATCCTCCAGAGAACTGCTCAGCACCAGAGACTAATTCAGGCACTCAGCGGCCCTTCAGAGGAGCTTCTCCCTGCCCTGACACACAGACTCCCAGCAGAAGCCCAAAATGCCGTGGTCAGTGTGCCTGGCCCCACTCTCTCTCCTGCTGAGAGCCAGAGGTGCCACCCCAGGTACCCCCACGCTTGTGCTGCAGCCCAGGAGCTGCAGGGCACACTGTGCTCACTCAGGGCGCAGGCACCCCTATGGCCCAGGGGCTACAAACCACAGGCAATGACATCAGTGCTCGGCACTGGGCAGCCACAGATGATGCCTATCCAAACATAAACTGAAGCCATAATGGCCTTGACTGGTTTCCTTTATGGCCAAAGCTTGTGATCAGACTCCCACAAAATTATTACATAGCTTGTGCACCAGGAAAAACATATTTATGGCCAAAGTTCTACACTCAGTATATAACCCACTATAAAACCAGCAAAGAATTCCTGACGTTTTAAATGTTTAAACGTCTGTTCCCAAAAGAGACTTTTTATAAGTTTGTAAAACTGCTTGTTATAACTGAATATACAATGATTGTTTTGTTTGTTTTTTTTTTAATTGTCTTTTTATATACGCCTGTATTATTCCTGACCAAGGAAAACTACACTTAATAATGACACAGTACCAGCAAGAAATACTTGTACCATGAAGAAAAAAATTGCTTTATGTACTGTTGTTTAGAAAACAACTTAATACATTCTTAATATACTCTTGCATCCTGCTGGAACTAAAATAGGTCATGATGCTTGATTGTGTAATATTTATCCTAGAGTGTTTTAAAATTATACTATTATTCTTCCTTAAAAAAATCTTTTAAAAATTACTGCAAAACTTTTGAACTTCCTTAGGTTCCCAACTCATTTCTCTTTGTGCAAATACTTCAATCAGTGAAAGACACTGCCTGTGCTAAGCATCACAATCCAGGCACTGCCTGTCCTATGAGAGCTCTCCTGATCTTTCAAGATAGGGTACTTTTGTGCCTTTAGGTAATTGATAACACTGCATTTATTCTGTGAACAGCTACCAGAGATACTGTGAGAGACACGCGGGTGTACTGTTGCTACAGGTACATCCTCATTTTATGTTTGGCCAAAAGGTAAGTACTATGTATGCTGCGTGAAGACAGACAAGGCTGGGTTTTCACATAAGACAGATGTATCTGAATGAGGTGCAGCTCTGCCTGCAGAACAAACATCTTTTCCCACTGTAACTAACTTCACAAAGGAAACTGACGTAAGTCAGTCCAAAGCACGGCACTACTAGAGCAAGCCTTAGAAGCTGCACCTAGAGAAGGGCTTTCCTGTTCAACCACGCCATTGTCTCTTTATCAACAAACCTGTTTCAGTACAGATTACATCCCTGTGGTTTCTTGTTACATCTCAAAACTAATTACTCACCTGCTTGGAGGTGTGAAAAAGCATTATCTGTGGAATCAGTGCTTTTTACTACTAAAGGGGATGGTGGAAAGTGCCAATTCTCTTGTTCTATTCTCTTCCTTGCAGCATTGGCAAGGGGAGAGAGCAGAAATACTGCCAAAGCAGCCCACCAGTCTGCACTGACCTCCTTGAAACGTCACTGGAAGCAGCACTGAAAACAGCCTTTACAATCCAAGCAAGACAGAGAGGTGCAAGACTCAGAGACTTTCTTAAAATTCAAGTATCAAGAGGTGGAAGCCAACAGTGAAAGATCAAACAGAAAGAGGGACATAATAAATAATTTCAAGTAATCCTGTGTGAGTGCTGCCTGAAAGATTTTAACAGGTCTTCTCACTCAATACAAGGCTCCCAGTAACGCAGCATGGCAGAGGACACTGCTGTGCTGGGCAAAGCAGGCACACTGGGTATTAGATTGCTCTTCCTTCCCTTGGAGAACATCTTATACTCCTCATATTCCTTTCTTGGCTCCTGAGTCTCAAGTAACTTTAGATTATGCTGAACACGGAAATCAGCTTTTATACCCATATCTGATGGTAGCACAGAGCACATTCAGGGCAGGCAGAGACCTTTAGAGTCAATAACCAGGATCTCCCGGGGGCCTTTCCTGGCTGAGTGCTCCAACTCGTGCTCTTTCTCAGTGGCAGCGCAGTGACTGCCCGGGAACAGAGGAGCCCAAGACTCCTTTCATTCCCAGGGCTGCCCAACTGGAGCAGCTCCAGGCTCTGGAGCAGATCCAGGCCCTGGAGCAGAGGGAGCCCATCTTTCCTGTGCTGGCCCTGGCCGGGCTGCCAGCACCCAGGCAGCAAGGAAGCGAAAGGAGTGCATCTGGAGTGCAGCAGGGACAAATGCCAGACCTGAGGGACACGAAGGAGCAGACTGGGACAAGGGTCCAAAACAGGAGGAGAGCAACAGGCTGGGAAGGGAGCCAGGGATCTCTAGGCAGTGCACAAAACAAGGCAAGAAAAAGGAAAACGTTGACTGAACACAAAACCAAAATTGGACAAGGATGGGGAAGGGGCACTCGTTCAGGCAAGATGTCTGACACTCTGCAAGGGAGTTGAAACTGCAGGTGAAAGATAAGAGAATTAGAAGCCAAAACTGAAGAGGTGTCCCAAAAAAGTGCAAAAGAATTGTCAGGAAGTGCAAAGCAAATGAGAGAGGGGGGAAGTATGCCACATGTGATAGAAAATAGCTTATTTCCTTGTGCATGGACAATGACATCAGGTTTTATTCCTGACAGATTCCTCCGGATTGATTCCAAGCCTGTCAGAGGTCAAGAAGCATTTGAGCAACATCCTCAGGAGGCACATGGTATGATTCTCTGGGCTGGCCTGTGCAGGGCCACAGGTTGGACTCAGTGACCCTTGTGGGTCCCTTCCAACTCAGGATATTCCACGATTCTATGATTTCCTTCCAGAGGTAGGACCAAAGTCAACAGCCCTATCCTGCATGTACACAACAACTCAGAGGTCTGCCCCTCTCAGGGTGAGAGCAGCACGACTATCTGCTGCCAATGCTGTTCTCATCTCTTACCCCAGCGCCAGAAATCCCCACTGAAGGGTGTGAACCCTACAGCTGCTATGGCAACTTCCACTTTCAAACAGAACAGATTCTCATTTTCCTCTTTAAATAAAGGAATACTGAACAAGGAAGAGATCAGAATCAGAAATTGTTTGCATGTAAGCATGTCACCAAACTACAAGTTACACTTTTCCTGTTCTTGCATACCATAACCTTTACCAATTTCCCTCCCTGGATCTGCCAAAGACCACGCTGCCTATTCCACTGCACCAGGAAGCACAGCCAGTTACAAGAAGGCACTCAGGATTTCTTTTTCCACCCTGATCTATCCTTAAGGCTTACTAACTCCTTGAACTCTACTGTTAAGACAGAATTTACAATTATCTTTCTGTACTTTCTGTAGAGGAAGTTGATTTACTCTCTTGAAAAGTACTTATTCTAACTTCATGATTGTTTGAGGAGGAGGCAGCACAATATCCTTACTTCCTACATGGGGAATTACAGACAGAAAACCCAAGTGTCCAAGGCATGCAGATACTGGCTCCACTAGGAGTTTGAAGTCTAAATCCATTTATTGATCTAGGTCAAACACTGCTTCTGTACACACAAAGCGAGAATCTTAGGGCCAAATCATGCTTCAAGTATTTCACAGCCCACAGCCTTCTTTAGACACAACTGCAGGCTACATCCAGGAGCATGAGG
Source organism: Cichladusa arquata (assembly GCA_026413545.1). NCBI lineage: Eukaryota > Metazoa > Chordata > Aves > Passeriformes > Muscicapidae > Cichladusa > Cichladusa arquata. Next base: position 39,933,703 of record JAOTQP010000001.1, read on the forward strand.
CTTTCTGAAGACTAGCTCTTGCTAATTTTCTCAAGCTTATCAAGAGTTTAACAATTTTCTGGGTGTTTAAATCACTTCTAACAATGCAGGGAATTCGGTTGAGGACTGAATCCAGTTCCTTAAAAGCAGGAGGCCACCACCATCTTGAGCCACCCTTCCCTTTCAACATCTGCAAAAGGGAAGGAACGAGAGCTTTCTCACAGAAGTGCAATAGACAGCAGCGCCCTGCGGTAGGAGAACTACCACCACACCAAACAAATAACTTAAAGATTGTTACCTGGGGAAAATGCAACTAAATAATTACACTTGTGTTGTAAATCACAAAAAGGGAGAACTACATCTTTACATTATGAACTTTGGTTTTGCACTATTAATCATGTTCTTTAAATAGCATCTGATCTATAATGCTATTCCAAGTATTAAGATGGGGTGATTTCTTATGTGAACTTTAAAAAAAGCAAATCACATGATTGGCATTACCTTGAGAGTCCAGAAAAGAGTACCCCTAATTTTCATAACTCCTGAATATGAGTATTTCAATTCCCACAAGGTTTATAAGTGAAGCATCTGCCTTCAAATCACACCAGACAAAACAAACAGTATAGGATTTGCTTTTGGTACTCCTTTCACCTCACCCCTAACTTCTCCACTCCCATAGATGCATCAGCAACCTGAGAGCTCCTCCAAATACATACACCCTCTCTCTCTGATTCCAGCCATCCACCACTCCCAGTCACACACACAAACACACACCCCAGTCTCTTCACCTTTCAGTGGAGGAGGTGAGTACTCATGCAAAGCTCAGCACACTTCATGAGCGTGCACACACAGAAGCTTTCCCGCGTGGAGCACACTGGTGCCCAGTGGGCAGAGCAGGGCAGTGGCTAGAAGTGTTGGAGGGAACAAAGATGGATGTAAAATGACGTAAGCATTGGATAGATGGGAGGGGAAGGAAATGATCATCTACCGTGCACTGATGTAATATTATGCAGGTTGTTTTATTTTATGTAAATTCATGCATAGAATATTTTCAGGGGTTTAAATCACTACAGCAGAAAGGCGGTCCACTTAAAGAACATTTAAACAACTACCAGGTATGGAAAATTTTCTGCTCTAGCATCAGATAGGATTATATTTTTATAAGGTCACTAACACAGCCAGGCTCTGCAATCTGGGCTGGCCTGCATGAATCAGCCTGCACTTTTCCCCAGGGAGCACATAACTGAACAGAGATGGTAGTCATGCTCTCATCCTTGGAGGAACTCCTTCAGCTTAAGTTTGGATTTAGAGATTGAAAAAAAATTACCAGATGTGAAAAGAATGCATTACTACTCCTTAGAATCAGGAATCCCTGTGTTTTGTGAAAATCCCAGTGTGCATCCTCCTAAAGGATGGCAAACTCACCTCAACTCCAAGAGGAAGAGATGTTCTTCAGAACAAAGTAACAGCCAACCTGACCCACCTGTCCTGTACTGGTGATGAACAAGTCGAGGTAGGTTCCTGCCTCTGTGGAAGGCTGAGAAGGCACATTTCCCTCATCTGTACTTGGGGGCTGCTCTTCTTCTCCTCTCCAGGTGCCAAAATAGGCATATAAATACTGCTGAGTATCATAGGGAGGAGCAGGGAAGCATAGGCACATTGCAGCTGCCAAATGCAAAGCAGCACAGCATCCAAGCAACAGAAAAGACTTCAAAAGGTTTCATCTATTCTGAATAAGCAGTTGTACCTTAAGCAGCCCTATCTATCTGGTACCACCTTCTTCCTAAATACACAAATTTTTTCCAACACAGCATATGGATAAAGAAGACGTAACTCTGATCAATTCAAAAACAGGGGAAAGTTTGAAAGTATTATCAACCAGTAAATAAACCAAGAAGAGAAGGAATTAGCAATACACTGCAGCCTATTCACTAACATATTTGCAACCTGACATCACATCAGCCCCTCTCCATTCAGTCCCTACTGAGGAAGGTCAGGGCACCCTGACCACAAAAAAGAAAAAGCCCAGTACCAGCAGCAACACATACAAACAAAAACACTTACTGCACTTTCTCTTGGGCAGTCAAAAAACAAACGGTGATGAGAAATGGATCAGCAGAACCGACACCGTGTTCACCAAACAACCTACTAAGAGACCTCAAAGGGGTTTTTCCCCTTTGCAATTCAACCCAGAGCTTTCCCTTTGCTCCAAAATCTGACACTAAAAGAGTTGATAAGGCTGCTGTGGGGTTATTTACTTGCTTTCCAGCATAAATAGGCACACTGTGAGCCTCAGGAATGGAACACTGAGTACAGTATCCCCCCCCAGCCCCCCCATCATTAGCTTCTGGCCCAGCACTTCAACAGGAAGCAATGCAGGAAATCCAAGGCATCAGTGTGATTCCAACCCATGCCCTTCCTGTCTGAGAAGAGAGATCTAAAAGCATCCAGGACTCCCCCTCACAGAAGCAGTCAACACCTCTGTTGACAACAGTGTGGGGGGAGAGAAATTCAGCTGCCCAACCCAAAGCTAAACATAGTTTAGCCAGTACACATCAGAGGAGACCACATTAATTGCCAAGCTGTGTTCCACCTCCATTTTTCTGACATTCAAAGACAAATGACCCTGCAGGAGGTAGTGAAGCCGTGCCCAAGCTCTAGGCATGCCAGCCAAGGCCATGTAGCTCTGATGCTGTCTCATCAAGGACACCAAGAAGGGGAAGCAGAGCTCACCCAGTCTGCTTCCCCTAGCTCCTTGCAGCTGCAACCCAGGCATTGCTGCACACAAAGCAGTATTTTAAAACTTGCCCTGCTAGTTACATCCATGATCTTTAACCTGTCTGTACCATCCTAGCTGTGGGGCTGCAGGAGACACAGTAAAACTGCCAGCTGGACTCTGGAAGAGGATGCTGTTCAGGCAGCAGCACAGGCTGCTAAAGGCACATCATCATGTACCCTGCTCAGCACAAGGCAATGTCAAGGTTATAATTATCCAAGATATGCCCAGGATGGTCCCTCACACATCTCAGACTATTGCACTGGTCTGTAATGAGCTGCAGTCTACCAGAGTGGCACTACTGAGGTGCAGGAGACAGGAGCAGGAGGTAATAGCCTTGGCACGCTACCAGGGAAGTCACTCCCCAGTGTATTAGATACTACAATAAACTTTCCTCTTTAAAACAAAACATCAAACAAATCTGCCTGACCTGTCAGTCAGTAAACCCACAACAACAAAAATACACAAACAGAAAAGGAAATTCCAATTAGTTAGAGCTGGGGGAGGCAGGGAAGGGAAGAGAATATTCTTTCCTGAATCTATTTTTAGGCTATGTAAGGCTGTCTGAAACCATGGCAATGAACCTGCTATAAAATCCCCTTGCCAGCTCGATGCTTTGTTTCCTTACAGACAAGGATAAATGAGTACATACTATGGATTAAATGGTCTAAACCAGAAATGAATAAACTATCAGGCTACTGGAAATGCATTTGTTGGTTATGAAAACTACTGGTTAAGAGAGGCAGGAGCAACTGATCAGAGACCAACTCACTCAACAATCCCATGTCTCATAAGCAATGCCTTACAGCCCTGATAAACAGCACTGAGGTGGGATCAGCCTCCAGACACCATCTCTCCAGCTTCACCATCCTTGACTTCTGGGTTATTTTGACATTATCAAGCACACCCTCAGTGCCCAGATGCATTCCTCAAGTTGGGCCCCCATGATCCAGCTGTGGAGCTCCATGTTCCCATCCCACCATAACCTTTCTTCCACCCCATCAACAATCCAGTGCTGGGGTAAAGGCTCAAAGGAACAGGTGATCTGGCAGCAGCACTGAGACAGCAGGTACTGAGCACCTGAGGGCTGCAACTGCTTTTTGTCTAACTGTACACAAAATTTGTAAGAACTCTGAAAGGACTTTGCAAGCCTTCCAACTCAAAAGCAGTTTTTGCAAAAGAACAGTGGGCTTGTGCTAACTGAAGCACAAACATTATGGCATGAAACAAGCAAAGAAATTGAGTCTGACAAAGGTTTTTATCCCTGCTATTCAGATACACTCAATACAACTGCCATCAAAGAAAGGAAAGATGTCAGGCTCCACACTCCTACCAAGCTACCTATCTTCCACCCAGGATTGTAAGTAAAAAACTTTGGTTTGTATTCTAATTGGTTTAAAAGAGGAAAATAACACCTTCACAGTTATCCTGCCCTACAACTTCAACATGGGCTTATTTCCCATGCTATTCAGTGTTGTGTGAAAATGAAAGCAACCACCTGGTAAAAATGTGCCTCAAAGATATTTGATTCCAATACATGTCATTTTTCTAGTACTTCTTATTAAAAAGAACAAACAAAAAAACCCAAGCAGATAGTTTAATTTTAAAAAAAAAATGTATACTCCCTTGGCTTTGTAAAAAAGCAACAAAACATGAAAGCTGGAAGAAACAATGCTTTGCTCTTCTGCCGTTTAAATTAGAGTAAAAAAAATCTACCCACAGCTGAAAATTTAGAGATTTCAACAATTTTAAAGAAATATTTCAGAGCTAATAACTTCCATTTTAACACCTTTGTATCTGCTGCCAAAATAGCTCATTCTATATTCTTATGTGGTTGGTGGTATTAAATTCATCCTGGTTTTTAATCTGCTGCCATGCACACCAGATTGGCTGCCAATCTATGCCATTTTGGAAGACTGAAACATCCTACAGAGCTCAGCTCTGCCTTCATAACAGCTTTGCTTGGTATGTGGGGGAGGAAGACAGAAAACACACCTATCTCAAGACAGTTAATTAGATACCCATTTCTTTAAAGACTGACATCCCAATTAAATTTTGATTCTAGTGCTACGAAATTTTCCGCATATATCAGGAAGAAGGGGGGGAGAAACATTTCTAAGTCTTTAAAACTGTTACTTGGCAACATTAAAGGAAAAAAGCCCCACCCAAACACATAAAGGTAAGAATGCTGAAAACATGAGCAAATGCAAGATCTCTTCTCTGCACAGGCCACAGAGGACAGGTAGTCTCTTCTGCTCAGTGCTGTTACAGCACACACATCACCCAGGCGGTATCAGCTTCCAGCATTGCTAAGCAACACCACGCCACATTACCTCAATTGATTCAAGGGAGGGAAGTTGATTCAGGAGCCACTGAAAAGGCAGAATCTAGATAAAAACGGCTGCACAAACCTCACACACACAGAAGCCAGGATCCTGCAGTCGGAGCAAAAAGCAATTAACGAAAACCATGGGGACACACACACACACGAACTGAAGAAGAATGAAAAATACCCAAGTACATACAGAAGAAAGGGGGAAATGAAGTCTGTGACAGAGAAGAGCACTGCTGTCTCACCACAAGTATTTTGACTAAAACAATGAATTACCTCTTTCTTTACTAGGAAGTAAAACGCAGCAAAACAGCCAGAAATCCATTAGAGGTATGGCAGGCTAAGTCTGATCTTCATCAAAAACAGAGCTTGCACATGACAGAGGATCTTTGTTACAAATACTGAAGATCAAATGGCAGCAATTCATATGAAACATTCAATTGTGAACTGCTTCAAATCAAAACACACATTAACTCTTCATAACAACAAATATCTTCTCCTTAATTCTGATCTGAAATTCTATTCATGTCTTAAACATTTGAAGAGTTTAATAAATCCTGCTATGAATACAATCCAACTAGTATACTAAATAAATCCATTATCAATCCAAAAATTTGAAAAAGCCCATTTGTGTTAGTTTTTAAATTTAAACAGAGATTTGTTCTGAGTGATAAGAACGTAAATGATTACGTTCAACTACACTGTCCATGCAAATAATTCATGCAATAAATGCCAATTCATATCTATCTAGATATTATTATTGCCATGGCTTCTGGACTGGCTTAAGCCAACATAAACTAGAACTGAGACAGCAAGAGCTATATACTGCTGCCCTTCAGCAACCTCCTTATTTTCAGTTCCTTTTTCACATATGGGAAGCACTCAGGGCGCAGAAAGAAAGCCTGCTCACCAACTGAGCATGGCCAAGGGACCATGGAGACAAACTAGGCACCAGTCTCCCAAACTCAGGGAAATGCAAGGTGTGTACGGGAGCAATAAGATGGTACAGGCACAAGACTGTCAAAACCAAAGCAATATTAGAGCAGATTTTAGGACCAATAGCAGGTCACCAGATTTAGATGCTACTTACCCAGAAATTTTCAAGGCAACATACCACCACAGAACTATTATAACCATGCTGCCCAGCTTTCCTCTAAGACAGACTCACAAAACAAGATATAAAAAGCTGAGGATGTACTGCCAATTTCAATAAAAGGACTCCAGGGAACAACAGGCTGGTAGCTACAGGCTCACCTCTACACTGAGAAAGTAGATAGAAATTGTAGAATAGATTAGCAGATATGAAAAAAAAACATGACAGAGGAATGTCATCATGGCATGCCTTCTTTCACAAACTTGCTGTGACATATATAGGGAAGTGTGGTATGTATGATATGTATAACATGCTTGGATCTCTAACAAACCTTTGACAGTGTCTCACCACAGGCTTTTAAAGAAATTGAACTGTCATGGGATAAAATAGAAGGTCCTCATGTGAATGAACAATTGGTTAGATTACAAGAAACAGCACAGGAATATACAGCTAGTTTTCACAAGAGTTCTGGTTTTACATTTGTGCTACTCAATATATTCGTTATTTATGTGAAAAATGGAGCAAGCAGCAAAATTATAAAGCCAACTCACCGCGTTGAGCTGCAGATAGGCATTTATTCACACATACCAAAAAGTCACAGCCAATAGAGAATGGAAACCCCAGAGTCACTGCACTTTAATTAAAGTCAGGAACTGCATACACAGATGACAAAGTTCAGTGCTGTGGCAGCAGCAAAGGGAGCAGCAGGAGTGTGCAGCTCAGGGGTACCTGACAGGGAACACCACAGTAGCTCTGCACCTACAGATGCTGCACCAAGCAATTTTCAGAGAAACATTCTGCTGAGCAAGAAAAGATTCAAAGAGTGGCAAAAATGGGAAGTCTGAAAAAACTTTAACCTAAGGAGAACTAAGCAAACAAGTGCATTTAGATTAGGAAGAAAGATGGATAAAATGACAGAAATAACAGAGAAAGTAAATAGGAAATCATGCCTCGGAATAAATGAATTATGCAGTATAACATGAAGTTTATCAGGCAGCTTGTTTAAAAACAAGAGGAAAAGGCAGTATTTTTCCATACCACAATTAACAGCATTGTCACAGGATGTTATGAAGACAAAAATTTAAAATACATTAATACGTAGTTAGACGTATGCACAAAATAACGTCTGTCAAGGATTGTTAAACAAAGGAGCAGACATGACTTTCTTGCTCAAAGTCCTTGAACTGACCCCTGCATGCCAAAAGCTGGGAGGGATCACTGTTTTACTAACACTTTTCCCTAGAAGTATTACTACTGATTATTAGAGGTGGAATGCTGGGCTAAGCCAGACTTCTGCCTGGAAATAACAGGGCTAAATAATTTCATTGCTGGAAAACCCCACCTTCTGAGAAGAGACATGCATAAGCAGCACCTGCTGAAGCCACAAGTCGAAGATCTGCTTCCTACTGGAGAGCTGCACTTGTTTTAACATGTTCCTCCTACATGAACACAGTTATGCTACATGATTCTGGACTGGGTTAGGTGTAGAAAGTCTGTAACTTTGCCTACATTGAACAATCAGATTTACCTACTTCTGTTTTGTGGCCTGGTACTAAAAACCTCATTAGAGCGGAGTTATACAAGAAGAGCTTCTGTCCGTCATTTCAGGTGCCTGAGCTCAATTACAGTGCTGTGCTGATGAATTTGAAAGTAATTTGAGAAGCTGCATGCACACATCCCAGAAGTCAGTAGCAGAAGGGGATGAGGAAGATAAAGGAGGAAGAAGAAAGAAGCCACTCTACTTCTGCAGGGATTTAGAAACTGAAGGAACTACAAAACAGCATTAAAGCTTGTTCTGCCTTCATGTCCCCTGCCATGCCTGTAGCTCTCCTCCCTAAAATGGCTGTCAGACAAACCATGAATCTGGGAGATGTCAAGAAAATGACCTCTTGATGAGATTTATGAGGCACTAACAGATTTATGCACCCACTCATACCATGAGATATTTACCCACTTGCACACCCTTATCACCACATTAAAAGTAGTATTATAGCTCATGCAGAGCAGCTACCCGGTTGCATTTCTCACCTGTTGATAAAAACATGCTAAAACTGCCTTTAAAAAAAGTATATAAACTTTGGTTCCCTTTCAGAAAGTGAGCTTCCAGAGAGATGTGAATTTCAGTATCACCACCCATTTTTAGCTGGAGAAACTAGAAAATATTTAGACTGTGTGTATGTTTTTTCTCTTGGGAGAAACTGATTGAGCTGAAACCCAGAGAAAATCCTTCCCTTGGGAAGGAGGAATCAGTCATGCAGAAATTCCCAACTTGAAATCTCTTTCCAGATAGCAGGCTAATCAACAAGCTCTCTCTTGCTGTGTGCATTCCTGCTCTGTTTCGCACACTGCCTCTTACACTTTTTATATTCTGCATGCAGGCACACAGAGCTTAAAAAAAAAAAAATTTCAAAATCCAAGAAATCGACCAATCTGTTCCAACACTGCACTGGGCTGTCATTTCACTACCCTAAGTTCTATACTGTGTGGTGGCTCTCCTGTTCTGCACAAACCATTTGAAGCCAGGGGGACTGGAGATGCCTTTCATCCACTGCCCAGACTCTCAGCTGTACAGCCTGATGGTTGTAAAGCTACATAAAGCCACAGCTGGTTCCTGCTGGCTCCCATGATAGGCTTGCAATGGAACAACTGCCCACATTTTCCCTCCTGCACCGAAGAGAACATCAACAATAACTCAGGCATGATATGGGATACATCTGAGCTGCTCCTCAAACAACAAAGCTCCTCCACCAACATGCCTTATGCTGCTGAGCAAAGAGGTCAGCTCCTCATTGAGATACCAGCACCACTTATCAGATGACAGCAAATCTGTTAGTGTTTATTTTATCATGTTTTTGGGCTTACTTGTCTTCACTCAGTGATTAAGCTAAAAATTTCAATACTGGCACTGAAATGGCTGATTCAGTGACTCACCTCTACTTCTCCACTGTGATTTCAAAACAGTGCCACTCACCAAAGTGCAGCTCCATCCAGAGCATCAACATCACACAACTGCTTCCCTACCTCTTCTGATGCCACTGTGTTCCCACGACACTCTGCCTTATCTAGAGATTATGCAAAACCATAAAAGTGTTTGGGCTACAGCTCTAGTCTAGCTCTTGGTACCTCATTTCTCTTTGCATAACTCTGAACTACCACTAATCCTAGTTATTAAATAAAAGAAGCATTGCTTTGTTTTCAAATAAACAAAATGAGGCATGTCTCCATGAATGAATGTTTCACTGGTACCACTCTGTAAGTTACTAGTGCTAGATACATATCAGAATATATGACTCCAGATCATCTAGTAGCAGGTAAATTTTATTCTGGATCACTTTTAGGCAACCAGTCAAACAGGACTGAAATAGGCCATTAAAATGTGTGACCTGTACTTTCCTATACACACCCAGAATCATGTTGATTCAGTCATGCACCACCACCTGGGACTTTTATGGCAAGCATAACACCTTCAGGAAAAACCAGACCTCATTAGTATGGTCAACTGTTTGGTCCAAATAGAAGATATTTGAAAACTATGTTACATAAGGAAGATGCCACCTTTTCCCTCTCAGACCACTATTAACTTGTTCCATGTTCTCATGCTTTCAGCGTTAACTCTTTCCATATAATACATATAACCAGAAATCAGCCTTAACATTTTCCTATGCATTACAAATCCTTTGAAGCTATTCTTAAGATATATTCATCCATTTTGGTTTTTCTCACCACCTGAAAATTCTTCCATGTTTCCAATTTCAGCAGCTTATGAGCCTTGTATTTTTCAAACAAACCCTACAAAGAAATGGAAACAAGTATGAAGTAATATCCAAACAAAAACTGAAAAGGTCTCAGTAAGGTAAAGATAAGGCCTGGATGTAACCACAAGGGAAGCAGCTGGTTGAAGGGAGAAGAAGGGCATTAAAAAACACTGCAAAGGCCCATCACATCACCAAGAACATTTCTTTATCCTTCAACTTCACTAAGATCTGAAGGCAAAACAGCCTTTGACTACAAACAAAAGTGGCATCTGAGCACTGGACTGAGCTCTGATCACTCTGAAAAGGAAAGCTCAAGCAGAGCCCTTCTTTAAGCATATATGAGAATGTTTGAGTTTTCAGTCTTGCCTTTCTGATGAAGTATCTCTAACATTACAGGGTATCCTTTGATTAGACTCAAAAAAAAAATCTTCCTAGTCTCTGCAAAGGAAAAGACAGTTCAGAAGCATGAAGGCATCTACTGTTGCTTATGTAAATGACATTTTGCTCTAACAAGTTTTTAAATAAACTGTCTGCTCCCTTCCTCAAAACGCTGAGATTATCACAGCAAGGAAGAAAAGTAGAAAATAAACATGCCCACAACAGCATACAGTTTCCAGGAATTGTGGTTAGGAGGAGAATCTTCTTGTAGTTTATTTCATTTTCCCCCCAACAAGTGAAATGGGAAGAAATTCAAGTTCCCAGGTGTAGGGGACAAATCTCTTCTGAGTACACAACCAGCCCTGCACAAAGCAGCCTGCAGGGGAAAGTGAGGTGAAAATCTCACAGAGACAAGCACACTGGAAGTGTGCATCTCATACATCCCATAAGATGTTGAACTTTCTAGACCAGGACTAGTAGCAGTAGCATCATGAGCCTTGTTTGGCAAGAATTAGTTATTTTTCTGCAGCAAAACACATACAGTAATAAAAAAATCCCAAACCCAAACAAACAAAAACACTCCACCAAAACAAACCAAAAAAATCTCCCAAAAGTCAAACTTTTTATGCAAGTGTCCTTCACATCATTTAAGAAGGATAACCTTATGTTGCAGTCTGCACCTCAGCAGTGCTCCTTTTTAGTCCTCTCCATGACTTAATATATATTCTACTAGCAAGACAAGAAACTTGGCCAAGTCAAAAAATAAAACAAAACAAAACAAACAAACAAACAAACAAAACCCCAAAAATAACCCCACCACACAGAAAAAACCCATAAAAAAACAAAAAACCTAAACCGAAACAGAACAAAAAAAAAAAAAAAAAAACCACTAACAGAAGACCCAAAACCAAACAAAGACAGTACAATATTATATTTTTAGGAAAAAATTTTTGGTTCAAATGAGAGAAAGATAAACAGAGGACTTAAGTCATTACTGAAAACTAAATACACTAGGTAGGAACAGAACTTTACACTATAACTGCTGTTGCCATTTTCCTGTAGAAGTCCATTTCCATCAGCTGATAAATCTCAAAGATTTATTTGCAATTTAATAATGTGTTTGCCTTTATTTCAATATCTCTTTTTCCACAACCAGCAGGTTAAACAACATTTACAAACTTTTTCAGTATTACATCATCTTGTTTACATGTACTGCTCTTAAACCTTTTGTCTTAGAAATTAGCAGAGAACTTGTTTCTTTACACCAAAATGCCAATTTTACTACAGCACTTGGAAGGAACTAAACTTAAATCACTGAGATACCTTAACAGTTAATTCTAAAAATGCATCAGAAGAAATAAAAAGAAAAAAAAAGAAAAAAAACCCACAAAATGTTACTACAAACAAGACAGGTACTAAAAACAGAATGATTGATTATACATAGAGATTAAGATTTCAGGATCATAATTATTTTTTTTATTCACTAATATTCAAATATACTGAACTATCAAGAAGTTCCTTAATTATCTAAAAGAGACTAAGCTTGTGAGATACCTAATTTATGTGATGTCTTCAGTAAGATACCTGAAATTCTTCTTGTGCTTCAAGCTTTGATGCACATAATCCTAATTTTCTGCCAAGTCTGCAAAAATAGTCTGTAAGAATGCTGGAACATGGGGATGATTATCTAGGAATAAAGCAGAGAAGTAGCAGGTGTTGGAAGAGAGCCCATTTACCTAACGAGAGGCATGGAATTTCTTCCTCATGCCGCTCCAAGAAACGCCACCTGGAACATTTCTGCCTGGAAAAAGTGATGTTTCTGGGAAATCAAGGGAAAATTGTACAGAGGCAACTTATGTCAACTTTCAAAGTACTTATGGAATGGTACCAAAGAGGATACAATGACTGTGGTACCAACTGCAAGTCTGAATTGAACAGTTCAGGCTGGCTCTTCAGGGGAGGTGTGAGCAATCCCTGGAAGGTGTGCAAGCAGCCAAGCTGCACACAGCAGCTCACATCTAGAATAAAAGGCTCATGCCAAAAAGGACCTGAATACCTCACTGTACTAAAATACACACTAAATACAAACCAGGCTGTTTTCTAGCCTTGCAATAATTTTGATAAGCTCTACTGGATGCTAAGAGATTACAGAACTAGAACTCCTTTTGCTCAGTAACTGTACAACAGTACTGAAAACTACCAACACACTTCATTTTTGCAATAAGGGATGATTGATACAGGCAAGAAATCAAAATGTAAAGAAAAATGCCACATGAACTTTATGTGCTGGTGTCTCACAAGCCCTAATTGTCCCTTTCTCACAGAGAGATTTCCCTTGATCACCTCTGGCATGCTTAGGAAAACCAAACTATTCTCAGCATATGGAATGTAGCAAGGCCAGCAGCAGCATCCCATGGACAGCAGATAAACTGCTCCTGCCCTCAGTTATCAGCTGTGTTCAAGGCCAAACCCTGCAGTTTCATCACCCACATTATCTCCTGGGCTTGCTCTGATGGATCCTGGGTTTCATCCCCATTTACCAAGCCCATACAGTTTTTTTCCTGTTTCACTGTCTCACAAAGTTCAGCCTCTAAGTGAATTACACTTCTTTGTCCACCAAGTTGATCTTCAACAAAACTTCCAGAAAAAGCATTAAGGTTAATACTAAACAAAGCAGGCACATAGTCACGAACTTTACATTTTCATCCTTCTTACAACCTGAGTGTGAATCTTGCAATTACTAGGAGTAGTTAGCAGTCAGTTAGGGAATACTATGTGTCCAACTTAGGAGCTTATGGCTCTGTTCTCATCTCTCTGAAGTGCATAAGATGGGGAAGTGGATAAAAACCAACTATCTATGAAGCCATTAGGTCTTGTAAGTTAAGGAGAAAGGTATGACTTTTTTAAAAATGTAAGACAATGTAATGGGGAAAAAAAAGTATGGGTATGGGTATTCAATCCTTTTGAAGTCTTTTCCCCCCAATTAGTTAATTGTAAGCATGAAGAACCAGCAGAGCAGCCAAATGCAATATTGCTTTAAGGGAAATAAATAGTATGTTACCACAGCCCTCAGCTTGCAAAGTGACTCTGACTTTTTGCATGTTCTGCAAAAATAAGATACCCTTTAGGCAGCTCTCTTAATGGATTCATTCAGTAAGGAGCTTCGACGTTGCATTCATCTAATGAAAAAAAAAAAAATTAGTGGCTGTCTTAGTAACTCAGTACTGCCAAAAAGCAAATAACCTCTGCACAGTGACACCTTACTGAATTCCTGTAGTAAAATCAGGCTTGCTTCAAGGGTCTTAAAATCATTTGAAGTACATAAATGACATAACTCCTTATTAAGTTCAGTTTTTAAAAACAAGAGTGACACTTTAAAACTTTCGTAGTCTAACAGGCCTCTAACATCTGAGAACAGAATCCACGCTCAACTAACACTTCTGGTATTTTACTCCTCTATTTTGTCTCTAGCATACCCAAGAAATTCCAAGATACGCTTCTGCTATCATCCTGCAGCTCAAAAGCCAGACATACTAACCAAAATAGGTCATCTTGCCTTACTAACACAGATAAAATGACTAAGCATATGGTAACAAAAGGGAACCTTGAGGTTATTAATCACAAACTGCTTCAGCTCAGCATAAAAATAATGAGTAATTACACTCCAAGAAAACAAATGCATTTAATATTTCCTGTGTCATGGAAGACAGCAGTTAGATAAAAATCATTAAAATTCAGAAGAGAGACTGACAGATTTAATGCCATTGGTCCAGTACTTGTGATCTTTCTGGAAAGCCAGCTGCCAGGAAGAAAAACCCCTTCACTGCAAGTACTCCTGAAGGGCTCTGTCCCACAGGTAACAATTCCCTGCTCTAGAAACGGACAACCCAGGACAGAGAAAAAGCTTCCCAGGGAACAAAGGAGACTGACACAGCTGAGCAGCAAGACAGGAAACTATCTGCAGAATAATGAAGTGTGGGAGCATGCAAGGGATGTGGTCTGCAAGTTGAGTAGGAAGATTAAAGATCTAGGAAGAAACTAGAGCAGTTTGAAACAGACCAGTTTACCAGCAGAAAAGATCCCCAACAGTAAGATCACAAACTATGAAGTAGGTTTTTCTTTTCCTTCTAATGCAAACAGTGGTATTTCAGACATCCGAACGATGCCTGAACAAAACCTCGAGTCCTTATAGGGAGCACCCTTCAACTAGATTGTGGATACAGAAAAGCCCATTGCCAAGATTCTTACTAACACTGGCTCCAGCCTGTAGTTACCTAAAATTTGCCCTTTAGTCAATCACTGAAAGTACAGCTCTGCAGGCAATGGAAACAACAGGAAGTTCATCCTACAAATCACTGAAAAAAAATTAAGCAGGTAATATCAAGGGTAATTACCATTCCGAATGTAAAGGACTGTCCATTATAGAGTTAAAGGTACGTGTTTACTGATCAAAGTGTCTCATGTGAAATGACAGAAAAAGATATTGAGTTGTAAATCCATAGTGGAAAAAAAAAGATTATTTCTCTTTATGGAAAAAACTACTGAATAATCAGATCATTAATAGTCATATTCTTTTAATAGTTGATAACTGTCTCAAAATCAGTGCATATTTTTATTATACGCAGAGAACAAAGTGTATGTAGAACTTATAAAACTAAGAACAGAATTTTTAAAAAATATTGAATTTGAATCTTTGATGATCACAGCGAACATTTTAAACTGACTGTATTCAGCCACAGGGGAACAAAAAAGCCTTTAAAACATCCACTAAGATAACTGTCCAAATCTGGTCTTGCCATTTGCAGTCTAAATCATACCAATCACATACAAGATCTGTTACATTTAAAGGTTTCATGCCAAAAATCTGAAGTTTTATTGGGCCATCAAAATGCCAGATGAGTCTCCAAGGATGTGCATTCCTTCCTTACTATTAAGAAAGCTGTAGGACTAATGGAAAAAGAGTATTACTCAAAACTTACATACTTACACTTTTGTTGAAGATATAAACAAACAGCTAACAAGTTCCAGGAATCTATGTCAGAAGAAGTTTTGGCTAAAAGCTTACTGAAACTTTAAAAACATACACAGTGTGTCCTTCCACTACTACATTTAACTTATCAATGGGAAAGATTAATACTATGGATATTAAGGATAAATATGATGGAATGCTGTCACAGATAGTAACTGCATTAAAAAAAAGAAGCTGAGAAAGAAAAACATGAATAGAATTCAAGAAGGAAAAGAAGTTAATACTGAACAAATAATTAATATAGTCAGGTTTGGAGAAAAACAAATAATCCTTAACACCTGAAAACCTGAAAAAAGTAGCATCAGTAACACCCCACCTTCACTAATGGAATTATTCAGATGGCAAATTCTTCTCCCTCTACTCATAGTAGAAAAGCCATAGATTCATTAATTTCTAGTGATAAATACATTTCCCTAATCAGCCTAACAATGGCAGCAGTGTGCTTCGTTTTGGTCGGGTTTTTCGTAATAAACTGTTGTTAAAACTTAGGAGGAATTGTTCTTCCCAGGTATGCCAGCAGCAGCACGCACGACATAGAGAAATAGAATACCAGAACCTCAGTTTACATCAGGTTTTTCTTTTACCCTGAAAGAAATTCAGCCTTATTAATGAATCAGAAAAAAGTCCCACAAATCCTGAAACACTAAGAGTCTATGCATATGGGAATTTTGTGGAGGGGGAAGAAGGGGAAATAAAGGGTGGACAAAAGAAACTGGCACAAAGAAATAGGTTACTGTTTTTCCCTCTAACATGAACTAACTGCTTACTGGGTAAGGATAATCCCCCATGACATTCCATGCGTTCAAAGGTCAAGACTTTTACTTTTCAATTGTCCCCATCACATGTTCTTCCCTGAAGAAAACAGTCTGAAGCTGTCCCATAGCACAGGCACTCTGAAATGTGAGGGTTAAGTATTCTAGCCCTGCACAGTGAAATACTGCACCAGAACACCACAGCCCTCAAGGAGGGCAGATGAGCACACAGCACAATTAAACAAGAAGTACCAACAGTAAACAGAGCCAAGAGCTTCTAAAGGCTATACCAAAGTCTACTCCAAATTAGCAAAGACATGCTACTAACACAGTCTTATTCACTGTACTTCAAGTACTCTTTTCACCTATGTTGTTGTGGGACTTCAAATTAAAAGCGGAGCTCCTCTCTCTTGGTGTTTTAAGAGCATCTATGAAAAACAGACTGGCACCACCGGGAAAGCACACAGCCAAGTGGGACCCCTGTGTCCCCAAGACCAGCTACAGAGGAAACACTCCAGCCACTATGCCAGATAGTATAATCTTTGCTTCTCAAACACAAATACATACATGTGTGTGCATATATACATACTGATACATATATATAAGATAGAGCCCTCAAACAAGCACCTGGGCCATTGCTATTGCTCCCTGTAGTCCTCTAGAGCACGAGCAATTTGATTAAACTTCCTCAACAGGAGAGCACTAAATAAACACTGTAAATTAAACAAAACTATGCTGATGATCTAGCTGCAATTACTTCCAATTGATTTGAGTCTTTATTGTTCCCTCAAGCTTTAAACTTTGTAGATAAAAAAAGGATCAGGCCTTACTGGAAGAATACCAAAGAAGGAGTTATGAAACTTCTTTTAAACACATTCAAAAGCAACCTGACTAGCTTGTCCTCCTGACAAAACTGCAATTAAATTTAACCTGGAAGTTTAGTGAAAAAACCAAGCTATTCCAGTGTTTTCCATAAACAAGCAAGTTAATGCTTAGAATAAACTCACTCACTGGTCAACATATATACATACAGACCAGAAATTGCTGCAGCATATTTTTTTCACAAAAGTTAGACATTGCCAAAAGGCTTTAGGAAACTTCTCCGCGGCTGATTCAATACAATCCAGCTCTCGGGCATTTCAGACTCTTCTGAGTTGAGCCAAACTGTCACTTGATTGCAACAGGAAACATATGCACATGAGTGAAATGGGTTTGCTTACTGTGACACAAATATTCCACCAGAAAACAAAAGCAGATACTCTCATTCCAGTCCTGAAAACTCCTCTGAAGAACAATCTTGGAGTAACCTGCTGATTTTAAAACATCTTCTTAGGTCCTGAGATATGTATCATTAGGTTGGTTTCATAATTAATTTTCAGATAGTAATTTCATTAATAGACTCAATCTCCTTGTAAGAGCTAAAGCTCTTATTCTGATTAATTTTCTCTACCACGTCTCCAAATCACGTTTTCCTTGCCAAGCTGGAACCATGCTCAGATTACCTTTTTTTTCTGAAATTCTTCCTTCTCTGAGGTTAGCCTGAAAGAGCCACAGATACAAGGCTTTAAAACTTCTAGACACATTTCCCATTTTTCTGTAGATATTTTTTTAGATGTATAGCTACCATTTTCCCTTCATGGCATACATCCAAGCATCAGTTCCAACCCTGGTGTGCTTTTAAGTGGAAAGAACTTTGCTCAGGTTAGAGGAGGTATTTTGTTTTGACAAAAGCAGGCAGGAAAGTACAATACAGACCCTTCCTCAGGATTTTTTCTATTGAATTATGTTTACACCAGAACTAAAATTTTTTGAGCTTTCTTGAAGGACAGACATTATCTCACCCCGCAGCTATAAATATCCTCGTATCACACTGATCTTGCAGAAAATTCAAATACAAAGAAGAAGAGGCATACCTAGCTCTCTGTTATTTTCTTTACATGACACAGGAAGGGAAAAATTTAGTTCTGTTACTTATATTCATCTATTGTGGTACACACTCCATATCTATGGCTAACTATTCCAGCTTTTAATAGGTTATTCTTTCTCTGTGTATTAGCTGTTCTCGTTATATCACCTATTTTCTACTTTAAAGATTTCAAATAGTAACATAGTACATGTATGTTCAAACATTATTATCACTTTTGAGGAAAAGAACTTTGAAAGAAAATTTTAGTTTCATGTACTGCCTGAAGAAATTCCACTAACAGATTTAAGGGAGTCAAAGCAACCCTAGCAAATACCCAATTAAGAACAGTATTGCCTTCAGTTTTAATGCTTTCAGACACACGTCTGAATTTTCTTGAATATATAGACTGTTGGGTTTGTCAGGGTTTTTTTGAAGCAGAGAAAATGAAAAGTCTACATATCCTGGTTCCAGAAAAAGAAAATTCTTCTGAGCTCCCTGTTCTTATCAGATGTAGAAAAACATACACACACCCTACTCCATCACAACGATGATCTAATTTTTCAGTCATATGCTTGCAGCATGCTGCTATTAGTTCCTAGCTCGCCTCCATCATGTACTTTCTCCTCATTCAGGAAGACAGGAATGGCTTCCCTGTGTTGGGTTTTCTCAAGCAGAGAGCTAACATCAAGTGTTATTTGCTTGTCCATTGCTTCAAATGATCCTTGAAGCATTATTACAACTAGAAAGTGCTCCAGTGATTCCTCTGGTGCCTCAGTGTGCAGACACTGCACACAAAATTAAGGGACAAATGCTTGAGTCTAAGGCAGTGTCCAGTGGATAATTTTTTGGTTCAGAATGTGAAATAGTTCTTGATTTGCATTTTAAAAGCTAGACAGCTGGAGTTAAAAATCATGCTGATATCCTGCTCTTGCTTGCATCACCACTTTGGTACCTCATTAGATAAAGTCACACTACTCCACGGTTCCAGGAAGCATTCCCAGATAACGGTGGGAAATTGCGCTCGGTGTCAATACGGGCAGGGATTTTGATAAAGATTTCACTTTCTGAGCAGGCTTTGTTAGTGCCACATTTATTCCTCTCCCCGAGAGCCACCACGTAGAAGTGCTCACGTGTGGTGACAGCACCACTAAACACTGGTTACCCCACAAGCGACTCTGCCATCAGCCCCGTGGGGCAACAGCAGCAGTGACCTGAGCCTCTCCTCTACCACCACTCAGCTTTTAATTAACCTTCACTGTTTGCCTAGCATGGCTGAAGCTGCCTGCCAGTTTATTGAGGTACAGAGAACACTCAGAAACAAAGCTGCAGCGCTACTGTTCAAGCCTTAATTGTAAACAATATGAAAAGAATATTGAGATGGGAAAGCCTGCCCCATGAAGTTACCACCAACAGTTTCTCCTCTCTCCCAGGTCTGCTCAGCAGTCCTTCTCCTAGAGGTTCGCCTCTGACTCACACGTTTTAGGCAAATGCATCCTATACCCTTGGAATGGTGCAGTTTGTGACTTATCTCAGTAGTCAAATATTACTACTAAAAGCAGAGTTCACAGCAGCACTTAATTAGAATGCCATTTAAAACCTTTTTTATATTCAAATGTCGAGTCACTTGCCCTTCTCTCCACTGCAATACTACCACACCATCTGCTTTGTCTTTCTTTTATTTATTTGCTATTGAGACATTTTGAGGGTATTTTCTGCTAGCTTCAAGCTTAATATTTATTGACCACACACTGTAGATACACTTTTCTTTTTGCTCATTTTATGTTTCTTTTAATGGTTTCTAGTATTTTCTCTTTCATAGACTGAAAATTATGATCAACATTTCAAAGGACATGGAGGGAAAAATGGCACCCTGCACCAAAACATTAAACAATGTCATTTTCCACATTACACCCATCAATTCAGCCAAAATGGCTAATGAACAACATAGGTTAAAATGGCATAACCACACAGTTGATCTTCTCACATGCACCAACTGATGCCTCTTTAAAAAGCACTATTGAATGTTTAATGTGTTAAAGGCAAACACAATGGCTTTAGGTCTTACACACTGTAAAACAGATTTTCAGGACGAATTCCCACCACTATAAAACAGGAGCTGAGGTCTTCAAATTGGAAAAGACTGAATATTTGCCAAGGAGGATAATCTCTCAGATTCACACAAAGTAAGTCAACTTCTAAAATGCATAGAGACTATTTTGTTTATAAAATTATATATACTCTTCATTCTCTAAAAGGTACAGCAACTGAATACCCCCTTTTCATTTCTCCCTTTAATATTTTTCATATTGTTAAGAGCCTGAATGCTAACCATTTCCTGGGAAATAGGAAACTCCTGAGAAAAAAAATTAAAACCAACATGATTTCTGTAGATTCTTACTTCTACAAGAGCTTTACCTTCCTTTTTAGCCTGGATGTTTGAAAAAACAACCTCCAGCAGGACAAACTAAACAAATCCTACTTTTCCTTAATCTGAAAAAGACACTGCTATTATACAGAGCAATAGCTGGCCAGAGACTTCTCAGTTGTAATCACTGTTATTGCAATCGTAAGACTGCAGAGAATTAACAAAATAAAACCAAATCAAATCAAGTTCACTTTGATGGTAAGCCACAAGCAGCAGCAAACTCCAGAATAACTGGAAATGTGAGAGAGATGGACAGAAAAAACCAAAACTTAATCCCCAAACAACGTCCCATCCTCCCTTCCCATAACCATAGGAAGACCAAGGTGGCCAGGGAAATGCTCCAAGTCTGTCTGATACCTGCTGTGATCCCAGAGTCTCTGAATTATGTGAAGTCCTCTTCCAGCTGAACAGTGAAATCATCACATCCTCTTTTCCTCTTAGAAATTTAAGATTTATTTTCACACATTTATTAATGCAAGGGAGAACACCTCCTTTTTAAGCAGCATTAAAAACTGCTTGGGATTTCTGCCTCTCTTTGTGCAATAATATGTTTTAAACCCAACTCATAATGGAAAAAAACAACTATGGAACACATATTTGCTATTTCATATAATTGAATGGTATCCTTCCCCTCCCCTGAACTTTCAGGCCAAAATCAATGCCACACAAACCTGCTGAACAGGAAGCCTAATTATTCCAACATGTGCAACCAAAGCGATAGGGAGTTTCTCAGTAAAACTGATAAGGAGAGATAAAAAAGACTAATGAGCAGACTGCCAGTGCTCCATTGCTGGGCTAGCAAAGGTCCCCGTGGAACACCTTTACTATTGTTCACTGGAGAGACAGAGGTTGGGACACATCCAAAAATAACACTCAGAGATTGAAAGAGTGAACACATAACATCTGCAGCTCAGGTTCTTAATCCAGGCACAGAAATAAATTATTTGAAAGAGTGCAACCAACAGAAAAATGGCCGATGTGGCGCAGAAAGAGCCAATTAAATGCACTCAGGTTACTGAGCAGATAGACAGACTCTTTGTGCTGCTGGAATACACTGACAAATGTCTTCCTGACCCATGCCTGTGGTGCAGGTGACTGAAAATAAAGGCCCTTGATTAAAGAGACAGTCATCAGTATTATTAGTGACCAGCGATCAAACTACTTCAACAATCAGGTGTGAAAGACGCAGAAGGGCCAGTGGTGGCCAGCAGAAGCAGCAGCCCCAGATCAGAAAAGGAAGCATCCAACAATATCAATTCCCTCCTGTTACTGCCAGGGTTTCCAGTTTACCAGTAAGTCATCTGTTGACCTACAAAAATGCGTGTTCTTCCTCAGCAATGTTTGTGCAAGACAACCATGTGCCCAACTAGCTTGTCCCTGAGGCGGTGATGCCATATTCCCTCTGTATACAGAGCACAGTGCCTGAACTCAAGCACAGTTGTTTCAAACACAGATGGTTTGATACTGGTATCTCTGCTCAGAAAGTCACAGCTTTTCCTCAGATAAAACTGGCCATGTGACACATCTGCTGCTGAAGTTCTGTAATATTTTGTGTATTATACACCTAAACACCTGGTGTTATAGATATATCTGTACATAGATATATATAGATGCTCTGGGGAGACCTATGCCTAGGGGAGGAGGAGAAGGTCCCCTTCGGTTGCACAACTTAGACTTTTCACTTCTGCTACCCCTAACGAGGGAGAGAACCTGAAGAAGCAATTTAGAGAGCCTTACAGGACAGCAGGACCACATACCAAATGGGAGTGTAATAGCTTCTTAACATACTTCCACTATGGCAAATTCAGCCACCCTGCAAGGTCCAAACCGTTAATTTCTCCCCACCCCAGGACAGCATATTTGGGAGGAAATGGGGATTGCAGTCACTGTTAACACTGCTACTCATCTAATAAATCTTGCGCCATGGGTCAGCAGCCTCCAGCGCTGATGCCAAGGTAGTCAAAAACTGATTTTAATGGGAAGCACCAGAGCAAAGCATAGGCAAGGCATCACCAGTAAGGGAAGCAGCATCTTGGAGACAGGGGGCTTTTACCACTGCACCCAATTTATAACCTGGGAAAGAAAACATTGCCTGAAACACCATCCCTGCCTTATACCAAAATATCACTGAACCCCCCAGTTTTCCTCATGCCTAGTAACAAACTTGAATTGTACAAATATCTTCTCCTGTAAGCCTCAGCACCTAGATTTCATGGCTTGAGAAAGTTTTTTTCTCCATATTATACAGTGACACAAAAACAGATTTTTCTGTACAAACTTCACAGAACTGAAGGGCACGCTACAAAAATTAGTTCCCACACGAGATCAACAGAAAACCAAACTTTAGCACCTTCCTGAACTTCACCAACAAAGCTTCATTTTATTTGAGTACCAGCTAACAGAGACACCATTCTTTTTTTAAGTCCTTTTTGACAACCAAGCATGAGGAACAATTTCCTCCATTTATATTTCCAGAAAAAAGGAAAAAGAAATGTAGTTGCAAAGGATCATCCCTGCTTCTCAAATCCCCCAAAAGGCATATCATATTTTCCTTTCTCATAACATTTAATCAAGTCTGCTTCATTACAGACAAGGTCAGAAAGCTCATCATGCTGCAATTGATGACAAACAAGATAGTGCCCACAACCCACAAAGACTGACCTAACTGTCTGATTTGCCTACATTTCTGCAGGCCAAATTTACTGACATTGTGTGCAAATTCAAAGCTGATTTGAGCCTGATGACCTTCTGTACCTTTGTAATGAGTCTTCTGTGCCTTTACAACCAGAAAAACAAGCTGTTCCTTTACTCTCCTGAGTTCAGTGGTTCATCTATAAACTAGAACTTCCCCATCTTCTCAGCCAGTTAAAAAAGGATACAAAAAAAAGAGGAAAATATAAAGAAAGCAAATACACAAACTGCAACCTTTCAAAGTCATGAAATTGAGCCTGGAAAGGGCCTTTAAAGATAAACATGCCAATTTCTAAAAGAAGAAACAGAAAAAGCAGAACTAGTTGGTGGACCCAAATTCAATAAACAGCATTTTTATCATGCTTTTCTAAAAGAGACAATATAAAATAAGGGCACTGGCACAGACAAGAACCATGAAAAAACAGTTGGGGGAATAAAATCAAACCAGAAACCAAACCTAGTAAGTTTAGTCCCTAATGCTAACAGTGCAGAATGAAAAGTACAATGCTAATACATTGATTCAGCACTAGAATTTAACGAAGATTAATAACACAGAGATTTAGCTGCTGAAAACATCCACTAAGAGCTTCATTTATGTATATAATCAGGGCTTGTAACCCAATCCTACAGTTACAAAAAGTACTTCCTAAATAAGTAAGCTTAAAAAGATGAGTTGAGTCAATCCTCTGGAAATTCTGGATCCAGATCCCCCCTGCAGTCAGCAAGATGCAGATCTGCTTTTCCCCAGATGGAGCAGAAGAGAGGCCAAGGTCAGAGCACTGACCTGCACTTCAAATTCCAGTCTGGGGAAAGAGGGACAGCCAGCCACTAACAAGCAGGGAACAGCCAACATCGCTCTCTGCACAGTTTTCCACCTTGTAAAACCCGACGAGATGCGCTCAGCACTTGACTCTCTAGCCCACTGTCGGCCCTGGGATTTCTCTGCCCAACAACCAACTTGTCCCTGCAAACACTATGAAAATGATATTGTCCTGGGGACCACCTTCCTCAGCTTCATGCCCTAACACATCGCAGCTCGGGAGTCTCCACAGCAGTCAGCCCCTTTGAGAAAAGCATGCCCAAGAGCAAGTACAGACTTAATGTAAGGACATTTCAAACCAGAGAAGCATTTCTTTTGCACAGCTCCACCATGAAGCATATATAATCTAACAAGCTGCCAGAACTGGCAGCCTTGTATTCATCAATGTCAAATTTTTTTATGTATTTTCTTCTTAGAAGAGCTGCTAATTATCATCATACATTAATTTTTCAAGTGGAAGTTTGGGTTTTTTTACTAAGTTAAGTTAATCTAAAAATCAGCAGGGAAAATTTACTGAATAACTCTATAAATTCAGAATTCTCTATCTGAATTTTAATGCCAAAATACATCTCATAGAGCAAGTCTTTCTTATTCCTGTTTCAAACCATCACATTTAAGTGATATTTCCCCTTAGGTCATTTATCTTCTGTAATTTTATTTCAAAAAGTTTGGTTACAAGTAGAATGTTTAAAGATATTGATCACAAAATGACTAATGAATTATGTCAACCAGGGGGAAAAAAAAAGGAAAAAATCCAATTTGAAGTCCAGCCATTAAATAAAAGCTTGGATATTATACATTCAATCTTACACCACCTTTTGACATTTTGAAGTTCTACATTACTGCTTGTTAAGTATTTTGTCCACGTTCTTCGTGTGTTTGGTTTGTTCAAGAACCAGAGTGCAGAAAAACAATAATTTAATTGACTTTACAAGATAGTGCAAAAAACAAGATGAGAAATACAGCTTTCTACCCCTTCCCATGATGACAAACTGGCCCTACTACCAAGTATCCCTTCCACAGGGATCCACAGTTCTACATCTGAACCTAATAACATGGGGATAAAAGAATCTGCACCATGTTTGGACTGATACAGCCACGTCTAAGCTTTCAAAAATAGCCAACGTAATTGGATGTATTACATATAACCCCTCATCTTTGTTATTTGCAAAGGAAAGGAAAGAGAGTCTGCCAAATCCTGGAGCAAAACCATATCTAAGAGGATGAAGTTGTGAATTGGAAAGCACAAACATTTGGCGGGGCTCCTGAGCCACAAGAGTTGTTTGTTACCCTTTGCTGAGCACCGACACTTCTGGCCCGGGGCAGGAGGGGAAGAGCAGCTCCCACTCGGGCTCACCCAGAGCGCGGTCCTGCCTTGGTGTGCACGGCAGGGTAAGCGCGAGCCAGGCAGCGAGCACCGCACACACAGACCCCGTCCTGTCCTGTCCCTCCACACCCGGCACACGAGGCACAGCTAAGAGGATTTCGGACTTTCTCGGGAGGCACAGCCATTTCTAAAACGCTCAGATCCACCAGGTACCACAATTCTCGCATAAACATCCGAAAGTGGAGCAAAGAGGTATCTTAATTCAGAGAGAACTTTAGGGGATTTTCTTAACTGACCTCCATCAGAATTTTATTTTTCTTGGCTTAATTACAACACCAGCTGCTTGCTGTGAATGGGCAGCAATGTGGAGCAGGAGTCAAGGTATCTGAGAGATATGAATAGGGGAACAGCTGATCGATGCTGCTCTTTTAGCACAATCACCTTTCCACTCTCGAGGGACAAATCCCTTTGAAGGTAACCCAAGTAAGAAGGCTGGGACCGAAAAAGATACGCTACGCAGTAATTTCATGCCGGCAACCAAGCAAATCCCGCAACTTTAAATCAACTCTGCGGAGTTTCCGCGTGCTTTGAAAAGAGGGAAAGCAGCCGTGTCACAAAAGCGAAGGAGGCCTACCGCACATGAGCTCCCGCTCTGGAAATAAACTGCAGTTTACGCTAAACTTTGCCGAGCCGTTCCCGGCTGTCTGAGGCTGATCGTAACGACAGGAAGGCAACGCTCGCTTGGAAACCGGCGAACTCGCCAGCTCGGACACGAGCAAGGTGACGGCAGAGGCGCCGAGGGCACCAGGCTGGAGGCACCTCTGCCACTCCTGGGCGTGAGAGAGGGACAGAGGGAGAGAGAACCGGGCGGCTGCAGCAACTGCAGCCTCCCAGGAAACCCGGGCTGGTGGCCCTGGCCAAGGGCGAGCGGGAGCCCGTCCCACCCCACCCCACCCCGTCCTGTCCTGTCCCGAGGCGGGAGGGAGGCGCTGGCCTCGCACGCCCCCCGGAGCGGCACCTCCCCGCCGGCTGCCGGCCACGCTAAACCTTCCCCGGGCCACCCTACAACTCCGCCCGGCACCGCACATCCCTCCAGGGCTCCCGCCCCGCCGCCGGGACCGGGGGCCGGGTCCCAGCCCGGGGCGAGACAAAAGGCACGGAGCTGCGCTGCCGCCCTCTCCCGGACTGCGCCCGGCCACGGTAGCCCGGGGACGCGGGGAAGGGCGGGCGGTCCTCGCACCGCTCTGCAAGGAGCCTGCCCGCGGATTACCGCGCTAATGGGATTACGCGGGGCCGAGCGGGGTGTCCGCCGGGCTGTCACCGCCCGGGCAGCGGGCGGCGGTGCCGGGGGCGGCGGAGCGGAGCGCGCCCGCAGCGCCGCGCAGGCGGCCCCGGGCGGAGCCCGCACCTCCCGGACTCCTGCCGCCAGTGCCCGCCGCTTCAGGGAGCCGCGAGCAGCGCGGGGGCTCCGCGCCTGCCGTCCTGGGGAACTGCTGCGGCAACATCGCAGTTTAAAAAAGGGAAGGGAAAAAAATAATTAAAAAAAGAAAAAAAAAAAAATGAAGACGCTTAAATGCCTCCTGCCAAAAGTAAAGAGTGAATCTCAGTTGCAATGGCTCTGCTAAAACTTGATCATGCGGGATTTCAAGCGATAAAGAGCTGCCGGGCTGCTATTTACTGCGGTGGGAACAAGTTACAGGATGAAATCCAGGCATTAGGGAACCTATTTTCCACTTCACTGTTCGCAAAGGAATCTACTGAAATGACTTTGAGAATCTTTAAACTGGAACTATGTGGAGGGAGAATGCAGTAAGTATCGGCTTTGCGGGGAGCCGGGCTCGCCCGGCGCTGGGGCGGGGGCGCGGAGCCCCGGGTGCCGCGCAGGGCTCCCGGCGGTGCCGGCTCCGAGTCCCCCGCCAGCCCCGGGGCTGGCTCGGGAATGCCGCCTGCTTTGCCTGGCGCGCCAGCGTCCTACATAGAGCCGGGGTTGCTTGAAGAACTGTCTTCATGCATATTTACTGGGAACTGTGAATGAAAAATACAGAGCAATCGAGCTTTCCGTGGCGGGCTCTGCTATAGAGTCTCTCTGGGTTTGTTTATGGTAAATTGGGAATGAAGCCGTTCTGTTTCAGGAACGAAAAGAGCTTCATCCCACACCGCTTTAGCTGTGCTCCAGGTTATGCTTGTTTTGAACCTGCCAAGAAAACTCCTGCCCTTGATCATGGTAATTAGTTTGCTTCTAGCTGCGCTTTCCAGGTTGGATGTCTCTTCCCTTGGAGCGCAAACCCGTCCATCTCACTTGGAAGCGAACGGGCAGTTGGGAGCCCAGGATTTTCCTGACCTGGATAAGATGAGGGACGTATCCCGGACAGCTGAGGGCTCACGGAGCTGCTTTTAGCAAAGAGCAGAAATCTAAGTGAAGGGGGGGAACTTTTGAGTGTAGTCACTTTATCTCCACTCACACACCATACGCGATTGAAGTATATTTCTTTTTCTCCTGTCAAACCCGCAACCCGACTAACGGCTTCTCCTCGTCTCCTCTTCTCCCCTCGCTGTCCCGTCCCGTCCCCCCCGTGTCCAGCCCCCCCTTGCCTGTCTCCCTGTCCACCTAGCTGCCCTCCCGGGATGCGATGTCGCTCGCAGGCTGCGGCGGGGATCACGCGTGCGGCCAGCGGCGCGGAGGCCGCCCCTGAGCCCGGGCAGCGAGGGGCGCGACATGCCCGCGGTCGCGACATGTCCTGCAGCGACACCGACAGCAGCACCGGCACCTCCGGCAGCCGCCGCCGCTCCGTCTCCTGAGGCGCTGGGTACGTGCGGCCCCGCGCCCGCAGGGGGCGCCCTCGCGCCGCGGCCGGCCCGGCGGGGCGCGCTCCCGCGGCGCGCAGCGAGCCGTGCCCGCGGGGCGCTCGCAGCGGGGCTCGGGGACCCTGAGCCTTCCTCGGGCTCGGGGGGAAGCCGGGGCACTTCAGTTTGCTCGGTGGGAGTCTGGCCCGCAGTGAATCAGGCAGCACAGCAGCACCCAAGTGCAGTTAAATGCTCTGTCCAGTGCTCGTCTCGCTGTGTGCCCCGAAAGGAGGCGGTGATGCTGCGAGACCCGTGTCTGGCTGTGTGTCCCAGCAGCAGACGGCTCTGACTGAGGATGGAGATAGGGCTGGCAGATGAGAGGGGGAGATCTGAAAAATGCCACCCCTGATTGGACAGCCCCGCTTGTGTGTTCTGCGTGACGCTTTGCAACAAGCTTGGCTTTATGTGGCACAGGGACTCCCTTCCTGCAGCCAGCAGAGAGCCAGTTATGGGGGTGGAAATCCCTCGGGGCACAGAAACAGGGGGAGATCTTGCAGAGTCAGACCTGCTCTCCTTCTCCCTCCTTCAGATAGTTCAGATCCCTTCCGTGGCTCATCTCTCTCCCCATCCTACTCCGTCTGTATTCAGCCCCCTACAGAGATTCAGTGACGACATGAGGTAACCAGTGCAGCGATGCTCATTTATGGAACACCTCCCCTTCAACTCTAGGGACAACTTTGTGTGTCCGAGATCAGCAGTTCTGAGATGCTCAGGTTCTGAATGCTGCATGAGAGGACAGAAAAGAATTAAGGTAGAATATTCTGCTTTTGAATCAGTTCCAGAAATGCAGTAGGATTCCTTAAGCAGCGGCTGCCTAGGAGAGATCTTCAGAAATCAAACAGCATGGGTTTGAGATGCTGTGAGGTGTAAGGAGGATGTGGACTGGGGTTTCTAGCAGACCTCTGGCTCACTTCTCTCATTTTGAGCTAAAATACCTCTCTCTGTTAGACCATGACTAAAGTTTAAATAGGTGTTCAGGATGAAGGAAAATATCCTGGATGGAAAAAGATTTCTTTTACTTATTTTAGCACAGCAAGGTTAAAGAGAAGGATGATAACGTCTTTTTTTTATTTTTCTTTTTTTAAATGATGTCAGTCATTTTAATTTTGTCAGCTATCCAGGAAGAATGTTAATGAGTTTTTTCTCTGAACTTTTGCTACAGTTTTTGCCTTGCTTGTGGAAGACCAGCTGTAATACAGTCATTATCAAGCCAAGTTTTTGATGGGATATAAGAGGCTTGACTTGGAACTAAGGTGAAGGATGCATTATAAAAAGCTGCTAAAGTTTGCATTATGCCCAGAAGCTTTCTGTTTAAAACCTTCTTTGAAGATATACAGTATATATATTTTTCTCTATGTTCTTCTTATACATTGTGATCGCTTTTACAGGGGATAAAGCTGGCAAAGATGAGGAAAATTGGCTGTGCTCTCCTGGTACTCCAAGCTCTTCTGGCACCTTTGGATCTTGTTCGTGGAGCAGAGAAAAACTATCCCATCCTGAACATTGCAGTGATTCTGGGAAGGACCAAGTATATAACTGAGAGAGATATCAGAGCTCTCTGGACCCGGGAAATGTCAGCAGACCTGACTGTTGATATCAATGTAGTCACCCTTCTTGTGAACCAGACTGACCCTAAGAGCATCATAACACATGTTTGTGACTTGATGTCAGGCACCAAGATCCATGGAGTGGTTTTTGGAGATGACACTGATCAGGAGGCAGTAGCTCAGATTTTGGATTTTATTTCATCTCAGACTTCTATTCCAATTCTTGGAATTCATGGCGGGGCCTCCATGATAATGGCAGATAAGGTAGGAAAATTTATTAAGAGCTCTTGCTCTTATAGTGTACTTCATTGTGTTGGTCTCTATCATGAATAATTGCTACAAGTAGTTAAAAAAAGATGCTCTTAATGGTACTTAAAAAAGAAACAAAGTATGCATGATGGTGTCTTTGTTGATGGGTCATTAAATATGCAGAAATATTTTGGGGCTCTTGCCTGAAACTCAACTTTCTAACACTATAAAAGCAGTCCTAATGAGATACTACTCTTCAGCATATGGAATGATGGTCAGTTAAAAAACTGTAATAGCTAATATGGTCAATAGATGTAAAACCAGCCTCGTAATATAACATGATTTTGAGGATAAGATGTAAAACTATAGGCAGATGTTCTGTGATGCTTATAAGAAATACCAAGCAATACACCTGAATGAATGTATTTGGGTGCAACAGTAATAATAGGACAATAATAAGCCAGACTTTAGTGATCCACTAGTGTCTGAATTAGCTAGTCTTGCACACTTGAACCAACTGCATTCCATAGATAGATGGAATTAGATTTTTTTTTTTTAAACTGGATGCTTCTACTTTCCTACTGTAGTTCATGAAAATCCAGTAAGGGGTTGTCTGAAATCTGGAGATAATGACAAATGGTTTTGTTGGAAAACATATTTTTATGTAATCTGTTGTGAGATTGGAAGAGCAGAAGTGACTCATGTTTCAAGTTCCTTAACATTTTAACAATTTTTAAGAACTCCTTGCTGGCACTGCAGCATTGATGATGTGAGGTGATCACTGTTCCTGAAACAGGCACTTAGTGTAGGGCTGAGCTCTGCTGGGAACTCTGCCTTGCCTAAAATCCAGAGGAGCTCCCACTGGGATGTGAGAGAGGAGAGCTCAAAGAGAGAGTGCAGATGTGGGCAGTCACTGGTTTGCTAACTCATGAGGATCTTTGATGTTAATTGTAACTTATTTCCTGATTTTTCCATACTTTAGGGTACCTTATTAATTGACTATTATTATTTCTTATGAGTCACTTTTGAATACTAAAGGGCTCTTTGAACACATCTGAAAAGGAAGTGGTTCAGATATATTATTTTGTGAAGTAAGGGGGGAAAAGAAGCAGGATTAGTAATGATTGAGGCATCAGCTTTGAACTTTGCAAACTTTTTACCTCTGGAAAAGACTTTTTTTCGATTGGGATAAGCAGTCTGTTTCTCCTGGTATTTTGAATTATCTTCCTTTAGAACTTGTCATCCAAGGGGAGGACAGTAAGTACTGAATTATAGCAGAGATCATATAACTATGGCTTTGACATCTTGTTTTATACAGAAAGATCATTACAGTCAATGCTGCTATCTTAAATGCAATTGCAGTGACCAAATTACAGAGGCAGTTATTTTATGAGCTTTTAAATTACAGTGCAGATTTACTTGTCTTTTAAAGCTGAGTTTATATGTGTTTAGTGCTTCCATTTGATACATATGTCACTTAACTGTCTCTGCCAGTGCAAGAACACTTGAACATCCCAGCCAGAGCTAAGTGATGAAGCACTGGAAGAAATCTTTACAGAATCATCTTCACTCTCAGTAGCAGAAGCAGGATGTTACTGATACAGATCTATTTTTACTTTTACATAAAGAGCCTCTAGAAAAACAAACAGTCTAATTTATTTTTCACAGTAAATTACTACTATTTTCACTATATGCTAATATTATCATTATTGTGTCACTGTCTTTTATTTTATCAAAGTTTCATTAGCAAACTTTCCTGCTGAAATTTAGCTTCTAAGATTTCCATTTGGGAAATCAAAATTGTCTTTTGTGTGTTAAAACAATCTAACAGAACAGCCTTCAGTAGCTTGAATTGGCTGAAGGAATTGTTTGTTCATGTAACTAATATTGCCTTAATTTTTAACCTGACCTTTGCAGTGTGCAGTGTCTTGCAGCGGGGTTTGGAACATTGCAGTAATGAGACTTGCATGTGTCACTCAATTAACCATTCATTTAGGAATGAATTCCTAGGAGATGAAGTTGAAATTCACAGTGCTGTCATAAAGGCGAGGAGATGAAATCTGAGGGAGAAGGATTGCAAATATGAAATCTTTCAAGTTGCTGTCAGGATTTTAGCTGGCACACAAAGGTGTTGGCTGACTTGTGAAGATTATTGTAAGTCTCCTGCTTTGTCACATGCATTGAGATACCTGGCTATGCAAAAGGTGCCTCGTCCCACTCCTGCTTGTGGATGTAGTGATCTGGCACTCTAATAAAGCCATTTCATTTATGTCCTTATTGAATGAGTTCTGTGCCAGGTGATTGTTATGTGATGCTGAACTCAACTGAACTGAGGGCACAGGAATGAGAACTTATCTATAATGCTCTATACTGCTGAAAACTTCACTGAATGACTCGGAGGAGATAAGCTACCGTATTCTCCATGGCTAATAAATATTATGTCAATGTGAATCTTGACTGAAGAGCCGTATCTGTTTAAAAAAAAAAAAGTTGTTCTGTATTTCTAAGGATGAGGAATGGCCACATTTGGCGTTTGCAGTGATTAATGCAGGACATACAGCTTTTGAAGCACTGAGTCCCTGTCTAAACATCTGGGGTGAGTGGTGTGTTGTCTAGACTGCCTCCTTCGCCAGCCCAGCTCTGCTCCAGTTTGCTCAGAGTTTGCCTGCATCATCTGAGCAGAGATTTTGCATGATTCAGACATGGAAAATAGACAGGCACATGAAGCCAACCCAACCAGAATGTTTTCTGAACCTTGCTGATCTATTTTCACCTGACATCAGCTGTCTAAACCCTACCAACACACCAATGGGACACCTGGGGGTGTATGGCACTTACCTGATCCTGACTGTGCTGCAGAGATACCCTTTGGACAGTGCCACATGCTCTGCTCCAGCTGGCTTTATCACCTGCTCTTGGCAGGAGCTCTCCTGCCAATGAACTGCTCCTTGGCTTTGGTCCCCAGTTCTGCCACGCACTTCAAACATATTCAGATGTGGGATAGTCTAGTGGAACAAGATGAGAATTGTCTGGGGCATCTGTGCCAGCCTGCTGTGCATCAGCATCCCTTGGAGGATGCTGAAAACAGGCTGGCTGTTTATTCATCTTGTATCTCTTGACATTTGAAACATCTCAACACAAACATTGCTTAGGAACTGTTTTCTGACTTGAGCATTTGGTTTCAAATATAGTTACCTTTGTTTCACCACATGCTATGATTATAATGATAGCATTTGTGATACCTTTTTAAAAAACAGAATATCATGTTTAGTTCTGTGTCAATGTCAATATCCCCATGTATTGTAAATATGTCCAGGAATGTTTAGTGCCTTTGAGCCATACTGCTTTTGCATACTGCAAACCTAAATCTTTCTAGAAGTCTTTCTGAAAGACATAATTTGAGGCATTTTACTCTTGTGGAAGCACTCACAGTTATAACATAGTCATGAAGTGTTAAAGGTGAGAGTAATTTTCCAGAAGGGCTATCATAAAGTGATACCTCTTGGAACAGGTCTGGAAATGTTATGCAAAATAATTAACTGCTTTTCTAAAAGGTAAGTACCATATATTATTGCATAATGATTCTGTGAGAGCCCTGGAGGTTAGACAGGATTGCTGGAGGTTGTCTAACACAGCCCTAACTCTGTGACGAGATAATATTGGAACCAGATCATCCAGTCAAGTTTTGAATATCTTCCTGGAAGTAGATACCACAACCTCTCTGGGCAATCTGTTTCAATAATTAACCTCTCTCACCATGCAAATATTTTCCTTTTATCTCATTAGAATTTCCCTTGATACCACAGACTTTTGTTCTTTTGCTGTGAATCTGATCCAGCTCTGTGACAGTGCAGTCGTAGGCTGCAATTCCAGGGCTCTTACCTGTCGCTTTCCTTACTTGCACTCGCAGTCCCTTGGACTTGCTTGGGTGTATTGGTGTCTTGTGTGGAGAGACCCCAGACAGGACAGGGGGTGCAGATAGGGCCTGGTGAGTCCTGCGAGGGGAGCAGTCCCTCCCTGCTGCCGCAGCCACCGAAAGGGAGCACTGCTGACTCCTGGCCAGCCCATCCCATGGCCCCGTGCCCGGAGCGCCGCCGGCACAGGGCAGAAACAGGGCATCTAATTGCTCACAAGCACGGGGTGAACCTGTGCTTTGAAACCTTTCATTCTTTTGCTGGTGATACTTTTAGATACTTTAGTGAAATTCTTGCAGATGTTTACGTGTCATTTTCTCCTCATTATAGGTAGAGCTGTAATTGCTCTGTTTTAGCTCATTTGAGAGGCAAAAAACTGTGCTGCACTTGTGCAAACCAGAGCTCTAAGCAGCTGTGGTCAGAGCCCACCGAGACTCCTGGCTCTGGAGCATTTATGCTCCATTAGCTATACCCAGATTTGTTGATGATCCTAAAGTTCTTCCACACATCCTCCAGCTTCTTTCCCGAATGTCTTCATGGGCAGTGATCCTCTAAAGGACCAAAAAGGCTCAAAAAGCCACGCTTAACTTTTGTACTATGTGTACTATGCTTTTCAACCCTTAACACTTTCAAAATTGTTTGATGGATGGCAGGGGGGTGTTATATTTGTTTTTTATTGTAGAATCTTTGCTGGAGGTCATAAATGGAATGTGCTCATTAATTCATATGTGTGCCATATGCATACATAGATTTCTGTCCAGCCTGTTTAGCTGGCTTGTAAAAGCAGTTCTGTGTTTTATTATAGAAAATGTGAATTTACAACTTTCTATAATAGCAACTTTTTATTCCTGCCCTTACTGGTGCCTGATATGTATAGCACTCTGTGTCTGAGCATGATATTCTCTTTGGCTTTGTTACTGTAAAAGACTGGGAGATTAAACCACAGGTTAAAAAATACTTCAATGCAAAAATATCAGTATTCATATAACTGCTGTTTCAGGTCTAGATATAGTAGCTTGCACTACTACATAGTCAGTTGCACACAATTTTTCCAGCTTCTGACTCATTTAAAGAAGCAATGGAATTGGATTTTCTTTCCTTCTAGCTGTATGAAGACCGCAATAGGAAGAATAACCTTCAGATATTCTAATTTTTATTTTGAGCTGCAATAGAAATGTAGCACTGAACTCTTTGCAAATCTGTGTTTATTTGTCCATATCTGTGAAAGCCAATCTATATGTACATTTAAGAAAGTCTTGCACATCCATAAGACTTTTAGACCTACAGTGTAATCTGTGGTAGTACTTTTTGCACACGCATGCTGTAATCAGTGGTATTAAATGGTCAGAAACGTGCTGGGATTTGTCCTGCTGAGTGAATGAAGTGAGTGGATGCAATATCTGGTGTTTTTCCTCCTCAGGAGGCAGTGCTGTGCAAGGGTGAGGTGGCTGGGATAGAGCTTGCTGGTCTACACATTGCTGTTCCTGTACTGGCACGGCTGGGAGTGTTTGCTGCTTTCAGCTGGGTCTTGGAACTCACAGGAGCATTATATTAATGATGTGAGCTTTGCTTTCTTGCTCTCTGTCTCCCACTCCTTTCTCTAAAGGGTTTTCCTGCCAATTTCTGAGGTGATTATATTATTCCTCATTCTCTTGTCCACCTAAGTTTATCCTTCTTAATTCAGTGAAGGAAAACATGGATGAATTTCTGGAATACTGCAAGAGTAAACTTGAACTGTCATTCTTATGGAACTCAAGGGAAGGATATTTAGTATATTTTTCCAAAGTAGAAGGAAGGTAGTTTTGAAAAGATTAGGAATTTTGGTAACTAATGAGCAGGTTGTAGGAAATGGAGGTCTTCTTGAGTTTGCTTGATTTTTCATGCAGTTTAGGTGTGGGTAAGTTCCTGATATTTTAGTATGCTTAAATTTACAGCTGCAGCTGACCTGAGAGTGCAGGCTTAGTTTCTACACACCACTCATTTAGGAGAGAGGAGTGTCTGGCTTCAGTTTAGTCCTTTGCAGTAAGCTATATATTTTCATCTCAAAGGTGCTGTTTTCTTTCTCTTCAGACTCTTCTATAGTTCTTGAAATCCTTAAGTATCTTTATTTTGAACAACAACATCTTAAAACTGCTAGCAAATCCCTGTTGTAGATCACCCATGCATTCTCTCCAAACTATTGCCTGCTTATGGGTAATTACAGCACAGCAGACTCCTGGGCGATGAAAGTAGGACACAAGACCTTCAGCATGATTTTCTCCTTGCAGAAATTCCTTTGGAATTTTTTTCCCAAGAACATTCTCAACTTCAAAATTAAAAATTATTTATTTTAAGCTATAAAATAATTATAGACCATTACAAAATACATAGTAAGTTTCTGGAAATTCAAATATATCCAGAGAATATACCTGAAAGTATAAAATTATGCAGTGTACAAAACAGAAGAGCTTTGATATAATGTCAAACACATTTTCTTGTGTTTCATCTATTAATTATTTTTGAGGATGCTTAGGTTATTTGAATAGACAGTTCATTAGTGTGTTTTGTCACTTATTTGAACTAACAATTTAATTTGAATAATTTCTTTATAATTTTTTTTGATCTTGCTTGGAAGACTGTGGGACAGATCTGCCTACATGGCGATTGTACTA
The DNA here is from genome assembly GCA_026413545.1 of Cichladusa arquata. Lineage (NCBI taxonomy): Eukaryota > Metazoa > Chordata > Aves > Passeriformes > Muscicapidae > Cichladusa > Cichladusa arquata. The sequence goes on from JAOTQP010000001.1 coordinate 39,970,171, forward strand.
AGGGCTTTATATAGATGCACAGAAAATCTTTGCAGGCTGTAGCTTTTATTTTTTACAAATCTCTGGTCATCTGGTTTGTGTGTACTCTTTCTCTTCCCCTCTTCCCTCCTCCTTCCTCCTCTACTCTTCCCTGGAGCTATGAAGTTGTGTGGATTTTACTGAGGGAGCCCAGCCTGGATTGTCTCCATACCATCTGTCACCATATTGTTTGTTTAAATCCTTGAGATATTTTCTTCTGTATTTCACTGAAATAAATACATAAAGCTGCTGCAGCATCATTGGCTATTTATATTAGATTTAGACTTAATGTCCTTAGGAGAAAACCCCTGTGCTTGCAATTGAGGTGCATAAGCTGGAGGCACAGTTTGTAAAACTGCATGTGGTTTAATTCTCTGAGTGCAGAGCTCTCACCGCCCAGGCCCCTCTGGCTTCTCCAGGGAAACACCCAGCTGGGGCTCTCATGGCCTTGGAGAGAGACTGCTGCTCATGGGTTATGGTCTGGTCTCCCCACTCTTTCAAGGAAAATGTTTTGTGCCCTTCAGTAAAAGCGGGATGTAGCTTCCTCTATCCTGAAACTTGATAATCTGGGTCAGGGAAAAGGTGAAACTTGTAGGCTCTGTGAAACCAGAACTGGAAATAAAATTGGTTAGTTAGGAGGGGGAATGTTTCGGAGAGAAATTGAAGTGTGCAGAAAAAAAGTAGTATAAAAGCTGAACAACCAACAAGAAAATGAGTTTTGCTGATATGGAAATGTGATATTCCAAGTTGCTGATGGAGGTTGGTTGGTGCCCAGCAGCTGTAAGTTTATGATATGCAGTTAATATTGTCTCCTTTCCCTGTAGCAATTTTTTCGGTACATTCCATACACATGAAGCTTAAATGACCAAGAAAACCTCAGTATTTGGAGGGAGGAGGAAGTTCCAGATGTACAAGTTGCCTCTTATTTGAGGAAGAGCAAAATTCCTCTGGAGAAAGTTCTGTCCTTTCTGGGACTCAGCCGTGAGGGTTCCTGTGCTGAGGGGTAAATGGGATTCCCTGATCAACCTTTGTGAATTATTTAAACCGCTTGAAAAAGGAAGTTTCTAGTCCCAATTTGTGACTAAGTTTTTACTTGCATACTGATTCGTTCAGCTTCACTTGCGGATTAAAGAAATCATTCATAAATGTACATATGTAAATGATTTAATTTCTTTTCTGTTTTCTGCTTTGACAGCTACAGAGACTGAACTAAAATTAGGAAATCCAGTAACATATCTGAGGTCAGACTGGTCATAAACCTCTAGAGCATGGCAGCAACTCCATTTGGTTGTACATTGGTGAATCTTGCTTAGCAAGATTAGCATGTTTTTGGACGGGGTGAATTCAAAGCAGAGGTACACTTTCTTCTGGCTGTAACACATCAAAGGGCTCTGGATGAGATTTAACTAAAACAATGTAATATTCTGCATACAGCTCCAAAACAATCTCAATTTCTTCTGTACAACATCCTCTGTTTCGTATTCGGGCTTGATCAGCCCTGAGAAATTGAGGTCTGTTTTTTTGGTATACATGCAGGTTCTTCTCCCTGCTTTCTCCTGGACTCCCTTGCTGAAGGTGAAGAAGAAGGGGTCAGAGCGAAACAGGTGCTAATCTTCCATGCTTTTAATATTTTTCAAGTACATTGATTTACTTACTCCTTGGGAGGAGTGTGCAGATGGGAGTGCTTTGGTGTGCTGTACTGGCTAACAGCAGTGTAATTTCCCAGTAGAAGCCATTTTGGAGTAGCTTGGATAAAGCAGATTCTTTTCAGATCGAGACCATATATCTCCCAACTTGGTGCATCCCTTGATTTGGTATTGAGTAAGCTCTCTTGGAGAGGTGCTTCATTACCACATGACTCCTCAGTCAGTGTTTTGGGCTTCATGTCTCCATCATGGTTTGGGAGGGAATTTTCTTCTAGGCTTTTAATGAAGATAGGCTGAACCATTTCCTTGTCACAAGTTCATTGCTGCAGCATGACTGAGAGCACCAGTGCTGGTCTTGCTCCATGGCCTCTGCTCAGTGTTTGTGACTATTTATAACCTGCCTTTTGTGCATATTGCAGCAAGATATTTCTGTAAACATGTTTCATTCAAAGGATTGCTGGGTGGAAAGCTGCTTATCTTCTCTCTCTCCTCTCCCCCCCCCCCAATTTCTTGATGGTGGTCGTTTGTTTTTAGTGTCCTAACTTTTGTTTCAAGATTTCTGTAACTTTATTGATGGAAAGTTTTGCCTGTTTGTGCTGAGCAGTTTGCCTTTCCACGTGACTAAATTAGCAATAGGACTGCATTGTTTTCACTGCATTGATTTTGTGTCTGCTGGAAACACACTGTGTATGTAGAACCACTATGAAAGAAGAAAGGGCAGGGATTTTATAGCCACCTTTCAGCTTGAAAAAATTTGCAACACAATTAGGTATGACAGAAAATAGAATTAAGGTAATCTGTTCTAAGTAACAAGTTGCTTTTATGAGTTACAGAAACATATAATTACCAGACAAATTGCATGTTATTTTTTATGTGTGAAGCTAATTAGGAGTTCTGAGTAAATTGTGTTGGCATAGGCATCAGAGCTATATGAAGTACCTAATTGGGATGAGATAAGGCTTGTGAATTCATCATAAGAAAACAGATGCCAGAATGATGAGAAGTGTCTGTTCTAGTCAAGTACCATTTAGGATGATCTGGTTTATTTTCAGAAGTCACATTATTTTTGTAGGAAACAAGCTAACCCTGTCCTTTATTTTGTTTTGATCTGTTTGCCATCGTCTCCTCTCTCCTTCACCTGCATTTAACTACTGTTATCTGCAAAGGCTGACATTTCCTTTTGTGGAATCTGGGTTCCAGAGAAAGATGTGGATGGCTCAGCTGCTTAGAATGTGAAACTTAAAGCTCTGTTCCTTAACCATGTACCAACAAACTGGTATAGAGAAAAAGAAATACTGGCTTTCTTTACCCACTCTTAGACTGCATTTTCCTTACCCAGTCCATTGTCTGCTAACCTCCTTCATCCAAGAGCTGCTTCCAAACACCCTCCTCTGATGGTGCCTTCAGCTGCCCCCCATCCATTTGCTATTCCACTTTCTACTTGACTTTCTTAGTAGTTAGGATTTTTTTTTTTCCATTTATTACCTTAGTTCACTTCTAGCAGAAGCAAAGGTAGGTAGGAGGGAATACACCTCTCTGCTTAAAATTCTGTGTCCCTGGATTTTAGGAATACTGGGACTCTTTCACTGTACACAGAGCACAGAAGATAGTTGGTAAAATTATCTTAATTGGAGCAAATAAAAATTTTCTGGAGTCCCAAGAGCAAAGTAAAAACTATGAATTTAAGCCATACCTATTCCTGTTTAATAAGCAGGAAATAGAGGAAAGGAGTATAAACTGAACCATGTGAGCTAGAGCAGTGTTGGTGGGGAACTGATGTTGTGATAAAACAGAAATAAAAATTACTGATGGACCTTTTGTGAATAAAACAGTATGAGAAAGCCAGAATTACTCGAAATTCTGAACAGTTTCCTTCTCTGTTTCTTCAGGGTTCCTGACCTTGGGGTTTTGGGCAATCCTTTTCAGTCCTAAGTCATTCCTTCTGCATTCATTGACTTACTTTACATACTTACACAGGGAGGTGCATGCTTTTCCTGTTGCAATGTGGGGAGTCTGGGCTGTAGTTAACTACCTGGAAATTGATGTATTGGAGTGTCTACTTGTATCCATTCTAATGCAATTGAAAATTTACCTACTGCTCTTGTTTTTTTTCCTTTAGTATAACCTCTGAGACAGGGAGTCTGTTACAGGCTTTGTTGAAATAAAATCCTCCCCTTGTTTTGCTGTGCACTTGGCTGGCTACTGATGCTTTTTTGTGTAAGCATTCATTTCTATAAAAATGGAAAGAGTTTTCACTAATTCTCTGATTTGTAGTATTATAAGTACTTTTTTCTATGTATCTGTGTTCACTCTGTTCAGGTGCTTTGTGGGAGTGCTTGTTACCTTGCATGAATTTTGCATATCCCATTAGGGCCTTTATAATACTTGTGGAGAGGGCAGAATTGTAATTTTGAGCACTGAATAAAGTTCTGCATGCTGAATGATGCAAATCCTGATATTGTCTAAGTGACTGGTTGGATCATGAGGGTGAAAATGAGCAGTGTCTGCAGAGAGCAGAGCACAGGGGAGAGCCAGACAAAGACAGCCTTGGCTCTTTGCAGGGTGAGCTCACTTGTGGAGAGGAAAATACAAGTTATGTGATCCCCTCCACACTTGGGGTTAGGTAAAGACAAAAGTTATCTTCATAGCCATTTCCAGATATACTTTCCTGTCTTAACAACTGCAAAAGTAATCAAAAGTCACATCTTTTCTAACCTTTCTCAGGCTTGCAATCTCTTGCATTCCTTTTGTTCTTTACTATTCATCGCTATTTTATAGTATAAGAGTAACTGGAATATTTCCAATGATCAGTGAAAAAATGACACTAAATGGACGACTTAGGACAGGTGCAAATAATGAAAGAAAAATCATGTTATAATATCCTGAACTGTTGCTCAATATCTTCTCTATACAGATATTTTCAGATTCCCATATTCACAGTTTCTCATAAAAAGACATCACATGATCCCTGAATAAAAATTTAAATGGATGTGCAGGAAGTTTATGTGGACCCAGCTGTCACCTAGAGTACGTGTGTCTTTACTGGTCACTGAAAGTCTTAACAACCTTTAGTGTGTTTAAATTGCTTTAAGTTATTCTTTCTGGTTACTTCCTGGTATGGGATGACTCCTGGCTTAAGAGAAGCTGGTTTTGGATTGACCTTTTTTACAGTATGAGGCAGAGATCTTGAAATAGGGAGAGATTTCAGCAATAATAAAACATAACAGTCCACCTCAGCAATCCTTATGCCAGTGTAGGTCCTATTGATTTAAGCTGCAGTGGAGCCCCAGTGCCTGAAAGCAGCGGAAAGCTTAAGCTAAAATAAGAATGAACTTTGCTCATTTCCCACACCCTACTGCATTTTTTGAACTGTATAAACTAGGTTATAGGCATGCAAAACCTTAGTTTTAAATAAGTTATGCAGAAAAAGCTCTCTAGGTCAGCAAAGGCATTTCTTAAAGCTGAGGAGCAAAGTGCCACTAGGAAAAGACAGTGTGCAGGTCATATACAAGTCCACAGGGTCAGCAAAAATCCTGCTCGTGGCATCCTGACTTTGGTGTGATTGATTTCATTGGGAAGGAAAGGACAAAGAGCAAGTGCAAAGTAAGCAAATGATTTAAATAATTAGTCCTTTAATGCTTATTTAATTGCTTTTCCTGAAGATTTGAGTGCTGTCATGTAAAGAGATAATGAAGGGGGTTTTTCCTTTCTAATGAGGGGCTGATTATGTTCTTTATGTAACAGCCATAAAGATGCAGACATAGTCCTGTAATATCTGAGATGGAAAGGCCAAGCACACAATAGACTTAAAGCATTTTCTGCTTAGAAGAGCAGTCTCTAGTTAAAGGAATGATTTGGTTTGTTAAGGGCTGCACTTGGGATGTTCTCTCTCATGATATACTGGATTGCTAGTGAAATACCCTATTGACAAGCTGGTTGGTTTTATTTGAGTTAAACCTGGTAACGTATTTAAGCTTCATTTTGGTAGTTAGGTTTCTGCCTTACTGGGTCATTTTGAGGTTTCATTTGCATATTCTACCCAGTTAAAAATTCTGGTATTAAGATAGTTTTTCTAATTCAGCTCAGATGGTGGAATATTTTCCTTCTTAATAAACATTCTAGTTGGTATTAAAAATTCTCCTTCCCTTAGTTTCTTTGAAAATCAAGTATGTACAGTAAGCTTGGCTCCCTATTGAGCTGGTTTAATCATTTGTTTTTTCCATCTGCAGAGAGCCAGTTCCCAAAGTAACTTCAAAAAGCCTTCCCTGAGTAAAAGCTTCCAGCTTTGGAGCAACAAAGATTACAGAAATATGCTTATGCAACTGCTTGAAACCTCTGGCTGTCTTGCCATGGAGAATACAACTGAATATTTCCCTCTATTATTCTGTTACTATAGACCTTAAATATTTGTAAGTGAGAGTTTTGCTGCCACTTTGCTTTTGCCTTCCGTGGTGACTGCACAGTGTGATGTGTTACACAAGTGCCCAGACATGGCATTTGCAGGCTCAAGGGGATCACTGGTGCTCTGGGTCTTGAAGTGATCTCTCAACAAGAAAACAACCATAAAATTCAGCCTTGACTTAAATTGTGTGTAGACAAGCCTGGAGACTTGCAGCAGCAGCAAATGCAGACTATTTGCAATATTTTAGATTTGTGCAGGCTTTAATCAAATGATGAAGAAGCATCAAATGGCTCCTGGGAGAGTAGTAACATCCCTTCTTCATTTTTAAAATTTCCTATGTTGACATGTGTAATCTCTCAGTTTGCTGAAAATAAAGTCAATCCCCTGCCCAATATAGGTAGATAGATATGGGATGCATATCTTATATCTAATGGATGTATCATGTTTTTGAGTGCAGTAACAAACTTAAAGTAGTTAAAATTGCCAATGTTTGTGAGAATCTGCTTCATATTAAGGTCACTGTAAGTGACTGTCTTTATTTCTGTTGTCTTCCTCATTAGTGACTGTTCCTTATTCCTGACAATCCAGTCCAGTGCTTGTCATCATGACTTTGGAGAAAAGCTGATTTTTAATTTTTTTTTTTTTTTTTTTTTTTTTTTGACAAAACTATCTGAAAATCAGTGTGTCTGGGATTTGTCCCAAATTAATTTCCTGTGGAGAGAAGAGTTATGAGTTTGGTTTCAGTACGACAATTCTTCTGGATTATTATATCTGTCAGTGGAAATGCACTACTTTGGTTTTAACTGAAGCTATTTCAGATCTTAATTTTTGGCTTAATCAAATCCTTAGCACAAGCAAATCTAATTCTGGCATACTATTTCAATTGCACAGACTTTCATTTCTGACTAAGGATTGGAAGGATTAACCCAGATTTTAGCAGTTCTCTCCATGACTGGGTGGATAGGATTAAAAACTGTGCTGCTCACTGTGGCTTTTTATTCTAGTTTTTGATTAGTTATGTCTCTTGACCAGGGTGGGAAATTTTCTGAGGTTAAGACTACAGCTAAAATTATGGTGAATTTGCTGGATTGCATTGTATTTTGATTAAAAATATAGCCCAAACATACTTTGCTTGTTTACAGGACCACAATTTATAGTTTAGTATATTCGAGATTAATTTTGTAGTTTGAAGTATTCATATATATATATATATATATGTAAAATCTTTGAGGCTGTAGAAATACATATTTTAGGAAAAAATAATTGGGTGAAACAGGAATGGCATTTACAGGACCCAACTGTAACATCTTGTTAAGGACTGGCTGAATGCAGCAAAAGTTTTTGGGCCAGGATGTTCCTGTATTTAATTTCTAACAGTGCAGCTATTAGAAATAGAGACAACTTCACTATGCAGGAAATAGAGAAATTTCTGGAATACTGTCTGCAATTAGTCTCCCACCTTCTAAAAAGCCCTGATCCTGTAATGAGCTTAGAAATTAGTTACTTCAGTGACCAGGGAGTGAAAGTCCTACCTCCAGGAGATGAGGCAAGTTGAATGTGTTTAATCTAGTAAAAATGAACCTGGGAGGAGGATATGGTGGCTGGATGCAGGAAGAGGAAAAACTGATTAAACAACATAAAATGAGTCAGACAACTGAAACTTAGGTGGGAAATTGAAAGTGGTGGATGGTATTTAGATGGAAAATGAAGAAGCTCAGGAATGGTAAGAAGCTGGCTGGTGTTATGATGGAAACTGCTCAATGAAGATGGATGAGTATGTTTTTTCAGTGTGTTCTTTCTAATTCTACATTTTTCTTTACATTTACAGAAAGCTTGAGATTGAGAAAACCATGCAACACTATAATAACATTGCCTCCAAATCCAGTCAGGCCTATATAAATGTTGGATTTGGTAAAGGTGAGGTGGAAGGAGTGGGATCCTGATGTACTTCTTACCAGACAGTCAAGGACTGTGCTCATCAGCCTTGGAAAGACTGGCCTTGGGATTCTTGTTGGAATATGGCATGCTGTATTCTAAAAATTTTTGAAGCCTCATCTCCTGGAAAAGAACATAACATTTCCCCAGGAGTTAAAAGTATTTTATGTGGAGCAGGAGAATTGACTTTTCTTTGCATATTTCTGCCTTTTTGTATTTTGTTCTTTTGTGCCTCAGGCAGCAACAGAATTCTCCAGAGAGACCTGATGAAGACGTACTCTCCACTTGGAAAAATGGTGCTGTTTGCTGCTTGTCATCCTGGTCTGTTAGGGCAAAAGAGAACCCGTTACCAGCCCTGGAGCTACATGGCTGCAAGGTTGCAGTATCCATAACAGAGCCCTTGTGTGTTCCAGCCTGAGCTGGAAGTGATGATGTCTGCATGTCAGACATGCTGTGCACTGCTTTATAGCACCTAAATCTGTGGGCAGTCTGGCTTGCAGCTGCAGCTGGAAACCCAAAACATGGCAGGTTTTTGATGTCTGTATGTCTGTGCTGGTATTTGTTGCTATTGCATGGAGGTATTTCTGTCTATGAATAATCAGGTGTTCTAGCCCAACCAACTGTTTTTGACACTGAAAAATATCTTGATGAATATTCCGACTCTCCTTTAAAACTTTGTTTCATGGACTAAAATATTTTTGTGTTTTTCCTTTTGCTCTGGAGAAAGGGTTTGTAGTGATTGCCATGACATGCAGGGGAATGTACCATGGGCTAATACATATGTAGTGAATATAATGAGGTGATGATAATGTGATTATTTTAAGTAATCTAGTCAAGGGAGTAGAAATTGCTACATAAGTACAATGATATTTTCTTTCCACTGCTGTCCTGAGGAAAGGAAGATTTCAGGTGTCTGTTCACATAGCTTGCAGAGCCTTCAGCTATGGAGGGTTCTTCAGAGGCAGCACGCTTTATCTGGCCTTGTTGAGCAACTGGAGTGCCACTATCACTGAGAATTTGATTTTATTATTGAATATCTCTCAAAAAAGGCTACAGAAGGCAATACTTTCCAGAATCTCTAATTTTTCTGCAGATTCAAGCTGTGGAAGAATGGATTTTCAGTACCTGAGAGAAGCTCTCAGGTCATGATATACAGCAGAACATTCGGAAAGGAAGACTGTAAAACTTCAGTTATGCTGCATTATTTTCTTGCCATTTTCTGTGGCTGTGTTTAAAGAATTGAAATTATGTCCTTGCAAGAAAGGAATATTCTTCCTAAAACAGTTTAATGAAGTGGGCAAAATCTTTTTTCTGATCATTTGCTGTGGCTGGAGAGGAAGGTTAAAATGATGTGTTAACGAATGCCACACATGGTCTACAACACATGGTTAGAACTGTTTGTATTTTTTTCCTCCAAAAAAAGTTGAACAGCAAATGGGATAAAATTCTGTTTCAAAGTGACCAAGCCTGTTTCTTCCCTGAAGCAATTCAGACTTTTTCCAGACTTCATTAATACTGGCATTCTAATCTCTTTAGCTCTTACAGCTGTTTCACTTTCAGGGACCTTCAGAGGCCAATTATTTTGTTAAAAAATGCTTATTAATGAAAATATGTTACCATGTAGAAAGAAAAGGCCAATGCAGATGAAAAAAAAAGTGCTTCAGAAAGTTTAAGGCCCTCCTAGCTGTGCTTTTGGGAGAGGAGAAAAAAAAAACTTGGAATAGCGTAGTAGCATAGTTTGTTTTAGTGTTTTGAGTGTTTTTGTGATTACACTTTTTTTTTTTTTTTTTTTTTTTTTCAGCGGGACTGATGTAAAAGGGATACATCTGTTTCCTTGTACTAACGTCATTACAAAAGAAGGTATGAGGTGCTGGAAAAACTTAGTGTAGCTTTGTGAGTCCCTTGCTGGGCACCAGTTTCTTTTTGAAGCAGGTGCCTTAACCTCTGAGTTAGCAAAGGCACTGTGACTCAGTATTTTTGTTTTCACTGGTTTACTGATTTAACCTCTGAGTTAGCAAAGGCATTGTCACTCAGTATTTCTGTTTTCACTGGTTTACTGCTGAGTCCATGTGCAGAGTCACAACACAAAGTTGTGTTGCTAACACAGCCAAAACTACTGGAACTGCTTCCATGTCCACCAACAAAGCCACGTTTGGATTTGTTCTCCTCTTGTTTTTCAGCTGAGGTTTCAATTTTTGATTTTGAGAGGACCACATCTACTTTCAACTTTTTTCATCATGTCAGTTGTGTCTTGATTCCCCTGATCCCTCCCCCATGCTGCCACTGTCTCTCTGTTCTAGACCTACTTTGCTGGGAGAGCTTTGGAAAAGTATTCTGAGTTTAAGTTGTCTCTTCCATTTCTTTGCTCTTTTGCTGCATCTGATCTAGTCTGACTGGCACACAGAAGCCCTCAGGGCCTCAGATGAGTTGCCTATGGTTTGCCTCTGCTTTAAAAGTGAGAGTTGGCCTCCTGCCTCAGTTTTGTTGGAAATGCCTTGGAATGGCAGCTGTGCTTTGTCTGCTATTTTGGATAGAAAACTTGCAGAACTTGCCCCGTGTTTTTTCCAAAGTGAAGCTCAACATGCTGCAAAGAGAGTAAAGCATTAAGAAACATCTAGCAAATCAGCAAATGAGCAGTCTGGTCTCTTACGTTTAATGGTGTTTTTGAAAAAACCTCCATGCATTCATAATTGCTAATTTTAGTCCAAGTTAAACATGATATCAAAATCAGACCCTGATTTTCAAAGTTGGTTGCTCTCATGTAAGCCTGTAAGTTTATAAGTAACTGTCTGAATGGATATGCAGGAAAACTTGCAGTCCTGAAAGGACTTAAGTACAATACAAGACAGATACAAGTGTGTAAATAACTCTTGCTCACATATGAGCAATTGACACGTCATTTGCTTTCTTTGGTGTCATCTTCAATAGAAGTTTTTATTTTTTGCTCTTTAAGATGTGATTAATGAGCCTGTAAGTGATAAATATACTCCAAAAGTGATGCTGGTGATGTCGAGGCATTTCTGTGACAGGGAGGAATTTGAAAGGTTTCAGGTGTGACTCCTAGAAAAGGGTTCTGTGAACTTCACTCCTCCAAGTACCAGGAGGTCTGAAGTTCAGGCTGAGACTTGGTCCAGGGGATGGTAAATCTGCTTTCCCAAACTTCATCTGTGGTTTAAGAATAACAGCAGTTTTTACTTTATCATTATTTCAGACATGGATGGTTGAACTGTGCTGCAGTGTTACCTTATTCCATGTACTCTCTGCTCAGACACAGCTTTTGTGTATACTGGTCATATTTTAGGGTTGAAACAGCAGACATTAGCAGACACCCAGATTTGGAAGGAGAGACTAGCTAAAGAGTTATGAGAAAATGGAGCAGAGGATGCTATTACTCAGGCTGCCAGAAAAATAGTTTCTGTAAATTATATGATTTTAGTCTTTTCAGGGGATGAAGGGAAAAGAATAAATGACCCAACATATTCCCACTCTGTCACTTACTTTTTCCATTTTCTCCTAGTCCAGTGACTAGGCTGTTATTTACCCTACCAGGTATATGAAAATCTGTATTTTCCTGTGGCATGTTGCCATGTTGATTAAAATCCCACTGATCTCATTCTCTTTGGGAGCTGCCATGATGAAGTTTGAAGTGATGAACTGTGAATTGTCTTCCGCTGCAAAAAGTCTATCAGGTAAATAAGTTGGAAATCCCAAATGAGAACAAATGCCCTAACAAGGTACTGGGCTTGAATATTAATTTTGTTACCAACTACTCCCAGTAGACTTGTAATCCACTGGCTGTTCAAGTAACCTGATTTTTCCAGTCTGAATTATCAGTATGGCAACAAGTACCTATGAAATAATGTGTGAGTAATGAAATAATCTTCTTCTCTAATTTTTATTGGCCTTTCATTGTGGATAACAAACCTTTGATTACTAGGAAAGACAAAACAATAAACCAGATAGCGTATATTAATTAGCTCAATTCGTCATGTACACACTTGCTTGTGCATTGAAAAGAAACGTAAAAAAACTTATTTTCTCTGAGGGGATACACTTTACTAGGGTAGATCAGTTGAGTTGAGGTATATACTGAAATATATTGAAGTGGTAGCAGTATGGATGTAAGCTGTTCAGGAAGTGCTTGCATGCTCCTCTGTGAAAGAACTCTGGATGTTGCATTAATCCACTGTAAGTTAAATTGTAACTGTGCATGTCATTCAGAAAAGCAGAAAGTACTTGGAATATTGAATGATACTCTTCTTTTTAAATAATTTGTTCCTTTTATATTTGTAAGAGTATTCATCTCTGTACCACTGGCCTGTGGATGACTAGAAATAAATCCCATTCCAGATCCCCAGTTATTATCCTTGCGTAATACCAGTTTACTGAATTGTTCAGGGGAAGTTATGACATCTTGTGTCACACAAAGTAACATTAATCAGAAAATTTTGCATGCTGGTGCATAGTCCAATGCAGTGCAACAACAGCCACATCACTGGATCTTGTTCTGTTCTTTAGCTTGAGAAGGGTGAGCAGAGTACAGGACAACCACTGGGCAAAAACCAGTGTGAGGAAAGATCACTGTGCTTTGAAATCTGAAACAAAGCAAACAGCCTTGGAAGGAGGCTTAACAAGCTGAAGTTGGCTGATGCAGCAGTGGATGTGTGTGAAATTGAAAAGCAAACAGAGCTGTTTGTGTGCTGGCCATGCCTTTCAAGGAGAGAAAATTTGTGTTCCCTCTGGGAATAATAGAGTGTGTCTGTAGAAGAAAGACAAAACTGGGAGTTTTTGCTGTGTGCCACTGTGCAAAGTAAGTCCTGCAAGTAGTGTGCTATTGAATGAGTGGGTTTTAGCCCAGAAATATGTATCTTGTTGCTTCTTTTTACTGGATGTATTTTTTCCCCCTTAAACTTGCTATTTGTTTTTAATGGTAGATAACATTAATTTGCCCTATAACATCAAAGTTAAAATGGCAGCATTGGAGAAACAATGGGAAAATATTTGGTTATTGAGGAAAAATGGATATGTGAGGTATTGTTGTAGAGGGGGCAAAAGCACTGACATTTGTAATTTGCATAAATAGATTTTCTGATTGTCACATGAATGGTGTTATAATTGCTAAGAGAAATGTGTTTGATATAGTTCATGCTATGAAATCCATTATTTAATGCAGCTGCATGGTGTATGCAAATGCACTGCAACCTAAGCAGCACTTCCCATTTTAAAGATATTTTCTTCTGGTTCACGCTAAAATATGAAAACAATGTCTACATAAAAGAAAATCGACAGCTACTTACCAAAGAACTTTTTAAACAGGGATGCCAACTGATATCACTCCTGTTTGTGTGCTTGTGCCGAGAAATTTAGGTCTTTACAAAAGATTGTACTTGTCTGGTTGAAGCAGTAGTTAACTGTCCCTCTCTTGGAATATAGAATAACTTCTTTCTTAAAAGAAAGCAGAACAGCAGAACAGTGCTTTGTTTAAAGATAACTGATAGCTTGCCTCTTCCAAATCGTGAATAATGTCAGGATCCCCATCTTGGCATGCACTACTGAGCTATTTTCAGGAAAGTGCAAATAAAAGCTATAATTCCTCCTGGCACATCAGGGGTGTCATGGAAGTGTCTGGCAGCATTTCAATAAAACAATTAGGGTTAGTGGAAAAGATTTCCTCTAGGCATGACTGTCAGTCAAAGTATAAATAGAGGGTGAGAACCCAGCCTTGCTACCTGCTGGACAGCAAGTTCCAAGCCAGCCAGCATAGGTGATATGTAATGCTTGTCCCAGGGTTTTTGGATTTATAGCTTGCACACTGACAGGCAAGGTGCTTGAAAATTAGACGTGTTACAGTCTGTGAGATGAGACAACTTCAGGTATTTCAGTGTTTGCAGTTTGTAACAAGGTACGTGGCAAGGCAAGGCAGCTGAGAGATGGCTAAATCTTGGGCAGAATTCTGGAATAGAACTTTTAATAAAAAATAAGTTTTAGAAGGAAATTTGAAACTCATTTTGTCTCTGGTTGCACAGGAGCACGGTGACATGATGATTCATTTGCTTTTTAAAAGTGGACAGTTGTCACTTGCTCCTCCACAGCTCACTGTAGGGAATGTAACCAATGACAATGAAACAGGTACTTAATGCTTTCTTGAAAAGACATGACCAGGGACATTACAGCACCTGGCCATTGGAAATTTGGTTTCAAAGGTTTCATAATAAAGGGTTCTTCTGCAAGCAGAGAGAAATTTGCTTTCTCTAACTTTTATTTCTGGCAATTCAAGTTGATGAGATGTCAAAAGTGCTCGTTACAGTGACATTAATGGTGACAGTTCCTTCAGAGTGATTGCCTTCTTTTATCAGAGAACACAGGCAGGGCTGGTCTACATGGAGCTTGCCTTGAGGACATAAGCTGCTGCTTTATACTTTGGATGGGTATCTGGAGCTTTCGTTGCTTAATTATTTAAAATATGTAACAAAAATGGTGGCTATTACTATATTCCTAATCGAACTTGTAAAACATAATACGAGAGCCCATCCTTCTCTTATTTTGTATATGGGAGTTGGCTTTTTAGATAGGACATATAGAACAGGGCATGAAAATGTTGGATTATTATTTTCTTCTTTTTGTGTTATAGTGACTTTCCTTAAAATACTTCTGCATTTCTTGCTGCAGCACTAGAAATGTTTTCATTTTCCCTGCAAAATGGAGAGCCTCAGGGCTCTGTACTGCACCGGATTCCTCTGCCAAGGCGCATCAAAGTGGGGAAAATTCCATTATTATTCCCTTGTGGTTAGAGTCCACCTTCACCTCACCTCAGACTCCAGTGCTAAGTTTTGCTGTAGGTTCTGGCAGTGCCCCACCTCCCAGGTGCACCATAAGGCTGCACTTGAAGAGGTAATTTGGGCAAGGTGTCTCCTCCAATTGACTCCCATTTTACCCATCATTTTGCCCTCCTGCTCCTCCTCCCAGGAGCTCCAGTGACAGCTCTTGCTGGTGGAGATCTGCAGCAACATCTCCAAAATTCAAGCTGCTCTTCATGACTATGTAAATAATTGGTTAAAGCTGCAAGGTCCCAAATCCAGAATAGAACATGCTGTTTCATTCCAGGCAGTTACCCGTGGATTGTGGAATATTTAGCCAGTGGCTTGAAGACAGATTTTGTGAAAAAGCTCCTGCATGCTTTAGCTCTCAGCTGGAGATTACTGGGCGAGATTGCTTTAAGCATGTTGTACTCAAGCGTTTTACATAATGGGGAGTAGAGGGAAGGCACGCAAGCATCAGAAAAGTAAAACTTTTGGTTGTAGCTTTTCCTGGTTCCTATTTCTTCAGGATTTCACACTCATATATTTAAAGGCTGGAGAAATTTGCATCATATACCAAATAAAATGTTTATGTTTGGATCCATTTTGTGGAT
>JAOTQP010000001.1:39985682-40038329 GCA_026413545.1 Cichladusa arquata
CCCGCCCTGGCCGCCCCGCGGGCGGGTCCCGCCGCCCGCCCCGCAGCCCCGGCCGCGCTGCCCGCCGCCGCTCCCGCCCGGCCCCATTGTTTGCCGTGCCGCCCTTACCGTGCGCGGGGCTGGGGCGGCGCGGGCTCCCGCCGGCTCTCCTCGCTGCGGCTGGTGCAGGGGCAGTCGCGCTTGGCCGCCGGAGGTCCGAGCCATTAAAAGCTCCGCGGGAAGGGGGAGGAGAAGGCGGCGGCAGGAGCGGCGGCGGCAGGGAGAGGAGGACAGCGAGGGGCTGGCAGGAGCGGGGTCGCCATGTCCGGCGTGGCAGCGGGGGGAGCCCACCGGGCCGGCGCGGAGGAGACGGGAAGCAGGCGGCGGCGGAGGAGCCGGTCCTGCTGCCGCCCGCGGACCGGGGGAGCGGGAACTGGACGCCGCTCGCCGCCGCTCTGCCGCGGCTGCACCTCCCTCCCCTAACCCTGCCCCCTCCCGGAGGGGGAGCCGCCGGCGGGAGGAGGCGGCCGAGAGCCCCCTCCAGCGTTCGCGGGCGGCGGCGGCCGCTCCGATCGGCCCGGCCCGGCCCGGCCGTGGTGCCCGGGCAGCCCGGGGCGGGGAGCGGCAGGGGTGCGGCCACCACCGCCCCGCGCCGCTGAGGTGCCGCGGGGCTCCAGGTATCCCCGTGCTCCTCTGCCTCCTGCTCTGGACACCAGAAGGGACGAGCAGCGGTGTAAGGGAAGGGTTAAAGCCAGCTGCAGACCGGGCACGAGGAGCGGGAGGCCCCGCGGGTCCCTGTCCCTCCGGTGGGTTTTGGGGACCGTGGGGCCCAGCGGGACACCCCGCGGGAGGCTGTGCCCTGCCGCCCTCCCTCGGAGGGGACGCTGCTGGTCGGCAGCCGTGAGGCTGGGAAGGTAGGCGGGCCCTGCCGGAGGAACCAGGGCACTGCCCCGGGGTGTGCGCTGAGGGTACCCCAGCTCTCCCTTCCGCAGCCGGCAGAGCAGAGCGCTGCTCCGTGTGCGCGGAGACCTCCCTCCACACCCACCTTAGTCCCAAGGGCCTGCCTGGGGTGCCCGAGAAACCAAAGGGCTGGGTGTGTGAACTGTATTCACGTTTATGGTTACTAGTTTGTCATAAACTCTATTTTCGTCCTGGTTGGACAAACGCAGATCAGTAAAGTTTAACCAGTAGCAGCAATCTGGGCTTCGGGTTCTGTGTCTCACAGCAGAAAGTCTTCAGTACATCGGCAGAAAGGAGCCGAGCAGGCAGAGGGCCGGGCTGGGTGCGTGCCTCCTGCAGACGCTGCATTCCCTCCGAGAAGATCTGAGTTACAGCAAAAAGGCTGTCACACCTAGGGCCAGCAGAGTTATCTGCATAAATCACCCCCTTACCTTTGCATACCTGGAGGGTTACAGCGTGCCCCTCTTTGAGCCTTCTCCCTCTTTCACCCGATGTTTTTCCGGGAAGTAGACTGGATGGTGCGCACGAAGGAGTGATGCAGGGAAGACCCATCAGGTCTTTGAAGTTCTCTCAGTGACCCAGGAGTGAGCAGTAAACTAGGTATGTATTTGTAAAGTAACCCTTCTGAGCAACTAGCATTTAAAGGCTATTTGAGGAACCATGCTGCTATATCTAGTTTTTAATCAGAGGAGGAAAAAAACTTAGATGCAAACTCTATATATTTTGTCCAACTTAGCCTTGCTTAATCTCCAAATTACATATCTCTTCTGTCAACAGCAGTGTCTCTCTATGCGCAAACCTCACTACAAATACCTCAGTGCATGTGCCATCGAACCTCCTGAGATCAAGAGATCTTAATTTCTCTGGTCAGCCCTGAAACCTTAATCAAAAATGCATACATCACTAAGTTAAAAGCTAGGAACTGTCCTTACCTGCCAATACCTTATAAATAAATGATTGTTATTTCCTGAAAGTCTTTTTCAATGCAAAATGCACGGTCTGTAGAAGATCCAGAAGAAAGACGTCTCATTCTGTAAATGTAGAATGCAAATAGAATAGAAATAGAGTAAGAGCAGAGAGTATTTTGGTTGGAAGGGACCTATGGGGACCAGCTAGTCCAACTGCCAGACCATAGAAACTGTGGTTAAAAACACTGACATAATGAAATTACTGCCTTTCCCCAAATGCTTACTTTATCAGCAGCTTTAATTCTTATTCAAGAGTGGCAGCACTTAACATTTAGAATTTCCTGGTGCTTTTTATCTACACCTCCAGATCACTAATGCCTCATTCACACCTAACAAAAGAGTTGTTGTAATCTAATTCAAATGTATGATGTCATCTTCAATGACTTCCAAGTTTGAGTGACATTTCTCAGCACTGAACAAAAGTAACAGGTTGCCTTGCAGCTATTGACCACTTCTTACCAAGCTCCAAAAAGCAACAGTGAAATCCTGTCTTGAATGGTGTACCTTAAAGTTGATAAGGTGTTGGGCATTTCTGTCGGAGCCAGGGGCAAGTTTGTGTGTGTTTATTTAGTTAACTCTTCCATTTTTGGGTCTCCTGAAGGTTGTTAATGACCACTAGGGACTGACATCTGAAAAGACAACAATTTTTCTCTAAAACGTATTTCTGTCTTGTAAATTGCAAATGGCAGCATCTTGCACTCTTCTGATGTGATAGCTGAGAAAAGCACTCACTGCTGCTGTTAGTTTCCTGTAGCACACTGGGTTTCATTTCTTCCCTGTTGAACAAAATATGGAATTTGTTGGTACATCAAATAAACAGGAGAATTTGAGAGAAAAGGCTTTTGTTTTTGGAAAGTCACTGAAACTAGAAAAATGGTTCTAATTGGTTCGTGTTTCTGAAAGAAAACAGACAAGCTTTGTCAACATCCACTGACAAAGAAGAGAAGAGCTGGAACTGGATTTCAGATTATTAATTTCTGCTTTGCCAGATAAAGGATAACCCAAGGAAAAGGAAGGGAAAGAGAGAAGTATGTTAAAAGGGTTCTGTCATCTTGAGAGAGTGCATCTCTGCACCTTCTGCCTTTCCTGGTTAGGAAAGAAATAGCAACGGCTGCAGCGGAATACAAATGCAGATCTCTGGAAAGCCTTCACTTTTTCATACCCTGGGATGATTTGCAATAGTTTTTTCATGGACACTTTCTCCTATGTGTTGTGAGGTTCTAGATGGTATGTGTGTATGCAGGCAGTTAAGGCAGAGTATCTGCAATTTCCTTTTCCACCTCCCACGTGGGAACTTGTTTGCCTGTCTGTGTGCTTTGTCTAACTAAATTACTGGACTCAAACACTAAGTATTTGGATTAAATTCTTTGTTCTGGTTTACACTAAGGTCATACTGATTTTTTCAGTGGTCCTTCTGGCCTTAAAATCTAAGCCTCTTTTGTGAACTATTTTACGATATGTGTTGAGTGCACGTTTTGCTATGTTTCTTTAAGGTGAGAAGCTAAGATGCTGCCCAAAATGAAATCTGTGTATTTCAGAAGTCTAGTACTTCTTTTTCATAAAACATTCCACAGATGTTTTCCCTGGAGCTTGAAATTTTGTTTCAAAGACTCTTTTAGCAAATACTTCCGTGCTAGATTTATCAGTGTGTTCTTGTATGAATGTGGTTTGGGGCTCAGTCCTGCAAACCTATAGCATTTGATTGCTCACTTTTAGGCTCACATATGCCTTTATGTTAACTTGTGTAACTCATGCTAATTTCAGTGCAAGGACATGACAGAACTATCCATCTTCTGCCATTATTTTTATTACACATTTTGTAATAAATGTACACATTCGGAATTCCATCTACATTTCAAAGGCTTTTGTTTGAAATATATTTTTGTCCACGTCCTCTCAAAATATTATTAGAGTCGTCAGAGATTATCCCTGGCTATTCTGTTAAGATTACTAATGTTGAAGAAATGTGTCCTTGTTTCCACATTGGAAGGCAATGTTCTACTTATAGCTAGAGGCAGTAGTCTTTTACCGTTTTCATAATAGTGTATAATACTAGCAGTAGACCATATTAGACCATGTCTTAACTTTTGAGAAAAAACCCAAGTATTTAGCCAGTTGGCAAAGGAGTGAGTTTCTAGGCTCAAATTTCAGGATTTCCATGTGAAAGAAATACTCAAACATTGAAAAGAAGCCATTCAAACACTTAGAGCCAGCTAATTAACAGATTTTGTTTACTGCCTGCTCAAAGGGTATAATATCATGACTTAAGAGAGAGTCTTTTAATGGTGTTTGCAAGTTTCCCAAGTCCTTAAGAATTTAAATGAAGAGAATTTTGCATGTCAAGCAGTTAGAACAGGCTCCTCTCCCCAGCCTCAGCACAGCAGACAACATCACCTCAGTTATATCTCATCATATTTACCTTGTATTGTCCAGTTTGCCTGTTTCAGATCAACGAGTGCTACTTTAGCTGCATATCTGTGGTCAGATCATCAACAGTGCAACAGTTCATAGAGGAAGTATCCCTGAAGCTTCAGAGCTAGAAAGTTCATTTGAAATTCGTGAACAATTTGTACTCCTCAAA
The DNA here is from genome assembly GCA_026413545.1 of Cichladusa arquata. Lineage (NCBI taxonomy): Eukaryota > Metazoa > Chordata > Aves > Passeriformes > Muscicapidae > Cichladusa > Cichladusa arquata. Next base: position 39,990,171 of record JAOTQP010000001.1, read on the forward strand.
ACTACACAGATTGCACTGGCTTGTACTTTTTTGGTGCTCGATTTTTCCCATCCACAAATCCAAGTTAGAAAAAAAATGTTTGTTTTTAAATGACACTGGCATTGCCAAAGTGTTCATTAATGGACAGAGCTGTCAACTACTGCAGTATAAATGAAAAAAAGATTATTATAATTATTGATAAAATCGTAATTTATAAAATAAAAAATATCCTAACACTTAAGGAAAAAAAAAAGGCCAAGGAAAAGTACAGGTGTTTCTTAAATAAAAAAAAAATAATTTTGCTGTTCCTATTTGGGCTTCCTCTCCTACAATCCACTTTCACCTTTTCTCCCAAAGAAGGGAAGAAGAACACTGAATATCAGGACAAAATGCATATTCTATACCAGTATTTCCATCAGAAACTCTGTCATGGTGAGGAGAGAGAAGTGATAAGGGAAAGAGAAAATATTAGGAGAGCTGAAAAGATTTCATACAAACCAGCCACATAAATCTTTCAATACTACTGTGGGGAAGAAAACTAAATGTGTTGTTTTAAATAGAAATATGTCTTTAGAATTCATAGTCTAGCGTAGAACTCCCAGCACCACAGTTCATTCTCTTCCATTGTTTTTGTAATTTTGGACAGAGCAAACTGTTTATCTGTTTAAAGAAACAATGAAACAAACAAAAGAGAAACAAAAAATGTGATAGTTTTCTAGTAGGAAAGTACAACTAAATTTATTGAATTATTTTGAAACCATTTAACTGTTTGATGAAGAAGTACCTGGACTGATAAAAGTAAGTATGGTTTTAAACAAAAAAAAAAAAAAACAAAAAAACCTTTTTTGCAGTCCCTTAGAATTTATACCGTGACTAAACACAACTGAAATGAGTCCCCTTGCAAATATGAAAATGAGAACAAAATAGAACATTAAACATGGCTTTTAGCATTATCAGACTTAAAGATTCCCAGGAAAACAATAAATCTCTTGCTCTCCTCAACACTCCCCGCCAATATTTTTGCTGTGACCTTCTGCAGGGGAATACATCTGGAACATATCAGTGTGTTTGAATAGATCCCTCTGGGATAATCCCCACTTCAAAGTAGTGGTGGGGGAGCCTTATCTGGTGCTCTGTTGCACTCGGGATCTCCCATGGGTCCTTTCTGATTTCATGCTGGCTGACAGACATTTTATTTTTACAACGGATAGTTACAACAGGTGGCTTTGTTATTGTCTCCTCCATTGTCATATTCTCCTGTTTTAATGTTTAGAATGTCTAAATCTGGCTGTGGGGAGCCACTGTAAAACCTGTCAAAGCAAACATCAATTCAGCATATGATTCAGAACACAGCCTCTAAAATCAGCCCATTCCTAAATGTCAGACCAGAAGCCCAGTTTTCTCAGGGTGATAATTTTTATGTGTCCCATCTGAAAAACATAACAGAATGAAGAGAAACAAGACCATCAATTTTCTGTCTGTGCTTAACATAATTAGCGACATTCCTTCTTCAAAAGGGATCTGTGAGACTTTCTGTTCTGAAAGTGAAAAGCATTAAATAATTTACAGAAATAACATTTCACTGTAGAAAGCTTAGCAAGATCTGCATAATCTGCATTTAATAAAATCAAATTATTAGAGACTTGGAAAACATTTTTTCCTTACCATCTTTTTTTTCTTTTTTTCTCAGAAATAACATTTCAATGAATGTAAATAAAACAACTGCTCTAGAAAGTAGAACTTAGATGAAAAAATATGAAGCATCATTTCCATTTTACTGATAAGAAAAATAATCTGCAATGACATGGTCTATTTTCTACTACAGATTCCTTTCAAATCAGGATGGAATTTTTTCCTGAAAGGTCAGGTGTGTTGAACGCACACTTTTTCTCCCATCAGCTCCTATCAACTTGCTGACAAAGATGCCCAGAACTGTTGGTCATGTTCCTCCCAGTGCTGGTTCTGTCACTGTCCAAGATGCTCTTTAAGCTGTTCTGTGTCTCAGCCTGTAGTTTTCAAGTGTGAGTGATGAGTGCTGTCCTGTTTCCTAGATTCTGATGCTGAAGACAGACATAGAAAACTTTTTGTTTACAGCATCTTTATTTTCTGAGATGCAGGTTGGAGGCACAGAGCGTATGAGTTTCTCCCCTGCCTATATTTTTACACTTAATATAATCAGTCAAAATTCATTACTACTATTTCAAATTAGATAATTTTCCCACCTAACTTGAGAGAAAAAATATCCCTTATGTGTGTTAGTGTGGTTTTCTGTTTCTCAGTTAGTGGTCTGCATGCCATGTATGTCTCATTCCCCTCAGCATTTTGGTGTTCCATAGTATTCGAGTTTATTGTGCATTTTTCCACTCTAGAAATATTTTAAACGTGAGATTCATGATTTGCTCTGACAATGAAATACAGAAAGCCATCGCTTTTCATTTATCAGTAATCTTTAGGATACAATTGTCCTTTAAATATATCTTAGTTTTCTCTTGTGACCATTTGGTATTCGCAAGTCAACCAAAAGAAAATACAAGTATCTTTTTTTTTTAAATACTAGATTTCAAAATGGACATGAGCTTAATATAGAATTGGATTGAATTCACTGTGCTGAAATAGGACTGGCTTAACCAGAATAGTTCCCAGGAACTCTATTAAAGCACCAGGAGTTGTAATAATAGTCCATACTAGATTTAACTGGTTCTTTATCGGAAAAAAAAAAAAAAAGCTGCCTATTATCTTGTGCTTTTAAATTCTGAAATGCAGTCTTTTCTTTGATATTTCCAATTGCTTCAGCCCTGCCTGTTTAGTTTTTTCTCTCCGCATTTTCTCGGCATTAACAACATTGGGTATCACACGTCTGTTCTGTGCCATATCTCCCTCTGGCACTGGAGAGGAAATCTTAATCCCTATTTCCTGCTGTCATCTCTCACCCTAAAGAGGCAGATCAGTAACAAAGGAGCTGCAGTTCTCATAAAACTGCCCAAATATTAAAATGGTTTAATCTTCTACTAGGGAAAGCCAGAGAGTCTCACCACATGCCTTGCTTTTTATTGCACTTTGATCCTTTGTGTAAGCTACAAATATTTAGCATTTCATATCTGCCATATTTGAATATACAAAACCAATCCATTATCTTCTTCAAAATGGTGCAGAGAATAAAGGGTTGAGATTTTATTATGTTTGTACTTAATTATGGATTTCTCTTTTGTCTTTTTTTTAGAATCCATGTAACAGTGTCAAGGTAATAAAACACTTTTTTTTCCTTCTCAGGCCCCAAAGCAAGCGTCTCCATGAATATTAGCACTAAGATGTGTTTTACACAAAGTGATTCCTGCTCTAGTTGATCCTGTATGAGCTGGGTGAACAATTATTTATATCTCCCAAAGCCCCATGCAAAGATGTGAGTTTTGACCTGTATAAGCAAAATCAGTGAGGAGAAAGTGAGGAGTGCTGTAGAGAAAGATCTGTGCAAAGGGCTGAGTGAAGCCTGGGTGTCTAACAGAAGATGGAGCAAGGGAGCTTTAGGGAAAGAAAACAACAAATGGGACAAAGGTAGAGTAATCCTTTTCCTAGCCTACTCTCCCAGCTTCTGACAGCCAATGATTTATTGACTTATTGAGTTGGAGTTTCCTCAGGAGCACCTTGCTTATTAATCATTCACACACCCTTGAATAATTGGTTTTAATAATCTATTCCTGACTTCCAGACAGGTCCATTAGAAATTAGTGTGTGAAAAAAAAATGTGTTGGTTTTAAACGTCCTATTTAATACTTTGTTTGGGCAGTCTTGTATTATAAGAAACAGTGAATTGTTCCTGATTCACCTACTCCCCTGCTTCTGTCTGTCCAGCAAACACTCAAGAGTTCAGTTTGGTGATCAGGCATAAGAAAAATGAGAGGAGGTCTTTTGTTTGTTTGATTCCTCCGAATGAATAAAATACTATGGAACAGTATTTTAATAGCAACAAGGGCAGATGAAGATCTTCTCTTAAAATTTAATATAACTTCTTTACCGCTGAGCCCTTTCTAGCACTTGAGATGTGTTTTCTCACCACACTGCCACTTCCAGCTATGTCTTTAATCTTTTACTTTTTTAGGCTTCAAGGACAGGCATCCACACTTGTTGATGTTAATACAGAGCCTCAGGAGCTCATCTACAGAGCTGCCATTGCTTTTCACTTGCTCGCAGAGACTGACAGGCATCCCAAATGAAACTCATTTCCTCCTTATCCTGAGGAGGAGGAGAGCTGGCAGGTTCCAAACAGAGTTTGGCTTTGTAGCTGCAAGGAGAAAGTTGCTATGGCTGTCTCATTTTACAAGAAGGCGTTTATCCATGGGCATTTACTTTATTCACACTCTTTAATGATGGGAGAAAACAGGGATAGGGAGAAGACCTGGCTAAACCGGTACTGATTTAAAACCACTTTCTCTGTTTTCTTTCATCTCCATCTACTGGCCAGAAGCAGCTTTAGCTGGAGCACAGAACAGCTGAAATAAAACCACTGCACCCACACACTTCTTTGCAATAACTACTGACAAAAATTGGCAGTTTTGGGGGGGGGGGGGGGGTTGGTGTTTCTTTTGGTTTGTGTGTTTTCCAGGGATGCCAACTCTCTAAACAGACAAAACTTCACAGTAAAACATGTCTCTTGGGATTTTATTCTCAGGTGTTTAAAAATAGTGATGTTGCACAATTTAGTTCAAGTAATAAAGGCAAGTTAGCTTCCCTGATTCAATATTCTGTGTTACATTATTTCTCACCGATTTGAATTCAAAATGTGAATTTTATGCCAAGATTTTTTTTTTTTGGTTGAAAGATTAGCATTGGTTTTTAAGACAGTATTGTAGTTGAATATTAAACCTTTTAATTAATTTACAGCAAAGCCTTGACAGAAAATAGGCCTGTGCAGTTATTAAGGAATAGCATTTTGTTACCAGCACATATTACATGAAGAATTTTACTTCAGATATATTTAAAATAAAACTTCCTGTTGCTTCATAGGAAAAAAACCAGCCACACATTTAGTGCAGAAATAGTAAGTTGAAGAATTATCCCCTTTCCTTTCTGCTTCTTACCCACCATCAGAAGACACTGGCCACCTGCAGTAGGTAATGGTGTTGGCAAAATGAGAGACAAGTAACAACCTTCAGAGCAAAACTGACTGAAATTAAACTTGTAATTCCCATCGCTCACCATTAAGTTGGGAATACTTCACTATATACTCCTGTGCAGTGGTCCCTTGAGGAAATTCTGCCAACATGTACCCTTCCCACTCTTCTGGTAGAAAAATTCCATTCCATCAATGAGTATGGCTCATCTGGTGACTCAGGGGAGTGTTGAACCTCTTATGCTAGCAAGAACACACAAAAAACCCCCCAAAATCAAACCCTGAAAAAAACAACAAACCTCTTAAGTAAGTGAAATTCCACTACACTGTCTGCCTCTAGTGTTACATCAGCACACGTTTTCTTAAGCCTAGAGTGGTAGCAATACTAAACTCAAAAGACATTCTGATTTCTTGATTTAGCAGCTACAAAAATTCCCTGCACCTGAACTGAGGTCATGGGCAGCCTTTAGAGTGAAAAAGCAAAATCATGTAAATCAAAACTGACTTTTACCTCCTAGGTCCTACCTTTCCTTCCTGAAAATGTGCAGAAAGTTTATCGGTGGTCTGAACCGGAATAATAGGAAATGATCTGTTGCAGAGGTTGTAGAAACGGTCTCTCCACAGCAGGAACTGCAATCCCTTATCTCCTAACCAAAGAAATGAATTTCACACTAACTCCAGCCTTGCAGGATGGCCTGGTTTCAGCTAGAGTAGCTAGCTGAAAATTTTTTAGGTAGCTAGGTAAATTTGTTCTCAGTAGCTGTTACAGTGCTGTGTTTTGGATTTGAATGAGAATAAAACACTGATGGTTTGGTTTTTGCAAGTTGTGTTTATCCTAAGTCAAGGACTTTTTTCTCCCCTCTTTGTCTCATGCTCTGCCAATGAGGAGGCACACAAAAGAAACTGGGAGGGACCATAGCTGGGACAGGTGACCCAAACTAACCAAAGGGATATTCCAGACCACAGAATGCCATGTCCGCTGTATAAACTCGGGGGGTTACCTGGAGGGGTGGCTGATCTGGGTTTGGAAAGGTGGGTCTGGAATCACCCAGTGGGTGGTGAGCAGCTGCACTGAGCATCATTTGTTTGCTCATCAGGAGATATCCCAGGCTGCCACTCCCATGCTGATTTCCAGGCTCAGAAGAGCTGAGAGGTGATGTGGCTTCCCTGCCAGTTAATTAAAAAGATCAGAGTCAATTCAGTGAGCACAATCTGTGAACTCGTGACCAATGTAAAGACCAAACATTTAGGCCTCGTGGGCTGTGAGGAACAAGTATTACCTTTGAAAAGCAAATACTCTGATACACAAAAGTGGTCGAAAACTCAAGAGACAAAGCCAGATTTCTACTGGAATAACTGTACTGTGGCTGAGGTTAGAGTTTAGTATTCAAAGATAGGAAACACAGCTTTCATGTTCTGAGTATGCCTCCATTCCTCACTTTCTTTTGCATTAGAGAAGATGCTGCAGAAGCCTTTTCCTGAACAAATCTCATGACTTCTATTCAATATTGAGCCCATACCTCCAAGTCTCAACAGAGGTTAAGCTGTCCTGAGAGATGTTCTTCCTTGAAGCAACACAAACATCTTTATGACAACCAAGGGAAAGGACCTGTACTAGACAGACACGTAGATCCTGTTTATTGCTTCTTGGAAGACAGCAAATGCTTTTCTTAGAATTTAAGGTACCATCGAGCCCCATAAAAGGATGTAGCAGTCTAAGTTAGCAAAGGAAGAGCACACCAAATGATTGAATAGCAAAGGCTAAGGATCCTCCACAAAGATGCCCAACAAAATACTTCAAAGATCCAGTTCAAGAGCCTGAGGCAGCTGCATAGCCAATACAGACAAGCATACACAGAGTCAATAGGAAATTCACCTTCCTTAATTCTTTATTTCATCAACAATTCCAACTGTGCAACACATCTTACTCTCACGCATGTACTCTGTACATGAGACTGACAGATTTAGATGTGCAGAGAACAGACAACATTTGGCATAACAACAACTGTTCTATGCTGGGGAGTACCAGCCCTTGCACTCAGCAACACTTTGAAGCCTCTGCAGGGAAAAAGCAATGACAGAATGCTTCAGCAGTACACAAGCCCATGTTGAAAGCGTGAAGGCTACAAGTCACTTTCATACATAGATTTTGGACAGGATTCTCTGGGGTACCTTGTAGAGAAAGCCAGGTAGAGGAGACTCGACATTCATCAGCTTTATTATCTGCCATGACCAACCTAGAGCTGCAAACACAAAGCAAGTAGCTTCACCTGCAGAACAGTAAGAATGGGTGAGAGTGTAGATGGGAACTCACCCACACTTCAGGAGATGAGCTACTTTTGAAAGCAGTGCTCATGAACACTAGTTACCATCATATGCTTATTAAAGAGGCTACTGGAACTCCAGTACTGGAACACCTGCATGGTGCTCTCTAGTTGTGCTTTGTTACTGAGTGCAACTTTGAGCACTTTTGTGTGGATGTCTAGGGTGGATTTGGTACCTCTTTGTTCAGGCAAAGCAAAACACTGCTATTATTTGCAGTGCTCTCTACGCTACACTAGGTACATCACTCAACCCACACAATAGCTGAGCAGTTTGTTAAAGCAAGATTGGAGTTATACCCAGGAAAAATGGTTGAAGCAAAACTACTTTTCCCATATCAGTACCACAGTTTAAAATTACTTTGGCTCCTTCATAAAGATGACAATTTATTTTTAGATAGCTGCAGAAAAAGCTTCTGTTCTACCACTATACTTTCTTTGGGCAACAGTACTTACAGGCAATGAAGAAAAGGATCAGTCGACTGCTTAAAAATTCTGTATTAAGAAAAGCCAAGATTAGTGATTCAGACAGCTTTTAAATAGGTGGAAAGGGAGCATAGTTTTTAAAGCTTGTGCAAATTGAGAAAATGCCACTGAGAAGCTTTTGGATTAACCCTACAGGCAAGAATAGATCTCCAGGTAGTACCTGGAACCAACCTACCTGTCAAGCTGACAGTGATTCACTTGGTGCCCTTTGCTTTGATAAAATGATTAAAAAGGTAAAAACAACTGCACAAAGTTGCTCTATGCTGGTTCTGGCACATAGAGCAACCCCATCTCCTGTTTCTATTTGCTCTCAGTTACTTCAACTGAAAGAAGGCAAGAGGATTACAGCTGGTCCATTAGGAGAGCAATTCAAATGCTGCTTATGTTACAGAGAGCCAAAGCTGACGCTGTTTCTGGGAAATGCCAAATGTGCTACCATTCTCACCACACAGTCCAAAAAAAGGGAAAAAAAAATCTAAGCTTTAAGATCTGAGAAAAAGTACAAAAAGTCTGCTGAAGGGAAAAATTTACATGTTTTAGGCTGAGGGGAAATTGAAATAACAAATACCTAATAAAACAAACCCTACAAAGAAGATGATGGATAGAGTATAGTAAAATTGTTATTGTTAGGACCAGTGCTTAAGATCGCTGACATGACTTACTAGTTCTCTCACAGTACTGGTATCCAACCCTTAGCATTCATCTTCCAGATGCATGAATGCTTGAATTTCTGTAAATAAGAGATTACCAATACTGAAAAAAAATGAAAACTGGAACAGCACTTTGTTGCACTGTTTCAGCTGCCTCTAAACAAACTACATTGTCAAGTTCTATGGTTAAGGCAGTTTGTCTCACAAACCTTTGGGTATAATGGTCCTGGGCTGGTTTTGGTACACCTCATTTTTTATTTTCTTTTCTGAAACACTTTCAAAGGCAAAACTAAGTTTATTCTTTAGTATGAGAGGCATTTATTAAGTTCCACCTTTTCTTATTATAAAGGAAAAAAACTTACACCCTCTTTGTGAAAAGATCTGTTTCAAGAGACAATTGAGATCAACTTGAAGAACACTTCAGTAAGAACTAAAGTTTTTAAAGATCAATGCATATATTAACAGCTTTGAAGTAACAGAGTGGAAAAACCTCACTCACCTTTGTTAGAAATCAGATACTCTACGCCTATGTTTGCTGGTAGATGATGTATTGCTCTCGAAGTACTGGAAAAACCTGAGAAGGTTTTTTGATTCTTTCAGGTCAGACTGTCAACTGCATGATTGTTTTAAATGAAACACAGGCTACTACAACAGGTTTGCTGCCTACCAGATCACGTTGCACATTTGCATCTGGAACAACACTACATTTTATAAGTTAAGAAATGCAATTGCATGAAAATAAAACATGAAAAACATTTTAAAGTCAAGATATGTATATTTACTGTCACACAAGGAATGCCATTAAGTTTCCATTCTACACACTCGGGTGAAAAATTTCTTAAAAAGTCAAGAAACAAAAAAGCATAAAATCTGTAATAGGCAACAATATACAAAGTTTCAAATATAAAATTGTGACTTGTATAGTTTGTTATTTTAATCTTTTCACAAGAGTAAATTAAAAGAACCACACATCACTGAACTTCTACACAAGCTCCTTGTGTTTCAATGTCATTTATTGAGGAGTGAATGAGATACTGTCAGACATGCCAAAGAGACTTCACATTCAAGGGCTGGAAGCTGAACAGCTTTCCTCATTGAGTCACTGTACAAGTTGTTTTTGGGAATCAAAAGTGCGATCAATGAGGTCTTCATGCTCGATGTTTGTCTTCAGTTTTTCATCTTTTGATCTACTACCTTGTTGGGCAGAAGGACATTTCCTACCCTACAAAGACTCACACTCCAATTAATACAATTAACACTAGATGTAGAGAAACGTTTATCTGTTATAACGTACATCTACTGTTGGAGGTCCTATGTCTAATGAGAAAATTCAGCTTGTTTCCCTTTCACCATCGTATGGATGGCTGATACCGTTAGAAAAATACTCTTCAGTGCTATTGTAGGGTTTACAGGAAACTTCTTTCATGTTGTGGGATAGAAACCGATTTAAACACCGTTCTGAAAGAATGCTTCTTCCTGCTGCCACTGCCTGTAGGTTGCAGAAGAATGGCCTACATGCACTACAGTTCAGGTTTTACTCAGAAAAGAAACAAAAGAAAACTAAACAATAGGGTAAAACGTTTATTTGGAGTTAGTTTTCTTGCAGATGATAATTAAGGCCCTTCAAGCAGAGTTCAGGAGCTCCTGTATGGCTGCCTGTTGATCTGCATTGAGCTGTGATATGCATTCTGTCCACAGTCCTCCAGAAGTCTGAAAAAAAAAAAAAAAAAAAAAAAAGAGAAGTGGTCTTTATGTAGGCTGAAAGTGTCCAAGGCACATCCTACACTTCGCTATGTTTACAAAGCTCAACATTCACTCAGCTTATTCCTGTAATGTACATGCCCAAGAGACTGAAATCTTCAGTGACACACAGTGCTACATAGGTCCAACTTGAGATGCTCTAAAAGGCTGAACAGCAGCAGAATAACTGATTTGAACTCCTGGGAACTGTCTGTAACAACTACATGGGGTGACAAATGACACTCCAATGCTAACCACAGCCTAAAAATTTACACCAAAGTTAATATTCAGGCAAAACTGAACCATGCCTCTTCCACACGAGTGCTTTGGGCACTGGTGCAGCAGTAACACACTCAGAGATTTGAGGTGAGCACTGGGATTACAGCACAATGTGCTACATGTAGGTGTGCAAAACTCTGCTGCCAACACAGGGCATGGCTCTTTAGTGAAAGGAAAGGTCAATTACCTCCCAGAGAGAACTGCACAGCATCTGCCTGGGTAAATGTGAACCCTTCCTTCATCTGTGCTACCACAGCCCTCAGCTGAGACATTAGCTTTCCAAGTCACCATCAGTAAGGACTGTTCTAAAGGCACCAGAAAGTGCTGAATTTTAATTAAGATTGAGGAAAAAGTATTTTTTCACTTATCAATAGAAACTGGAAGCAACTGGCACCCTGCTTTCTTTAGGAGAATGACAGGGAAAAAAATTCCTGGTGACTGACTTTAGGTCTTTACATTGGCTTTTGCAATAACAGTATAATTTAAGTAAATTTTAAAAAAAACTAATTTATATTTGGTATATTTTACATTCAGTTCTATTATAATGCTGTTTTCTCAAAATTTAAAAAGTTTAAAAATAGATTAAAAAAAATTTAAAAATAAATGCTCTCAAATGTAAGTTTTTGGTTTTACTTTTAAATACCATTTTAAATATCACTTTAGAGTCTTAATGTATAATGAAATATTGCAGAATTAAATGCACTCTTCCAGCATTTCCGATGCACGTTTAAATTGATACTTTACACATTTTTGGCCTGAAAATACCTAACCAAAGAAGTTTACATTCAATTCCAATAATGACCATGTTGTTTATGTCACACACTGGCAGTGAAACAGCTTACTGAGATAAATTTAAAAAAAGAAAAAAAGTCTCCTGGAATCTGGGAAGCAGGAGCTTGTTAGCAACTACGCAACCTGGAAAATTCCTATCATAGTATAAAACTCTTACAGTCAGTAAGCATATAAAAGTCTTACAGCTTTACTAAAGTCAAAATATTATATGTGAAGAGAAATAGGATTGGTAACACTGTGCTAAAATTGTATTTTTTAAAATATATTACTTTTAAGATTTTTTTTTCCTCCTCGGTCTGAAGGTAAATCATTCAGCCAATGCTGAAGGTCTTGTCTCATATTAATCTTCCAATCAATCCCAGCCAAAATCAGACCTTGTTGTACACAACTAATCTGCATGTGTGTGTGCCAGTGCATTGTGAAAAAAAAAAAATCTTGATGATTTGAGGTAAAGTGAACAAATGCATTAGGTAAACCCTAATACAAAGGTCCTTTCCCAGACTTTAAGTACTAACAGATTTGTATCTGTCAGGCAGAATCTAGAGCAGCCACTTACACTACTTTCACTTTGGAACTTGGCTCAATTTCCTTCTCTTTATGCCGTCAGAATTTTAACAACTTTTTCTACCAGACAAAACAGATCTCTCAGGCTAATACACTCATACACGTGAATCTTTCCAATATCAAGTGTTCCTAAAATTCTTGAACCTGCATTTTGCCAAGGCAGGTCAGGTAGAGAGGCCAATAATTGATGATCTGCTGCTCAAAATCCTCCATGCTTTTTTATGAGCAAGATGCTTACCAGGCACATTCCTTTCTCTCATTAGTACTACATCCACCCAAGAACATTTGGCCCTGGAACAGATCTGCACTATGAGCACTATCACTTTCAGCACTGTAGAGACTCATTATGGCATAAAGGAAGTGAACCTTAGGGCAGTTACCCAAAGGCAGGGAAAACATCGAACCTATATTTGCACTGGAATGAAAAGGGCAGTAGTAAAATAATTTGTGGTTTGCACTCATTCTCTAACAAAAAACTCAAGCTGCTGCTGTACTAGAAAGTCACCACAGGATGCAGGAACCACATGTTGGATCTAATCCTGCTACAGTTCACTGATAAAAGGACATGCAGATTCTAATTTCTGACTCAGAAAAAGACCCCACAAAAAACTAATACTGGCTCACACATTAAGCATCTTGCTGCATGGCAGTTAGTTACAGTTATTTTATCCAAGTGCAAGTGTCACCAAGTTTTATCATTCATCATTCAAGGAACATCCAAGGATCTCCAAGATCACTGGTTGAACCATTATTCTCTAAGGAGATAAGGCTCTCAAAACTGGTTTAACAGTTTAGTTCCTTCTGCAAACAGATTCTAGATGTTCTCTTTATACTTAAGCAAGCATTTATTTACCTGCACTTGGCGAACGACGTTAGCCAGCCGCTTGGTACATGGATCTTCATGTTTGATAGCTTCGTGCATTTCACCATCCGCAATTATACCGAGGATTCTGGGAAGGTTGGAATTGTTGGGGCCGAGGACAATCGGGTTATTGCTGTTACAAAAGATGTATTGAAAAGGAGTTAATGTTTATCAAAAAATAATGTAAACATTTTACATGCAAGTGAAGTGATTTTGAATGATCTTATTCTAAAGCTGCTTATTTAGTTTTAAGTTTCACACAGCTGAATAAGTATGCACAGCTTTGTTGCCTGCTGACAGCATGTTTCCCCTTCTGTTAATATTTAACCAGCTGATTCTTTACTCAGCCTAAACTTTATCAGGAAGAAGGTCTGAACTTTACAGAATGGCTGAGTTCCACGCAGATGATGGAACTGCAAATAGTGTGACAGAAACACCCTGCCTAAAAGGACTTATTCCTCTCCCTGTGCCTCCCAGGACGTTGTGTTACTGGTGTCAGGAGTGCCAGTAACGTCAGCTCTCTACCAGCACTCTCCATGACACAGCAAGAAGCAGTTCTGCTCCCTCTTTCCCAGCCAAATGCTGGAGTGGAGGAGTATTGGCAATCAGGAATTTGTGTGGAACACATGATCTACTTCCAGCCTTGCCACCTACCAGTGCTGGAATGCAGAGGCTGTGAATGTAGGACTGGCAGAGCTCCAGAGAAACAGGTAGCCAGCCTGAGCCACCTGCAGAGAGCTAGTACAGAAGTGTGCAGGTACTGCAATTCTCCATTTCTATGTTCCTGTTTACATGCACACCTGGCAGCATTATTATGGTGTCTCTACACAATTCTTCTATAATCAGTCTAGGGACCTCAGTTGCCATTTTGAGACTCTGTCTTAATAAAGCACCCAGAGATACAAGGTATTCACAGAAGAGAAATGACTATACGAAATCCAATTTACTTCCTTTATATATTTCTCCTAAGATATAAATACAGTGCCAGCCAGAATGTTTACTACATAACACCTCAGAGACTACATTCTTTCAGTCGTTTATGAAGTGCACCCCACTAGAATAACTGTTTACTTTCTTCCCTCCATTTACCTACAGGAGGGAACACAAATCCAAAGAATAAAATGTGGGATAAGATGCTTTCAATAATTATTGAAATAATTATTAAGGGAAATAGCCCTGTACAATAAATTTTTCCATATTATTTCTTTACTTTATACTTCACTTTGTTGGAAAGCAAAAAGGTGCAAAACTACTTAAAAGAAGGCTGCAAGAGCATGTGCGCTGCTTGTAAGAGAAAGGACATGATCAGTTACTGGTCCTGTTATGTAAGCAGAGTATTAGAAACTTCTCCTGAAATTTTCTGTACAAGTTTTCTGCAGATCCTTTCCCATTATGGACATACAAAGCAGCCAGGATTTTTTTTTTACCAGCCATACAGATACTATTTAGGACAAGAACAGTAGCTGTTTAAAAAAGCAGCAATAACATCAGGGAAGGCTCAGTTCTCACATTTCAAATTATCTTTTCTGAACCATATGTAGATTAACCTCATAGCTTCTCAGTTTTGGAAGAAGAGTGCAAGGAAAGAGCATGCAAACAGGCTTAGTTTCTGCAGTAGTGTGAAGACATTGCCTTACCTCTCAAGTAAGTCACACAGATAATTGAAAGTATGAACAGCTTCTTCTTTGTCTTCATGAAGTGGAAGCCATGATAACCAGTGTGGAAGGACTTCTTCAACATTTATACAGTCAGGCTTGAACTTCATTATCTTTCCTATTGCTGAAATGCAGTTTTCTGTCGCATTGACATTCTCTTTGGCTTTGGCATCTGGTGACTGAATGACTCTCACCAGCAATGGAAGTGCCTCTAATTGTTAAAAAAACAATAATAAAGTTTAATGCACAATGAAGCTATACTTTATTAATATCACTAATTCTACATGAGACAACTGTATGTATTAAAACCAGGATTTTTTTTGTGTTCCAAGCACTAAAATCTAGGAACTCCAATGTTCCACTGCTTCTAGGTTCTTCTCTGCTCAATAATTACCATATGAAAACCAAACAGATAAATAAAACTCTGCAAGGAAACAGAAGAAAACAGCTACTCTGAAAGTTTGAATTTGCTTTAGAAGTTCAGAAGAAAATAATATTCCCATGTCTCTCAAATGGAGTTTAAGAGGGGTAAGATACAGTGTAATTAATGAAAAATAAAATGAGACTTAAACAGATGCTAAAAAGCCCAAAAAATTTCAAAACCAGAACTGTCTAGACAATTCTAAATTTTCATGCTCTTAATGATTCATTGCAAGGCTTCCCACACTGCTTTTTCTTTTCTTTTTAAAAAGACACCTTATCCTGATTGTTATCATGTAACAGTTACATTTACATTAACAATGAAAATTACAACTCTGATTGATGTAGGCAAGATTTGTGTTAATCCCTATCAGATGATTCTTATTTTCTTACATCATCTAATTCAGCTTTCATTTAATATTCATGTGAAAAACATATTTTAAATACATTGTTAGATGACTAAATGTTTTCTTTTAAAAATGGAAAAAACCTTTAATAAGGGGTGCTACTCAGAGTAGCAAAATTAACTTTGGTGATTGGCAAGAAGAGTGCAAGTAGACAATTTCTTTAAATTTAAGATGAATTTGAAATTTCAAAGAAATTTGAAACATTTAGAAAGAAAGAAGACAAAGTGCTTCTGATAAGAAACTCATTTCACACTCATTTCACTTCTTACTTTACAGAAATTGGGCTCCTTTTTATATAATCAGAAGGCAGAGAGCCATATAAGTCGCATTCTAGGCCATTCCTTAATATAGGTCTCTTGTGTAGTTTTTCCAGACACCCAAAGTCTTTTGCATGAATATATAACCACATCAACACTAGTAAAAAGCATCTATGAGACAGCTGTGTATCAAAAAGAAGTTTTTTATGAAATTAACATTTGAATGCCAGATCACATTTTTAAAAAAGAATACGTAAATCAAGTCTGCTAATCAGTCAGTGGTGCAGCAGAAATGTACAGAGCAGAACAACCATAAAAGCCAGAGGACCTCGGTTCCTTTCTGCGCCACAGGTAATACAGGCAGTCGCAGTGACGCCAGCAGCGGGGTGAGGCGCTCCCACTGCCCCGTACCTGGGCAGACGGGCCGGTAGCTGTCCCCGCCGAACTGCGCCATGACTCCCACGCCGTAGGCGGCCGCCTGCCGCACCTCGGGGCTGCTGTCACACACCGACTCCAGCATGGGCCGCAGGAAGTACTCGGCGTACTTGAACGAGGCGGGGCTGCAGTGCTCCACCACATCGTCAAAAATGCACAGCCCCCACTGCCGGTCTGCCCACGGCCGGTGCGGACACTGCGGCACAAACACCAACAGCTCAGACACCTCCAAATGGGGCAGCCAGTGGTTACATCAACAACAGCACAGCAACAGTGGTCTATACTTCTGTTAAAATCTTCACGGATTAAATTCAATCCTAAACCCCTGTAATTTGTGGTAGTGATCGTTCCAGCAGTACCATGAACAAAACAAAATCCAGGTGTCTATCTTTGCACCTCTATTTCACACTCCATTACATATATCAGTCTCAATTTTTGCCCACGAGTCTGCAACACTTTTTTGTCCCTCCTCTTGAAATCCATTTTTGAGATACTGGACAGCCTCGGGGAAATTAAATTTCTCAAAACAGTTGTGGGTCTTGCAACACAGATTTTAGGTAGCACAGCAGCAACCCGGCTCAAAAAGCATAGGGTAGCAACTTCATCCTTGATCTAGAATAATTCTATTTTGTACAACAGTAATTGCTACATTCTACCTACCAAGTTCTCTAAGACTTCAGCATGGAAGGCATATTAACACATCAGAAAAAAATAATTTAAAGGAAAACAAGGTACTTACAATTAGGTTGACAATTAGTGGAAGTAATCTTTCAAACCATGGCAGTACCTTCTCCTTGTAACTACTGAATATTGAGTGCAAAATGTCCGATACTTTAGTCAAAATATAAATGTCACTGTCATCCTGAAAGGAAAAGGATACAATCCACATGAAGACTAACAATCTTTAACAGAGTGTAACTCACATGAAGTGCTAAGGTGTCCAAACTAATGAAATAAAGTTGGTTCATGATTTTTTTTATAAAACCAATTTTATTAAGTTCACTAATTTTCAATTCTTTGTCTAATTGCAGAATGATGGAATAACAAAATGGTGCGGGTTGGAAGGCACCTTAAAGGCACATAGTTCCAAACTCTCTGCCATGGGCAGGGACACTTCTCGCTAGACCAGGTTGTTCAGAGCTCCATTCACCCTGGTCCTGATCATTCCCAGGAATGGGGCATCAACATCCTTCTCTAGGCAACACATTCCAGTGTCCCAAGGGATATCACTTGTGCCTATTATGTGGATATTGAGGCAATGAATGGAACGTTTCTAACATGGCCATCCAGTCAATTCCTTATCTGCTGAATTATTCATATATGGATCTCCTCAAATTAGTGACAAGGATGTTGTGTGACACTCTCTTAAAGGGTCAAAAAAGATGTCAAGCCAGATGACATCAGTTGTTCTTCCTTAATTCATCAATACAGTCACTCCATCACAGAACCCATTAAATTAATCAGAAGTGATCTGCATTTTGGAAGCTGTATCAGCTGTCTCTAATGACCTCCCTGTCTTCCACAGCTGCCAGGAAAATGTGTTCAATGATGGTACTGGGCACAGAGTGAGACTGACTGACTGGTAGTTCCAAGAGTCCTCCTTTTCACCCTTCTAAAAAATGTAAAGTTGATTGCTAGAACTCAGTTGCCTAAGACTTGCAGGTTTGTTTCAGGGACAGAAAAATCAGAGCAGGACAAAAATGTCTTGTGCAAATTTACTGCTTCAATGGGTTCTCTTTACAGAAGGCAAAAGTCCTTTTTCCTCTTCTGTACCTTACAGATACCATAAGAAGCTTTTATGGAAAAGTAAATGGATAACTGCCTTTGTGATAAAGGTTGTGGCAAAAATACAACAAATATTATTCTCCTCCTTTTGTTGTTTAAATTAATTTTTCACCTTGCTCAGTTAATATATCTAACTGGTCAAATAAAGAGCCTTACCTCAGAGCTATGAGTTCAAGTTATATCAAGGTAAGGATTATTCCCTGGATGCACTTATGCTGGAAAACTTTCTTTTACAGCAACTTCTGTTGTACTCAGTATGGTTCCTTTGACCAGTTTAACAGGCAGGGAAAACAGTACAGCTAGATTCTGGTCCCTAGAGTCCACCTAGCCTGGTACTGCCTGTTGACCAATAGTTGATGCTTGGGGAAGAGAGTGTAACTCTTACTTTGTGCATGCCTTCTGCTCTCTACCAAATCAGGAGTTTAGTTATTGCTGAAGTGAGAGCTGGATCTGAAACTGTTTGAATAACTTTCATGACTTCTGTGTTTCTTATATTTCTGCTGCCTTGAGATAAGGGCTACATAAACATACTCTGAGGCCAAAGGTGTATATCCAAATGTTACTCATTTATTAATTCAGTCCATATGGCAAGTAATGTCCTCATCCCACCCCTCCTTTCACAGGGTAATGCAGGCAAGTCTTTCTACAGACTTTAAAAAAAAATCAGCAAACACTAGAATATTTTCAAAAATGTCTTGCAACTCTGTTGCAGAGTAGAGACTCAGCTTATTTGAAACTGCTGGCTCCTTGCATTTCTCTCAGTACAGAATAACACATGAAATAAAAGGGTCTTGGAGGCAACAAAAATCTATCCTCTTAAATGCCGGCCTAATTCTAAAAAGCCTAAAAAGAGTCTCAAGAACCACACTGTTATTTAAGACAGTATTTACATATGGGTGTATGATTTCTGGAGTCTGCATACAGGTTAAATTCATGTGATCAAGCTTCATACCTGCACTGTGCAGCAAAAAAAAATTAGTTCTTAAATTCACTGAGTATCCTTTGTCTCATATTATAAGCAGCAGTCAGTCATTGTTACTCTCTCCATACTAATAATGATTTAATACAATTATTGTATCTCTTCTACAATCACCTCCACTTTAAACTATTAACTCACTTTGGTACCCTAGTGTGTAAGTAGTTTAGTAGTCACTTTGGTATTTTTTCATAAGCAAACACATGATGGCAGCTGTTTATCCTGCTGTCCTTTTCTCATACTGTTTTTGGGCTATTCTTTTTGAGACAGGCTCCTGACATGACACACCAGATGTCTTGGGATCAGAGGTATAGAGGCCCTAGGTTAAGAGCCACCAGTTTGCAAGGCTCAAAGAAAAAAGTCAGCAAAGCTAGACCCACGGGACGACCTCAGTGCAGTCACAACTTTGTCACTGGGGGAAGAGGAAGAGCAGGCACGGATTTTTTCTCCGTGGTGACCAGTGACAGAACCATAATGAATGGCCTCAAATTGTGTCAGGAAAGGTTTTGGTTGGGTATTAGAAAAAGGTTCTTCACCCAGAGGGTGGTTGGTCACTGGAACAGGCTCCCCAGGGCAGTGGTCTCAGCACCAGCCTGGCAGAGTTCAAGGAGGACAAGTTTGGACAATGCTCTCAGGCACATGGTGTGACTCTTGGGATGCCCTGTGCAGGGGCAGGAGCTGGAGTGGATGATCCTTGTAGGTCCCTTCCAAATCAGCTTATTCTGCAATTAAATAGTCTGTTGTCAAGTCTGTACCAGTGTTAATGTCATCCAAGAATTGTTTGAGCAGAAAATAAAAACCTATGTCCTGAACTTCTTACTTCAGCATATCAGACAAGGAAAGCTTTCATATTTTCTGACTCCCAAATGTAGAGTGACCCATTTCTTACTGAAAGTTTTGAAGGACTATGGTAACAAGATTCTTCTGTGAAGAAATAATTCTAAGGATACACTATGCCCTAAATGACTAGAAAGCATATTTGGGCAATATTTCCATCCTGGTACTTGATGAGTAGAAAAAAATCTTCAAACTAACTTACTTCATCTTGTAATGACTCTTCAACTTGTTCATCATAGTCTTCATCTTGTCTTTTCACTAAATTAAAAAAAAAATTAAATCACTACATTTCTATAAGTGCATAAAAAGCCTGTGAAAAGGAAAAATTAAGCAGCAATAAATTCAGAAAACAGGAAACAGTAGCTGAAGATGCAACAGGAATTTTCCATTTTTAAGAAGCTTAGAAAAACTTTCACAGAAAAGGAAGAAGTACAGGACAGCTCAGTTTAAGAATGTGTAAAAATGCACATGAAATTGATATTAACACACTAGCTTGTCCACAAAGACAAGAAAATTCTTAGGAATGAGAAACTGCTATTGCTCTGAGAAAACTGCAAAGACTTCAGATGAAAAAAACCGCCAGAAATGATAACATCATAGATGTGCACTGTCTTTCAAGTAAATCCGTCCATTAACTTTTGATTAAACAACAGCATTGCTGAAAATGATTCCATCCTCATCCTCCAAGAGCTTACAAATACAACTCATGGACTCTGTTGGTTCACAGTCTTTACTATGAACTTACTGTGTCTTTACTTTACATAAATACACAAATCAATGAAATCTAAACAGTTTTTTTCTCTGTGTTTAGAAATAATTAGAAATTCTGCTTTAAAGAACAGCCACATCATATGTTAACAGGATTTGTGTTAACTTACCCTGTCTTAATTCTTGATTTTTAAAGTGCTCTTCTAGTTTTTCTTTCAGTATTACTCCAAGCTCTTCAAAGTGTTCATTGTTAAGGCATCCATCTCCCATTACCTCAATGCACTTGTGAAATAAAACAACCAGTTTTTTAACTTTAAAATTTAACAAAAACAGTCTTAACGAAATCTAAACACACATGCTCTGGACCACTAGCAGGAATAATATTAGAGCAGTCATACTGTAATCAATGCTCAAATGATACAAGTAAGGCACAGTACCACTGTACGTTTCATACCCATAATTTCAGTCGCTCATGGTTAAAATGAAAACATTTGGTAACAGTTTTAGGTTAATACTTTGGTAGTCTTGCAAAACAAAATACAACTTTTTCCATCAGCATTAACGACATTTATAGTCACAACAAATCTCCTGTAGAGGAAGGCTTGCATTTATTCGAGCCTTTTAAAGGAACTCTAAACATGTCTGCTCTTATTTCAAAAAGCCACAAACAGCAACACAGTGAAATTTGTAAGAGTGTTACCTTTGCAAAAGAATGCATTATTTCTGAGAGGACATCAGACTCTGGCTCCGTCCCAATGGCTTTGATGAGAGCATCACACATGAAGTGCCACATCTGTGTGAGGTACTCTGGCCCACGAACCCTGGCACATGCAAGAAGGAGGGGCATCGACTCTGCTGCTGCCACCCGGACACGTGCCATTATTAAGGAAATACAGCAATCAACACCAACAAAGTGCTCAGAATTTAAGATCCCACACCATAATGAAGTCTTTAGTTTTCTACCTGAAACCCATTTCATTACAATCCATGCATTAGATTTCTTAATTAAATATAGATTAAATCATAGGAGAATTATACCATCTGCTATTTAGAAGCAGCTTCAAGCCTGTTTCAGACAATGACAGAAAAGCTGTTCAAGTTTTCTTCTGTTTTGTTACACAAACATCACTTTTTTTACTGATTGCTTATTTAGAAGGAAACTAGGGGGAAAGTAGGAATACATTGCCTAAAATAGGGTGTGTAAACCAACATTCTCTGAAACTATTTCTGCTATAAAGTCACAGACTTTACACACAGACTTTAACACTACCACTTTCAAGTAATTTAGGAAAACAGCAAGCACAATTTGGATTCTAAGTTTCCGTATTCACAGTGGAATCTGTTAGTAGGATATCATCATGGAAATAGAACTTCAACAATGGAACCATCAGCTTTACAACTTGCTCTGTGTATTCCACAAATCCTTCTTTCAGCTCTTTTGCATAGCAAACCTGAAAAATAGAGCACAGATATGCCTCTTTTAAGGGAAAATACTTATATTTTTCAACTATGTAAAGGTGAGAGGGAGATTGTTAAAAGTGCAACAGTTTTTTAGTTTATTTTAAAAAACGTGTAATAATCCATTTACCTTCCCCCTCAACTGTGGTAATTTGAGAAACCCTGATAGCAGCATGAGTTCTCATTCTTAGGGCATGCATGTATTTTTCAAAACAAATTCCAAAATAGCAATATTTGCAAAAAGGAACTACTTTTTAACATATCCAATTCCTTATGTTTTGCTAACAAAAGAAAATCATCTGTTCATTTTAAAAATTTTAAGCTCCTATCTAAATAAACCATTTTTAATCAAATAAACCACATGCAACTAAGTGCCTGTAATTCAAACTAAGCAGTATCATGCAAAAAACTCTTTCACTTGAGACAAAAACCAGTATTTTGGTTACAGATTTTGGCTTCAGACTCAATTGACCAGAAACACATAGATCACCAAAACTGTTTTATTACTCACCAGCATCTGGCATGCAGTCGATTTTTCTTCAAGGCCTGCAGTTTTAATTCCGAAACTCTGCTGATCACCTATGCTTACAAATTCCCAACCTTCATCATCACTCATATTCTCCATATCTTGTGCTGTTGTACAGAGGGGAGGAAAATTAATCTAAAAGTGCTACAAAATCATTTATTTCAGTACACCTTTCAAGCAAAACATCATCTTAAACCTACTGTCTAAAAGAGCTACTTCAGGTTTAATGGATGCAGTCTTCATTAAAGGTCCCATGACAACAGGAAGGTACTGCTGAAATTCCTTTCCAAGAATTTTGCACATTCTGGCCCATGCAGAGATCATGTAAGAAATCTAGAAAAGAGAAGGCAAAATTTTCATGTCCCACATTTTATTTTAATACATACTTAAAAGAAAAGCATAAAGGAAATACATTACACAATAGGACTTCTGAAAATAATTTGTCATCAGTCCATAAAGCTTATTTAAAAGAGAAGTAATATAATATGCAATCCACATAAAAATGCATCTTCAAAAGACATCCCAAGTCTAACAACACCTTGACAGCACCTCTGATCCAAAGTAGCTATGCATGTAAAAATGTGACAGTGTAAGATTCATTCATGATTGCATTGCAAGTGCCTCTTCTAAAAAATACTTTATTTATGAAATATTTCCCAGATTTAAATAATACTGCTGAGCCACATTCCTGAAAACAGTAAAATAGAGCAAAATTTAAAAAACGGTGCAGTACTATGTTTTCAGAGGAGTATTTGTTTTCAAATGTACAAGTTAAAATAGCTCTCTGCTCATTAGAACAGCTGCATAACAAGTCTTGTTGATCTATTTATAAGAAAGTGACAGCAAGCTCAAATTTCTTCTGCAAATATAGGTCCTGGAAGTCTCATTTCCTAACCATGCTTCTGTGAAAGATTCTGGGCCATCTCAATGTCAAGTTTTGTAAGACAGGCTGGACAATTAGCCTGAAGTGCCAGGGAGGGGGCAGAAACATCATGTATACAAGTATTTCTTAATACTAATGAGCTATAAAGACACAATTTTAACATACCTGTGGATCATCATCTTCTAGATCACTGAAGTCTGTCTGTGTCTTCAATAACAGCTGCATTACGTCTGATGCATCCTGCATAAACTAGATACAGCAAACAACTATGTTTCTGAAGGCAAATTAAGATGCTATTTCTCAGAGACTTAAATGCTCACTTAAATTAAACTTTTTCAGGCATCCACACATAAAACTATACTAAGTTTCCTTTGAACTGCATACATTTTGCCCTTTATACTGCCTAAATGAGATGCCATGCCATTTCTCCCGAGGCAAAAAAAAACCCCAAAAAAGCCTCAAAGGAAGAAAAGAAATTCTTGTTTTCAACATTTTTCAGTGTGACAAGAATTACTTAAACAACAATAAGATTCTGTCGCAAATTGTGAACCTAAGCAGCAACACAGTCAGCTCAGAAATGGAAACATAAAGACAAACATAGAAATCAGCAACAATATGGCTGATTATAATATAGAACAAGTGATTATATTAATTTAGTGCTAATACCACAAAAAAAGAGGCATTTAAAAATATCTTTAGACCATTATATAAAATCTTACCTTTTCTTTGCCAACAGCAAGACCAATTAGACTGATGCATTCAATAGTCTTTCCTCGTAAAAGTCTTAATTCCTTCTGAACAGCATTTTCAACAATGTGTTTTAAGGAGGGCATAAATAAATCATAGTAGGGAACAAACTTCTCCTCTACTGTATCTGCAACTGATGCAATTGAAGTCACAACTTGCTCCAAAACCAGCTTAGTGCCTTTCTGTATCAACTTGGAAAGAGGAAGAATAAAGTGTTATATTTCTAAAGTACGTATTTTACTTAAAAGCATGCCAAATGTAAAGATCTGTTCCTGCACATAAGCTAATTCTCATCAGTTTAGACCAACACCAGCAGATATGTATACTGGCTCATTTCTGAGGTCTTAGTTCAGCTGTACTTATCCTGCCTATGTGACAAGGTTACCCTCCACCAAACAATTTGTTCAGTGTATTATACCTCTTGTAGTTTTATCACCATAATGGAATGAAGATGCTTCACTAGATTATCCAAATATGGAATAAGCAGTAACTTGGGACAATCTTCAGTGAAGTTTATGAGTGCTGCAGCTGCATGGGCTTGAACACGCTGGCTGCCTTGATCCTCCATGGTTTGTAGAAGAGCTCCTATTACCTGAAAAAGAAATACTCCTTTTCAGACAAGTTTCTGAAGGGGACATAATTCTACCACTTGTTCCCCTACTACTCTACTACTTGCCTTCTCATGAAATTTCTTTTGAAAGGCTGGTGCAAAGTCAGTTGCCATTTGTCCAACAGCATTACAAGCGGCGTATCTTACTCTGGGATGCTGAAAAAGTATTTCCCTCAAACAGTTAACAAGCAGTTGTGAGAGCAGAAATGAAAACATTTTGAAATAATTGCTAGAACTATACTCACAGGATCCTGAAGGAATAGCAAAACGAAATCAACTATTTCATTTAAAATCCCCTCCATCTGTTGGTGGCAACCTTCTCCAATGGCAGAGAGTGCCATCAAGCCAGCATGCCTGTACTTCCAGTTAGCTACACAAGAGTGAAAATGAAGTGTTACTCATTTTGGAAACTACCAAGAACCACAAAGTGAATCACCTTTTCTTTGCAGGGACTGGGGGACACAGGAGGAGGCAGAGTGAAGAACAGGAGATGGAAGGGAAGTTAATGCATCTACTTGATTTGTTAAATACTTTTCCATTTTCCTCATACATACTTCCAGAGATGCACAAAAAATTGAGTGTCTAATCCAGGCCAAATCCAGACCTAGAAAAAAGAATTCTTAACTGCTGATACAAGTATATACATTGTACTAATACCTGGAAACTGCATTTTGATTAAATGAGCTGACCAGGCAAACACCAGGACAGTACTTTTAGTACTTTTATTTCCCTCTCCCCCATCTTTTTTCTGGTTTGGTATCATTGGAAGAACCCATACCTTCTTCAAGAAAAAGGTCCAATGACTCAAACAATATCTGAATTTAAAGCAAATAATTGATTGGTACTAAACTTTTCAGCAGTCTTCTCAAGCATGTATTTCAAGCATGTATTCCAAACTTGAAATTAATGAATCTACAAAGTGAAACACAATCTTCTTTGGACCATCTGGCCACCCAATTGAAACTCCAAACTCTAAAATTATTATTTCAATAAATATTTGTAAGAAAGAGGGAATGGGAGAAGAAGAAGTTTGACTTCTGAGAGTACTGTCAATGTTTTAATCTAAGTGTCTTCATCTTTCCTCCCAAGTCCCTACCAGTGAGAGCTTCCAATCGAAACAATATCTTTTGCATTGCCCTTCTCCAAAGAGTATTAATGGTTATGGACAGGTTATCTGACCCACAAGAAAACAAGCATTAGGCATGAATTGCAGGACCTCCCCTTCACAGGAGTTTAGTCTTTCAGTGATTAAACTCCACACTTCTCTGAATGTATTATAAAACTAGCTAGTTACTAGCCTAGAAGCTACCAACACTGGGTCAGATTAGTTCATTTCATAAATAAAACTTTATTACAAAAAACCCTTTCATTCAAAACAGACTTTGCAAGTGTTCACACACAGCAGGTGCTACCTTGAGTAGCTCCCTGTTCCATATCCAAAATGCTAACCTACCAGCCTTTTCTGGACTGGGTTTTAAACCATGAACCAGAACTTCTGTGTTTCCTTCTACTCCAAATACTCAAACCACAGATCAAGTGAAAGTGTGTGAAAGCAATGCACAGTATTTTTTTAATCATTGGCTGAGCAGGCACTACAGGTATTTTAAGAGGAAAAGAAGCATACTGAACAACTGATAAGAATATATAGAAACACCTCATGAAACACATATTAAAATCAGCATACCAAATAGACAGACAGCCTACCAATGACCTCTGTCCACCAAATTCCAGGGGGAAAAAACCAACAAGTTTTCCTCTATGAACTGTAACGTGTTAAAATTTCACTTAAATGCAGCACTTCTGAAGAAGCAAAAACACTGAGCTACAGAAAACAGGTGGCACATTAGACAAACTTAAGGTACTGTGAGGGTCTTTTTAGGGATTTAGAGAGAATATTTTGAAATAGAAAAACCCCAGGTCTTCCCTTATTTTTATGCAATTCCCAGTGTTTAAAAAAATTTACATTTTTTTATGACATCTCTGCTCAGCTATCCATGTACCAGAACCAATGTTGTAATGCATTCTATGTAAGTTTAATAAATCAGTCTAAGAGAAGGTATAAACTTTCAAGTTCACGGCATTTACAGTTTTTGCTGCTGACATCAAAAGTGGAAATGTATAATAACATATCAAGTAGCTAAACATGAAGACTTAAGAGGTATTGAAGTTCTTGGAAAGGGCAGAATTGTTAAAAAATAATAAAAGAAAATTAGTTACTTACGATTCTGAAGCATTTGCATAATATGTTCTTTAATCATAGGCAAAACAAGTTTCCCTCCAAGGCCACATGCCATCCTGTCCAGCGCACTCTCACCAGCCACTGCATTGCTAAAGATCAATTACACAAATATCAGTGGTTTGATATCTACAATAAAACAAGAAGTCCAACAGAGTGCTCTTCCCTGCAGTTCTAATTTTCAAACTTTTGCCATCTGAAAACACAAACCTCTTTAAGTAAATAAACCATACACAGATCTAAAAAACCACAAACCAGTCACACAATAGTTACTTACTATTCACTGGAACATTTGTTATCTGCAGGCCATTGATTCAAGTCTACTACCAAAGAAACCTGAGTCTTACTAGCACTAAGTCCAACAGTACAGACTAAATTTCACAGCAGTTACACACACCCAGAATGCTTAAACAGAATTTGCAATGAATGAAGCAATAATATTGGCCATCGTCTTTTTGTCACAAGAACATAAACCAGTTCAGACTTGCTATGATTCAGGTGAACCAGTAGAATTCAAACTTTGGCACACAAGAGACCTTTCTTGTATGGCTGTACTCAGTAGCATGGTCTCTTGTCAATGAGTCAGGCAGAAAACATCCAGTCCAGGTGAGGCATTTGTGACTCTTGGCCAGTTACAGAACTCAGAATAGCCCAACATTATCTGTGCAAATCTGTGGTTTGTTCCATCCAATGGAATTATTCCCTATGAAAAAGCAAGAAAGTTTCCAGGACACAGATAACTACTGTTACAGTCTGGGTATGGCTGGCAGTGTAGTAACTCAAGGTTATTAGAGTCCATCCTAGACACCCATGATGATGAAAAAGCTGAGAAATGCCTCAGAAGGGGATCAATCTCTCCCTTTTTTAAAGTTTCAGTCAGCTGGGTCAGAAACAGGTCTTCAAATTATTATGCTTGAATCTCCAAGTCTCATTACAAACCACAAATAATCTAGAAACACACATGTTGTGAAGAAATAGGATTGTGAAAAGATATGGACAGCATTGTATTTGTTCCTCAGATTAGCCATGTTCAAATAAACAGACACATTACCAGCAGGACAAGAGAGCACGGGCACACAGGGTTAAACTGGAGAAAACTCACTAAAGTTAATAGCAGCTTTCATCTGAAATTCCATTCCTTGAGCTTTCTTCCCACCATTAATTCATACATTCAGTTTCAAGAAATAAAGACAGTTTATCTCAGAAAAATGACCACACATCTCCCTCTAATGTTCGCAAGGCCTTTGCCAAGAAAATAGGAAGTTGGATTAATCTTTTCCTCCTTTAGAATTTCACTCCTTTACGAAGCTGGAGCAACAAAAAACTGGAAATGCTAAAGTATTCCCTGCTGCTTTTGTGTGGGCTGACTCATATCCCCCTTCATCAGATCTGAACACACCCTAACTAGGGCGCAGCCTGATGATCATTAGCCTGTTCCTGAGACTGCACAAAATTTCAGTCTTTTCGTGAAGCTACAAAGACTCAAGCACCAGGAGATGTTAGCATGCACATCAGCCACTGACTCTCCACAAAGGTGAGCTTCAATGGTGGGAAGCACATAGCAGCACTAGGAGTGACCCTGCTAGAAGAAAAACTGCCCTCACACACACAACCACCAGAGACCAGCTCATATCCAGTAGTTTGTGTCTAAGCCTCAAGCTCTCTTATTACTTTGAGGGCCACAGGAGCTCCTTCAGGCTAAGATTGTTGAGCATAACTAGTTTTCTGATTTGTGCTCACTCTACTTTTGACTTCTAACAAAGAAAAGGAAAATTTTCATTACAAAATCCATAGGCACCTAAGCTGTATTTAGAAGAACAAAGTTACTCTGCTGACAATAAAGAGAAAATGACATGCCTCAAGTGCATGATTCAGCATACTTACTAAGATGCCTAAAGCAAGCCATCTGAATAAATTTCCACACCCTGAAAGGCTTGATAAGGATATGAACTTGAATATTCTATTCCCCCTTGAAATTTTACTGACTGAACAAGATTCAAATACTTAACAAACCTGAATGAAGTGGTGGTGTCTGACACCTCCATAGCAAAATTTTAGTTCTGAGGAAACAGGTTAAAAGGGTATGGTCTACTATGTGAGGGAGAAAAGAAAGGACAGCTCACTTTCAATTTCATAATCAAAAGGAACTAAAAAGATTATTTCAAGTAAGGCAAAGACTAAATGGATTATTCCATAATTTCCTATGCATCAGTTCTACAGATGTCTTTACACACCTGCTATCTATTAGAAGTTGCTTTAGAGCTCAGGGTAAACGAACATCTCTCCTACTGTCTATTTTCCTGTGAAGATTTCTAAGAGCTCTGAGATAAATTGTCTCAAAACACTAATTACATCTGAATCTGAATGAGCCAGGTATGCCAAAGAAGTGTCTAGACTGGTAAATGAAAATTCATGTCTTTACAGAAGTGTGGAGATAGTTACCTCCTACATCTATTTCTGCTTTCTTCCACCTCACTCTAACAGCAGCTGGACAAGGGCAAATGTAACAGGATGTTGTACACAAACCACTATTTTAGTAAAAACTTGGAGCCAACTACAAAGCATGTAGGAATAAGCAAATCCAAATGACTGGACATCTTTAGATCTTTCTTGCCAACACACAACAAGATAAGCTACTGCTAGCCATACCAAGGAATGTAAAATAATAGCAAATTTTAGTACTTCTGGATTAGGTGAAATCCAACAATAAATTCTGCCATGCATGACGACATCCTTCCAAAGTTGTCTTTTTGCCAAAACTATGCACTTTCAAGGGCATAGATACAGAAAAATACAAAGACATTGGTTGTGGATGATTAAACAGGTCAATATGCTTCAACTTGGCTTCCAGCTAACTTCAGGATTAGCCCTCAGTTTAGAGGATTAGGAGACACTGACTTCTGAACTGAGTAGTATAAATGACAAAAAAACCAAAAGCTAAAGGCTTTGAAAAGCCACAACAGTAGAAAACAGCAAACACAAGGACATGTAACTTGTCTAATTATAGCAAATATGAAAACTGTACTTCCTTGCTGAACACTACCTAAGTAACCTACATATAAACTACTTCATGACTGAAGGAACAAAATTACAATAGTTATTTGAATAAAGAAAATGTAATGCACTACAGTCATTTGCATTCTGCACTTTAAGTGTGCCTTTAGCCACAGTCTTGATAACACATTGAAACAACTGGTTTCATAATTACCTGTCAAAATCATCATCTGCAAGCTCATCTGCATTTGCCCAATCTTCATCTTCTTCCAAGTCAACCATCATTGCTAACATCTGAGGAACTGAAAAAAACAGTTTTAAACTCAGTCTGATCTCTTAAGATAGATCCTCAAGTAACAAGTATGTATTTTGAGTTTTCTCCTTTTAAAAATTTTGAAGAAAACCAGCTTTTCTTCCAGTAGCAGATGGACAGGTCTGTCAAACTGCATCAGTAAATAATCCAGAATGCTCTGTGGCTCCAAAACGTCATGTCAGTGTTTGTTGCTACTAGCAAACAAGGCTGAGAACAAACTCTGTTCCAATGTGCTCTGGCCATCACTATAGAATCTACAATATCTTGTTTCTTCTTGATGTTTTGCATGAATGTGGCTGCCAGTAAGTATAGTTCCACAAAGGTTTTTTTAAAAAATGTAGAGCATGCATAGAAATTTCAACATTGTCCCAACAAGGCCTCAAAATTTAATTACTGCCATATATAGACGCTTACAAACAAGCACAAGCCCAGTTAAGCCAGCTTCTTATCAGAGCAATAAAACTCTCTGCAATCCTGTGAGTTCAAGAAGGGAGTTCTTAATCCAAGTGGATTCCTGAGCAGCTAACTGGCACACAGGACACACACTCCTAAACCAGCACTGTGCTCAGTAAAACCAACACAAGATGACAATTTCGTCTAAGTCCCAGTTCTAATTATGAGTATCAAGTGATTTAGCAACTTCTCAGTTGAATGGAAACAAGACATTTAAACTAAGACACAAAACCAAGACAAAAGCAGTCCTTTTTTTCTACTTTATCATTCCCTGAATACAACTGCTTTACCAGTTCTGCAAAATAAATGCTGTTCTCCTTAATGATATATTAATAATCAGACTAATTTTACAATGAATTGCAAATGAAAAGCATTTCATTCCCATACGGTGCTTTATCTTAATAGGAGTGTTTCATTCCTAAACTAGCAACCCAAAATAATAGGAATACATTCTAAAGAAGTAAGAGGTACTTCTCTTCAGAACAAATAAGAAGCTTGCAATGATGTGGGATCAGCAAGTGTCAAGCATTAATAATTCCAACAAGCTACAGGCTGGAATGAAGATAGAGTGTTCTGAAAATTTACAGACTTCACAATATGTTCTAAAGAACCTCTTCTTAAAAAAACTATTCCACTATCAAACAAAACTTCTCATCAATATTTTAAACACTTAAGCCAAGCAGATCCAGTTTATAACATTTTCTAAGAGAAGTTTTATGATTTTAGTGACATCTATTCAACTTTCCTAAGGCTAAGCACACAGCAAAATTGTAGTATTTTTGAGCTGAGCAGACAGCAAAAGTTGCCTTTTATGCAAGTTTCAGAAAACAAGCAAGAATTTAGACAAACACAAGTGGGACAGGGAGGGGAAAGCAGGGTATACTGCTGTGCCAGTGCCCTGATCTAGTCAAAGAAAGGGTTTAAAAGGCAAAGAAACACCAATGCAAACAGCATTGATGCTGGGGCTGCCCAGAAGACATTTCTTTTTAGCATTTCAAATAATAGTGCATGATTTAAAAAGTGCATCTTCAAAGACTTTACCATCCGCATGTTAAATAGACTAATTAGATTATTTCTATGTATTTATACCAGCATCTGATTTTTTAATTCACAGCTTTAACTCACCACTGATGCTCAACATGCATGCTGAATTCCTTCAGTCGACTTGCCAGCACCACAGAGTATCTGGCCTACATACCAAACTCCAAACGTAGAACTCAGAACTAAATGCCTTTTTTTTTGTTACAGTAAAATTTTCCAAAGCCAGCAGAAAAGCATGAAAGTACTGTTTTCCTCGGAAACACCTAATAAGAGTCCACTGTATTTTTATTCAAATTTTTGGTGCTGCATAGACACAGATTAATTCATGAAGAGTCATAATATGAAGGGGGTTACTCCATTAGGTGACACTGAATTGAGTTTTCTTAAGTTACGAGCACCAGCAAACTCTCAGTTAGATGTGGTTTCGCCACTGACTGACAGCAAAGTCAATTTAATACTGTAAAAGGACAACTGTTTCAACAAAGAAAATGAGAAAAATACTTACTGGCTTGTGCAATAATATTTGTATGCTTCCTCAGCATAGCAGCAGCAGTTTCTGACAAGGCCACAATTACTTCAAGTGCCAACTGACGCTGCATATTACTGAGACTGGTATCTGCAGACAACTACAACCCAAAAGATTAGAGTAAATGGTTAGAACAGATGTTTTGGGGTGGAAAAAGTGATTCTTAAAGCACTCCTGGATTTACCTTCAGAGCTAGTTGCAAAGTTGCTTCTAAATGTGGTCGTAAATACTTAGGAACAGAATCTGCAATTTCTACAACGGATTTCAGTACAGAATCATCATTTTGGTAGCAGGAATCATTTAGAGCCTATAAAACGATAAGATAGAAATAAGATAAATAAAAGTAAACAACATTATGAATAGGACCAGAGTAATAGCAGGAATTGCATTAATTGTATTCTTGTTTCTCTAAACAATCTCATTTAGTATTAGTAGCTAAGTAGCCAAAGCCTGAGACCAGAAGAACTGACCAGAGTAAACTTTTTGTTAAAACTAATGCTTCTAACAATGAACTAGCTGATCCAGCAGATACAAGCAGAATGAAAAAGATAAGAATCAAGCAGACAATTCCAAGAGAATGAAGTAACTTCATCACAAGATCAGCCCTGTAACCATAAGAAATGGAGACACCACCAACCAGAAGTAAGTGGCTGGGGGACTGGGCCATCAGTGGCACACGTACAATTGAGAAACACAAATTGGGGTAGGGGTACCTCTCTGGAGGCACCAGCTCAAGCTGTAACCTGAGAAATAATGGAATACAATTAATTAGAAGCCTTAACTCCAACTTTCAGCAGGATCCCAGAGTCAGACCCTGCTATGGTGACCTGTGTGCATAAATCCATAACAGGAAACTATGCAGCGGCCAAAACGACAAGTTTTCTACAACTAAGTTATGGCTCATAATGTTCAAATCTAACACTGCAGACAATCAGAAAGAATTAATCGCACATCAGAGGCTCCAACATGCAAAACCACTGAGTTCTGACAACAACTTCAAAATCCATTTAAGAGAAAGTAACTCTGCCCAAAAGAAGGAAAATGAGCCTAACTCCTCTTCTGCCTGTTACATGAGGAAAGTTTTGAATAACTTATGCTTATAAACACCAGGAACCACAAGATTAAAGAGGTTTTTTTCCAGACATCCCTTGAGACCCACCAAATTAAAGCAGACCTTTCAGCCTTCTGTCACAGACATGGAAAAGAGAAAGAAATCAAGCTTTTTGCAACTATCTTTCCTAACCCATATCCACATTCTGAAAAGTAATTTAAAACTTACTTTTAACTGATCAGGTTGATATTTTAGTGCCAAAACAGAACACTATTACTCAATGGTGTAAGGATCTAGAAGTAAACAAAACTCCAAAGAAAAAAGTCTTTACATTCACTTCTGAGGTTTTGAAAAGAATTTTCATTAGCAAAGTATTTTATTTCTTCCTAATGTTGAAACATTTTTTTTAAGTAAGTGAGTGATTTTTAATATTCAAGTCTAGAATTCAACTTTTTTGAAAATGGCACTTTTATAATCCACACTTTCAAAACAGAAACAGCATCTTCTAGTACCAAAAATGTTCTGGAAAAATATGAAAAAAAAAAAATCTGTCATGGTTAAGGCCTTTTGGTCTAATAGCTACAACATCCTTTGGTTCTCTCAAAGGACAATGTAATATTTACTGGAGTTTTCTGCAAAACTATATTTTATACCCATTGCAAGACTGGTTTTCTGAAGAAAGCAGCTCAAAGTGAAAAGTGACCCCTAAAAAGGTGGAGGCACTTTTCTGTAGTATCAAACAGTGTCCAAGGAAGTCAGTGAAGTTCTGTCTGCTTTTACCTCCTTTTTCAAGAGAAAGCTTTGAACAAATGTTTCAACTGTCAGTTTTGAAAGTTCAACTTCCAGCATAACCACTATAGATCTTGTAATGAAAGGACTGATATGCCAAGTCAGAATTTTATTTTTAGCTTTTTTACCGCGTCAGTATTTCAACAAAATGAATTTCAACAGCAACAAAAAAAGCATCCAACTGTCTCCAAAGGTCACTCACCACTATTCTAACACATTCCTATTTATAAACTCGGATCTTCATATCCATCTTGTGTTACCACAGCAGAAAATCTAGTTCTTCTTCAGTAAGTACTTTAAAAAGACAGATTTCACAGCACAGCTCTGTGCTGTATTTGCAAAAAGCTTGAAAATGTGTGCCAAGTGCATGTGTTGCTACAGTGTCTAAGCAGTGCAATAGTAGCATTGAAAGTTACAGTACACAGAGTGGGCTATTAGGCCGAAATCTAAAACCCACACATTATTTAAGTGCCACACTTAAAGGTATCAAGATAAAAGGTATGACCACCCCAAACCCTGCCGCACTCCCACTAACACACTACTGTGTAACCAAGGTCCTCTCAGAGAGTTACAACTTTTAAACAACAAAATTGTTATGACAAAGGCACAGACAGAGACTAACCTCTAAACAGAGACCTCAATATCAAAACACAACTTATACACACTATAGCCCATTTTTAAGTTCAGATGACTTGAATAAATTCCTCTCATTTTGCATTTAAAATCAAGCAGAATTCCATCAGTAGCAGATGCCAGTAGATTGGCAAAATTTTTCTTCAGCTTGCCACAAAGCACATGCAGTTTACCACTCACACTGTCAACAGGAACCTGCTGTTCTGACTGTAGTGAGAAGTCTGTCTTCAATGTAAATTAAATCTAATTTAAAATCACCAGAAGTTCACTTCCTGTGCTATCATACCAAACTTAGTTGCTTCCACTGTTTCTTGGTATAGAAAGGGAAGTGTACTGTGAAATTGTTATCCTTTACAGCTCAAACCATTTCTGTCTCTGGTTTGGTTTACAATAGGCTTCTCTGCAAAAGCAAATAACCTTACACTAGAATTTCAACTTTTGCTAAAATTCATCCATCCAAGAGATCTAATCCAGCCTCAAAAATTATATGAAGCTTAAAATAGCGTTTTATTTACAATTTCCCAAACAATAAAGATAATTTCTACAGACTCTTGTTCTCAGTCTGAGAATCTATGTTCAGAATAATTCTATGCTTTCCCCTAAAGTGAAGGGATACAGGATATCATGAGGCCATGCATTCCCCAATTACAGATTACTTCAAATCTAAGGGTAGCCCATATTTAAACTATGTTTCAGTACCATGGTTGATTTAAAAGATGTACGATTTTGACCTATATACCTTACAAAGAATTTTAACTCATTTTTCTCTGTAACACTGCATAAGTTGATCAGCACTGAGCTACTTTCCTTTAAACCCTATCAATTATCCTCTGTTTGCAAAATTCCTTATTAGTTTCATCTTCGTCTGGCGACTGCTGTCAGACTAAAAGGCTCAGTTAATTCAGGTCTCAGCAAACATTTATGAATTTTCAGATCAATAAACTACATTTTGATATAGTCAATACAGAGGGTAATGGCAGATTGTTACTTGCTTGATTTCTTACCTGCAAGATTCCAGGTAGTAAGTCTGCAAAATGTTTAAGAAGGGGAGCATTGAGCTCATTAGCAAGCACAAACGCAGCTGCAGCTCTAGCAGACAGTGTCTTGATCTAAAAGACATCATTGGAGAAATAAATGTGAGAAACTAGTACTGAAACATGCCTCTGTTAAAATTTAAAATCTCATGTTAAAAACTATTTCAAATTAAGGTAAAGTGATAATAAATACCTTCAGCATCTACGCTGTCTACAATACAAAAAGTTTATCATATGAGGTGGCAAATAGTCACTAGTTTTCCTTTTTGTTTTGGTGGTTTTCATTTAATGAAAGAAAAGAGGAAAAAACCGTATTGTTTTCAACTTCCAACAAAACTTCAAATGTGCATGCAAGTGTCAGTCTCATTTCTCAAGAAGTGTGATCTAAGTGTTTAAGACATGCTTCTTTAAAGGCATGACTTGTGGTACTTTAGAAAATGTTATTCAGTTGACTTTCAAAGGTCAGAAAAAGTAATCCATGGGGGAACAGCAAACTGAACCCATATATCACAGCAGGGTTTCCTATCCTTGCCCAGCATTTTCCACAAGAGAAACATTTTCAAAGTACAATTCCCTGCACAAATCAATTAATCTGAAGCCTTCCAGAAAAGCAAGGCTTGCTAACACACCCTTAGAGCAAAATATGCACAAACAGTTCAAGGAGCTGTCGTACATTCGGCATTTTGAGACATACCATGTACAGATACTGTACGTAGAGACATGACAGACTTATGCTGTTAAACACAAAGACCAGAAAGAGAATTTAACATGGAGTTTCTGGTCCCTCAATGCTGCTGGCTAAAACTCTATCTTGCTTGGGGCCACTGCAACTGGTTTCTCCAAGCATAACTAGGGAAGAATCTGGACCTAAGCAAGACAGATATGAGGAGCCAGTCAGCTTTAGGACCACAAGAGGGTCGGAGCCTTTGGTCTTGCAGCAGAGACAGTCAAAACTCTGTATGTACGTCAGTTTCAGGTAATGCAATTCTCTGGTTGAAATCTAAAGGTTCAACCTTTATGTTTGACACTACTGCACTGAGTTTCTATGCTCAGAACATACTAAATCCCAAAAGAACATAAAGGTCTTACTTGGGGATGCTCCTGATCTTGCATACACTGAACCAGCATTCTCTTAATGACGTCCAAATAGTGTTGCTGTTGATTCCCAAAAATCCCAGGAAAATTCCTAAGGATAAGATCAAAACATTAATAAAATTCACAAGTTAAGGTTAAACTACTATTTCAAATATATCCATTGTTTAAGTTACAGATTGCAACTGTATGTGTTTGAGTTAAGTAAGCCACAATACAGGAAAATAAATGAAACAAATACGATTGCTAGTTAATTACACTGTGACAGTTTTTCTTTTATTTTCAGACATGATTTGGCTATCCTACAAAAATGTAGCTTACCAGAAAATATGTAGAGCAGCCTCACGCAGTCCCACATTCTGAGAGCTGACAGAGTCAAATAAGAATTTCAGAACTTCTGGCCACTGGTTGTTGCCATCTTCATCTACATTAAACACAACAAAGTTTTGGGATAAGCAAACTTCAGAATGGTGAGATAGCAGCTGTGCAGGAAAATCAGCCATTGCTGACTCCCTGATCTGAAGATGTGCCTAAGTCACAATGTAAAATATTGTGAAATGTTTAATCTAAAACCACTCCAGAACAGAATATGATCTCTGCTTACTGCTATATAGCAGCACTCAAAGAAAGAAACTGATGCAATGTTCAACATAATTAATGACAATTTACACAAAACTGGATTTATAAACCCTAATACAATCTCACCTAAACTCGTGTAATATAAAAAGCAGAGTTTAAGAATCTTATTTTTATCTGGTCAAGGATAGTGTGAACAAATAGTAGGTTCTATTACAAGACATCGAATCAGTTAGCACTTCATGTGCAAATGCCTAAGCAGGATTAGAGAACAAGAGATACAAAAACAACTACTATCAATACACAAATATTTTTAATACAACTACTATCAATACATAAATATTTTACTATATTATTAACTTATACAAATAAAGTACCTATTAAATTCCTGGCCAATTCAGCAACTATGTCACATATTTTCTTTCTCGTAGCGGACTGCATTTCTAACTGGATAAAGAGCAGCAATTCACTCTTGACTGATGTTTGATCCTCAGGTGACAGGGCTGGATAAACTTCTTCAAATGCAGATGACAACAGGCGGCGCAGAAGGACAGCTGCCATCTGCCGAGCCTGTTGAAGGAGGAGTGTGTGTGTTAAAGTGTTTGATATGATAATCATGCTCCTACAAGGAAACATCAACATCATGCTTCCAAATGACACTTCCATTGTGTAGACTTCCTTGGTGAATGGAATACTTCTCAAGCAACAGATGACAATTATGATAGTAAAAAAAAAAAAAACACAGTATAGAAACATCAGTTTACAACCATGCTTCTGACAATTACTGCCTTTCAAAAAAAAAAAAACCAGTACTGAGGTATTCAGATTTTTTCTACAGCTGAACCTTAGACACACTTTGTGTCAAGTTAAGAACTTAGCTGTGTTATTGAAAGATCTTTAAAGCATGAATTCTTTCTATTTTAAATAAATTATAATCCAGACATTTTTCTGGATTAAAAAGTGACATATTGGGGCAACTTTGTTAGATACTTAACCTGTAAACCCTCCACTTTTTCAAACAACTAAACTTCAAACTAAAGGTTTGGGAACCTACAGCTAGAATTTGAAAAATAAAACTCTTCTCTGAACAATAAAAAAGCCATATATGCAAATCCAAGTCAAAACAAAGCTTTCAGTGTTTTGCAGGCCTATGATTAAACTTTTTTCTTTAAACTTGAACTTAAGAATAGGAACCTCAATGTCACATATTGCAATCTTGTTTCTGGTATGTGTACACTTATTTTACAACAGTATCATTTACATATCCATATTTATTTCCAATTGTACAAGAACTAGAAGAAAAAAACAAGGCTTAGTAAATTAAAATTAATAGAGCAACACATGCAGTAAAGGCAAAAAGACACATGAAGCTCTCTGAGCAATTTAATAGAATGTTCACCAATTGGTGTTTTAGGACACAGAGTAATTAAAAATCACCATCCAAACTTCTAAAGTTTAACACATGTAACAAAACCTTATGTGTGCTAACTTCTCACAAAAAATGATCCAAACTCAATTTGTTAAGATATTCTTATTTAATGGGTACTTGAATGACAAACAGTTTCATTTATAAGCCTTTGAAATTCACAACTGCTCAATGAGCAGCAAAAATAACCAACACCAATTTCTCAATAATATTACTATGGCACAACCTATAGATGTGAAACACAAACTACTGCAAAGTGCTAACTTCTAACATACCCTGTAAATATCAGAATATCACCCAAGATACTATTGGGTTCTGCAGTCTCCAGACTCACTGTCTTTTTCTAATCTACCCAGCTCTCTTCTGTACAGCTAAAGAGTAATGCACACAAAGAGTCTCTGTACCAGCAGAAGGAAAGGAGTAGAACTGGACCCAACTCTTTACAATTCCTTATCTCCTCTCACCATCTCCAATGTGGACTAAGGCCACCAAATATGTAGGATTTGTTCTTCCCTAGCAGATGTAAGGAAGGCAGCAGGGAACAGTCACAGTGCCCACCTGTGCTGTAGTTCCCATCAGAAGCCAAGATCCTCTAGCAATAGGCTGTCATATGGGAAATGTGAGTTCAGAGGGACATTCTTCCCTCACTGCCTGTGGGAATCTCACTAACAATGCATCCAAAAACTTTCATGGTATTGCAATATTATGGTATCTTTCCTTCTCCTAATCCTTGGAGCACCAATATTGGGAAAAACTGAATATTTCCTCATTAGTATGGTAAACTTACGTACAAATGCCTTGAGTGGGAAGAAAGTCCACTGGGACTAAACATGACACAAACTCTGGTGTTATGTCTTCCCTAACTCAAGGCATCGTGTTTCAGTGCATATTTCCTGACATCTGATAATGACTGAACTTGCATTCTATTATATTCTTTCATGAAGTAATAACAGGTGGACAGACAGGGAATAGAGGTGGAGATTACATACTTTATGAAAACAAGGATAAGAATTTCCAACTCTGAAGAATTTAAAATATTAGAAGACTGGTAAGCAGACTGATTGCAAAGTAAAAACACAAGTAGTAAGGCATACAGGAAGACACAAGATCAGCACTACATGAATTATCTCCTGTTATAGTTACTAGCTTAGGAAAAAAACAATTCCCAAAATCCTTAAAGTAAATTCAATTTTTTTAAGGAGTGACAAATGAGCAAATGACTTCTAATAATAAAAGAATGGCATATTTTCCTCAGCAGATATTCACTTACATATGAAAACTATCGTTGTCAATTTAATTATGACAATCATGGCTGAATTAATGGCAGCTCCAGGGCTGTTTCTTCTACTCTAACAAAGAATATATGTATTTTTTTACACACCCCAAAGGTTTTGTTATGTTTAAGTCTTTCAAGATATGTACTAAAAACAAGCATTTTAAAATCCTGCAATTTAGTGACAATAGCTTTTAATGAGGAGAGGAACAATATAAACGGTACATCCCCAAAGAAGAGATTCCAGCTACCAATGAAGCATAAAGAGAACACATTTTTTCCCAGCATTGGGTGCATTGGGTCTTCTACATGTCTAAATTACTGAGATGCTCACAAACAACTGAAGTGTTAAAAGTTATTAACATAAAAAGTAGTCATAATACCCAAATTTCAACATACTGCTTCTGATTACTAGAATTTACAGGGTGTTAAAAATGTTTTCAATAAGAAAATCAATTTGCTGAGCAGGGCAGCAACAGAATTATGAACAACAATCTGGGACACCATGCTCTCCACTGATACTCAAAGCATCCATGTAACTCTACATATTTTATAAGAAAAGGTCTGACTATCTTGTCGCACTGAATTTTACTTTTATTTTATTGTTCCTTTCAAGTCCTCAAGGAGGAAAACATGCAGGGATGGAAGTAAAAGCTGGTCCAAAGCTGGACTTGCACAGTGTCATTCAGAGACCTAGTCCTACGTGGAATTCAAAGCACAGAGTGCCCAAGGTCCACAGACAACTCAAAGGCAGAACTGTGATGCCTCCTTGGGCTGCCTTCCTTCCCAAAGGCTGAACAACAGCAGCCATCAAACTGAGAAATGCATCCCTTCATGTGACAACACAGACAGAGGTCGGAGAGAGGTCAGGACCCCCCAAGAAGACACTGAGTCCAGCAGAAACAGTTTTACAGAGCATTTGTTATTTTACCAGGCATCTGTAAATTAGGACACAATCAAAACCTGCCAATCCAGAGTTAACCAAGAAACAACAGATGCAGGAGAAAATGCAGAACTTCTGCTCCTCTCAAAGATTTACACGTAAATCAGAACTACGAAGTAACAGCCTAAGACAAGTCCTAGGAATAAAATGAATCAAATAAACTGTAAATATATATCACCTCTCTGTACAGCCCTTTAAAATGCAGTTGCATAGAAATTAGAGTGCTAGCTTCATAACAGTGAGACTACAATGCAGGAAGTAAGGACAAGCCCCTCCTCAGTCAGAGGTGCACAAACTTGCACATCACCCAGCACAGAAGTGTTCTAACTGCTAAGTCAGATGCTTCCCTCCACTTCTGTGAAGAGTGTTACTTTGCTATTAGGAAAGTCTGAAATAAGAACAGAGGAAAGAGGTGAATACTTCCATAGTTTAGGAATCTGGTTAGGGGAAAACTTGTTACACATTTATTTAAAGGAGTTATTCCAAATCTAGCTTAATGGTGTTTTCTGTGTCAAATGCAAGGGGTACTGGTGGGAGCACAACCTGCATCCCTGTTTCTGCTGAAAGTAGTGGGCAGCAGAGGCAGGATTTCCCCAACTGCTGTCTGAATAGTGCTACAAATATTACACTCTCTACAGCAGAGACACTCAACTCATGCAAACAGGATGGGGTGCTTTCTTCAGCCTAGTTTTCCTGCAAGGATGTAAAGCAATACAGAGGCTTCAGGATGAAGAGGGATCTGAACCCAGCTTTCACAGAGCCAGAACAAGGCATGTTTAAAGTTCTGGAGCTCCTTCTAGCACCCTGTGTTTGGTGGCGCTGGTACATTCAATGTGCTCAGAGGGCACAGACCAGGCTCAAAGCTCTATCCACATGCAATATTCTCCTCAGCATTTGGATCTCATAAAACATGCAGAAACTACCTGTTGATACCAGCACCATATTAAACATGCACAGAATGCTTCTCAGCATGTTTATATGCAGTGTTTAGATTGAGCGTGGGGATTACTTCACTTAGGCTCTAATTAGGCTCCTAAGTAGTTGGATTTACAGGGAAGAGGTTGTAAGTTTTATTAATCAGGATTTTTCAAGCCCAGCACCTAATGCTTACTTATGTTAAGAGCTAACATTTAAACCCTTCTTTGATTAATCCATTGGTGGAGTTAAATGGCAAGTTATTCTAAAAACGTTAGCCTTTGATGACTTTGGCAAGAGTAACTTCTATAGGTGAGAAGATTTTTTTTTTGTACTTTACAAGCTGGAATCCAAGTCATTGGCAAGATTCCTAAGTTTTACACTGGGCTATTTGCTTAGCTGATGTAAAGTGAATAAAATCAGTAAATATGTGAAACAAGTATTTATTTACTTTATTTACTTATTTACTTTGTAGTAACACTGCTGTACAGTTTTCTGTCATTTGGAACATCTCAGAGGAGCAGAAAGAAAAACTAGACACCTCTTAAGCAATTAGTTCTAGTATAATATTGAAGGAGTCTGTCAGAAGAACACAACATTGTAGATCGATAAGCATCAGTGTGGGCAAACTGATACTTTCTTAGCATTAAAAAGCACAAATGGCAACTAACTCTAAATTGAATCCAGTCTGGCAGAAGAGATTGTTATCTATAGAGAAACAGCACACTTATGCTCTTATAATATTGTTCAGAAATTGTTTAAGTGACTTGAAAATTTGTAACATCTTGAAAGTTTAGTAGTTCTTTGCTCTGCAAATCCAAGTGAATAATAGTTTTACCAGCAAGTACTTTAACTGATCGCTAAAGTTGTGAGCCTTACAAAACTAAGGAGTAAATAAAAGGCAACCTTATTTTATGCCCAGATTAAAAAATTTGTATAATATTTAGACTACTCTCCACTCATTCCATAATACTTCTAGATGACTTAAGAAGCACTGTAAGTTTCAGACAACACACAACTTTAATATGTTTAGGCACAGGACCCCAAATAGAAACCACTTCTGAACTGTAAATTGAGGAAATGTGACAGTAAGTCACATATTAATTACACATTTAATGGAAAATAACACTCACTAAGCAAAGCACACAACAGAAAACAATGGAGATCCAAGCAGTTGCTTATGAAAAACTATTCCTGAAACTAAATAACCTGCACCGAAAAGTCTCAGCTAGTAAATTGGGTGTGCAACAAAC
The DNA here is from genome assembly GCA_026413545.1 of Cichladusa arquata. Lineage (NCBI taxonomy): Eukaryota > Metazoa > Chordata > Aves > Passeriformes > Muscicapidae > Cichladusa > Cichladusa arquata. The sequence goes on from JAOTQP010000001.1 coordinate 40,033,203, forward strand.
AAGATGAGAAGATGAGTGACCCCTCTACAAATGTGCAGTAAATTAAGATGCTTCAGTTAACATCAAACTTGCTCATTCATCCCAGAATGATCAGCACTGATTTCTCCCCCTCTTCTCCAAGTCCCTGTGAAAACCTGCACAAATCCAAGGTTAGTGAGCCATACCTCCTCGGCAGTAGCATTGTTCCTGATTGCCTGCAGGAGGTAAGTGATCTTTGACGGGCCCGGAATAGTCTCGTAGGTCTCCTGCACAAAAAGAGATGCAGCTTATTGTAAACATTTATTAGAAAGCATGTGTTAAGCATTAATATGCGTTGACTTTTCTTTTAAAACTACATCAGTATCCATCCAATTAAAAAAAAAATAACATAGCAGAAAAAAAATTAAACTTATCAAAATAAAAATGTATGACCTATTTTAAAATTACGAGTAAAATCTTAGTTATCTAGAAAGATGTCCCACATTGGAATGACTTACATATGAATGATTGGCCACTTAGGAGATTAGTTACAAAATATAAATAAACTCATAGAAATACAACATATACCAAACATGTCCTACTGGGAATCCATCACAGTTTTTATCATATCAAAGAATTAAGAACTTTGGAAACCCTAAGACCGAGCTGTGACCAAAAGGTTAATAATCACAGACAAATGTATAGTCCAAAAATTGGATCAGTTCTGGTTTTGAACCTCTTTAAAACTTCTACAATGTTATGTGGAAGCCACACTTCTCAACCACACATTCTGAATAAGAATGTCTTATTTTTAAACTCCTACTTGAATTTCAGAAAGAGAGGCTATTTTCCTCGGAAAACCCTCTTAACAAAATGAAAAGTGTAATAAGTTCAGTTACATTGTCTTACATGCTTCTGGCATGCATTTTATACACGTCTCAGTTTTAAATTACATTGTTACTCAGAAGCTAGAGTGAAAACACAGCAAAACAACCATTTTGAAACAAAATGTGTCTTTTTTTTTTTTAAATATACTAAACCTACGTAGGTAGGAGCAGGAGAATCACAAGCTAAATAGCAACCCCTCATAGCATTCATAAATAGTTCTATACTTAGTAACTCTAGAGTTACTTTTTGAGGGCAATCTTGATGTTGAATGACTTCACCCTTTCCAAACATTCACTATCCCATCCTGAACTCAAGGAATGAACCTATTCTGCAAAGCTCAGGTTCATTTCTATCAGTTCTGCCTGCCTACTTCCCATTTCCAACACTGCAGTAGCTCCTTCCAGTACTCTTAACAAACTTACACACCTTGACAGGATACCTGCTATTGTAAATTAAGCAGTTCTGCATTTAATATTAGACATCATCTTCCTCCCTTTCTGTACCTGCTTCCTAGTAGGCCTTCTTCACAAAGTCAATCTTCATTTCATATTCTCTCTAGTTGCCAACATACAGTCAATGAGACTCTGAATCCCCAATGAATCCCTGCATTTAATCTAATCATTTCATGGAGACTGCGAAATTAAATGAGGTTTAGGGTCAGAACAGAAAGTCTTCTCAGGTTAACCTCTTCCATGAATGTATACATTTATATTGCACTATTATCTACAAATCAAAAAACTAATACAGGAACACGATGGTTCCCTAAACCCAGGCCCAGCACAGACTTGAAGTTATGCTTTCACAGACAGCTGCAACACAGTAAAAGCTGGTTTCCCTCATGTCAATTCTGATAACCATAAAATTCTATTTTGAGTTGTTTGTTTAACTCACTAAAAATGGCAGCAACCTAAGCACTTGTTCAACGGTATAACTCTATCAATTCAGTAAACTGGATTCAGAGGATGCTAAAGCAAAGGGGCACAAGGAATACATGGCCAAACTCAGAACCTTCCCTCTGAGCTGGTGGGAGACTTCTTTGCCAGCCCTACCCAAATTACTACCAGTCTCGTCTACACTCTAACTATGTACCTGGATCCTGCTACATCTTACTGTATCCTTTAAGTTTACAATTAGTTCCCCAGTTATCTTATAGAGAAGTACAAATTTCTCACACACCACGACCAACTTTCATAACACATGCAAGAAAGTATCTATTGTCCATACTTATTACTCATGTTCTCCCAAACCTGAGGAAAAAAAGAGCATAAAATCACCAAAACAAAGTAAATAGGAGTTTCTCTATTAGAAGACAGACACACAAGTAAGAGGAAGACAGGCTTTTACAGTCAACAGACATTCCAGGATGGATGGTAAAATAAACCAGCCAGATTTCAGCCAACTAGTCAGGCTAAGCTATCAGCATGCTAGCTCCTACACATAATCACAGAATGTTTTGGGTTGGAAGGGACATTAAAGACCATTTAGTTCCAAACCCTCTGCCATGAGCAGGGATACATTCCACTAGACCAGGTTACTCAAAGCCCCAGCCAACCTAGACTTAAATACTTCCAAGAATGGGGCATTACAGCTTCTCTAAGCAGCCTGTTCCAGCACCTCAAGACCCTCCCAGTAAAGAACTAATTCCATATATCTATCTAAACCTGCCTTCCCTAAGTTTAAAGCTATTGCCCCTTGTCCTATCACTGCATGCCCTTGTAAAAGCCCCTCTCCACCTTTCTTGCAGGTCCTCTTCAGGTACTCGAAGGCTGCTCTAAGGTGTCTCCAGTCTTCTCCAGGCTGCACAACCCCAACTGTCTCAGCCTCTCTTTCACAGGAGTGAAGTTCCCTCTGACCATCTTTGTGACCCTCCTCTGGACCCACTCCAACAGGTCCATGTCCTTCTTGTGTTAGGGGCCACAGAGGTGGACACTACTCCAGTGGGGTCTCACAAGAGCAGACTATACACATATAAATCCATACACAATCCACTGAGTTTGGAGTCATCAGGCTTTCTTCCTCATCCTTTTTTTTAACAGCTTTTACTACAATCCTCCCAAACAGGATATGACTCTACATCTCCATCAAGTTCAGTCTTCAGCTGAACACCCCTCATTTCTATTTTAAAGACCAAATCTATTTGAAAGAACCTGAGTCTGCTTAGCTCTCTGTCTATCCATTTCTCATTCTGACTGGTTTTCACCGGATACAAATGAAAACCTGCTATTCAATCTACCTGCAGTTATTTGAATCCTTTATGTATTCAATATTACTTTCCAACAGTAAGCACACTTTGAAGAACTGACTAGACTATGCCAATGTTTAAAATCACGTATGAGTCCTGAATGATTTCAGGAAGCACGTATTTTAAAGGCTATGTAATACTTTTACCCAAAGAAATCTTACTTCAAGAAATAGACGACTTAAATCAGTGTAGCTATACTGTAGAGACAGAACTATGTTTCTAGGTGGAAGTTCATTAACCCACCATGAAGACTAAGGGTCGGGGGGGTTCTTCTTTCACCATGCATGGTGAAAAAATGAGAGACAACAGGCATAAATTGAAAAAAGGATGTTCAGAGTGTTGGAGGTCCAGTTCTCTCTATCCTAATGAGCACAAGTCAAGCAGGAGTGAGTAACTCAAAGAGCTTGTGCAGCCTTAGAAGTTTTCAAGTCAGCAGGACAAAGCCCTGAGTGACCTGATCTGACCTGATAGCTGACACTGCTTTGAGCATGACAGACCCCCCGAGGACCCTTCCACTCTGAATGATCCTAAACCGTAAAAGCATTTGCAACACACCTAGGAAATATTCAGAAACTAATGCCATATTCAGTGCAGTTAAACAAGTAAAAAGTGATACTATTCCTTATAAGAAACTAACAGACTTGAAAAGCTTGGTATCTATCATGCCAGTTAGGGTTTTTTATTCTGATTGACCACAGTGCATATGTATCTATGAAAATTAAAAAGAACGCCAACTCAGTTTCAAGCAGGTGTTCTGACAAAATATGCCAGTTTTAAGAATCTATCCAATGTTTTATTTCATAGGCATTGTGACACACCTCAACAAATAACTTGTTTTGTTACAATTCCAATAAAGTTAAAAATTTTTATAAATAATTTTAGGTTATATGAAGGCAACTGAGAAGAGCAAGAAATTCAGCTCCCAGGGAACAGCCTCCATTGCAGCCCTATGTTCAGGAATGTGAGAATAATTCTTGCTGACTCTAGAAAGTGCAGTTACCAAAAACGAACTTCACCAGCTCTCTAAAAATGTATGTCTTCCCTCCTTCTCACTCTGGATTCACATTTGAGGAATTTTCACTGCAGCATCAGGAATAATGCTTTTTATTCTTCACCAAACAATGCGCTGAACTCTGCTGACCGCTGGAGTGATGAGAGCGATAAAAGACCCGATGCAGCCATGCAGCGGGAATTCATGCTAAACCTAGACGCCGGTATTTAATTCAATGGGAGAGATTCCCCACTAGGCTTGACAATGGAGCCTTAAGCATGACAGAGAGAAAGAATTAACGTGGCTTAGCCGCCACAAAGAATTTCAGCTGAAACAACACGTCTGAAAACTTTTTGCTGATAACAAGCGAAACTCAGCATATTGAAAACGCTTCTTTTGGGTGAAATACTTCTTAGCTGACGAAACACTTGAATACACACGAGGCCGTCCCGAAAAGTTGAAAGACCCAACTACTGTGCGGCAACAGGGAAGGAGCTCGCTCCCCTCCTGCCGGCCGTGCTGGGGCGGGGGCACGGAGCCCCAGCGAGGCCGTTTCGGGAGCGCACACACGAGCGCTCCCGTCGCGCCAGGCACCCGCTCTGACCTCCTTCGGGAACGCCTCCGCTCCCGAGCCGGCCCCGCCACCCGCCGCCACCGGCTTGCGCCCCCCCTGCGCGGCGGGGCCGCGGCCGCGCTCCGTCACGCCGGGCGGCTCAGGCGGAGCCAGCCACGAGCAACGGGGACAAGCGGCCCCTGGGGACGGTGCCACACGGGCCGCGCGGGGGGCGGTCTCGAGGCGAGCGAGGGGCGAGCGGTGCCGGGCGCGCCGGGGCGGGCGCCGAGGGGAGTAACGGGACCCTCCGCGCCCTCACGGGCCGAGGGCCGGCGCGGGCCCCGCGCCCGCCAGGCAAAACGGCCGCCACCGCCCGGCCGCGCCGCCCAGACCGGGGGAAGGCCCGGGCCGCCCCGGCGGCAGCTGTGCCGCTGCTCACACGTGGGGCTCGGCCGGCCCCGCCGCCTCCCTGCCCCCCTCCCTTCCTCCCTCCCT
>JAOTQP010000001.1:40052964-40074035 GCA_026413545.1 Cichladusa arquata
TTTTTTTTTTTTTTTTTTTTAATTGTTGATACAAATACTTCAAAAATACAGGGACAGACACATTCTGTTCTTAAAAATTCTCAAAGGAAATCAACGACATGCTGGACCAGCAAAAAACTCCACCGCAGATTTTTCCCTTAGGCATACAGTGCCATATAAAGAGAACATCTATGGAAAAAATGGATGTGTGATGTTTTATCTCTGTGTTTTATGTGCTTGTTATCTGGATGCTGGGCATATTCCAGCCACTGTTTTTGTCTGCTGTAGCCCAAGTTCCAGGTCCTGGATGTGTTATAATTGTAGAAGTCTTCCTAGGCAAGCCATGCCTAGCTTGGAAAGTAGGTTGTTTGGAAATAGGGACAGGAAGAGAACCATCTTCACGACTCTTTCTGTATTTGGTCTCCTTTGGCACCACAGTCATAAATAAATGTGTTTCCTTTGGATGATATAATTCTGTTTTGGAAAATACAAACAAAGATCCAGAATAAAAATATAGCAATTAAATACCCCTGGGAATATTCAGTGGTGGAAGTGGCAGTTGAAAACTTGCTTTAGGGTTCTCTCTGTGAATACACAGATCCTCACTTCTGCCTTCTTGCCTGCATGCTTTGCTCCTAATGCAGTAAGACACATGTCCTATCCCTGGACACATCATTCTTTAATATTAAGCATCTGCCACATTCCCATCTGGAATATCTATGAATGGAAGATGAGATATTGAACTGGAGGCATTAGGATCATTAAAAACAGAATCTTGAGAGTTTCTTCCAACCCTCTGATTTCCTATGAAATGTCTGGCTGTGCTTTCAATTCCGGAGAGAGTGCCAGGTTAAAAAGATTTCAATCTGGACCCAATATGGCTAATTTTGGTCTTAATGGGAAAACTGTTAACATGATGAGTTGGTTGTCTATTGATCACAAAATACAGCACCTGGAGGGTATCCCAAAGTTCTTTCTCAGAAGGAAACACTCCTTCCCCAAAACAGATTATGAAGTGAAATGGACCTCTGCTTGTCCTCAGTGTTAGAACAGAAACCAGTCCACTGATGCAACAGCGTCTTACATAGTAGGTAGCAGCTCTGCCTTAGTTATATTGAGTAACATTCCCATGTGTCTCAAAATGACTTATCTGCTGCAGAGCAAGTGAGTTGTCTGATGAAAGCATCTGCTTGTGAATTGTGTGTTTCAAGAGCTTTTTCAGTGGTTAGATCTAGAAAAGCGTGAGGGTGCAGTGAAGAGATACTTATTTTCCTGTTACATCGAGGATTAGAAGAGTCTCATGGCAAATAATAATTTAATTTCTCAGGTAAAACACAATCTAATTTGTGTGATAGCAGGAAGTAACTTTGTACACATGACAGCCAAGGTGTGGTTGCTTTGAGCAAGAGCACATCTTGATGTTTTAGGCAAGGAAATGCTTGGCTGTGATTATCCTGAGGGTTAGCTGATTTTAAGAAATGTGCACAGCTTCTGGGACTACCAACCATCTGGATTCAAATAGTCATGCTCTGCGGGCTGTTAGCATTGCTTCTCTCACATATGCAGCATTTGCAGCAGGAGCAGCTTCATGCTATGCTTTGGCTCATCTCTGTTTTTAGAGATCTTACACTGTGTAAGATTTATTTCCATGCCAAAGCTACTCAGAGTCCATACAGCTGGCTTGCTCTTCCCTCCAGCAATGTCACCAGTTTCCTTACATGCCTGTGATTGTCAGCAGTCTACTCACTTGTTTGTAGTGTATGGCAGGTCTGATGACAACTGGCCTCCTTCAGGTTTGGGAACTCACACGGAAAAATCCTGCATCATCGTGAAAGTGCCTTTGCCAACAGAGGGTCCATGTTCTGTTATCTGTGGGGAATGCTGGACATTGCACAGATAGAGCTGCCAGCACAGGTTAGGGTTAGGGAGGCTTCATGATGGGAAGGAACAACTTTCCTGCTAGGAGGAGAAAGATGCAACATCAGGACTCTGGAAAAAAAGAGCCTTCACTGAGGCAGCCTTGTACCAGACAAATGGAGCCACATCTGAATCAGACCACTGGCACTTCATGGAAAGTGTCAGCCAAGCAGCACAGCAGAGACACTCTTAATGGAGCAGAGAAAGTTTGCCCAGGAGCACTGGGCTGAGTGGATACTCAGTATGCCTAAGCAAAGTTCACTTCCTCACTTAGCTGAGCCTCCTAGAAGAGAGAAACAGAACAAAAAAAGTTTGGATATTGTCTTGGGTTGCAGTACAGGATGTGACCCTGACTGACAGGGTGTCAGGTTGCATTCTAACTCTGTCAGTGTTTTGAAATTGTTCTTTGTAATATTGTATTCCTGTTTTAATTTTCCTAGTAAAGAACTGTTATTCTTAATTCCCATATCTTTGCCTGAAAGCCCCTTAATTTCAAAATTATAATAATTTGGCAAGAAGGGGTTTACATTCTCCATTTCAAAAAGAAGCTTCTGCCTTTATTGGCAGACACCTGTCCTTCAAACCAGGACAGGGATGGATCAATAAAAGGGTCTTTAAGAAGTGAGACAGATATGGGTTGCTTAATTTGGCTTCTAAATTATGAACAAACATGGGTTAAATAATTTTCTCTGTTAATTATTCCCTGATGAAAAAGGTTCTTTACAGGAAAGACTGCTTTTGAGCTCAGCCAGAATTTTTAAGGAAACCTCTCTGATGCCAGAAGTTTGTTTGGCTTTTTATGCTGTTTTTGATTTTTTTTTCCTCCTACAGAATGAACCACAAACAATGAATTGCACTAGTGGAAATCACTACAGTAAAACACTGTAATCTGTGCACATATCCATGTCACATGTACAAATTGCACTGAGCAATTATCATTGTATATACTGCTTTAAGATTAAATAGCATGAAATATGTGAAAGTCTCTTGAGGGGTGGTGGTGGTGGGTAACTGATGGTGTGGCAAGTGTTTAAATTTCCTGGGGTGAGGATATGAGCATCACCTGTCAGATTCACTTTATTTGCATTTTCTGATGGTTGATTTACTTGCCAAATGAAGTATCAATTTTATTTACCAAATATAATGTGTAAATCTCTCTATTCAGCAGCATTCCTTAATGGTGGGGCTAGGCTGATGATTGGACTAGATGATCTTGAAGGTCTCTTCCACACTTGATATTCTGTGATTCAGTGATTATTTTAGTGAGCATGGTTTTACTGGCTTGTGTGAGTTGCTTGCTGTTTCATTATGCTTTAAAAAATTTAGAGCATGATTACCAGTTCTTGTTTCTTCCCAGTTAAGTGGACAACAAGCAAGGGTTAGATAAACAGTGTAATTAAACCCATGCATTTACACTAATACAATTTTAATATCAATGAACTGGACATGGCCTATTCTTTACAAGAAGAAAATTAGCTGTCTTAACTACCAAAATGCTATCTGAAAAATCAAAGTAAAAGCCATTTCAAGGGTAGAAAAAGAATAAACAAGTTTTAGTTGGAAGGGACCTGTGTCGATCATTTAGTCCAACTACCTTACACGTTAGGGCTTTAACTTTCTGAAGTTAAAGTATGTTATTAAGGGTATGTCCAAATGTCTAGTAAAGACTGCCAGGCTTGAGGCATCAATCACCTCTCTAGGAAGTCTCTTTCAGGGTTTCACCACTCTCTCTGTAGAGAAGTGCTTCCTAATATCCAGTCTAAATCTTTTGTTGACACAGTTTTGAATCATGCCTACACATCCTGTTGCTGGATCCCAGGGAGAAGAAATCAGCATCTCCCTCTCCACTTCCCCTCCAAAGGAAGGTGAAAAGAACACTCCTTAGCTTCCTTTTCTCCAAACCAGACAAGCCCAAAGTCCTCAGCTGCTCCTCCCAGGACATGGCTTCCAGCCCTTTCACCAGCTTTGCTGCCCTATCCTGAATGTGTTCAACAACCCTCACATATCCGAGTGCTGCAGTGCCCATGTTGTTTTCCTTCCTTTTTAATCCCTTTCTGTACTTACCATGGCAGATGTCCCCATAGGGCATCTCTTTGGTGTTTACTTACTGCAGGCTTCCTATCTATTTAAAGAAGAGCACTAGCTGCCACCCAAGGGCAGTTCAATTCACTTGGCTCTGGGATTATTCCACAGTGTTCCTCTCTTCTTTCTGTTGTCAAAGCCTAGGATGACGGGATTTGAGTGTAATTATGCCATTTAGGTGTAAATCCTTTGCATGGGAGATGGGGGAAGGAGGACTGCTTTCCTCCCTGCTTGCTGATTCTACCAATGGTCTTGAGAAGTTGGTGGACTGAAAAACTGAGGGTGAGGGATTTGGCAGAACTTTTGGCTAGGCACTTGGAGAAGCTGCTGACTGAAGTCACGTACCTTTGTCTCTGTGCTAGAAATTTCGAAAATCTGGCAGAGGGATAGCAGGAATCAATGGATCCTGCAAGTGGAGCACTGTAGGAATCAATGCATAGGCTCCACGCAGGGCAAAGAGAGCCCATGTCTGGTGTTTGTCTCTGTATGAAATGCTGCAGAGAAGCCTGTTTGGACAGCAGTTTGTGAAGTGGTCTGGTAAGTTAACTCTGTTGAAATAATAACCAGATTAAATGCTAAAGAACTGTGCCTGCATGACAACAGTTTTTGATGTAACTTACCGGAAAGGAAGAAGTCCTGCTATCCAGGCTCTTCTGTATTCTCAGTGGACTGAGATGCAGTAGTTGTGGTTGCATGCTAAGAGCTATTTGTGAGTCTCCTCCTCCTTCTTCCAATCAGGTTGGTCTCCTGGAAGAAACATACCATGGAAGTTGATGAATTTGATGCCTACTGCATGTCTGAGCAAAGGACAAGAGGACAAGAGACCATTAATAAATCAAACCTCTCCTTACTGTTTCTATATATCTGCATAAAATTATAGGCTTTGACTCACAAAGATATTTTCCTTCATCTGAGCAATGAAAAAGGGGAAAGATACTTTTTGTCTAGTGGAAAAAACACTACCATCTCCAGAGGCACTTAAGTTCTGTGAGAAAGAAGCAACTGAGAGGATGTTTCATGAGGTAGCAACGTGCTCCTTCTATCAACAGCTCACCAAAATAAAGATCTCTCTGACAGCAGGTAAGGCTCATTCATGGATGTTGTCTTTACCCTTGCAATTTATTCTGTGCAGGCAGGTCCCATAGGAGAGTGAATAGAGCCTGGAGCAGAGATTCCCCTGCAGCTTGTTATGAAGACCATGGTGAGGCAGCTGTTCTCCTGCAGCCAAGAGGGTCCACAGGAGAACAGACATCCACCTACAGCTGGTGGAAGATCCCATGCTGGAGCAGGTGGTGCCCAAAGCAGGGAATGACCACCACATGGAAAGCTAACACTGGAGCAGGCTCCTGGCAGGGCCTGCGGCCCCATGGAAAGATGACCCCACTCTGAAGCAGGTTTGCTGCCAGGCCTTGTGACCCTGTGGGACATCCAGGCTGGAGCAACCTGTTCCTGAAGGACTGTGCCCCTTGGAAGGGACCCATGCTGGAGCAATTGCTGCAGAACTGCAGCCCATGGGAAGGACTCAGCTGGAGAAGTCCATGAAGGACCATCTCCTGTAGGAGGGATCCCACATTGGAGCAGGGGAGGAGTGTGAGGAGCCCTCTCTCTGAGGAGGAAGGACCAGCAGAAACAGCATGTGATGAACTAACCACAATCCCCATTCCCTCTGAGCTCCTGGATGGAGGAGGTAGAGGAAATTGGGAGTAAAGTTGAGCCCATAAAAAAGGGAGGGATGAGGCAAAGAGCCTTTGAGATTTGGTTTCATTTTTCATCACCCCACTCTGATTTGACTGGTAATAAATGAAACAAATTTTCCCAAGTCTGTTTTGCCCAAGACAGTAATCAGTGAGTGATCTCTCCCTGTCCTTATCTTGACCCGTGAGCCTTTTGTTATATTCTCTCTCCTCTGTCCAGGTGATGAGGAGAGTGATAGAGTGGGACATGGGCACCTGGTGTCCAGATAAGGTCAACTAACCACAATGTTGAGCGTTTTTTCTGAAGTTAAACTGATACACAGTTAATGTGTCATGCTCCTTGCTATTTTTAAACCTGTAGGCCAAGAGTCCCATTGAGGCCACAGGAGCAGAGAATTCGTTGTAGGATTAGTTGCACTTTTTTTTTCCACTCTGAAATGGAATACGGTTGCATTGCCCTCCTCAGTGCTTAAAAGGTAATATGAACTTGTGTTGAAATTAGCAGGTCCTTCTAAGAGCCTTCAAGATTGACTATTTCCCCTCAGTTTTATATTATTCTACTTCACTGCAAAGAATACTTTCTTTTGCTGTGTTATAAAACCCTCTTCAGTAGGATAAAAATTAAATGTACATGTCCACAAAGTACATGTGAGCCTGTTTGCTCTGCTTATTCTAATTTAGTTCTTGTGTGCACTTATTTTATGAGTAAAATTATAATTTAAGATGTACCTCTGCTTATTGTCATAACTGAAATTCTCAAAGCAGATAATCACCAGGAGCACTTCTTATCTGAATACTTTTTAAATAAAGCTGTGAAGCTTTTCTCTCCAGAGCTATTTCAAAATGTGAAAAATTGTTCTGTCACTCTAGCTGTAGCAGTCACTATCTCAGGTAAAATATATGATTCTATTTCCCTGTCATTTGCATCATTTGATTGGATGTATTTTGCAATTTTACTTTTAATTGGAGGTCCTGCTTATTCTTCATGAGAATTATTGTGCAAGTCACCCCATAATTTCCAGACGAATGCATATCAGTGCTTTGTTGGCTGGCATTAAGATATTGAAAATAATTTGCATTCTTCCTTTTAGAGTAGTTGAATCACCAGAGGCGCTTCCTCTGAGTGCAAAAATGGAATTACTGTCCAAACTGAGTGAATTTCAAAAACTGTAAATGGTATTAAAAGTTAAAAGTCTCACTGCATAAAAATCATCCTAGTAAATAGAGTGTTCTATCTGCTGTGTGAGATTATTTTCTTCTTTGCCTGCTGTTTGTTTGAAGCAGCTGAGGGAAAGCATCTGAGCTGTAGCGCAGTTCAGGTTACTCTCAGCTGTTATAAAAGGAAGATAGGTCAAACGAGAGGCAGCCATCATCCCTTTGGAGATGACAGCCCCTGATCCTGCCCTTTGGCCCTATTAGACAGACCCAGCCGGGATAAGTGCTGGGGAGTGATCTGAGCTGTCAGAGCCTGTGGTGAAACACCTGAAGTGTGCTTTCTGACTGCTTGGCGTTGCATTTGTCATTTATATGGAGGCACTGTGAGTGAAAAGCTAGTGTTAAAAGCCAACTGGCTGGCTACAGTCATGTTTTCTAGCTATTTAAAATATCAAATCACAAAATAATTTCAGCTGGAAAAGAGTCTCTGAAGGACCATCTAGTCCAACAGCGTGCTCAAACCAAGACTGATTTCCAAGTTAGACCAAGGAGCTGATATATGGGTGAAGGTGTGTATATATATATCTGTGTCAGGGGAGAATTAGCCTTATCTGTGTTAAACAGGTCTGGACTAGGAAAAAAAATTATAAACTAGGATGAGCATTTAAAGCTTTTCTGGAAAAAAAAGTATTTTCTTCATGACTGCATGTATTCCTGTTCCACGCTGACAAGATCTGTCTTTTTGATACCACCCTAATGAATCACATCCTTGGTTAAGAAGCTTCCTCTGGGATGGTGCCAGCATACACTGCATTCTCTGTCCTACTAACTGTCCTCCACAGTCCCCAAGTGTGCTGTGTCTCTGTCAGTCACCCTGATTATAATTTTGAACTCTGCTGCACAGAAGTCACAATGTCCCAGAAGCATCTACTCCCACACTTAAAAATTGCTAATTATGGAAGTGTCCCTTTCCCCATTAGCTCACCGCTGCAAGCAGAAAGTACAAAAATTAGGCTAAAATGTCAAGCAGGGGAGGGGATGCTGGATCCTTCCTTGGAAAAAGAATGTGAGGGGAGAGGGGAAGAAAAGAGAGCAGGGAATCCTGCATCACTTGAGAAGACAGGGAGAAATGATGCGGCAGGTGCCAGGTCCCAATGTGCCTGTGGGTCAAGGGTCCAAGGTCATATGGAGTGACTGCTGAGGCACAGGCTCTCAAGTGTACCCAACATATGTCTTGAGGGGATACTTTGAAATCTTACTTCTGATTTCATTAAAAATAGATGCATTTTTTTTCAAATTATTAATAGTCAGGATATAATGTAGGGAACTGGATGTCCTCAGAGCACTGAGCAGGTATTTTAGCAACATCACTCTATCCTGGAATCAGTGTAAACAATTTTCTAATGTGAATAAAATCTTCATTTTAAGAGCTCAAGCTGTTTCCATGACATCCTGCTTGTGACTCCTGGTCACAAAAAACCTGATTTGTGCTGCAGGCAATTCTGTGGTACCAAACTCTGTGCAACTGTACAGCCACATGGAAGCAAAAACATGAGGAAAAGGTCACAGGAGAATCTTGTTCTCATAAAGATAGGTTTCTCTTATTGCAAACAAAAAATTTTGTCTCACAAAGTGACTCCACCTTTGACTTGGAGCTGGCAGAAGAGCTTTATATCCCCTTGTCACAGGTTGGCTGTCATGGGTATGCAGTTGGGGAGGGGACGAGCAGCAGGGTGTGTGTCATCCCTACTATTTTTGACCACAGAAGTACCCACTAGTGTCTCAGGGAGGCTAAATTCATGTTAGGACCACCTGGAGGTGGTTCATGGTGCAACCACTGCATTGTTTTACCTTGTGCTGAGCCCCTCTCCAGGGACTCTGATGCCCAGAATCCAGCTTGGGTTCTTCCCAGCTGTGCAGCCCCAGCTCAGGCATCAGCTGATATGGCCAAGTTGCAAGCAAAATCAAGGAACATAAGGGAGGCAGAATTACAGGCTGAAGTAGGGCTGTTGAGAGCAATTTAGGAGACAAAACTGAGCAACATGGAAAGGTATAAAATCCTAAAGGAGAACTGTAGTGAGGAGGTAGGAGGTTGTAGCGTGGAGCAGCAGGATTGACCCTTCCCACCTGCCTGATGCCTGCTGGGCTGACAAAGGCTCCCTTAGGGGTCTTATCAGCATGGGGAGCACACTAATGCCTGGTAACTCCTTAAACTCCAGCTGTTTATTGTGTGTATTCACCAAGGACAGCTGCCTGGTGGAAACCCAGCTAAGCTGTGTGTACCTTTCTGGCAGAGTTTCTGGGCACGTGGCAGGAGCTGGCTATGGTGACCCAGAGAGAGCCAGCTGTACCCTGAAGAATGGCACAGAGAGTTCACAGATATGTGTGACATCAGATACGCTTTTGCCTGCCTGCAGCTGTCACTAAAGGTTGAAGTATAGTGAGATACCAGCCTGTCCTGCCCAGCAGCCATCAGCCTTGGTCAGTCTGGAAGGGAAGCACTGATGACATTTCCTAGAGGGGCACCATGCCTCCTTCATGCCACTGCAGAGCTGCTCCCAAAGCAGGGCTGGACTTTCAAGGCTCAAACGAGAACTGAGGTGCTCCTAAAGCCAAGGGGAAAATACACTCCTACATCTTGTACTAGTTCCATATATGGATGCTACAGGGTTTTTCCCATCTTAGACATTGCTTTTAATCCTGATGAACATTAAAAAACCAACAAACTCAAAAACATGGCTGATTTATCCTTCCATAATTTGAGTATGTACCAATCAATTAATGAATTAATTTTATTTTCACTTCATTGCAATCATTAGTGCAGTTCTATGGTTTCACTGTGTGTTGTATGAAAACTTGCTTCCTCTTGTTCAAATCACTCCTTACTAATTTCACTGAAAACTCTTGCGCCAACAGGGGTGATGCAAAATCTTTCCATCTTCACCACCATGATGTTAGAAACCTCTAGTGTATTCCTCCTAACATATGCTTTAGCTTTGTACTTTTCCAAGAAACAGTAAAAATATATTTCAATTTTTTTTTAATGTTAAGCTTTCTAAAGAAGGAAAAAAAAGACTGAAGCCTGTGATTATGGTTCATTCTTTCTTTGATAACCAGTAATAATTTTATAATGTAGTTGCTGATTACCAATAAGAGACTAAGATACTGTGCTTTAAGGAAAGGATACCTGTTTCAAGTCAGGTACAGACACATGCAGAAGGATTATTGGACAGGATATTTTATTGTAAGAAACACCCTTTTTGTTTACAACACTGAGGTTTCAAAAGTAATTGCAGATAAATGTCAGGAAAAAACCACAAGTGGGCTTTACGTCATAAAAAAGAGGGTTATTTCTAGGTGTATACAACTTGTGAAATATATAAGAGGACCATTTATATAGATATGCAGTGTTCTTAATACTAGCAAGAGATGCAGTAGTAGCAATAGGTGATAGGGCTGAGCAATAGAATATTCAAGACATTACATGAAATGCATCAGACACGTATGTAAGTTTCAGAAAAAGATGTAACTCTAGTTCTTAATGCTGACTGAAAACAAAGTTTAAAATCTGCCCTCTGAGGAATCAGTGTTTTCTTATGAATTATCAGTACTTTATTGAAGTCCTAAATAAAAATTCAGTGTTCTCATGGCTTGTACCTGTAGACACCTGTGAATCATTGATGTAATTCTCCACCCACAGCATGATCTTTCTTTAGTGATCAGCCAAGAATATAAACTTTTTCGTTCACTTTCTCTATTGATGCTATTAAAGATTAACTACAAGATTATGTTCCACTCCCACCTAGTGGCAAATAAAACATGCACAGTATAATTACCTTTCCTTCTGGTGAAGGGAATTTATGTTGTTCTTCCTAGAAATCAGCTCTGACTTGCTTAAAAATTGCGTACAAACATCTTCTAAATTAAAACACACCCACTGGAGTCAGTAAAAATTAAAAACACAGACATGCTTCTCTACTTGTAACTTGGCAGCTTTTGTATGAAAGAAAATTAAGATGCATTTAGTCCATGGTTTTATGACTTAGCTTTATTTTTCACATGTAATGAGTGGAGCCAATAATAGGATGAGATTGTAAGTTGTTGGGTAATGCACATTAAAAAAAAAAAAAAAAAAAAGAAAAGTGAGTACCAGTTTGTTTGGCTTTAAAATAGCCAAGATAGAGAGTGTCTCTGAGTGGAGTCCCAGGCTGCTGGAGCAGCCAGTAGCTGCCTGAGTTCCTACTGATCAGTCAAGTCCAGCTCAGAGAGCAGGTCTGGGGTCCAAATCCCATGGGACACAAGTCAGCCATCAGGACTTGCACAGCCCTGAAGATGTGATGGATGAGGTTTAGCTCCAGATTGCTGTTTCAACACAGGAGTCTATAATCTTGTCATTTGCCTACAGAGTTCACAGAGACTGGTTCTGCAGAGTCAGCTTTCACTAAAGACCGTTCCTAAGACTGTGGTTGCAAAGTAAATCTACTAGAGCTGTTTTCCTAGATAGGCTGATGCAACACTGAGACTAGAACTGAGATGTGTAAAGACATGTAATTAGTTTGTTTGATTACCTTCATCATCTTGGAAGCACGGAATCATAAAATTATATGGTTGGGAGAGGCTCCAAAAAGTCGTATAGTCTATTCCCATGCCAAAAAGCAGAAACTCCCCTATCAGCAATGTTCCTGACAAGCAGTGGTACAACCTAGTCTTTAATATCTCAAAAGCTGGATTTTTCACATTCCTGCTACAGCTTCCTCCATCCTTCTGTATCCTCAGTCATAGAAGGTTTTTTTTGAATATCTAACCTGTATCTTTGTTACAGATGCATCCTATTAATTCCTGGATTCCCTTTAGGCAGCCCTGTCTCCAGTTTGGGATTGTCTTGAGTTGAGGTTGTCTTCTTTCCAGACTGAACAGCCTCTTACCTTGTAGGTGATGTTTTCTAGATCTGGTCATTCTCAGTGCTGACTTCTGTACTTTCTCACAACTGGCCAGTGTGGAGAGGCCAGATGAATAATTTCTTACTTTTTTATACTCCTAAGGTTATGACCCAGTAGAATGTAAAAGTTTTGTCAACAGCATGACATCATTGACTGTTCTGCTTATGATCCACTGAAATGCCAGATCTTAGCAGGCCTGCTGTCTGCTCCAGTCTTGCCATTCATTATTCCTGTTTAAGTGTGGACTTCTGTACTTTTCTTTGCTGAATCATAGGCTATTTTCAAAAAGGTTTCTTCAGTTTAGCAACTACTTTGAATTCTAACCCTGTTCAGAAGCTTTTTTTCTTGTTTTATTTATTTATTTATTTATTAATTTGTAGATTTGATAGGATTCTGCTTTTTGGCATCAGTTGGTAATAGTTCTATTTCTAAGATAACCCTGCAGAAACATTACTTTTGCTCTTCTGCTGCAGTAATTTAATCTGTAGTTCATTTATGAGAATTCTGTTTTCCAAGTTCAGCTGTGTGATGTCTGCTATTTCTCCTCTACCCACAAAAGGAAACTATTTTAGCTTAATGTTTGTCCTTGACAAATCCACATTAACTGTTACTTTTTTCCTTGTTTCATGGTTGCTTAAAGATACTGGGTTATTTGTTTCAGTGGCTTGGGGGAACTGAAGACAACTAGCTGTTTTTCCATATTTACTCTTGCTTTTGTCTCCTTTTAAAGCTGAGTCTCCCTTTCAAATTTTACAGTAACTTGTCTGTTCTCTAAGTTTGCTCAAAGATAGCTCACATCAAGTTGTTTAATCCACTAGGATAATACTCATGAGACCTGGCTGATTTGAAAAAACACTATTCTTACTTAAATGCTTTCCAATCTGTCTTTTCTCTATTCTGAACAGTAATTCGTCACTCTCTTTGGTTCATTAGCCAATTGATTTGTTGTTTTGTGTGAAGACAAACATAGAAAGGTATTTGGTATTCCCTGGTGTCATCTGACAGGTTGTTTTTCCAATAAAACAACAGATCCACACTTTTCTTGGTCATCTTCTTGGTACTTGATAACTTTACAAATGCATTTATTTGCTTGCATCTCCTCTTTTAAATTTTTTTTTAAAATTCCTCTGGGAATTTCTGATTTTTCCCTTAATTGCTTATGCTATTATTTTGTATACCCCCCAATCAATCTGACCTTGTTTCTATGGATTTGTACTTATTTCCCTCATAATTGGGGGAATAATTGGAAAGACCATAAGATAGCTAAACTGATTTCTCATTGCAGCTCCTGTCCTCCTTCTGCATTGGGAAAACCATGACTTGCAGACTAGCTTGGCTACCCAGACTAAGTTTCCTCCAAGACCACTTTTTCTCTTTATATGTGAGATCTGTGAGATTTTATCTGTGAATTCTCTGTGCTTTTTAAAGTCTATCTCCCTGAAATCCCTGTTTAATTACCATTTTCTGCCTCTTCCCTTCTTAGGGAACGTGAATGTTACCTTTACACACACAGTCTCACATTCTCAATCACATTCTGCTTCTAGTAAGGATAAGACTCACAAAAGCCTTCTCTAACTGCTGCTTCTACCCTCTTAAAAAACCAAAACATCTCAAGAGCTATGTGTGGCTATGTTTTTTTCCAATAATTTTGGCTCAGTTGGATACCTTCACTAGCCCTGACTCTTGAACAGCTGCAAGCAATTCTGTCTTGCATTGGTCTCATCTGCCTTGGTGACCAAGAACCACCTAACTCCCCATGCTAGCAAACACATTCTTCCTCCCATCTGTTTCCACCAAAATTTATTTAAGAAGTTTTTCTCCTTCAGCATTTTGGATCTCTGAGCTCCACTGATACACACAGCAATGCTTTATCTCTTCTTTCCTGAACAAACTACTCAACTTATTTTAACGAATCATTTATTTCCATAAATCTAATAATGGAAAGTATTTGCATAACCCATAATAAGGGATATTTGCAGTGAGATAAATATTCTTTACCTGATGGGATCTATTTTCCTCTCCTCATGGAAAGCATTTTGTAGTGGTGTGATTGTTCCATGCTATTGAGTCTGAACTGCTCTAAGTTTGTGATTGTGACAGAAGATATAGAAAGTTGTGTGTTTATAAGGTCTATGCATCCTTTACATATTTTCAAAGCATTAAAATGCAGCTTAACCAATTCCCACATGCTGCAGTTTAGTTTTATGTCCAGAATTCTGCAACACAGTGATTGAAATGTTAAAGATGCCCTCTCATAAATTGAAAACAGTATCAAGGATAAATTAAATTAAATTAAGAAGGCTGCAGTGGCATTGTTGATTGATGTATTATATTCAGTAAAAGCCTCTGTTCTTCTCTTTATTGGACTCAGAAGAGTCCAGGTTCTTTGATGTACAGCTCACAGAGGTTTTGTCACAGAGTACACAGGCATTGATTGTAATTTATTTTATGCAGCTTATGTTCCCAGTGTATGCTTCATCAGGGCACTAAATACCAATAGAACCATTTAAAGGACCAACATCTTTGAACATAAGATACTCAGTTTTTAAATTATGTTCCTTCCTTTTCCAAAACCTTATGCTGAAGATTTAATTTGAAGTGTTTGGTTGATGAGGTGAGAGGGAAACATAGTGTTAGATGGATGGATAGTAAGATGGATGGATAGTAATTCATAGCTTGCCTGAAATAAAAATATTTTCTTTTCTCATATGCTTCTTTGTATTAATCTGAATTTTTGAAGATTAAGTTCAAATCAGATATAGGCTCTTCAAAAAAGGTAATGCAAAGAATTTCTAAGTCCTCATTTGAGTATGCAGATAGATATAGCATCAGTGCAGTTGAGGAGAACATCTAAGTTTTGGCTTGAAGGCATTGGCTGTCTAGTATATGAGTAGACAAGCTGTTCAGTAAACAGGAGGGAGGTCTATAATTCCTCAAGAAGTCTTTGGTGTTTACAAATACTTCTCATCATACAGACGAGTCGTGATGTTCTTGATTTTTTATATTTCTGAAATTATGAAAGCCAGCTACTTGGTGCTTAAAATGCCTTTGTTTTGCAGAGAGTATTCCTCCTATGAAGTTTTATTGTTCTTGACTTTTTGTGTATCTACAGTGAGTAATGATACATCATGGATGATGAATTAGTCTATTTAATTGAAGACAAAAGACCCAGGTAATTTCTGAGTCCAAATATACAATTTTCTCCAATTATGCAAAGAGTGTGAGTAATAAGAAACAAGACAAGAAAGAAAACCAGAAAAACTTCAAATCTTCAAATATTGACTATATTCAGTAGGACTTCCTCCTGTGCATTGAGTGAAATTATTAGTAAGATGAAAAGAGAAGACAATCCATTCCAAAAAAGTGAGATGTCAGAAGCTACCAGTATTTCTGTAGAAATTCACTGTATGGAGCAGAACCTTGGGGACGAACTCGTTCTCTGCATCCTTTCAGAGAATCTGACTTATCATGCAGGTTTTATGTGAAAAATTTTCCATGCCATGGGTTATCATGCTTCAGAGCCATAATGTGTTCTCCAGATTCAAGATCTGCCTTCATTAGGTTTACTGGTGGACCTTGGGAGGTCTTCAGCTCTTCTCATCCTCTTGGATCTGAGCTCCACAGTACACCACTGTCCCTCTGTACTGTGGTAGCATAACACCTTGACCTTGGGCATAGGAGCATGTGGAAACCTCCAAACCTTCTCCTGGAGTCTTGGGAAGAGGAACTTCTATTTCAACAAAAGGGCAACAATTTATCTGCAAGTGAAGACGTACTAAAATTTGTCCTGAAGTGGAAGCCAGCAGCAGCACATGTCCTTCCATGTTTCATGTATCTGCTTTAAGAGCTGCTGGTTTTGAACTAGAGTGTAAGTGAATGCATTGAGTGAATTCTGTTACGAGGAGCAGAAAGAATGTTAAGTTATGAGAAACAGGTGTGAAATATCTTCTGTGAATGCACTAGAGGAATGTATTTTGCTTTGCAAACAGCTTGAGAGGTCAGTCTGCCTTTCTTAGAGGAAAAAAATATTTTCACATCTTGGTAGTTAAATTAAATGGTTTGTTTAGCCAGTTGTCCTTGTGGTATCAATTGTGAGAGACTGTTAAAGTGATAATTTTTGTCTTGTGATGTTTAAAAATCACGTTCTTGCTGTTTTTTTAAGTGAAAGGGAATGGCACAGAATCACCATCGCAGGCCTTGGGAGCTGACTGGCTCACACTCTATAAAGGTGACTGGAAACCTCTATTGGGACCAGATTCTCATCTTTCATAATAAGAAATTGAGAGAGCTTTGCTTTCATAATCTGCTAGAACAGCCTGAGAGAGAATAGGAACCAAATTGGTTTGAAAAATTGTATTTGGAGAATGCTATCCTTGTTGCACTGCCTGTAGGGAAGGGGCAGAGCTGAGGGTTCAGCACCATCTGTCCTTGTTGAGTTTTGACTCTGTCCTTTTACCACAGTCTTGGATCAGGAGGTGAGATGTGCTTATTAAATTTGTCAGTTACTGAAACCTGAGAGAAAATGCTCTGCTGGTGACTGGAGAAACCATTTCAAAAACAGGCAATCTATGGAACTGTGGGTTCATTTGCCATATCTGTATCTGCCCTGCACCTCATGTGAGCATAACCTTCCCCTCATCCCCTCTACCCTACCTGTAAGGTCCCATTTCCTACCACCACATATTATTTCTCATCTCTGCTTTGCACTGGTGCTGGTTCTTCCCCATGTTCTCTGTCCCTAAGCTGGGCAAGGGGCAGCAGGACATGAGGCTAGCCCTGAACTAGCCAAGGCTGAGGGACCAGCTGGCAAAATAAATACCCAGTGAGCTCACACAGTGCAGACTGAACCTCTGCAGGAGCTGTAATTTCCGTCTTTTGCCTTTATCCAGTCATTGATTTTCACACAACTTGAAAGAACTTAATTCCTTTGCAGCTCTTCAACTAAATCAGATATGGAGGTAAATGAGTTCAAAGAAAATTGAAGGAAATAGGAAAAAGTATCAAGTAAACAAATAAAGCAGCTCCCTAAATGGATATGTTTTGTTTTCTCAGAAATCAGGTGGAAAATAGGATGCAGTTCAATTTGCAGTACCTTTCCAAGTGAGATAGGGAACAATTGTCATACAGCAGCTCCTTAGAAAATGACACAGGACCTAACAGAATCATGATTCAAGAATTTAAAATTTGCATGAATATATATATGAAAAAGACTGAAATATTTCAAACTTCTCAGCGTGTTAAGGTCTTGATTGTGGTATTGTGTCTGTTCTTGGACACCACAGCTCATATTTATGTAGGCCAGCTGGAAACAGCCCATAATGGCTACATGTCTCAAAAGTGTGATTTATAAGAATAGAGACCTAATTTGTAATATTTATTCTATTAAAAAAGAGTCTTCAAAGGCTGCATGTATAAGGAAGTTTTTCATGAATATTTCCATGTCAGTAGTGGATGGGACAAGAAAAAACAACTAATTTTTCAGGGAAGGAAGATGCATATTAAACATTAACTAAAAATATCTCCAATTGTGTCTGGAGTAGGTTGCCTCAATCTGTATTTTATTCACCAGTGCTGGAGACCTTCAGTTGCTGGTAAGTTTCAGGGATGATATGGATGTACAGTGATGATCCCACCTCAAGGCATGGAAATGGCTTACATGATTTCATGATTTTTTTCCAGCTTTAGTATTCTAAGACTCCATGTTTGATCTCTGTGAACACTGAAGAAAGAAGAGTTATTTACATTAAAGAATATTATTGATAAAAAAGCCTGTGAATTCTGGCTATACATCAATTATTTGGGAAATTAGAAGAAAGCTGATAACCATTCAGGGGCAGTTTTCCAAATGAAATGCAAATCTAAGTGGCTCTGAGCAGGAATACAATCAGCTTCAGCAGGTATGGTGATTTTTTTTCTTTTAATTTCAGGAGACTTGGCTCAAAGATATAGAAAGACCCTTCTGGTAAGCTTACAGATCTTTGTTTCCCAAAAGAAGACAACTGAACCCTTTAAGCCCACAGGAGTCCTGTTATAGCTTGAGAATAAGGTAAGTTAACTTGACTCACAGTAGTGTGCAAACTCATCTTTCCTTTTAATGTGCTTCTTGGTACATTCTTTTCCAAAGCTTTATTTTATCTTACCCCTTTTCAGATGTTCCAGTTGAATATCTAGGGATTTATAATTCTTTCAATGATAGTGAAGCATCATGAACACTGGATGGTGGCATTGTAGAATGAATCAGGCATGCAAAGCAAGCAGGATCTATTTATACACACAGATATCCCAGTAATCAAGGAAAAGGTTTGCAGAGTAAAATGTGTTATAAAATACCCTATTTACAATTTAGTCTTGAAAAAGAGTTGTAACTGTTATGTAACCTCATTTAGTATTTCAGATTTTCTTTTAAGTAAAAAGATTAACAATTGTGGGGAAAAAAGAATAATTTATGGCATTTATTCTCATAGAAAAATCCTTGATTACTTTAAGAGTATAGCCAATGCAAAAAACATTATAAAGCGGGCAGACATTTTACAATAGAGTTAATCCTTCCAGGAGGAAAGGCAGAAATAAATCAGTGAAAGATTTCTTTCATTTTCATTTGATTGTTGTTTCATGCAGTTGTTGTTTTACTTAAGCTTGCCAGTTAATATGCATGGCTGCTCTTTCAAAGAGTTTCACCGATGTGATAAAATGTTTGCTACTGGTTTTGCTGAAAAAAGTGCAAGGGTCCCTTGTAGAGGAGCCAGAGTTTCTTTATATTTTGTGAGTAAATTTCCAGGTGCTTCAAGTTGGTCCTTTATAGCTGGATAGCTCTGATTTTTGTTAAGGCATCTGCAGAAGCAGTTAAGCTGGATTTAAGTATTTTTATAGGTACAGCTCTGCTGTCTATTCTACTAGTTTTGAGACTGTCTCTTTTCTCTTTGTGGGATATCAAATGACTAAATTGCTTTCCACTTTAAGTGGGACTAAGCCCTGTGGGACAGAAGTTTATAAGTGATATGCAGAACTATATTTCAAGCCCTGGCTTCTTGAAAAAATTAGTTATTTTTGCTTAGAATGACTTCAAATTGTTTCATAAAATGGAACCAATGGATCCAACTCCTTAACATCCTAGTCTTGAGCTGAGTTCAGGCTCAGATCTTGGATGAAAACAGTGTGGAGAGATAAAAGGAGAGAGAAAACACAAGTGCTGTCTTGCTTAAAAAATAAACGAAACGTTTGTGCATTTTGAAGACCACTTTTGTGTCAATTAGTGAGAAAGTAGACATTAAATGTACATTTGAGCAATTTCTCCTTTCAGTTTTGGATACTGCTCAGAGACACTAGATGGCACCTTCTGTTTGCTACGTGCATGGGGCCAGAAATAGGGCCCATCTGAATGCTGGTGAAAGCTGACAATTATTTTTGAAGCAACTGGTGCATCCATATGGGTCCTTGCTGACGAAGGAGACAGAAATATCCTGGTGCCCCATATCCAGAAAAATGGGGGGGACAGGTTACCTATTAACTACCTTGTTTCTTGTTTTTATATCATCTCTGTGCTGTAGCTGGTGGGCAATGAAACACCCAGTTTAGTTAAAGAGCAGGCTGGGAATGGCTACTTTCATGATGCATTTTAAGGAAAGGATTTTCAGGAAAGCTGGACATGATGCAGGCAGAGACAAGTGGGACTTAGGAACATAGGGTACAACTTACCCCAGAGTGAATGTGGAGTTTATGGACATGTGAGTCTGTAACTGCTTCATCAGATATCTGGTGACATTCAGGGTGCCACAAAGGATCACACATAAAGTCCAGCTACTCCTCCTGGAAGGAATGGCTTCTATATATAGGCTGAGAATTCCAGCAAGGAGTCACTAGCCAGTGATCACCAGTGTGTTTGCCAATG
Organism: Cichladusa arquata; assembly: GCA_026413545.1. Taxonomy (NCBI): domain Eukaryota; kingdom Metazoa; phylum Chordata; class Aves; order Passeriformes; family Muscicapidae; genus Cichladusa; species Cichladusa arquata. The sequence continues at coordinate 40,072,620 of JAOTQP010000001.1, forward strand.
ACATGAATGAACATAAATGTAACACTGCAGTGGCACCCTTGTGGGAAGAAAATTTAATCCATGACAAAGCTATTTTTTCTTAATTCAGGGATGAGAAATCTCTGATTGTTCTCCTTAACAAGTTTCTACAGGCACGTACCTTTTAGAAAGAATTCTGCTGAATAATTTGGGAAAAATCTGCCCGGAGCTAATTGTGCAATTTCTGTTCTGTGTTTATCATGGTGCAACCCCTCATTCTCATCATCCACAAACAGGGGGATTATGACTGTGCTGTTCTGCAAGACATCCCAGGCACAGACCACTAGGACTGCCTAAATCATCAGTCTAGTGCCCTGACATCAAAAGCCCTCATCTGATCAATGTTTAATTCACAGATTTGCAGAATCCTTGTTCCCCACTGATCAGATTCCACAAAGCCATAAACCATCTTCTTCGCCTATTGCAAGTAAACCTTGCCTTTAATACGAAAGTGGAAGTAGGAGAAATTAAATGAAAAGTCTCAGAAAGAGCAAGGAAAGATCTGGGGCTAGAGCCAATGACCTGTCCTGTTAGAGCAGGAGCTGATTTGTAAGAAATGAAAGCCCAAAGGGTGCTGGGGATTGGACTATGTCAGTGTTACAGAGAAAAGCAGTGACCATCTCTCCCAGTGGTGCTGTCACTTTAACTTGGAAGGAAATTCCCTTCTACCCCTGGATTTGGTGACCTGTCATAGTGGGTTGAAGCTGGCTGAAAGCCAGGAACCCACCAAAGCCTTTCTATCACTCACCTCTACAACTGGAGAGGGGAGAGAAAATATAACAAAGGGTCTGTGAGTTGAAATAGAGACTGAGAAAGATCACTCAACAAAACCTTTTGTGAGAAAACAGACTCAAGTTAGAGGTATAATTGAATTGATTGCTAAAAAAGTCAGAGCAGGATAACGAGAAGTAAAATAAAACCTACCCCTCCCTCCTTCCCAGATCTACCTACTCCCTCAGCAATGCAGGGAGACAGGAATGGGGGTTATGGTCAGTTCATCATGCATTGTTTCTCCTGCTGCTCAGGAAGAGGAGTCCTTCCCCTGCTCCAGGATGGGGTGGCTCCCACGGGAGACAATTCTCCGTGAACTTCTCCAGCATGAGCCTATCCCAAAGGCACCAGTTCTCCACAAACTGCTGCAGCATGGGTCACTCTTCCACAGGCTACAGTCCTTCAGTCAGTCTTCTCCCACGTGGGTCCCTTCACAGGGTCACAAGTCCTACCAGGAATCCTGCTCCAGTGTGGGCTCCTCTCTTCACAGGTCTGCAGGTCCCTGCCAGAACCCTGCTCCAGCACAGGCCTCCCCCATGGATCTCACAGCCTCCTCTCAACACCCACCTGCTCTGGTGTGGGTCTGTTCCATGGGCTGAGGGTGGATCTCTGTGTCCCCATGGATCT
>JAOTQP010000001.1:40078392-40128121 GCA_026413545.1 Cichladusa arquata
CCGCATCCCACAGGGGAAGCTCCCAGAGAGGGGACAGCCCCTCCATTCCCCCAGGTGGCTCCACCCCTCCCCGCTTCCATGTGGAACCAGCACATGAAGGCACAGAAAAAGAAGGCAGTACTTTTATGTGGTCGGCAGTGTGACTCTGGGGAGAAAAAAGTGCAGGACTGGGTACTCAGAGTCTCAAGAGACAATCTATGAAGCAGATCTATGTCAGCTTCTGCATAGGGTGATGGGAATGTTTGGGAGTGTGTTAAAATATTCAGCAGAAACTATGTTTTAAAAGGTTGAGATTGTCTGCCTTTGACACAAGGAAAAGTGAGAGTACGATAGCAACATATAAAATGGCAGATGATCTGGAGAAGTGAGCTTGGGAACTCAAGAATAAGGGAAAATCAATGGCTTAGACAAAGGAAATGCAGTTAATTGGCATTAGTTCAATTCTAATTTGGATAATTCAGTGTGTGTCTGGGATTTACTGCTCCAGCCTTGGACACCAAACATCTGGGCTTACCCACTTTTTCAGTCATTGAGTCTCGCAGAGAGAAAATTACAAAGTGATAGAAGGGAATCTCACTGCTGCAGAAAAAATAATTAGACCGTAAAAATCATTAACCCAGAGTTGTGTTTACCATTAATACTCTATCAAATGTTGATTGTCTGACTAAACTGCAGAGTAAAAGAGCATCCATAACCGCTGCCCAATGGTATAAATAAGGTCACCGTTGCAATGAAAGAAAACATGAGATGGACGGAAATGGTCCAAGAGGTACTTTCCTCTGTAAGTGATAGAGCAGATTTTAAGACATAAATCATGGAGTAGTTTTTCTTATTTTTCTGCTTAAAAATGATTAAGAAATTAGTGTCTGTTAAAAAATTTAATTCCAGAAAGACACACTGCAAAGATTCAAAAGCTGTTTGTGCACATTGAACTCACCTTTATATACCTTGGAAAGAACAGCATTTTGCTTGGTATGAACATGCCTGCCAAGTACAGCCACGTGCAGTATCTGTTTTCTGCTATCCAGTAGCCTCCATTCAACTTTCTTCAAAGTTGTCATGGCAATAAGACTGTTTTTGACACTGCCATTAATGAACTATGAGGGTGAGAAAGGTCCTTCTCCAACAAAGAGTGACACCACCACAAAGCAAATTAAATTTCACTGACAATGTGTCTATTGAAAATGAGTTCACATGTCACTGGAGCTTTTAGAATCTTATTGATGACTTGGTGGCTGCCAAAAGTCATAAAGTACTGCTGTTGTAACAGGTTTATGTTTATAGACAGTGTTTGCCTGTGCTGTTTGATCACCCTAATGCTGATAGAGTCTGTCATTTTACCTTGACAGTTTGTATTCACTATTACTCCACTGTCAGTGCGTTAATGAAGGTGTGCGTGTCAGTAATCATTTCGTATCTCCAAGGAGGTATAATGTATATACCATAAACACAGAACTACTTGACAACTGATTACACTACAGTTAAGTGATAAGAGCAGTTGACAGGAGTAGCTGAGGATCACAAAATAGGCATAGACCAGCACATTCTCCTGGGTGATAAAAACTGAAATAAAGGTGGTCCGAATCACATGTGTATAGGGCCTTCTACAGCCAATTTGCTGTCTGTTCAAAAAAGGATCTGCCATCTACAGAACTTATAAGAGACACTGAGAAGCCATCTTTTAAAGACCATACATGTATGTGCATGGAACTTAATATCGATATATTTATATCGCTTTATACCACTCTGCTGTGGGTGGTTCCCTGATTCTAAACCTGTAGAGCTGTCAACTCAGAGTTTATTGGCTGCAGAGCAATAAGTGAGTCCTATTTCCCCTGAACTAAGGAGCTGACCTCAGTCTGCAGTTTCATTTTTCCTGGAAAACAGAGGGAATGAGGTGAGCTGTAAGTACAGACTGACTTGCCATGGTGGCCCCTGGAAATGGAATAGGGGAGATGGATTCCCACAGGTGGCACCCCATACCTACAAGTCAAAAAAATGAACCTTATCATGCCCTGGCAGAGCACACAAAGACTGTCTGAGAATTAACTACAGCACCACATTACGAGAACTTCAGGCATTTGTGCCTATAGCTCTTGTCTGCTATAATCTAGCTTGATCAAAACCACCACCATGCAATTTTTCTTTCCCAATCACAAAAAAAATTAGTAAAGCTGTAGGCAATTGTAATCCTGGGGATATTTCTAAAGAGATTACTGTGCAAGAGGGTACATGGAGCCATACTATTGTCATACAAAATCATAAAATCCTGAAAGCTCCAATGACATGTAAACCCTCAGCAGATATGCTTTCACCAGGTGCTGGTGTTTTGAAGTCCCTGTTACTTGGGGACTCACAGGTCCTGTGATAAGCAAACAGCTGATTTGGGATTGTTATGGCACAGCCATAACAAACATCTGGACAAGGCCCTGACAACATGCTTTAACTCTTGTTCAGACCTTACCTGGTGAGGCAGTCAGACTAGATGGTCATTGTACGTCCCTTCCAACTGAAACACTCCATTCCATTCTATTATATTCTAGCCCAGTGTGAACTTCTTTCTACCAAAGGGGTTTTTCTGTGATAAAGTGTGAACAGTTTGGCAAGTTGTCTGGCTACCAAATGCAGGGCAGTGTAGGCAAGAGGCACCAACCTTAGATGAACATAAGAGATGTCACAAATATTAAAGTGCCCTCCACCAGCAACAAAATTTTCCTTGCTTTTTTCAAACACATTTCAACTCTTCCACTATCTACTTGTTTACAATGAAGACTCATTTGGAGTCCTCAGTATTAATCTGGTGTGAACCAGCTCACCCAGAACTGCCAAGGGTTGTGCAAGGGTCAGATGCACAGGAACTGTTTCTTCCTTTTTCAGTCATACTGTGCAGAGCCATCAAGAGTTTCCATGTTCTGCCTTAAAGCACCTTCATGTTATTGTGACTGGTGATGGGAAAAAAATTAAACCAGCTGAGCCACAGATTTCAAGATGCAAGGTAATCAAGAGTAAGGCACTCAGCTTTATTGAGCTTTGGTCTCTCAGCTTAGCTAAAAACCTGTATAGAAGGCAACATTGCACTAACAACTTGATACTGCATCTGAAAACTCCTTTTGCTGGAACACCTAATGCAGAGTACCTTAAGTGGGCTTATGGATGGATTGCAAAGGAATTTGAACACCTTTCTGTGCATTTCTATAACTTTACAAAAAATATGTAGATAAGGAGTCTGCAACATCTAACTAAATAATGTCATTGCAGGCATCAAGAATAACTTCTCATTGTTAAAGAAATATCATGACTCATAACTAGAGTTGCTTTTCAATTATTTGCTTAAAGGCTAGAGAGTACAAAAGATGTATTCATGACACACTTCAAATTCTTGTTGCTTTTTTCATTTTATTTTTGGCTGAACACACCAACCTCAGAAAAACTATGCTAATCTCTTTCCCTGGAACTGATCTGCCCTCAGTCTTTGTGTGTGGCTGACACTGCTGGTAACCCCCATTTCAAAAAATAAACACATTATCAGCATACACAGGAGGAGGCATCTGAAATCTCATATTTGTCTTTCTATTTGGTCTTCCAGTCAGATTGTTTTATTCATACAGAGACTCACCCCTTTTAACGACCTTACAGGAGCTGCTAAAATGCTCTGTCATGCGCTTCTTATGTAAGTAAGGCTCCATTTAATAACTTGGTTCTACCCTGAGTGCAAGTGGAGAAATTCAGCATGAAAAATCATGAGGGAAGACAAAAGCATATAATGTAGTTCTGGTAGCAAAACATGGTTTTACTTTCTGGGTTCATTGTACCAGAAAGCCCACCCTTACACTAATTTGCTGTTTCTTTGGCATGAGAAAAATAATTTGAACTGAAAAGTAAATAATAAATCCTGTACCTCCTTTCTATTTCCTTTATGGGGACTGTGTTTGTTCTTTATGACAGGAAGGGCTTTTTATAGACCAAATTTATACTTCTGAATTCAAATTCAGAAGGATGAAAAAGAACGCAAAAAGAAAGATTATGCAAGAAAACATGAAATTATTTCTTGAAGCCCCAAATATTCTATAAGCTTATATTTTAATAGAATGAGAAAATAAAGTCAGTTAAGACAGGATGCTCCATGTAACTTATCATCAGGATTTCAGCAGTGAAGCTTCAAGTGAACAGGTAATAGAGGTTAATAGCACGAGAGGAAAAGCTTTGGGTCTCTTGGAGATAACAGCTGGACATCAGGTGACAATGTACTACTGCTAAATTGTGAATATCCTACCCAAGTATGTAAACAGAAGCATAGTCTGCAAGATGTGCGAAATGGTCCTCTCCTCAGGACTGCAAAGGCCATAGAGATATGGGAATATGTGGCATCTCTGGGAACTGCACATCTAGAAGGATATTCCTCACAAGATCTAGTGTAGTGCAAAGGAGACAAAGAGGCATGGCCAGCATTTCAGAAAACGTGAAATGGTCTCGTTCAGCCAAGATCTGCAAAGGTTGTGGGGACATGTGATGGACCCTTGAGCTGTCTCAAAGAGCACAGCACAAGGAAGAAGGGGTCCCTGACTCGGGGCAGGTTTGGAGCACACCCTCTCCCTTGAGCTGAAGAAAAGAGACAAAGAAAAAGACCCTGTGGCCTGCAGCCTGCTTTTCCTGGGGGTAGTTCATTGCTGGGCATTTATAACCTGGAATGTGACTGAGAAACAGCATGAGAGGGGCTGTTGTGCTGTGGCCAGAACTGACGGAAGAGCTTGGCCTCTCAGGTGCATCTGTCATGCCTATGCCCTACTTCATCCTCCTGGACAACTCATCACAGATAAGCTCTCTTCTTGATTCAAACCTTCCAAATCTTGAGAGCAACTTAAAAATCCCAAGAACCTTGAAAGAATGCATTTATGTTGCTTACTTTTTGTTTTCAAGTGTTATAGGAAACGTCTGTAGTGTTAGCTCAGGACATATAAGCCTGCTGCAGTCATGTTCCTGCTTGCCTTACATAGCAAATTTTCTACTTTTATCCATCATCACAAGACAATTCATTGGTCCATTTTTTTTTAAAGGTAATGAGGGTTCACCTGTTTCATGAGGACCTCAAATCTCAAGTTTTATGACTTGAATATTTTTTATCTAAAGTCCCTGGGTACTCATCCTGCGCATTTCATTTAAGTTCTCCCATCGACTTCAATCTGAGCGGCTCAAACCCTCAGCAAATAGGACACCCATGAGTTCAAGTTCATTCTTATTCAGTAAAGTTCCACTTTACACTACACTACATCTTTTGTTTGAGAATTTTGTTGGATATGAAGAAATTTTGAAACGGACACTTTTTCAGAAACGGCCTCCAGCTACAGAGAAACAAATTGCTTGGTGTGTTGACTGTATTTTTGTCTCCCTCATTTAAACTTCAGTTTATTTCTTTGTCTGCCCTTAGGTTTGAACCTTTCAGAGTACAGATCATGTTCTCTTGAAAGTGCCTTGCACAGAGTTACTAAAGGTGCACAACAGTGCGAATGCAACGGCAGCAATAGCTTTAACTGAAGGCAATAAAAGCACTTTTCATCCTGCTTTAAAGTTGTCTTAGAAATAGAAAAGAATGAGACATTGACCAAGTAATGTGAAAGGGCAAGCCATTAATCATATCTTTAAAATTATTGTGGTACTTCAACAAAAACTGGTTTTGAATAAGAAAATTTGAGTATGTCCAATTAGAATGTAATGTAAATCCCTGAAATAAAGACCCAGGTTGAAAGAAACAGGTATGATATGAGTCAGAAGGATTTAATTTATGCAAATAATCAGGACCAGATTATAGCATCCTAAATTGTAAATGGAAGTACTTAATGAGTTTATTGAATCCCTAAATTATTTCTGAGTTGTTCTGGTGAGTCAGGAGGATAATGAGCACTGGGCAAGAACGTGGGAGTTGTCTACGTTCATCTGTGTTTGTGAGATTAACGCTGTTGTGCTGCTGGTAGTCAGAGAGTGGATGTCCCTGTTTCTTTGAAGCTTATTTCCTTTCATTTTCTCCTAGACAAGGATAAAGTCAGTGGGGGCCACTGGGGCAGGAACTCTTTAAGATGAAAGGCTGGAGCTCTTAAACCTCAAACTTTTGAGGAGCTATGAGGAAGTTAGTTAGAGCTGTACTCCTGCAGAAGAGGCTGCTACATGTGAAATGAAGGGTTGCTGACACAGGTGGGCCACTAAGAGATATGAAAGAGCCCTCCTGAGCTTCTCCAAACCAGCATGTTAAATCCCATGCCAACGCCAACAGAGCTTGCTTGTACGGTTTTGGTGAGACACTGGAAGAGTTTCCCAGAGAAGTGGTGGGTGCCCTGTTCCTGGAAGTGTTCATGGGCAGCTTGCTTGCAGCTATGAGCAGCCTGCTCTAGTGGAAAGTGTCCCTGCCCAGGCAGGGGGCCTGAAGCTGGAGGATATTTAAGGTCCCTTCCAAAGCAACTCATTCTATGATTTGATGACTATTATTTCTGAGGCAGTACTTTGCACCTCTTGTTCCTATGTGCCATCTGTCACCAGCAGAGCAATTGTGGGGTAGAGGGACACATGTAATAGGTTACAGGCACAATCTGCTTTTAAACAGAACTTTTTCCAGTAGGTTTTAAGGGCAGAAGTTCTTGGGGACTGCCAATTGTCTTGGTAAAACTCTTCTCTGGGCAGGATAATAAAATAGAGGGCAAAACTCTTGTATATTCCCCATCACACCCATTAGAGCAGTTGGTGTCCCTTTATTTGAAAGAACATGTTCATTATAGCCAGAATCTGAGTTCATGGAGGTTGACTCTATAGTGAGATGTTTGTGATTCATTATATAAGTAATAGTGACTAATGTCATTTTGCATGTCATCAAAGGATTGAACACAATCCACTTAATACACACAAGAAAGTCCACTACAAAATTGTATTTTTGATTGTTGCTGATGACAAATGTTGGCTTCTAGTGTCAGACAAATATGAGGGCATCCTCTAGGCCTGCCTATTTCCTTGAAATACCCAATAATTAGCATTTTGCCTACAATAAGCAATTCACAAAAGTAAGCCCCAGACAGGCACTACTGTCTGTGTTAAATAAATTGCTGTTTGTCCTTTGTACCTCACCATGTTATGAAAATAAACCTGCATGCACCACTTTTCAGTATTGTAGTCTCAAAACTCCATTAGTGTGAAAGTACCTAAAATCAAGGAGAAGGGTAGCTGGAAATGCAGGTGCCAAACACAGCAAAACACACCAGCAGTGTCTGAGTGCTGTGTTCATTCTGGTATTGATCAGTGTCAAAGGACTGCAGCCTTGTGGAGGTTTGTTGTTCTTTGGGATTACACAAGTTTGTTTATTTCTGAAATAGGAGTGTGTGGTAGAGGGATATGTTCTCTCTCCCAGCTCCTGCCATCCTCCTTTGAACATGGGGAAGAGTCCTGGAGAGCTGCTGAAAGTTTTTTGAGACTAGAGGACACCATCCTGCTTTTGAACCAACATTTTGAACCAGCACTGAATTACAGGGGTAGTACAAACAGTTATTTGGATTCAGAAAACAATGTGATTCACAAAGCAAGCATACTCCAGACTGGATTTCTTGGGAAAATGTAGAAAAAGCTTTGTCTAGTCTGTTTCCAGCTACTAGGTCCCAAGAAAAGGAAAGGGCTTTTTCCAAATGTGCACTGGGAGACATCTAGGAGTTGGACACCTCAGGTCACAAACTAATGGCCTGGATAAACAGGCTGTGTTATATGGGAAATCAGACTAGATCAGACTGTCCTTCTCTTCATCAATATCTTTATTCATTATTTCAAATGAATAAATGAATGATTGTACATGACTTGTATGTTCATTTACTCATTGTAAATAATTTAATCCAAGACATTAAAGCTCTTTTTTTTTTGTGAAAGCAAACCCAATATATAAGTTGATATTTGCATTTCAGAATCCTCATGCAGTCTATTTTTGATTGGTCCTTGTAAATGCCCTTTTTATTTCCCTTCACTCTTTTGGACAGAGCTAACCAGGCCTTTTTTGTCACTTGTTACCCTGGCATACTTACAAATGATGCTGCACATTCTAGATGTGTTACTTTTTCCTCCCTCTCCATTTCCACTACAGCTTTTTTCTTTGAGCTCATGGTTAAAGGTAACCTCTTGGTAGATATCTGCACTGCACATTAACGAATTTCTGTCCTTTAGCAGAGGTACTGTAGGGCCAAGCTCGAGTGTGGCTCCTCATTTTAAAACCCCTGTTTTACATTCTCATTCTGTTCTTCTCTATCACTCCCAGTGTTAGCTGCAAGGAGGCTTTTGTTGGAGCCTGGGCAGCTGCCTCCTGGCAGGAGCAGTTTTGAGCAGCTGACCTGCCTGTGCTCATTGCTTGGTTAAAAAACTCCTCCATTTTCATATGGGTGGAACCACATGGAAAACAACTTTGGCTCCAAAAGCACCTTCAAGGAGTTCAGAATTGTTCTTCACCTCAATCAGAAAATAGAGCAACACAAAACCAGAAAAGCTTTCTCAGATGTGAACACTGTGCTACTCTGTGCCTAGACACTGCCACTGTATTGTTCTTGCTCAAACAGAATACACTCACAGTGCACTTACTGAATGCAGCTGATGTGACTCGGGAGAGGGGGGTCTTCCACTGGGTCCTGGGGAAGAGGGGACCCCCTGATCATCTGCACTATGAGCCTTTTGCCCTGGGATCCCCTCTGCCAGTTGGTCCTGGGACACTGACGTGGCAGGTCTGCTCAGGAAGCCTTTTGGAAACAGAATTTATAATTTCATTTTTTTCCTGAGCGTTGAAGCAGCATAAATTTCTTTGTTGAAGATAAGGGTGCTGACTGCTGCAGTGCTCACCATTCTTCCTAAAGTCCTAAGCTTCACACTGCTTTTCCCCTCTGAACCTGCTCCTATGATGGTGTGTGGCAAAAGGAGGAGATGTCTCCTGTGGGGTACCTCAGGAAGCAGTATAATGATTTTCCTAACATTAGACCAACCTGAGGATATTGCCACCAGTAGGCATCTCAAAATGGCATCCATGAGCCCAGAATAGATCAAAGAGTGTCACTGTAGTGCAATAAAACCACCCCACCTTGTCCTCTGTCACTCTGAATATTGTGTGCATGCTTGGTTTCCTTGGAGCCCAGAAATCTGATGTTAAAAAAAGACGTCACATAGACACGTGTATGCTTCTGTTTCAAACCACTTATTCACATCAGAAAGAAAAGGTGCTTTGGAAAGATTTGTTCCCATTGAAAGAAAAGATTTTTATTGGGGGCAGGGGGGAGGAATTGTGTTTGGCAGTCTGCAACATTTGATTGCTGTAATGGTAGTGACGGCAGTAATCTATTTTTTAGCCTTGCTGGTAAATGGAAGTATCCAGCAAAGATAAAAGGTTACCAGCTGGGATAACTATCCTCTAATTAGTACTACAGATTTTGGGGGAAATTTAGAAATAAAGTGATGCAGCCTCTTAAATTTGTTATAAATAAGACTGAACAGGAACAAGGGACGTACTCAATATATGAACTGCAGCACCTAATCTGAGAGGGCTGCTCAGCCATTTGGAGCAAATCACCACTTCATTGCAAAGGGAAGAGAAGAAGCTTGTTCTGAGAACCACCATTTCCAAAAATCAATTCAGTCTTGAGCTTCTTACTCAGATAAGGTGCTCCAGAACTAGATGGTATAGTCATAGAGTGCAGAAGTACTAAAGCTAATTCAAACTTAGATAACTCAAGAACTGGTAAAAGATTAGGTATAGGAGGACAGACAACCAACAGTCTTGGTTAATTCTCCCAAATAATTTTGTCAAGAAAACTTTTTTAACTTAGAAACCACCAATTATAAAGTATGAGGAAGAAAGAAAATTCCAGCTGGGAAGCACCACTACTCTGGAGAGATGATCAGAAAAAAACAAACAGCTAAACTTGTCTGTGGGCTGAAATTATGGCAGCTCAGTAGCTGTGCATCCGCAGATCAGATGCCTCTCCTTGGGGCAGCAGAGTCCAAGAATGGATCAGCAGCAGCTTAGTGTTCTGATTTCAATGCCTGTGAGACCTCACTCCAGCTATTGGTGCTAATAAATCCCACCAACACCTCAGCCCATGCCTCCCTTGAGCTGTTGCCAATGCTCTGTCAGTGAATGCCTATGTCTTTCCCAGTGCAACCAACTGGTGACAAAAGCTGAAAGCCCAAGGGTGACTGCTTCCAGAGAGGAGACATCAGCAACGGGGACATCAGCAACTTGTCTGAGCAGACATGCTTAAACACCTGGGAAACCTGACAGGTATATTCCTGAACTCACCTGGGCTAGCAGAGAAGCAGACAAAGAGGACCAGCATTCTAGAAGAGTGTGTACCCATCTGTTTCTTCATCTCTTCCTTTGCCCTCACATTTTTCTGAAGTGATATGCTTGCAGATGAGGGCATTTTGGCCCATTTGCTGTCAGCAAAAATGTCTTGAAGACCAGATAAAAATCACTGCTGGGCAGTGTTTGGAGCACAGCTGCAGCCCAAAAAGCTTGTGGCTGCCCTCCTATTGCATTGGCTCAAAGCCAGTGAAAGCCAGGAGCTGCTCAGGGTCACTCTCAAGCTGCAGCCCTGGGCTGGTTGCCTCCTTGCATGCTGGTGAGGCCATGGTGGACAAGACCTGTGGCTGCTGGAAATTTATCATTCTTCACACATATTTAGGGAGCAAGGATAAGTCTGGATTACACTGCAAAAAACCCTTGAGGCTGCTTATCATCAGACCATGCCACTGAGTGCTAATCAGAGCATCTTCTTTTAAATGTCTTAGCCTGCTATTTTTAGGCCATAAGTAGGGTGAAAAAAATTTACTTTCGGTCAGACAGGAAAAACATCTCTGAAAAAACAAAGTGGTTGAGAGGGGCATTCTTGGCCCCAGGTTTAGGCTGGCAATTCTCTAAAATTTTTCCACTGTGAGCCCCTGAGCAAGTGGGGACAGGGGTTTTTAAGTATACTAGGCTTTGGAGGACAGAGAAGTCTTTAGACATGTTCTGTTCATGGGTGCTTTGCTATGGTCTTAAAAGCTATTTACCAAGCAATATACCATCCACACTTTAAAGTCCCTGCCCGTCATGTCCTTGGATAATATAGGTGTTCTCACAACTCCAACAACTCCATCTCCCTTGTCCAGTTTCTCACCTCCTCTATTCAGGGAGTGACAAATACTGGTGCAGATGTTACATAAGCACACAGAATTATCCAACCAGCAGTTCTTATGAAGCCAATGTCCACCCCACCCTCGTGAAATGTTTTTTTAAATAAAAACAAATGTAATTCTCAGAAATCCCAGGAGATCCAAATCCCCTGGCACCAAGGGCCAGGGGGATGCCAAGGTAGACAGAATGTGATGGCAAAGCCTCTGAGTAATCTCTGTGAGGAGGGCTAGACCAGCTGAGCTCCTTAGGAGAACCAGTTTGGGTTTCTTTTTTTGCGAGTGGTGTTACAAAAAGTTGAGCACATTTAAAAACTCTTAGAGTGGTTCTCTTTTTTAGGTGACTGACACCTATAAAACAATGCAGGAATTTACCGGCATTTAGACCACACAGCTTTAACAACAGGCTGATGTGCTTTCTGCTCACTGTGCTATTTACTGAAGAGACACTGGCTTTTTGTACACTTCTGGAACAGTCAGCATGAACACAGCCCCTATGGAGGGCACATTACTGTCCCAGGATGAATAGTTGGGTTCAAATTGTCTTTGTCTGAAAGTGGCCTTGTTACCCAGGAAATTAGGGTCCTTGGCTACTCCTGTGGCAGGAGCAGTCAAGCCCACGTTGTGCTGATAAGCAGCATCAGTTGCTGTGCCAGAACTGCTAGATGGCCACATTGCCAGCAGGGCTGAGCTCAGCCCCTGTGCCCCAGCCCCTCCAAGGGCTGTTCCCACTGCTGGGCCTGCAACAGGGCTTGGTGCATTTATGGGAAAAGGGTGTCACAAGCAGCTGTTCCTGCAGGGTCCCAGATCTTCACACAGCTGCATGACAGGAGGTTCTGCTGAGGTGCTGGTCCACTTCTTCCCACAGGCAAAAAGTGATAGGAGGAGAAGAAATGGCTTCAGGTTGTGCCAAGGGAGGCTTGGATTGGCTATAAGGAAAAATTCCACCATGGAAACCTCCAGCCTCCATGGTGGTTAAGCACTGGGATAGGCTACCCAGGGAAGTAAGTGGGTGAGGCTCAGTCCCTAAAGGTATTTAAATGATGTGCAGATGTGTCACTTAGGGACATGGTTTGTTGGTGGACTTGGCAGTGCTGGGTTTACGGTTTATGACCTCAAAGGTCTTTTTTAACCTAAAAGATTATTTGATTTTATGCACATTTTCCTGGAGTGGGAGGAACTGCTCTCACATTAAGTTCACAGTGCATATCTTTAATGGGTCTTGCTGATGCTGAGGAGACACTTGCTGCTTCATCATTTTGAACACCCCAGGAAGCATTTTAATTTTCCAATTCTGACACCAGACAAGTAAAAAAAACCAACAGGGTATCTATGACCCAAACAAGGACAGCCTGGCTGTCACTGTGATTAAATGCAGTAAAGGATCTTATCCTATTTTTGGAAAAGAGGTTTCAGTCTAAAACATAAGATACCCAAAACTTTGTTTTTGATACAATTTAAATAAGAAATTAATAATAATAAATAGTTTTTGTGTGTTCCTACTTCAAAATAGCATTTATAAAGAGAAAAAGTCTATCCACCAATGCACAATTCATATTTGTACCCACAGAAATAAAGTAAATTTGACAGGCAATCACTGCTATGTGTCTCTGGCAACCAGGACCTTCATGAACTGAACTTAGCAAGGTAAAAGCTCTCTGCTGCCAAGATCTTTTGTACAGCAAGTTTTGGAAGTTTAGTCTAATATTAAAAGGCAGTACTCCATCCAGAGTGTTGTTGATGTCTTATCTGTAGAAGAAAACAATAAAAAAAATCCCAATCATATTTGTGTGGTTTATGAGATTTCTGCAGTTTGTACTCCTGGTACTGCATTTTCCCCAGTGCAGTGCAGCATTGCTGGGAGGGTGGACAGTATCACCTCTGCAAAAAGGGACATGTCACTGCATATGCAAATCTGCAAATCAACGCTTCTGTTGCAGTTCCACAGCCCCATGCCCAGTGACTCTTTTGTCTTTGATATGGGTTGGGTTGCTGCCATAATTCTAAATGTTTCCCTTATGCTAGGCTATATATGTATGTATAATTTTATTAACAAATTGCTACATTTATTTATGCAACCTATGGGAACAATAATTTGGCTGACACGTAGGGTACTTAGGAACTTCATGTTTACAAGTTAAGGGCAGTCACTGAAAAAGAGAAATGCTTATCCTTAAATAAAAGTAAAGTCTGCTTAGACCTGGGCGTCTTGTACCATCAGCTGTTCTAGAACAGTAAAAATTTATTCTCTCCCTTATTACTGTCTGTATCAAATATATTAGTAAAATATTTGTTGTGTCTCAGTTACAGTGTCACCATTAAGGTAGTCCATATAAAACCATCACCTGCAAAAATTTGAAATGTCTGTGTAAAAGGATTACCACTATTACCACAGCTTAACTGAAGTGTTAACTTGTGCCCAGAGGCAGAAAATTAAATCTCACTGCTCTATACTTAGAAAAATAGAATTCTAGCCACTTCAATCTTGGTTTCTTCTCAACTTTTATTAATTGCAACAAAATTGAAAACTGATGCTTTGAACAAGATTTCAAGGAAATACATTTTTCAACCTCCTACTGTTTGGGGATACTTTTGATAGTGTTCCAACAAGTTATCCACAATGTTTTTTACCTATACCTCTGCTCTCATAACTTTAAACCAAAGAAATAATTTCCTAATTTACAGTTCTTCATTTACAAAATCATATAATTTACATGTGACTCTGTACTGTCAAGTATTGTATATTCTTCTTGATTATACCCTCATATCTTTTCAGTTTTGTCCTTCATCATGTAAGCTAGAGTTTCTCACAAGCTACATATTTAATTCTCTTCATGTGATTGGTTTCTCATTCACTGTAAATATGGACTTTCTTGTCCATTCAGAATCAATTCTCACCTGATTGATAGGAGATTAACCAATGTTAAATGTTTGTTTCACCATTGTATGGGACATCTGTGAACTGATTTCTTACTACAATTGTTTAAATTGATGCAACTATTTTAAATGGCACTCAGGGGATTCTCCTTTCCAGGATTTTCAGCATAAACACTAATGATTTTTTACCGATCTTAGGTGGAGGTTATGCAGAGAGCAAGAAGTTTTATTTCTTGCTAAGGTTCTCTGAGAAAGAAGGGGCATAAAGAAAGCTAAACCATGGGATTTTAAGATGGTGTGTTATTTGTATGACAGGGGAAGGAGTTGTAAGACTATGACCAGCAGCACCCACCAAAATCATCTGTCCTTGAGCACGTGAGCATGTACACAGGTGGGTGTTTCCATGCACGCAGATGCTGATGGCCAAATCTCTCTCATGCAGACTGCTGCAGTACAGCTTCTGCATCACAAACAAATGGGAAGCACACTGTGACTGCCAGGTTGGTGCTTTTGGCATATCAACCTTCTGTGGCTGGCTTCGTTTTGCTGCTGCTTTTGAGGAAGACATGGTGCTGTGGGGCAACTCACACAGACATAACAGTGTGCAGGGGCACATTTCACACAGTAAAGCCAAATGGTTCATCCCATTGTTACACAGAAAGGAAAGATGTTGTGCATTGCTGGAATGCAGCCAGCTCTCAAGTCAAGATTAGCGTCCTGGAAACAGCAAACATTGGCAGCTGTGTACCTCTGAGCCCAGTGGCTCTGTGCAAAGCTGGCAGTGTGCTCTCAGGCTCTGCTGACACCACTGCAACAGGACATGAGTGCAATGTGTGCATCCCCCACCCTGTTCCTGAAGGGGATCATCCACCAGGTCTGTGATAGGGGTGAATGCTGTGATGGAAACATCTGCCCTGATTCTTTTTGTGCAGGAGGGATGCAGGCTTGGTTTGTGCATAGGTATCCCTCTGATTCCCAATTCTGGGAGGCCACAGACTAACCAAATAATGTAAATAGCAGAAGTGAAAAGCTGTTTTGTGAGCTGTTGGATTAACATCCCCAATATGACCCTCAGAGCAATGACAGCCATAAGAGCTACCTAGTAGTCCATCTGTTGTAAAAGTGAATCATAAGTTTGTGAAACTGCATAAAGCAAAGGTTTTAAGTAGTGGTTTTATTTAAAGCAAGAAAAGAAAAAATATCTGCAGATAAGTGATCCTTGTCAAATTAAACGAACCTATGTATTACACTCTATCCTGTGTAAAATAATCAGCCTGTCTTATCAAATGCACTTAACTTTCAGTTTTGTCAGCCCAAACTGGAGGCAGGGTTTCTGAAAATTTTATGTTCAGACTTACTGACTCTATGAGTTGAACACTGATTGCACAAGTGCAGGTTTGTCGACACCACCAAGCTATGTGGTGCACAGTGCGGTTGACACAGTGGAGGTAAGGAATTCTGTCCAGAGGGACCTGCACAGGCTTGGGAGGTGGGTCTGTGGGAACTTCAGTTTCACAAGGCCAAGTGCAAGGTCCTGCACCTGGGCTGGGCAATTCCAAGCACAAACACAGGCTGGGGAATCCAGACCACGAGCAGCTCTGAAAAGCCCCAGAGAGTTGGGACTCGTGGTTGATGAGTGAAAAGGAGGGTCACAAGGACTATCAGGGTCTGGAGCACCTCTCCTATGCAGACAGGCTGAGAGAGCTAGGGTTGTTCAGCCTGGAGAAGAGAAGGCTATGTGAAGATTTTAAAGCAGCCTTTCAATAACTAAAGGGGGTCTGAAAGAAGGCTGGAGAGGGACTTTTTACAAAGGCGTGTGCGGCGGAACAAGAGGGACAGGCTTTCAACTGAGTGAGAGTAGGTTTAAATTAGATATACAGAAGAAATTCTTTACTGGGAGGGTGGTGAGGCACTGGAACTGATTGCCCAGAGAAATTGTGAATGCCCCATCCCTGGAAGTGTCCAAGGCCAGGCTGGATGGGGTTATGGACAACCTGGTCTAATGAATGGTGTCCCGCTCCATGACAGGAGGGTTGGAACCAGGTGGTCTTTAAGGTACCTTCCAAACCAAGCTATCACTGATTTTAGAATTCCCCAAGTTTACATAAATGTTATATAATTCATGGAGTTGGTGAACAATCAGGCAGGACATGAATGGTACATCAACAAAGAGAAAAACTCTCCTGCATCCTGGATGAAGACCACTATCTCTTAAGAAAAGAATCCTTGCTATGGCAAGAAGAACACCAAAAAACCCCAGTAACAGCTGTGAGGAAAAAAGAAAGGACACAAAATGCTAAGAAAACCACCTTGATTTGGACTGCTCTAAAAGTAGTTTGCTTGTCTTTTAATCAGCAAAGGCCAGGTCTGAAGTCAGGACTGGATGTACAGGGATGTGAGGGATGAGCAGGGTCCTTTTCTGACCCCCAGGCATTTCTTCTCCACAGGAACCTGAGGACAAGCAGGGAAAATGTGTAACTGATGGCCATAAGAAGCTGCTATCAAAATCTTTGGGACTGACCCAGCCTGGGTCAGCAAACATCAGGGAGAAGGAGGAGAAACTGCTTGTTAAAAACCAGAACAACTCATATGAAAGGCTTCATAGAAGAAGATTTACATGAAGTTTGTCAGAACCAGGGAACACATTATCTTTCACTCAAAAACTCTGAATGCAATGAAAATGATCCTGTTTTCTTGACTCATCTGCACTTTCCTCTGCAGAAGAGTGAAGCTTTCAGTGAGAAAAAGCAAAACTCAATTTATAAAATGACAACCATTTTAAAGCACTATTGCCTTTAGAAAAGGCTTTCACCTATTAAGCTTTATGCCTTACAAAGCCTAACATTTGTATTGAGAGAGTCATTGAATCCACACAAATGCATCACATGGTAATACTTGCTGAAAATATCAGGTCAAAAACTGAAGAAAATAAGTAGACAGACAGCATATTTCTAGACTAATTTTGAAGGCAATTTAGATACTGTAAGTAGTCTATTTTCAAAAGCACATTTTATTGTTAAACACACTAGTATATAATTCTATTACTCAAATAGCAGAACAAAAGTTATAAATATTCATCATCATGGCAAAAAGACATAATTTACAGCCAGTTTTAGTCTATGTGAAATTTAAACTGTTCCATTAATTTATAGAATTAGGCTCTTATGTTTTCAGAAACACCACAAGAGAACTTGTGCATTCATCCATGTAGGAAAGAGAAAAGAAAATCATCTTTATGTATGTGACAGCACTGTTTTCTGGATGGCTGGTGCCTGTTTTGCTTAGAAATGGTTGTCTATGCCAATTCAGAGTTACTCTGGAGCCCTGCATGCATGCATAGTTCCATTAATATGTCTAGATTGCTCTAAATTTTGGTTACAGTCCACTGATACTACTAAATTGCTCTTTTGCAAAATAGCAAGATATTCTCTGAGCAGGCAGCAGCATAGACAACCCTGACTCAGAGTCTCATTTGAAAATACCGAGTCATTTATGTCTACTTCTTTGCTTCAAATCTGATTGAAGCTGATAGCAAAACCCCTTGACCCTGATTACAATGGAAGCACAGATGGAAAGGTTTCAGCCTGTGTCTCCAGTCTGGTCAGCACGGCAGGATGAGGTGATTGGCAGCTAGTTATCATCACAGGAGCCACAGCGTCCATCTCTGCCTCCCCCAGTGCTCTGTGTGTGCCACCAGCTAGAGTGTGCACAGGTGGCTTTGCAAAGCTTTGGATGGGTTCTTTCACCCCACAAAATACTGTCCAAATCCCACAGGCACTTTAAAGAAGACACAGACAAAAGGGAGTGGTTGCTGATTCACAAGGTAGGAAAATCCACATAATGTAAATTTGAAAACTAGATACTCTGCTATCAAAGACTATAATTTAAAACATTATTAAATTCATTGATGTGACTTTTTTCAGTAGAAAATTGCAGTCTGGTTTATATCAGATTAGAAATTTAATACATCTGCTGTTAAGTATCTCGAAAGCGTTGCGTAACTTTCATCCATGAAGAACAGAGCTGGAGTAAAAGCACTAGAAGATGAAGGGAAACCTGCAGCAGGAGTGTTGCATGGCAACTGAAAGCTTGGCTCTGCCAGCCACTGGCTGTTCTTTGTACTTTAAACTCTATGGCAGGGAAATTAGTCATTAAAGTGAATCTCAGATGGATGACTCTTAATTTCTCTGAAGCTCTGCTGTACACAAAAGCTTGCTTATGAAAACATCTCATTTTGAACACAAGCATGCTTTGTGAAGAGCTGGAGATTTAAAAAAAAAAAAAAGGAAAAAAAAGAAAAAGCCTGGTGCACCTTAATCAGAGAATGTCCATTGTTCTTTTTCTGTAACCTCAAATGATCAAGCATGCATCCTGGTTTAGACCTCACACAGCATTCAATCTGTCCTTAATTTTAAAGAAACAATAATTTTTCTGTTTGGAAAACAACATATACCAAATAAAACTGCTTGGCCCTGAAATTATTTTTTCCCCCCCAACTTGCTTTAGTAATCAGCAAATCCCATAGAAGACAAAGGATTAGTTACATATGTATTTGCTCAGCTTTTCCACAGAAGTTGAACGGATGAGCAGGGGTTGCTTGTAAACATCTTGTCCAGTGGGTGATCTGTTTTTCACAAAAGGCACAGAGAAGCAAGAGAGAAAGGTTTTTAAAATGACTGGCTACTTACTTCTTTTTCTACTAACAACCAAAATCTGGGAGCCACTTTTATTTTCTCTATACTGCCCTGGCTGAGGGCTGTGGATGCAGGAGGGCTGGGACCTGCTATGCTGTGAAGGTCCTCCTGTGCCAGGTCTGTAGGTGGATGTGCTTCTCCTGCACAGGCAGAATTTTGCCAAATCCCCACTGGGAGGAAATCATGTGGAGGTGGCTGGACCTTAGTTCCTTTCCTAGGATCTGAAAATTGTCCTCATATAACATGTCCTCATATTTTAGTAGTGAAAACTACTAAAATGAAGACTGAGGCTTTGTCATTACTGTGCAGAAGATGAGATCAGTTATATTGCATCTCATGAGTTTCATGGTGTTTGCTGATTGATTTCTATGCTGAACTTCCTTAGCCTTGCAATTTGTGAAAATTGTATTTATGTTAATATTTTTGGAGACAACACATATCCAGAGGCAAACCTGTGTGTACCCAGAGAACAGGGGAGGTGGAGGTGGACAGCAAGTGTCACAGACACTACACAGATGCTGTTGCAGATATGTGGTCTTCTATGTTTTATTTCTAAAAGATTTATTTTACTGGGTTTCCAAAACTAAAGTTGTTAAAGATGCAGCAGCATGCTCAGAGAGTGTTTTACTGAGGGTAGGCAGGAAGGTGGTGGCAGAGAATTCAAAAGAGCCTGGAAGGTTAAGGTGTGAATATAGTGAAACAGATGAAGAAAGATATGTAAAAGGTTTAAATTTGATTTGCTGATTAAGCCATTTGTAAGTTGAAATGTTTATAAATGTTCACAGCGTATAATCTTAAACTTCAAATGTGTGAGACCTGTGGCTGCCTTTTCAGTTTATTTCCTAACACCTCCTAAAAATTCGCATTTCTCAGAGAAATTACTCTTCTCTCAGAAATCTCCCATTTGAAACATTTACATGTGCTGTGGAAAGAGAGAGCATGGGTCTCTGCCAGGGTTTCACTGATATTCTTGCCATTAGAAAGTCATGCATTTGTGCAAAATGCTGGAAGGCAAATGCTTGCACAAAGGGTGAGTTACAAGTGTGCTGCATCTCCTTTATTTCAGAAAGCCAAGGAATTAAAGACAACACTTCTGGGGCTACTCTAGTATCTGTGGCTGGGTCTGTGGGGTTTGAGCACTGAAATCACTGAGATACCTTTGAAACTCTTCGCTCAGGATGCTTAGATAAGAGTGGAAGACACCTGCTTGGTTTGGGTCTTGGCTGCCTTTTTGAAATAAAATGATCTGCATTCATTAGGTATATTGAAATCTGTGTAAGCAAGTTTTGTATCCTGGCACTTGACAATGAAACTGTATTCTTGATGAGGTTTTGCCACTAGAAGTTGTTCCAAAATAAAAGTCTGTTTTATAAATAAATTCACATGTTTAATTACAAATGCAGTTTCACTAAAGTCAGAGGCCATGTTCTCCAGGTAAAGGGATGCATATTTTACAAAATGTGCTATTGCTTGTAACTATTTTCTCATATTAAGACAAAAAGTCTAATTAGCAATAGTGCTGGTTTAAATTATTTTAGATTTAATTTTTAATTAAATTTAAAAAAAAACCCCTCTATTACGAATTTGAAACAGCATAAGTTTGATTTTAATCACAAATCTGATTTTAGATAAATGGCTCCAGCTGGTCATTTGTCAAATCCTGAGTGGAAATCTTTCATGAGATTTTCATTTTGGGCAGCTTCTCATGGATTTAAAAGGCATGGATCACCCTGAGCAGAATTTCCTACAGATTTGTGTCCTGTCTTGTCTAAGCTATCCCTCTGCAATATTCCAGCTGTCCCTCATGTCTCCTATGGTACTTCTGCTTGGTAAGCACAAGCAAACACTGTCACCAGCCAGGAGCAGTGCTCCTGTGGCTTGGGCTTCCAGCTGCTGCCAGGTGATAAATAATGTGTGGATTTTGTCTGCTTTTCTGCCAGTGGGGGCACTAAGCTGGGTTCCTTTGTTACCTGGCTGTGAGCATTCTCAGAACCTGTAGGAACTTGGTTGTCCTCAGCTGCTGTACATTGAGTTGAAAAGCCAAATTGGTCCAAGAAGTGTTAGGGAAAATTGGCAAAAAATATAATGTTACTGTCTAGAATTCATGTTTTAAAAAAAGAAAGCTAACAGGGAGTATTAACTATAGTAGACAAGAGGATGGAAGAGAGCCACATGTTATAGCTTGTGCTGTCATTGAGTTTACCTGAAAGGAGGAGGAGACATATGGGGTGATAGGTGGAAAATCAAGTCAAATGGAAGGACTGAAGATACGGAGGGATGGAGTAGGGGCAGCTGAAAGAATTCAATGCTGATATAGTGTGATAATAAGTAGTAAAGGGGAAAGGAAAAAGTCCTGCACTTTGAGAGAAGTATGCTAGAGAGACTTGGTCCATCCTCCTTTCCCTCTGGGGCTTCCTCTTGTTGAAATTCAAAGAAACCTTCCAGATCTCCCTGAACAGAGGCAAGCTGTGCATGCAATATAGGGAGAGAAGCAGAGTGGTTGTCATCCTCTGGGCAAGGCTGCTTTGATGGATGCCTCTGAGCATATCCCAATCATACCATTTGGTTTACTCTTCCCCCTCTCCTCTTCCAACTAAACAACCCACTCCTGTTTACTCTTTCCCCACCATCAGCTGGTGATTTTGTAATTCTGGTCTTTATCAGTAACCTTGCTAAGTCTGAGAATCTCTGTTCCCACTATCCTCTGACATTCTTTGTCCAATAAGAGTTCCCAATATATCTCTTTCCCCAAGTGTGGTATCTGTCAGTACCTTGGGTTGTTTTCTTAGTTTAATCCCAGGCTGGGGTTGTCCAGCCATTTTTTTCCTTCCATTGCTCTCAGCAGCTGGCAGTTTCTCATTTTGCTGTCATACTGTCATCTTCCAGGAGCCTGTGGTGAACAGGAGTGGGATCCAAACGCTGCAAGCTGCTGCTAGAAGAGGAGCTGTGGAGAAGATGGAACCCACCTTCTCTGAGATGTGCGCAGCAAAGCATGAACAGAAAACAGTAATGAGCTGCACCAGAGGAAATGCTGGCTGCAGATACAGGAGAAAATCTTCCAGGAAGGGTAGTTGAGCATGAGACAGGCTGCACAGAGCAGTGGTGGACCCTCTCTCCATGGAGGTAATCAGTACTTGAAAAGGACAAGGTCCTAGGGAACCTGATTCAACTTTTAAGTGGCTTTGGCTGTCCTTTTCAGCTGGTCAGCTGGCCAGTTAGTCAGGAGGTCAAAGTTGCAAATCCTCCCTGAGACTTGCAATAAGCAGATTTGCCTGTCTTCTGTAATTAAGATTTGAAAAGCAGTTTTACCTCGGGCAGTATGATAGCAGTCAGTTGTCATGTAGACGAGTGTGCTGTCCAAAAGAGGCATCCATGTGAACAAAGAAACACTGGCTTTTTACAGACCCTTTCCTGTGAGTTTTCATAGCTCCAGCTCTCTATCAGAACACCAAAACCCCATCACTGTTGATATACAAGGCAGTTTTTTCTTCAGGCACATGTAGAATAAATATCAAATCTCCCAAAGTCCAAAGCATCAAACAGAACCCGTCGTCTGAACCCTGAGGGGCCCCACAGCTTGTCACAAATGCCAAGATGATCAGGCAGGTGAAGGCTTGGGATTCAGCTGGGCACTGAACTGGGTGAGAAAGGCTCAGCAGTGAATGAGAGTTGATTAGGGAATGAATCACTTAGGGAGAAAGTTGTGCAATTAAACTGATAAAGTTGGCAGCAAAACAAAAAACAGAAAGAGAGAATGAATGCAACAATCAATCAATAAAGCAGCGAATCAATTGTCTAGTTAATAAGATAGTTAATTATGCAGAACAGAGCAGGAAAGGCAGTGTACTTGGTCAGTTTGGCTCCAACAAATCTCCTCAGTATGTTTCAGTCACAGCATCATTTACTTTTGCTGATTTTTGTTAACATAGGCAAGGTTTGACCTCTGAATTAGTATTCTCCTGTTTTAAAGATAGGAGCTGTTTCTAGGCTGTTCTGATTTATTTCTTTATATTGTTTCAAGAAGGCAAGAATTAGGTTATGATCTGAGAGAACTAGTACTGTACTCTGTACTCTTACCTATCAGCATATTCTCATTTCTATTATTTCAGTATTTTATATTACTTTTATTATTCTATTTCTATTTTATATTACCATGCTATTTATTGATCTTTCCACTGCCAACACGAATATTCTCAGTGCTTTCTAAACTAGAATTTGCAAACCTTTCCTCAAAATAGTTTCTATTCTGAAAGTATCCACTTTCAGAACACTTTATTATGTTGTTGAAAGAGCCCTCTCCATTTTCTTCTCATTGTATAACATAGCAAATTGGATTAAAGAGCTGACAATTCAATGTCCTTGCGTCCTAAAGTGATACAACACAGTGTAGGAGGCAAAGAACTACATTAAATAGTCACCTTGTTGAAGAAGATAGATGTGAAGGATTTTCAGACATTGTCTGGGGTTTGGACCACCCCATGAGGTTAAAATCTTCCTCTAGGATCTGTCTACACTGCTTGTCAGGACTTTTGTGGTACTGCTGTGATCAGGATTCACATGGTGTACCTGCAAGGCTGGGCAGCTCTGGGCACAGCCCAATAACTCTCCATGCCTTGAGTGTGAGTCTGACATGGCCTTCACTGTTGGAGCTGGACATCAGTAAGCCTTGAAAATGCCTAAACCCCATGAGAACTTTGGGGTTTTTTTCTTCTGAAGTTCCCAAGGCCTCCTCAGCTTGCCTCTGTGACTGTATCTGCCCACCATTAGAAAGAGCTTGATCATCTACTTGATACCTGTCTCACTCCTGAACCTCAACGATCCCTAATTCAGCTTTCCTTGTCAGTCCACAGATGTCCTGTCCCAGCCCAATTGCTCACTCCAGAATCCAGGTCTGCAGAAAATGCAGTTCAGGTGGCTGTCTCTGTTCAGATCAGCAGCTGTGCTGTGATGCCCATCTGCATCCAGCAATACTTCAGCGTAAATCAGAAATAATCCTGGCAGCAAACTTCTGTGGAGGGATCATCCAGAGTCTGATGTGTTGCAAAACAAGTATTCTACTTGAATTTATCACTCTTAATATTCAGTCAGAAATAATGGAGCTGATTCTGGAGCTGATTAATGGTTTTGAAGATACTCCTTACTAGTAAAGATGGAGGGGTTGAAGATGGGAAGACTACTTTGTGAAACACTGCTATTGGCAGCTAGACAGTGCTGTATTTGTGTTTTTGAGTTCAGCCTGGGTTACAGGGATTGGCTGTTTTCACTGACATGGCTCTCAGGCACATTAGGTGACAAAAGTTTTTGATTTGAGATGCATGTAAGAAAATACCTCTATTTACTGATGTTTCTGATATCATGTTGGAGGGATTTACATTTACTGCACTAGCCTGATATTGCTCCATCCAGAAAATTTAAGTCCATTTGTCCTTTACCTTGCTAATATCACCAACACAGAATAATCCTGTAAAAAAGTTGCAGCTGTCTCCTGGTCTGTTTATGGGGTAAATATGGCCATCTCTGACTGAAACTTCAGGCACATGTTATCAGTTAATAACCAATTCATTATGTCTTGCTGTCCATCAACTGTGGACTGAAGTAATTTTAGGCAGCTCATCTTGTAGTTTCACTAGAGATTTCCCTTTGCTTTTTAGCATAACCTGGTATCATTTTGATGAAAACACTTTATATGGGCACAGTAATTTTTGTGAGGAAGTTGGGGCAAAATGTGCTACAGAAACCCAAATAATGATCTCTTCTTTTTAACTTCATTGACTCTGTGCAGAGGCCTTTTTGTTGAAGTGACAAACCCTTTGACACTACTGAGTAGGCATTAAGACCTCCATAAAAATCCTGGTGACTGTACTTGAATACTTGCAGTATTGCATGTGACAGGTTGGAGCCTGCCCACAGCACTGTCAGGTGCTCACACCTGTGGAACGCACAGGATAATTGTTCTGTGCTTCCCTCCATGAGCTGATCTACCTAAAGGGAAAAGCATTTTTATTCCTAGCACACAGAGCAACCATTTTTCTAGCTCAGGAAGTCAGTGTTTGGGGCTATAAGCTTTTGTTGTCATTAATTCCTCCTAGTCATATTTTGAAGCTCGTAAGGCTTGCAAACACAGCCAGTAAGCCTGATTTGTCATGCAGAGGAGAAACACTGTGAAGAGGAGCTTGAAGAAAACAACAAATATGCTCTGTGGAACAGACAAAGCATTATAGACTTTATCTGGGCTATGTACAATAACCTCGTCAGTCACTGTCACTTTTTAGAAGCACGTAATAACATGCAGAAATCTAAAATAGTGCAGAAGCACTCTAGGAGCTTAATCAGAACATATTTTATTACAGTGGAGTGCCAGTCTATAAAGAACTGCTTGGTAATATCAGCTTCCTGTTAATCCCATAACAATCAGATAATGGTGAAATGTTGATTTATTCACTGATTTACTCTTAGCTAGATTGAAATAATGGAGTAAAATGAGCCCATTTAGACTGGTCCTTAATTGAATGCTCCTAATTGCATTTGAAAGAATAGACCATAATGCATTTGAGTATGGCAATGACCCTGCTAATCTATGCAATTAGTTAACTATTTTGGAAAGGAGACTACCTTACATGTAGTTTTGTCTGTAAAATCAGAATATATTTTTCATATACTCTATGCATGATTCTGTACTGAACTGATTGCCCATGTAAAATCCTCAATTTTACTCCAATACTAGTCTCTTTCTGTGTAAGTTTGCAACAGAACAGCTCAATTACTGTATTATATTTCCATTTAATTATTCAACTAGAATTCTGAAATTTGCACATATTCATTCTGGGTCACAGAGTTCAGCATGGGAGGGAATTCCAGATTACACATTCCATTAGATGTTATCAAAAGGCCATCTGTCTTTCTTAGTGGGTTTCAATCACTCAAGAGCCTGAGGATATTTAGGCAGGAAAGGAGAAGAGAGAAAAGCTCTTGCAGTAAAAGTCTGACTAGGGCAATTGCAAATTTTGAATGTTTCTAGAGGGGTAGGAGCTGACGGCAATTTTACAAGAATCTCCTGCTCCACTTAATGCTTCTCACCTTCATATTTTTGGAGAATCACTTTTCAATACATGTCTCAGTGAAGACTTGGTGATCTCCTGTCTTTTGAAGCTCCTGGCTACACTTCTGGCTACTGAAATTAAACAAATGAAGGAGACAGGTTAGTGCTGGGCATTTGAGCACTGCTCCAGTCAGTGGATCCTCTCCTTGCCTCCATTTGAAGATGGCCATATTGCCAAGCAGACATCATTTAAAATGAGATATCTGTGTTAAACTCTTCTGGGTGTATTTGCATTGTGGTCCATTTTGCATACAGCTGGACATTTCCACGTTACTGTGCGCAGCTGCAAATGAGAGTAATTGAGAGCACGAGACTGTGCATCTCAACAGCCTGGAGCTGTACCCACCAGTTCCACCTGCTGGGTGTCCCTGCAGCTAAGAGACACAAACGGCTTGGGACAGGACTATTACTGCCTCTGCACTTCTGTGCTTAAATATTCAATTTCTAGGGTTTTCAGAGTTGAATTAGGTTATGGTTATTTTTATGCCTGGCCTTAGATTCACGCCCCACTCTTGTCCTGATGCATGCATTAAAGAAGTCCCAGGAACACTCTAGCTTTCCAAAGTACAGTGGAATACTTGATGCCTGTACAATTAACAAGCTTGCAAAATATGCTCTATGAGCTTCATTTGTTGATATTTCTGGATTCTTTCCTAAATAATGCAAATGTTTTCAAGTCATGAGACAACTGTTATAATAACAGAATCTGACACTCTGCTTAACACTGATGGAGTATTTTAAGAGAATCTCCTGGGAGATGAGTACTAAATGGTTTATCAGACTCTTTGCAGGAAATACTTTGGGGAAAAACTATCAGAAGGGCAGCAAAGAGGCCTGTAAAGCTAGAGGCACATAACTAGTGCTAGTTTCCTTTCCTGAGCTCATAGAATTTGTGGGGGAAAAAATGCAAGGGTAAAGGCACTGGATGCATCCCTCCTGCTGTAGATAAGGCTGAGAAACTTTCGGGTTCATCAGATTATGCCAGTAGAGATATCCAAGGAGAAATAGAGAGAACAATTTCTAGGGGTTGCAGCACCATCAGCAGTAGAGGAGAAACCTCTGCCCCACAGCAGCCACCTGCCTGATGGGCTTCCCTAGATCCAGTTCAGGGTGCTCTGGTCCTTTGCAATCGAGCACTATGAGACTCTTAGGAGAATATGAATAGTGAGAATGGTTGTGTGACCTCACTTTGAGGATCTTATGACCCAGCTGAGTGTCCTGTGAAGTGTGCTGCTTGTCAGGAGTCCAAGTCCAAGGTGCTCATTGCTAAATCTTGAGTTCTTTGATGTGAACTTTTATAAAAAGCTATGAAGATAATCACAGCATGGCTGAAGTCAGCTAGTCCAACCCCGCTACTCAAGCAGAGCCACCTAGAGTTGATTTCCCAGCCCATACTTCAGCAGCTTGTCAATGAGGTCATCACACACAGTTCCAAGAGCCTTACTGAAGTCAAGGAAGAAAATATTTGCTGCTCTCCCCTCACCTACAAGATGGGCATTTCATCGTAGATGGTTGTCTGGTTGCTAAGTGTGACTTGCCTTTGTGAGTTCATGCTAACTACTGCTAATTTCCTCCTTGTCCTTCTAGTGCCTAGAAATGATTTCCAGCACGACTTGCTCCATCACCTTACCAGGCACTGAGATGAGGTCCACTGGCCTGTAGTTTCCTGGGTTCCCCTTTTGTCCTTTGTGAAAATAGGAGGGATAACAACAAGGGGACATAGAATGTGTACATAATATAGATAGTTCCATTTCCTGGTATCTGATGAAATTCATCATGGTGTATTTAGAGGCCACCAGCAGTTCAGGAGTTGTTGGTGGCATAGTCAAGAGCTTCTAGAAAAAGATTGAGGCCCTAGAAAATCAGGACTGGGAAAATTTTGCACCTAATTTCCAAAAGAAAAAGATGAAACCAGTCAGTTTAGCCTCAATTCCTAAAATTGACTGGAAGAATTACTAAAGCTGTTGTTGGGACCTGGAAGTTACAATGAAGGCAAAATTGCCAAGAACAATTCATGTGAAAACAATCTAATGTCTTCTGACAGGTTTGGCTGATAGGAGAGAATCTGTACCTGTAATTTCTTGACTTTTGTGGAACTATTACACTTGACATCCTCAGATGGAAGCTAGAAAACTCAGTCCTGGAAAAAAAAAAGTAGCAAAGAAATGTACAAAAATGCATTGCTCTAAGAATAGATACAAATAGTTTGCTGTGACAGTGGGTATTTATGGCCATCTGAACTACCTCCTCTACAAAAACAGCACTAGCTCAGAGTCTCCTTCGCTTTGCAGACTTTCTTTCCCTGTCCAAATGAACATTTCAGGCTGCATCAATATATATATTTATGGCCCTGCATGTATATATATACTAAGTCACTTGGACTTTTTCTTGGAAAAAGAGAAGGAGATAATTAGGCAATATTGCTGATAGGCAAAAAAAAAGAGATATATCAGAAAGGAAGGCTTCTCTCAGGTAAGTTTATTGGAATGTGGCTCTATGGGGCATGAATGTTAAAGGAGAGTGGATCCCAGCTAAAAACATGATCTGAGGAGCCCTGTGGTTCATGTGAGTTGCTCAAGCTTTCTTTGCCAGTTTACATTTTCAACTTGCTTTTCTGCCTCAGAATTGAAGTCTGCCCTCCCAATATTAATGGAAAACTGAAATTCAGAACAAGATTTAGAGCCACGTGTCACAGAATCCCAGATTGCTAACATCTTCCCCTCGGAATGCTCTCTCCTGCCACTGTTGAAAATAATATTTATAGAGAGCTTGCTTGTGTTGTGAAACCACTGCCTGTCAGGCACATCAATATCCACTGCACAGAAAAGCAGATGTGAGCTAAATCTTTGGACAATAGTCTTGAGATTTCATAGGGATGGAGTTAAAAATATCACATGGCCTAGTAGAGCTAAGGGTGAGAATATGGAAGGGATTATGATATTTCTAGGGGAAGGTAAGGACTGGAAATAATGGTGCTACTGCATATTTTCAAAACCTTCCCTTGCAAAAAGAAGAACCTGTGAGTAACATACAGCTAGACAAAGGCTGCTCCAGGAAATTCACACCAGACACAGTTGGCAAGGGCATGGGGACTGTCCTGCCTTAGCAGGTTCCAGATAGTCATAGAATTGATAAGGTTGGAAAAGACCTTTAAGGTCATTATGTTGAACCATCCACCTCCCACCAGCACCATGTTCACCATTAATCCATGGCTCCAAATGCCATGGCCAACACACAAGTGTTTTTTGAACACTTCCAGGGATGATGACTCCACCACTTGCGTGGGCAGCCAGTTCTAATGCTTTATAACCCTGTCCATGAAAAGGTTTTTCCTAATATCTAATCTAAACCTCCTCAGGCACAACTTGAGCCTGTTTCCTCATGAGAGGAATATTTCTCCCAGCCATCTCCATAGTCTGAACTTCCTCATCAAGCATAGGCATGGTGGTTTCTGTGTGAGGAAAGGGGGAATAATATGGAAAAGCTCATAGAGCATAAGTGAACTGTAAAGTTAGTTCAAGTGTAAGATGGATGATGAGAGTCACTGTGCTTTTGAGATGGATTTCCCAAATTGCAGCTTTCTGCAGTGAGGGTGGAAGCCTTTTTTGTGTCTTTCTCTGGCTTAAATTTATCACTGTCAGTGCACAGATCTGGCTAAAACCTGCACATTTGACTTCACACATGAGCCAGCAGTGCTCAGTCTCCTGGCCCTTGCTGAGCTGGACCCCTTTAGCTCAATAATAAATAACAGTGTTTATTGGAGCAGGATGTGGCTGGCTGCTGCTAATGTCATCCAGTTTGCACAAATCTGCCAGAGAAGCGTGGAAGCTGCTGCTAGGAACTCTCCTCATGTAAATTCATTGTCTGTACTTCCACAGCTGCATGCCAGATAGGAAAGTCCTGTTTGAAACAAAAGTAGATGAGTGAGCCTTACATCTGGCAGCAGGGGGAAGAGACAAGAGGCCTCCAAAGAGTTTATACCCCTTTGTCTAAAGCAAGAGGTGTCCTAATTGTTTACTCTTTGGAAAAATCTCTTTGTCCTTCTTGTTCTTGATCTCTTGGGTTTTTTTATGGGGGTGTTTGTTTGTTTGTTTGTTTGTTTGTTTGTTTTGCTGTTGAAGTGTTACCAAGGTAAAATTTTCCTCTTGGATTCCCACAGGGTGATGTGAGATTCCTGCAGAACTCCCACAAAAGTGGGGTTTGACTAGAGGACACAGTGATTCCTGTCCTGCTGCAGAGAAGAGACTGGGAGAGTGCACTGCAGCAAGCATGAGCTGTGCAGGAACCCTTAAACTGCAGGTACAGGTTGGAGCTGGCAGCTGTGGGTTTCAGATGTTGCAGATGTGTGGGCTGCCTGTGGGAATCACTCCTCCAGTGCCTCATGGTCTTCCTTGACCTTCACCATTCTTAAAGACCGTCTCTTCACAATTGCTTCTACAGGCTGGAGAACTTCTATGGGACAAAGAAAACCGTACAATTTGTTTTTAGGACAAATATCTCTTCAAAGCTTTCTGTGGATTGTCATTGTCTATCTAATGCCAATTAAATATTAATCTGTTTAGAGCTGTAAGTATGTGTGAATACCATATATTTATCACTGAAATTTGGATGGACTCTAATTTTAAGGTGGTCTCCACAGACCTGGCACCCCCCAAAATCTTCACCCTCACTGCTCTTTCGGGGTCAGGGAGCAGGTCCCTGCCTGCAGCCTGGCTGCAAACACAATTCAGGCTCTTATGGAGGCTTGAGGGGTCTTTCTGTCCAGCTCATTTTTGAATATTTAACCCAAGATGAAATATTCAGACTCAATCCCCACAAGCTGGCCCCTGCAGTGAGGAGATCAGACAGGGTGAGGATGACTTTCCTGGGAGGTGCTGCTGAAACCCTCACCAAGGATGGGAAATGTGGGAACATGTTTGCCAGAAGGAGCCAGGGGACAGCTGGAGGAATAAAGAGAAAACAGAGAGGAGGAGGGCAAACAAGGGAAGTTTTAGACAGACAACTTTCTGCCCTTTGCTTACCTGAATGGCTCCTGTGGGTGGTTATTTTAACCAGGACCTTCAGGCAACAACTGCCAAGCCCAAATCCTTTTTCTTATGTGCTTAATTGAATTGAAAATTAACAATAGACCAGCTCTGGCACTTGACTGGACTTTTTTTGCCAGTGTTCAAAAAAGGAAACAGCAGCTTAAGGACAAATAGGTCTCTCAGCTCTTTGATATTTCTCAGAGTCGTGTCACCAGATGGGAGAAGTGATGGCACTGTATGGTGTAAAATGTTGAGAAAGCCTTAAAAAAATCACAGGCTTGATATGGATCCAATTATGCTCAGGACTAGGATGTGTTATTCTAGCATACCACAGCAAACTATAAGCTTGTTTGAGAGTGTAGTACCAATGAAAAAAAATAAAAATCACATTTCCATGATATTAAGGCAAGCCAGAGAGAGAGTGTGCCTGGGAACAGCATGTTACAGGGACTTCATGTCTGCAAGGGAACTGTGCTAATGACTTCCCAGTGGGTGGAACTGGAGAGGAAGTCTTATCTCCAGGCTCCTCCAGATAGGCAGTTGGAAAACACCAGCTCCAAAACTAATATTTCTGCCTGACTAACAGAAGTGCAGAAGTCAAAGATATAGTATGTGTTATGTGTCAAACCTAAAACTGTTTTCACCAAGTTTAAATCATAACTGCATTGTCAGGCAGAAAACCTTATGGGGAATGCAAGGATAATGACAAAATTAATAGGAAGAGAAATAAACGGTGGAATCCAAGGAGCCACCCAACCATCTGAAATCCTACTATATTTCATTTGCTTCTGAGAGAAGTGTTCTCTTGTGGCAGACAGACAAAGATGGATCACTGGTTGAAGTAAATCAGCATTGCTCTTCTGAAGCCAGCAAAGCCATATTGATTTACATCACCTGATGGTCTCTGCTTGAAAATTTATCACTGTAACAAATACTATAAAACTCTGTGTTTGTCACCAGTGAGGAGCCTTTAGGGATGGCAGAAGGCAATCATCCTTCCTGCTTGAACAACAGGATTACTCAAATGGGAAACAGGCTTGCACCAGTCTTCCTTCAGGATATGATGCCACAGCACTATGAGATACAGTAGTATGGGCAGTAATCCTGGAAAACAGGTGAGTAGCCAAAAACCAGGAATGCCTGGCAGCTGAAAGCATTAAACAGGAAGGAATGGCCAAAAAAGAGAGGCTTGTAAACAGGATAAGTGCGTGAGTGTTTTCCTGGCTGTACACTCATGGCCACGGAACTGCAGGGATGTATGTCTACCACAGGAACAGAAAAGGAAGGAGGACAGTCTCCAGGGAGTCTGTATGAGGAGCATGGTGAAGCTCCAGACTCACCTGGAAGAGGAAGGCTGATTGGAGATTCAGCTTTGTAGGAATGGAGACCTGACTTTAATCCATGGCCTGTTTTTGAAGGTAGCACACCAGCGTCCATGGGTTGGGAATGCTGCATGCTTGGCCCCAGCAGGGGCTTGCCACACTCAAGAACCCCACAAGTTATCAGCAATCAAGTAGACAAGTCCTGATATACACCCTTTTCTATTAATAGTGCCAGGGTTCAATTATTTCTTTATCTCATTGTCTGAGTGGGGACTGTTAGAGGATGTCATCTTTCTACATTTATTGTATGCCACAGGAGCTTGCTTTGTTCTGTAGTACAATCATACACAATGGAGGGAGTGCAGAAGCTAAGCAAGCAAAATCATACAGGAATTCACAGAGCTTGTCTTTGCCTGTGTTTAACACATGCTAGAACCAGCAAGCTCATAATTGATGTTATTTGTTGATTAAAAGGGAAAAGACCTCCAAGCCACTTCCATCAGCTACATGACACTGGGGAAGGAGAATCTGCTCTTATTTTCTGAGACATAAAGCAGATGGATCATGATTTATGAATGGAAGACTACATGTACCTTTACATATACAAACATATCAGCGTGTGATCATGTGCCCAAGCTTAAGTGTTGCATGTCTTAGTCTGAAGCACTATTGTACCTTGTGCTTTTTAGAAAGAAATTTGCTTTTGGTTTGCTTTGGTCCTCTCAAAATTCGGCAAACTGATTTTTTCATCTCTTTTCTCTCGGTATTGGGCTGTAGCAATCTCATACTATTTACCTAGAAGTCTGCCTTCTGAAACATATCTATTTATCCTCTGTCTAAACTGCCCCCCTCATGTTTCATGTGCCTATAGGATTTCATTTCTGTTTTCAAAAGCAGAGAAGAAATTATAGCCTGTGATTTCGTAAGGAGACTGCAGCAATCTTGACTTTTGATAGAGATGACCTTTATTTTCCCACCTGTAAAATTCAGATTCAAAATTTTCTTCTGTTTTGCTGCAAGATCTGATTTCCCAAGTTTGATTAAGACCTTGGAATGGGAGATAATTGTGAAGTGCACAGATAGGTAAATTAGCCTGGGCAGTAGAAATATACTTTAATGGGGCCAGGCTGATTGAAATAGCTGAAGTTGCACAAGTATTTTGAGATAGTACTGGGCTTTGCAGCCAGACCCTTTGCACTAAAGGATTTCCCCTGAAAGTGTGGAGCATCAGGAGATTATCTGCCCAGCTGGCTGACTACCAGTCTTGAGTGAACACATACTTCAGTTTAATTGTCTTTAGTGTGACAGCCACCTCACTAAATGCAGAAACACAATGATATTAAAGGCTGTGCACCCCCAAATGTTGAATTCCCATGAGTCATTAATTATACAAACATGCAAAGTTCTTCCATACACTTTTTTAAACAATACTGTTACAATATGGATTGTACATTGAAGACTGAAAATGAATCTGGAATCCTTGGAGAGCTTCAGGATGACTCAGACAGTGTAAAGGATTTGTCACATTGTCCTGAGGATATGACAGTAAAACAATACTGATATGGGCATGATGACAGGGAGCCACATCCTGCAGACCCTACTGAGACAATCTGTCCCACATCCCTACTGGCCACATCCCACCAGAGGACATCTGCAAGAGAGATAATGATAGTCCCAGCATCTGAATCCCTAGCAAGCTGCCACATCCCCAAAACAAATCCATAGATGCTTCATTAACACATTTTTGTATCAAATTGCTTCTGTGGGGGGAAGAGAGCAAGGGCTTAGACTGTGATCCAAAAGATGTGGCTGCAGGAGCTGTCCTGGATGCCAGGTTCCCTGGGCTGGCAGGGTAACCATGTGAGGAAGGCATCTCCTGCTCCTGAGGCCCTTCTCAGGGACATCCCATGTGGGGCATGGCAGACCCAGCACGTGGCTGAAATGGTCTGTGTGCCTGCTGTGGTCAGTCCTTCTAGAGGCTCAGCCTGGCAGCCTGCTCACATTTTGTCCCTAATTTCCTGAGTCTCAACATCCTTACCCTTCCACAGAAATATACAAAACACTGGGGAGCTTTTCTGCCCACCAGCTGACTTTTCAATTTTGCTCTTTTTGTCAGGGCCTCTCCCTGGAGCTCCCCAGCACGACTGTGGAAAACTCCCACACGATTTATTTAAGTTGCTCCCCACCCGCTGGTCTCAAGGGCACATGCTGGGAGTCACTCATGCAGCAGCATGTCCTGGCCTCAGGTGCCAAATTGAGGGGCTTCACAGTCAGCCCTGAGGGTTCAGAGAATGTCTGATAACCCCCTCTGTCACTGGTCACACTGTATATATGCATATACACACACACACATATATATACACACACATATTTTTTATATATATGTATTCTTTTGTGCATGTGTTTATATATTTATACAGTCAGGGTATACAAAACTCATGAAATGATTCTAAAATACAGTGAGAACACTTTTTACCCCAAAATTGCTTTCTTGTCTTAACACTTTGCAGTTTAATTCAGGGTGCAAATCCATCCTGAATGACTCCAACATGACAGGAGGACGCACTCATCTGTTCACTTTTGAATATGAAAATCCTCAAGGGACATCAATCAAGCTTTCCTAGTGACTTCCCACATCCATCCATCCATCCATCTTCTGTATTTTTGTACATGCTCACAATGCTGCAAGTTTGAAAACAGGAAAGTTGCAAACCCAGAGCTATGCAACGCTGTATCAAATAACAATATGTCTCTGGTTGTAATTAAGAACTGAAGAATTTACACAAAATTAAAGCCAACATACATGGATGTGTGTGTGTAGGTTTAAATCCAGTGTATACAGAAAAGAATTGGGCCCTGCCAGAAGGAAAGAAAAAAGAAGCCATGAGATGTTCCAGAGTCTTTATTGTGCTGTATGGGTGGAGAGAAAAGTAGGGTTTGGTCCAGGTTTGGTGAAGGTGCTGATGTTCATTATCTAGAAAAGTGACATTTTATCTCTTTTTCTGTGTTTTTAATTCTAACATGAGTTCTTTCCTGTACAATTGCCTGAGTCGTGCTCGGTGGGTGAGTTCTCTGCCCTCTTATCAGCTGTTTTCAAGGGGGGCCTGCTTTCCTGCCTTTCTGTAATTTAGCTCCCTCTGTGAGGCTTGAGTAGCCCTGCCAAGAGTCAGCCTCCCCCTGTGGCATAACTCTTGGGGTCACTGAAATACATAAGCTTTCCCACCATCTCTAGATGCTCTCCCCTGGGAAGTATCATCCTACATATACATGTATATATAGTATAGACATATAAAACCTGGGAACTCTGAGGAGGCCAAAGCCTCCATGACTTACAGGCACAGGGAAAATGATTGTAAGTAGGAACTTCCCCTGAAAGATCACAGCAAGATTTGTCCCCTGTGTGTTACATGCCATGATTATATACATTAAAGTGTTTAGAATTTTAAATTCACTCCAGATGCTTTTTCCTGCCCTTTCCTCCCACTCAGCTTGACTTTTCCCCCAGCTGATTGATTCTCATAGTTTATGTTCAGGCATTCAGTATTGTGCTTACTTGCCAGATTCACTGTTTTCGGCACACCAAAAGCTCCTGGCAGGCCTGGGGAAATGCAATATCATATTCTGGGAAGCTGCAGTGTATCAGAATGGGATAAACAATCAGAGTGTGAGTGTTCAGCTGTACTCAGCACCAGACAAACTCTGGGTTTTGTGAAGTCAGCAGGAGTTTTCCCAACAATTCTAAAAGTACAGAATTAGGCCAGTGTTGGGAAGAGCTGACAAATGCAATCTATCAAACAACAGGGAATCATTCCCTCTGCTGTGATTCTGACTTCTTTTCTTATTTTTCCTTTTGTTTCCTAAAACATGAAAACTGTAGGCTGCCTTTTGGCCCAGGTCACCTGCTGCATGTAGCTTATAATTCTCCATTTCTTCAATTGTTTAGTGATGGGCAAACACTACAAACATCCAGAAATTCCCCCACCCTTTTTTATTCTCTGCCTTTGTATGGCAACTCACACCTTCCCTTCTCTCCAGAGGAGGAAGCAGCATGGTCTTCTTCTGTTAGAGGAGTGCCCACAAAGATTGCTCTCTAGGCACCAATCCTGTGTGTAGCATGTAAATATGAAAGGAAGATGCAAACACACCTGGGATATGACCCAAAGAGGAGCAGTAGTCAAGAACAGCCCTGGATGCAGAACAAACTGTGATCCCATGAGTCACAGAGTTTTGGTTTCCATCCCTGGCAGCTGTCAGGGCCAGTGAGATCTCAGGTGAGTTTGGGTATCTCTCAGCCCCCTTCAGCCCTGGAAGCTAAAACCTCTGGGAAGCTTTCAGGATCTGCTTTACACATACAGGATGGAGGAAAAAAGCAATATGTCAAAATACACGAGGGCATGCAGGGAAATACTGATATGAGGAAGGAGGAGGGCTGACAGGCAGCTTCCTTTTCAGGGTGATTGCACAATACCTCTGCAGCCTTCACTTCTGTTTGATTAATTCAAATAGTTCTTCCTACATCTAGTTATTTACATTTTAAGAGGAATAATATTACTAATATCTGTGATGATCATGATAACCCAACAGATGTACTAAGATAAAAGAGCATTTTTTCTGATGCTTTAAAGTAAGAACCATATATATATTCTTAGCATTAAACTTATCAGACTGTGGACAACACATATACAGAAAGCATCATCTGTCATGGATGAGAGAACATGAGAGAGCTGGATTTTCTTGCCTTGTCCTGCCTTGCCATGCCTGTCCTGCCTCAGTCAGCAGAGACCACTCTTCTAAGCTCTGTGGCAACATTAGTCACTGAAATCTGCTCTCCACAACTCTTTAAGGAGGGGGAGAGGTCTGTTTATTGCTGTACTGAGTCACTAGTGATATCAAAACTCCAGATCCCTTGAGGTCTGGTCAGGATCCCTTGGCTGGAACTCTCTGTCAACTCACCCCATCTCACCTGCAGGGATCGCTTGTTCGGCTCCTCAGCAGAGAGCAGTCTCATCCATTTGTCCATATACCCTCTAGAATTGACATTTTAGTGAACTACATGCATTAATGGTGTTCTCACTTGGTTTTGTGATGCCTACTTCTTTTTTTTCTTTTTCTAGTGTGAAAGAACAGATTTGATTCCTTATGAACCAGAAGTAGCAGCACAATGGCACAGAACAGGCAATTCACACTAAAGTAAATACAACTTGCAGTGCATAGGTCAAAGGGAATTCCAAAATCATCATGGATCACATGCTTTTCATTGCCACTTTATTGTGGCAGTTTATTGCTGTTTTATTTGTTGCTGTTATTGCAGAAACATTATTTTTCTACTCTCTCTGACCCAATTTTTTACTAATGCACAGACAGTATATTCCTCAGCTTTGTCCTCTTTAGACAGAGAAAAGCATGATGCTAACATCTCCACTCTGTATATTCTTAATACATTCTTTAGATATAACATTCC
This sequence comes from Cichladusa arquata, assembly GCA_026413545.1. NCBI lineage: Eukaryota > Metazoa > Chordata > Aves > Passeriformes > Muscicapidae > Cichladusa > Cichladusa arquata. Next base: position 40,116,042 of record JAOTQP010000001.1, read on the forward strand.
CAATAGCCTTTTGTTCTTTTGTCTCACAATCATTTTTCTTGAACTTGTAACATCTACTGTACACAGTAGTACAGATGGTATCTCATTGCTGCTTAATGCAGTGGTATTAATATTTCTCCATTTCTCCTAAATAAACTATTGTTTAAGGATTGCATTTGCACCTTTCACAGCCTCATCAGACTGGTAACCCATCATAATCAAGATGATAACTAACACTCTTCTTCCTTTGTCCTTTTGCATAGTCTGTCTGGTTTTTAGCAGAAAATATTATTAATTACCTCAATGTACATTATTCCTGCCTTTCAAGCTTTTGCACGTAATTTCATTTCAATTATGGGAGTCTGCAAAATCACTAGTTTTTTTCATTCATTATATTTAAATCATTGTAGCTAAATCTCTTTAGCACATTTCAACAGCACGCTCACTTTCCATCAAATTTATTTGTACAAACATTAAATAAGATCAGGCTCAAGATGAAGCCTAGAAAAACTCTGGTCATTACCTCCCTCTAGGCAACAGATTTCTTTTCACTAGCCTGATCTTCTGCTAATCTGCTCTCTTCTCCCTAACGTTTCCTATCCCAAGCTAATTTTACTAATGGTTTCCAATGCAACAAAGTACTTGTAAAATTTAAAAGTATTTATAGAATCAATACATATATCTCCTTTGTCTGAAAAATCAATCCCATCAAAAAAAAGGTACCACATATAATATATGTTTGATAAACCTGTAGGGTTTTTAATTGTGTTTTTCATTCTTCATATTTTTGATATTTTTTACCTTTAAAGTCTATTCTAAAGCCCTTATCTGTCAGAGATCACAACAGTTATCCACCAGAGTTACTGGGATCAGAGTGATGATCCACCAGAGCACAGACTACCTTCCCATTTTCTTGGAAAATGCATCATGAAAGGCCTCACTGGTTACTCTCTATCCCAATAACACCATCTCTGAGATGTGAATAAGTACTGAAGATCCTTGCTACTTGCCCTTCAGCTGTACATCCATATTCTTCCTGGATAGTGGTCTCTAGCCCATGTGCTCTGTTCTTTTTTACCTGAGCACTGAATTGTGCTTTCCTTGTCCTTGTTGCAGCACTCGCTTTAATTGATGGTGCTCCTCTACCTCCTGGCTTTTTATTGACCTTCCTATTGAAGGTACATTAAGAACTGTCAGTGGTGACAACAGTGTCATTGACTCCTGCTCATTATCTCCCCCTCCAGCTAAACAGATACCACCAGAACCCTCCAGTCAATTCCCTCTGTGGGGCTTGGGTTCCTGACCCTCCACATCACTTTTCTGGAGAGGTCACCAAATCCTGTTTTTCCATACTTTGGATATCTTGATAATCTTGCACTGAGTCAGATATGTTTGTTGTTCTGATAGAAATACCCCAGCCCACAGATAAAGAGCCAAATTCCTCCACAGAGTCAGTCAGATTGCCCTAGGCAGGATCCTTAATGGGCCTCATCTCTTCTCAGATAAGCCATGTGGTTTCCCCATGTTTATACTTTTGTTCAGAAGCTCCCATACCTCTGTTCAGACCGGGAGTAAGTATCCAAATTTGCAAAATATTTTTCTACCAACAAGTAAAACGAGCTTTTACCTTTTTTCTTCAGATAATGTGGGTGTTTTTGTGTAAGCTCTGAAGTGACTATTCCTGTTGATTAATAGATGCCTCTGGATCTTTCAGGATGTTGCAGGGAATATGGATGGTTTGTGATGCTTCCACACAGTTGTGCTGCAATAGTTTTATGTGCTCCCTTACTGAGAAGCAACTTTCCAGACCTCTGTGCTTTTTACCACTGGAATGCTCAGAGTCACACACACTTTATCTCCCACCCACACAGCATAAGGGAATGATAAAATAGAAGACCTGAAATGTATGTAACTGTGCTTCCTTGTCTTCCACATTTTGATATTAATTTCTTTGTTTGGTTTTGTTGTTGCCTTTGTTTTCACAATTTGTTTTTGCCTTGGATTTCTGCAGAGGTGTGTGCATTTTTCCTTTTTGTCACATCAGAACAATATCAAGGGTTGTAGAAGTAAAATTATACACTACTGACCAAAAAGCTGACAAGTTTTGACAAATACTTATTCTGGTCCAGAGAGTGAGGATCTGCTCTACCAGAACTCTTGTGTTGAGCTATGATAGCACATCCTACTCCCTTCTCAAGTAAAGCAGGGTCCTCTCAGCCTGCTGGCGGGGGTGTTGATGTGTATTTGCAATGGCCCTTCTCTTCTGGGGTGCAGGCAGAAGAGCCAGTCAGGAGGGGTTTTGTGCCTGCAGAAAAAATAGTGGGATGTGGAGAAAATAGTAAAGTCTATAGATCTATAGTGCCACCCAGGGTGTTTTGGTTTTTTTTTTGGCTTTAGAGCAGGCCTTGAGCTGGCCAGAGGCCAGACCAGAGTGATTTCTCTGTATCTGAAACTGATCTGTTCTGGACCACAGCCACAAATGCAGAGAATTCAGTAACTGAAAGTGCAAGGACTTCTTCTCTCTACCAACTCTGAAGACAGCCAAGTGCTAACTCTGCCCTTGCAGCACTTAATATGTTGATTAAGGATTATTTTGGCATGAAGACAGGTCTGAGGAAATACAGTAGGCCTATTTAGTTGCAAAACAGGGATAGCATTACAGTGTTCTTGCATTTTAACCAGAAAATTGCAAGATTTCCTTTCAGGTGACATGCACTTTTCACTCTAGAGATATGTGCTGAAGTTGATGATGAAGAAAAGCAGAAAAGAATATCAAGGTAGCCTTTTGTAGGTAGATGGCATACTTTATATCAGTGTACACTTAAAAAGTAATACTAAGTAAGTATTCATTCTACCTGCCAGCCTTGCCTTATCAGTATTGTCAGACAATTGCTGCTACAAGAACATTGCTAATATACTAATACATTTGTTTATGCAGTTTTTTTGGGTTTGTTTTCTGTTTATTTCCTGGATGGGGAAAAAGAAGGTTTTTCTCCAGCTTTGGTTTGGAGGAAATTTGCTACTGAGATCCCATGCAATAATTCTGATTCTTTTTTTTTTTTTTCTTCTTTTTTGTGTGACTAAAACTGACTAAATCTTCTTAATAGCATTTTGGTATCTTTTCAAGTTGGAAACCTTTCTATTTCTGATTAATTCATGCTGCCACACGAGTCCTATAGCTATGCAGATAAGCTGAATGTACCACTCTACAATCTCTGTGTTGTAAACCTAAGGGTATTCATGGGCTTTTCAAGTGAATGCACATTCATACGTGAAGTAGGCAGCATGCAGTGAATGAGCTACATTATGTGAATGTGCTCAACAGCTGAAAAATGAACTGTGTCATGGATTTCAGCTTCATGGAGTGAGCAGCTGAATTTGTCAGTGACACTGAAAGATTGTTCTTCTGTATGACTCAGATTGATTCACTGGTCTGACAATTCCCCCTTCTTTGTGGATCCTTCACACCTGTAGATGCACAACACTAACAAAGGTCTAATTCTGCCAGTTAGCAAAATCCCAACTTTTAGCATGTTGAAATAAGTGCAGCAATTTTTCCTTGCAACACTCATTATATGTTTAAGAATAGCATTAAACGGTTGCATTCTTTGAAAGCTCAGTTTCAAGATTTTATGTCAGAAAAAAAAAATCCATGCTGAGTTCAAAAGACTCTCAAGAAAATTATAGAGAAGGTATGATTCCTAGACTGTAACACTGCAAACTTGCATCCAAATAGAATGACAGTTGTCTTCCCTCTTAGGCCACTTTGTACTAAATTCTCTGCAGGATAAATAACACCAAGCAACTAAATAAATACTATAGATTTCTCAGGAAATCTAAGATGACATTCCAATGTCACACCACAGGAAATCCCTACAGACTTTGACCACAGATTTTCTAATCGATATACCCTCAAATAAATATTAAAACCAAAACCACAAATGGCATTCTCCTTGCTGCTTGAGATACACACTGACCTCTCAGAATACTAAAGCTGTCTGTACCCAGCCTGTTTATAACGACAATAGTGGCTTTAAAAGAGTTAGAAATAAGGAAGAAAAGCACTATATGAGGCTTGCTTCTGGCTGACCAACTTCTGATGTGATCCTCAGCTTAACCGAAATCACGGTTTCAAAAGAGAAAGGGAAATAAATCGTTCTATATGCAAGAAAAACTCGCCCAAGTTTTTATAGCAGTAGAAATGCCAACACCTAATTTTTAGCAATCATTTTATGAAAATGCCACTGAGAAACCATAAATCTTCAAACACTCCTGCACGCCACAGAAATATGCAAAAACCTCATGAAAGCACCTAGAAGTGAACTACAGGGCCAAAATACAAATTCAGATGAGATACTGAAGTGTACTGCCGGTTGTATGATGAAAAATGATGTGTTCAAGGTTCTTGTTTGGGATTGTGGTTCAAACAGAGGAAAAAATAGAGAGGTGCTTGATTCAGGGTACAGCAGTCACCTCAGGTAACTGCAGCCTAGCCTGGAAGCCAGGCTGTTGAATTCCTCCCTGTGTGATCAGTGATGCAGCCCAAGACCAAAAATGTCAAATGCAATAACACATGATTCAGAAAAGCTTCAGGAAGGGCCCAGACAAAAAGAACAGAGAAGATGGAAGAGGCCATGCAAGGACAAAAGAGGAGGCAAGGGAGGTTTTTTCTGACTGCTGCCTATTCAGGCAAATCTAATTTTAAGGGCTGTGAGTTTCTTGAAGTATTACAGATTTTTTTTTTTTTTTACAACAACGTTTTCCTTTAAGCACACAAAGTCATAGAGAAAGAGTGTTGGCTAAATCAAATGCATAGAATGGATTGTGCTCTGGATGCCTGTTTAGATACATCATTAAAGGACATTTGATTGCAGTGGGGCAATGCACGTACCTAGAGTCCCTTCCTTCAAGGGAAGTGGTTTTGGAGGTACCAAGATTTAAAGTGCCTGTTCCAGCTGGCCAGCCCAGCATCCCAGATGAGCTGGACACATATAAAAGGGCACTTCCACCTGGGAGTAGCTTTCTCTGGGCAAAACTGACTCCCATTCCTTGGGCTGTGCTATTGCAGTATGGGCTGAGAAACAGATCTGAAATGCCTCTTCTCCACTTCCAGAACGGACCCCAAGGCAAACTTGATTTCTCTCTTCAAGCTGCTAAGTTTTAGTTTAAAGTAGTCATTTTTGGGAATACAAAGACATGGAAATAACTGTGGCAGCTTTTAAAGCTGTTTCAAGGACAAGGTTTTCTGCCATTTTTCCTTTCCTCCCCTAAGTGCCAGTCACCAAGTGGAACCCTTTTATTTTGCAGAGGTGTATCTGTACTCTATTGGAAGACACTTTGAACTAAAATTAGTAGAAGTAAAAGCAAGGATAGCCCAGTAGTGTAATTTGCTTAATATAAATTGAGTCTTTTCACATCTAAATATCTGTGACCATGGCACTTTGCAATGTCATAAAGGAAAGACAAAGTGCTCCACATACTTAATAAGTTTGCTCTCCTAAAAATCAGAACAGAGCCTACTCAGTATGGGACAGTGGGTAATGAAGATGGTAAGGGAGGGTAAGGTATGAAGGATTAGCTCTGGAAGCATAATAAGAGACATCATTAACACAAATCTAAACATTAGTTTTGTGATTCTTAAAAGCAGACTGCAGACCTCCTAAAGGTGGACACACACAGAGGCAGAGTGAAAAGATTTTGGAAAACTGAGAGGTAGCAGCTTTGCCTAAGTAAGGAGAGCAGATGAGAAGGTATGAGCCAAGGAGATGTTCAGACTTCTGCTCCCCATTAATCTGAGACAGAACATGAGAGCAACCTCACTCAGTAGGACCTTTGCTAAGCTCCTGCTTAAATGCTCTGTTACTCTGCTCCTGGGCACCAGGCCATCTCTTTCCAACTGGAGCTCACTGAAGTCAGAGCTGTTACAAAAAGGATGAAAAGGACTTCTGAGTCCTGGGACAGCACACGGTGACGACAGAGCAGGAGAAGCTCATGATTGCAAGGGCAGGCACAGCTCAGGGATGTGGTCAGACGAGCAGCAGGTTGCCTCATGAGGGATGCCAATGAACACCATGAAAAAAAGGACATCATTAGGTGTCCAGGAACATGGTGAAACTCAGAGGAAGATGAAAACGAGAACTGACTTCCTTGTACAAATAATTGTTCGGAAGCCTTTCCTGTAATTTAAATAAGAAAAGCTCCTTGTCTTTTCTTTTTTTTTTTTTTTTTTTTTCCAGTGTTAAATGAGAGGGAAAGAAATGCACAGCAAACAAGGAGAAAGGAAAGGGGTGAACACTTGCTCTCATTAGAACAGGAAAAGAAGAGCAAGAGTGACAAAACCATGAAGTCTTGACCCAGCAGACCAAGATATTATAATTTCCACTGTGCCTTGTATTATGGGCTTCACAGGATGAGTCTTTGTGAAATCAAGCCTGGTTTGCACTGGAGTAGAAGGGAGCAAGGCAGGTTAAACCTGACCACACCACTGGGCTGCTCAGCATGTCAGAGGAGCTGCCTCTGCTCCTTCACTCTGTTTCTCCTGCACTTTTGGCCTGAAAAGTTTTGGGGCAGGTCCCCTGGATTCTATGTTTGAGCAGGGTGTGGGACATGACAGGCACCTGCATTTCAGTCCCACCTCCTCCTTCCCTCTGGGTGCTGCTGCATTAATATGAGACGAGATGGGCACTGGCATAGAAGCAGACCTGCAAAAATTGTGAGAAAAAACCACGGTAGCCCAACTCGTTTAAATGCCAGGAGTCCTTAGGTACATTATATATTCAATTTATTGTTGGTTTTATGGTCAGGAGCCAATTTTGCTCTAATGAAAATAAAGGAAAGTGTTGAAGTTCTGAGGCTATGCAAATGGAGATTAATACACACTTTCAAAAGGGTTATTTAATATTTTTACTGCTTTAAAACTATAATGCTTTTTGATTTTGAACATTTTCAGGATTATTAACTTTGCTCAGATTTAATACAAGAAATTTATATACGTGAAATGGAAAGAGAAGCACGCAAAAATTATTGGAGGAAGTGAATAGCAGAGTGAGGACTGTATATGGATGCTGAAAGACTCCACATATTTAAAGACAATCATTTTGGGGATAATGGCGACTGAGTCATCATCACATACTGCATGTCTTTATGTGTCAAAATGAGAGTAACAAATGTAGTCATAAGGCAAATCTCTGTGACTGAGAAATGAAGGCTGAAAAAGACCTAATGGCTGGAATAATTATGGCTGGGAGGGTTGCTTGCTATGATAATATGTGGTTTGCCTAATGAGGAACAGGCACAGAAGAGGATTTTAAATATTGCACAGTATATTGTAAACCAAAAGACCAAGGGAAAATGGCCAAAGCATGCAGGCAGACTTCAAAGAGCTCATGGTACATACTCAGTGCCTCACAGAGGCACGTTAGAGCTAGCAGGGGGACAGGGTGTCCTTCTACCAGAGAGTTTGCATCTGTGGCTGCTGCAGAGCATGGCAGCACACTTGATCTGTGGTGTGGGGAAGGGAAATGGGCCTTGGCACACCACGCTTGAGAAGATGATGATGATGGTCACAAGCTGCTGGCAGAACAGAAGCAAGTTGTCTTGTTTATGGAAAAGTGAGAAGAGACCCTGGAGCACTGCTGGTGGTGCCTCTGCTCTGGGAGAGGGTTTGATGCAAACAATGATTTTCCAGCTCCAAAAAGCAAATAGGTTTGAAAAGTCAGTAACTTGTTTGCAGGTATTTCAGTGAGAGTTTTCCTGTTAACTTCAGGAGATTAAACATTTCTTCTACAGATTTCTATGAACACAAATGGTACAACACCCAGAAACGGCTTAGCTTGAATAACCTAATATGCCAATTGTGAAATAAATTATCTATCTGCCTTAAACTCTTCAGTTGACAGAAGCAGTGAACCATGCTCTAACTTCATTAGTAATTTACCCTATCTAGATAATAATTTCTCTTTAGATTTCAGTGAAGTCTGTATTTTGGACCTGTGATAAGAATGTCATGATGATTTAATGATTTTTCTCAGTTGGATTTATTAATAACTTATATATTAGTTTTTTCTGAAAGTACTATAATTTAATCAACATGAAATGCAGAAGAATTTCTCAGTAATAGATTAGCACTATCTATTAGTTATCACTTACTGTCAAAACTAACTAGTGAAGAATATTAATGTTTGGAAAAAACCTGTTTGGACCACAGTGAATATACCCAAGTTTTGCATGCTATGCAAATCAAATATGACATCAGAAATAATTTTGAGCATTGCTAGACCATTCACAGGGTCAAATCATGGAGCAGGTCACTATCTGCGCTGAGTTCACCTCTTTTCTCAGAGAGAGCCTAGGTTCACAGTGGTAGAGAGCTGTCATGGGGCATCCCCCTTGTTCTACCCCCATCCTTTGTCTGAGCTATGGATGGATGATCACACATGAGAGCCTGGATTTGTGTGTGCTCACACCCAACACCTTTGGTTGTTGTGTTTACATCAATGGGGCTGTTAATGAGAATGAAAGTTTGCTGAGCTATCTGCAGGGCTGTGTGCCTAAGGGACAGAATTTTTAATGGGACACAAATCCAATCAAGATTTTCATACTGTGTGAGGAAGCTGTGCAGCTTCTGGAAAACAGGAGCCTCCCTGAAACCTCCTGTTACGCAAATATCAACACACTTGCAGCATACATTAAAGAAGCCCTCGAATTGCAGCTTTTTGGCTTGGCACAGGAAATGAGACCAAAACAGGAGGGTCATTTTGCAAGATAAAGATTAATAAAAATAACTTATTGCATGATTTATGTGGAATTTTTATAGTTAACTCACTGTAAGTTTTCTTAAAATAAGTCTTTTTAGCTTTCTGTACCAGAACTGTGATTCATTCACACACAAAGGTTATATGAGAGGCACAATATCTTAGTTCATTCAGGCTTTCCTGTTCAAAGCAGAGAGGCTTTTGTGAGATCTGCTCTTGTTCAGAGAGGGAATTAGTTTTATTAGCAGTGTGTCATTCACAGCGTGCCTTACACATATACCAGCTTCCTCATTTCTTTTTTTTTCTTCCAGTTTATTAGCACTGGCATGGTTTGGGATTCTCAGTATGAATAAAACCCATTTTCTGCTTCCAATATTCTCACCCTGGAATGGCATTTCCTTCTGACCAAGGACACAGGACTCTCAAAAAAGAAAGGGAGCACAAAAAAAATCCCCCAACAATGCTGTTCTTGCAGGATGTCGATGTTACCAACTGATTTAACCACAAAAAATCTTCCTGCCTCATCCTTTCCTGTACCTTTATGTGTTGTTTTTTGCAGTGAACTAGCTCAGGAGCTTTTCCAAGACCTTTTGTTCTCTTTGCTAAAAGCCGCATGGATGGTGCTAGAATTAATTCCCGCGTTCGGGAGAACATCGAGGCCGTTCACTACAGAGCGAGCCTTTATTATCCACAAATCCTGGTGGGATCGCATGGAGCGTGGGATGTCTCCCTGGTCCCTGGCAAGCAGACAGCAGCCAGCCTGCCCTGCTCCAGCTCCCAGACAGCTGGATGGAGCACAAGAGCCCTGTGTGCCCTCGCTGAGGATGCTGCTGTCATGTAACCGGTGCCCTAAATAGGCTGTGAGCAGAACTCAGGTGTCTCAGTTCAAGTAAACAAGCAAGCCAGCCCTTCTTGCACCAGGGCATGGCTGTATCAGCTCTCACATATAGGTGACAGGGCTCTGTGCTCCATGAAATAACTACCAAGCATGTGTATTAATTTGGGGTTTATTCTCAGAAATTAGGAGTCCAGGGGGAACTGTGAGTGACCATTTCTCTTTCTGCATATGGCAGATGATAAGCTTTCTTCAAACTAATTGGAGCAAGAGCATCTGTTCCAGAAGATACTCAATTCATTTAAAAATTTCCAGTACTGTAGAAACCAACAAGCTAAGCAGAGTCAGAGAACTCACATCACATACTTAATGATTTGTGCCATGTGTCTCATCTGAAGTTTTCTGTTTTCAACAGCTGGGCACTGCCTGCTGTTACTCTTTTTTTTGCAGAATAAAGAACCTTCAAACTTCTGTTCCTTACATTGGTAGTTGCAGACTGTGATCATATTTCTTCCTTCTGATTAAGTAAAATTGATTAAGTTCCTGCCTAATTTAATTATTTAGCATATTTTTCCTATCCCATTCCTTGTCTTTTGGCTTTTTTCCTGAACATTCCTCATATTCTCAACGTCCTGTTTGACCAGGGTACAGGTAATGGATAGTTTACTGTGGCAATAATTATATTTGATGCAGGTATGATGGATGCATCCTCCTCCTTCTGCTCCTCCTCCTGGAGCCTGTCCTGGTTCTACAGTCTCTGATCAAGGCTTGCTCAGACCTGCTGGTGCAGCGTGGGCTATTGAATAGCAGTGGGCATATTTTAGATACTCAGGTCTTTTCTAGGATATCTCAATATACCTGCAAGATATAGTTCTGTAAATGCAACCTGTGTTCTGCAGTTACAGGTTTTCAATTTCATATTTGGCTGTGTTAAAATGCTCTTGGGTTTCTTCTGTTCAAAGTAGTGCACGATTTTTTTACCACCTTGAAATTTCTCGGTTATGATTTTTTTTTTTTTGTTTCTCTCCCCAAATCACTGATTAAAATTTTCAGTAGGAGAAAAACTCAGTAATTGATCTTTGTGGGACCTCCTTAGAAAGAAATCCACTCCTGAATAATTCCCCATTCACTCATGCCTTTAGGGAACTGTCAAACAGCTTTTAATCCATACTGCTAAGAGAATAGCATTAATTTTGACACTATTCATGCCCCAATGTAAAGGAGAACATTCCAGGTCTGCCATATTTGACCAGAACAAAGTTGAACCTGCAGCTGTATTTAAGTTTTCATGGGATTCAAATGGCAGACAGCTGGCTGACCATCTCAGGCTGTTCCAGCTTGATATTTCCATGGTTTTTTGAAAAGGAAAGGCAGACCTCTGCAGTGATATGTTGCCAATGTTTTAAGTCAGAGGTCCCACAAAATGTTCCCAACTTGGTGTTATAAATCTAAATATCTAAATTAGCCTCTGGAAAACAAAACAAAACAAAAAAACAAAACAAAAAAAGGCAGTGGAAGTTATTATTATATCTTAACTCTGTATATCTTTTCCTGTGATACAAGACAAAGACAAATGACAAAAAAATGCCTTAGTTAGGTGCAATGCAAACAGCTCTAGACTGCTCCTGGTAAATATGCTGGGGATATTTGCAGTTTGTGCACTGGCATACGGGCTTCTGGGGAGAAGAGATGCCAAATGATTTCTGCAGAGAGGTTTGGCTTTCAGTCTGCCAGATCCTTTGTATGCCCTGAGCAATTCCAGCTACAAACTCTCTGCTCTCTGTGAGCAACCAGGATGCACTCCAGAAACCATCTTTTCCTGGATGGCAGAGAACTATTGCAGGGAATTATATGCTATATGCTTCCCAAAGCCTCCCTTGGGTTTGAGGTAATGCATGAACAGCTCACAGTGCTATCTCCTTCTATGAAAATTGGTAGTAAGGGAGGGGCATGGGGAGAAGTTTCTAGGCAGGGGTTTGGCCAGGGCAGCAGGTGATGCCCTGAGTGCCCCTTAGGTCTTCATTTCTCAGCACAATGAGAAAGCAGCTCTATAGTGGCTGTTTTTAGTGCTGTCAGTTGAGATCCTTCAATGCATCAATGAGTTAGCCACTACCACAGCCAGGGACAAGGGGAAAGATGCTTGGCATGAAAAAAACCCCTCTGGTTCTCACACTTTTCAGTCCATATATATTGTGACTGGGTCTCTAGCTGCTAAAATGAGCAATTTTTTTCTGGTAGGAGATGACACAAACAGGTGGAAGCAGCAGGTAGGTCAGGCAAACCCAGCCTGAGGGTCCTGCACTTAACAGAGCAAATCCAAACTGAGTGGAAGAAGATGCCTCTCTTAGGCTGAGCTACTCTAGCTATCATTTATGAGAATTATTCATACCTTGAAGTGTACTAATCCATGAATGCTTACATACCAGAAAAGTCCCAGAATTTCACTAAGAATGAAGGATAAGAGGCACTGTAAACTTCTTGAAAACAAGCAAACAAAATAATGACAAACCCCA
>JAOTQP010000001.1:40128221-40142282 GCA_026413545.1 Cichladusa arquata
GGGTGCTGGGGGGTCGGGGGGGGGGGCAGGCCGGGGTCCCTGCACCCCCTCAGCCCCACCCGGTGTCCCCCCTCCCCAGGTCCACCGGCTGGTGGTGGTGGATGAGAGCGATGTGGTTAAAGGGATCGTCTCCCTCTCGGACATCCTGCAAGCCCTGGTGCTCCCACAGGGCCCCTGACGCAATGGAGGGGGGGGAGGTCAGTCCTCCCAAGCCCCCCCACTCTCTTCTCCTTCAACACTGTGCCCCCCTGGGCTGGTGGAGACACCCGGGGTATGCCCCCACTCACCAGCAGCATCCAGCAATAACCCCCAGCCCTGGGGCAGCCCAGGGGGGAACCCACAGCCCCCCATGCCGTGCCCTGCACCCCAAAGCCATGTGGGGTGATGGGGGCAGCCCTCCAGCCCCCTGGGGTCGCCCATATCCGTGCCAGGGCTGTTCCTGTGTGGGTTCTCGTCCCTGTCACCCTGCCCCCTCTCCCTGGGTGTGGTGAAACCCACTCAGCCCCACCCGGCCCGGGGACCCCCCCACGCCCCCGGGGGTTCCCCCTCCACGTTCCCCCAGCTGTGCCCACACCCGCCACTGCTTCGTGTGTGAAGAGAAACCACGAATAAACACAGACCTGGCACCACCCTGACTCCGTGCAGGGCACTGGGGGCACTGGCCAGGGAGGGGGGGTGTGGGGAGGGGGTGCGGCCCCCCCGTGGGAAGGGGGAATCTGCTGAGCTCGCCCAGACCCTAAATCCCTGTTTGTTCCGCCTGTGGCTTTTCTAAAAGGCCAGGATTGGGGATGGGACAGAGACAGGGAGCTGGCAGGACATGGGGACCCTCTGGTGGGCACCACGGTGAGTGGGGGGAGTCGAGCAGGGGCTGGGGGAGATTGAGGAGGGGGAGCCTGGATGTTAAAGTCCCGTGAGGGGCTGGCAGGGGTCGCGGGCTGCTGGAACACCGGGGCTTGCAGCCGGTGTCCACAGGGGAGGCGCAAGGCCTGGCCGTGCTGAGCGAGGCACATTCCTGGCGGGGAGGGGACGGGCGGCCGGCGACCCTGTCCCTGCCAGTGCCGGGGTCCGGCAGAGGCTGCGGAGCGAGGTGAGCGCCGGGCAGGTACCGGGGGGCCCCTAAGAGGCACTGTAAACTTCTTGAAAACAAGCAAACAAAATAATGACAAACCCCATAGCCTGCAAAATTCAGCACCTAGGTCTAGTTGGGTGAAAGATGAGTGGGCCTTTCCTTCCTCACCCAAAACATGCTCAAGATCATCTATATTAATGCTATAATTGTAAGACTACTAACCTTCAGAATAATTACATCAGAATAATTACGTAAGAGGCAAATTCCCTACAAATCTGAGGGAAGCAATGACGGAAGTTTCCTATCAAATGCCCATCTTTCAGGAAAGATAGAGAAATCCATGAAACAGAATAGCTAAACATGCCTCGTTTATCTTGGTCTTCCTAAAAAATACTTTTTTTTCTCCTGTAAGAACAGAGACTGGTTCATTTGTGGAACAGATTACTATAAAATTGCAGCTAACAAAAAGAAGTCCCAATTAAAAATTGCCTACTGCTCACCGATAATGGACACAATTTCTCTTAGCAGCAAGTGAAAAGAAATTTGGCACACCAGTCACTCGTACAGCGTTTTTCTGCTGCTCCTACCCCACGCAGTAGACACACGTGTGTCAGTTGTGCTCGCGTCATTGTTAAAAGCCTTAATGACTGACTCATTTTTCCATGGCATGTGTCGAATGTAGGCTGGACTTCTGCGGGCTCTGGGAGCCAGGGAACAGGAGGGGGCTGCAGGGAAAGAATGTCAGCAGGGAGGCAGGCACCAGGAAAGCAGCACAGCAGCCAAGGCTTGCCCCACCAAGCTCTGTCTCCTGTTTCCCTGTCTTGTTTTGGTGGCTCTGTATGACTTGCTTGTAGCCAAGCATTTGCTTCGCAAATTAATCTGCTGATGGAAAACCATACTGACTCCAGCCAAACACCATGACTTCTCCAAGAGAAGTTATCATGTCCCCCTCATACTTGTGTTGGCAAAGGGGGAGGCACAAGCACATCTTCAGGGACTTCAGGAGAGCTCTGTGGTTGCCTGGCTCCAGCTGGTTGCACCAACCCAGCTCACCTAAGCCAAGGAAGAGGCAGGAGCATATGCAGAAGAGGTGCTCACATCTGCAGGACAAACATTTGTCAACGTCACCTGTTGGAGTCAGTGGGCCAGGGGTGTCTCTGAATTCTTCAGAGAGGAATTAGAGTGCAGGGATTAAATTAAAGTCTGTGGATGCATTGAAGTATATTGAGCCCCTCACACATAAAGTAGATGTTTAAGTAGAAGTAAGTTAGTAAGTTTTAGGGAGAGCTCTAATGCTTTTAGTAAGTAAAAGGTTTAGATTCCACAGTAGCAGTGCGAGTTCTAGTGAAGGTTAACAGACATAGTGATGTCTTCAGTGGAGGCTCCAGGACCATGGTTGTAGACAGAACTTAGACATAATAGAGCTATAGTAAGAATATTGTTTACATTTTTCAGATAGAACAAGATAGGTTGTATGCGTAGTCTTATACGTAACCTAGCATGCCAATAAACTAGAATTCTAATAGGTTAAGGAGTGTGGTCCAAGTTTGTGTCTTAGCTTATTGGAAAAATCCTATGTAAGAGTTTGCATTGGGGAGAGTTGGTGCTTTTAGCCTTTGGCTTTTGCCAGGGCTTTTAGCCATTCGCTTGTTGCCACTGCATTTGCCATTGCTTTGCTACTGCTTTTGCCATTGCTTTTTGCCATTGCCTTTTGAGACTGATGTGCTTTGTAATAAGATGTGCTTTGTAAGAAATAACCTTTTTAACTCTTAGCTGCTTTGCTTATTTAAGATAACCCGACGAAGTAGGAGCCTAAGAGCTCCAGAGTTGGTGTCTTGTGGCACCAGAGGTCAAGAACCTCACAGTCACCATCCTCTAATATCTTCTCACACAGAAGCTTGATTGTTTTGGGGAGTATAGCATTAGCTATCACAATATCCCAAGAGGAGCAGTATCCTGTTTTTTGTCTCAGGCTTCCTTAGTATCATCATCATCTTTGGAGTTAATAAGTGATAAGGCAATTATTCTTTTTACTCAGATGTTCTTAAAAGATTGGATAAGTTGGGCCAGAGTAAACATGCCCCAAAGCCAACCTCTGATGTGTACAAAACGGGGTACTTGGATGGTACTTGGGGAACAGGCAGCTACAGCAGAGATGTTTAACAGTGGCTGTAAAGTCAGGTAGATCAAACATCTTCATTTAACATGGCTTTGAAATAACAACCGTTGTCTGCAAAAGGTACTAGCTTTCTGACTCTTTTCTGCATCTGTTGCACACCTGCTGTGGCACTGTGGCATGGTTGCCTTGCTTTGGTGGCCAGAGGGCAAGGCTTTCCCAAACCTGCTCTGTGTGACTCGTGCCCTCCACGAGACTGGCATCCCCTGTGGGACTGGCAGCCTCCATGCTGCCATACAGCAGGTGCCATCTGGGCAGTGGCTGGGCACAGCTTCTTCTCACTTTTGGTTAACACATCTCAGCCCATGTTGCACGAAGCTCACTTTCAGAAAGAGGAGACAGACATCCCTGCTTGGTTCCTGGCTTCTATCCTGCAGCAGCAAGAGTATCAATTAATATCAGCAACGATGCCAGTTAATTAGTGGTGGCAGGCTGGAGGACACTGACACCTTTTCCTTGTGTGTTCTCTCGAGAACAGATTAATCCCAGGAGGGTCAACCAACTGTGTGGCAGATGGCTGCAACCCTTCCTGCTGCTCCCCTTGGCTGGGGCTGGTCTGGATGCTCAGCACTGCCCACCTGGGTGTTCAACAAAACCTTCCCAGGCTATTGTTCCGCCACACAGAATATTTGGGGAGAGATGTTAATTTACCATCTTATTTTTGGAGATGTGGATAGCAACCATAAACACTCGTGCCGCAGCTACATTTTGTCAAAAACCAATCTTGCAGGGAGTGAATTCTTTCAAGTGAAATTTCTGTGCAGTTGAATAGGTCAGTTCAAAGCCATTACATACCAATGCTGCTGCAATAACCGGTGCACCATTCTGCTTTATGATTCCCAAATATTATTTCAAATAAAGCTAACCTAAGGCCTCATTCATCTGTATTGATTCCACAATAAAGGCACTAAATGCAGTCTGGGAACACCCAGGATCAGCTCCAGGGTTTACAATGGACTTTGTCATGTCACTCTTGTTGCACGTTCATGTTTCCTCTAGAGTTGGTTGTCTTCCCCTCAAAGTTAGTTGTGTTGGCTCCTCCTAAGATGCCAGAGAGGGTGATGACCTCATCAGGTGACCAGACATGAGAAGATAAATTGTCCTGTGGTGACTGTAAGGGGTTCCTTTAACTGGTATTTTTCCTTCGTCCAAAGATTTGTTCCCTTTACTTTTAGACTGTGTGTTCTTGGCAGTGATATATGGGAGGTAGACAAAGGCTTGTGCAGTAGAGTTCTGCACCTCTAGAGCTACTCTGTGCATCTCTGTGACAGAGGCAAGGATCAAGCTCAGTTTCAAAGTATGCAGTACAACTGCTGGAGAAAAATTAGATCTGAAATGATCTCAACTACAACTTGTCTCCATAAGACTTTTTACTATGCTTTACATAGAAAAACACATTTCCTTTACTTTCAACAGTGAAGAACCAGGCTGCTCTGGCTCTGGAGTGTGTACCACCATGGAAGAGTCAGAGGGCTCAGGGGCATCTGACCAAAGGCTGGAAATACTTGCACCTTCCTACCTTATCATGTCCAAACACAGCTGTTTGAAAACAGTGATCTCATCCTTCAACTGCTCTGAAACTTCCCAAGTCTAACAAGCTTTAACTACTGCAACTCCACTTCTCAGAGCAAGAAACCATGAACCTTCTTTTGTATGTGTCTCCAAGAGCAAGGGTTTATTATAATGCAGAACTTCTATATTTTTTTTAATATCTCTCCGCCCATCTTTTCCCACAGAGGGTTGTGTTTCTGTGTGTTTTGTTTCTACAGTTTGCTTGAAAAGGGGCTTGAATGCTGTGACACAGGTGGGTGCTGTGGGGGAACAACACTTTCCAGCTGGAATTGGCACATAGATCTCACCAGGGTGGTGGGTTTCATGGCTTTAAAAACCCAAAAGAAAGAGAAACCCAGCTAATGATATGCTAGAGACGCAGGCTTAAATTCAGGCACCAGTTATAACTTGCTTCTTAATTCATGTTCTCAGAAGGAAAGTCCTTTTATCTGGATAAACCATACTTAACTGCTCCACTTCATAGAACTGGGAATAGAGAAGCTCTCCCAGCTGGGGAGGCACCAATGTGGGCTCACCAGCTTTCATGTGCTTCTCATGTGGCTGGTCTGAGCTACCTGCTCCAGGTGAGAGCCAGGAGTAATGCAAGCATCCAACGAGCAGCTTCCCACATGGAGAGGGTGCATCTTTTTCAGCAGGCTTGCCTCTTCCAAGGTGCAAACTGCTCAGAGCAGTGAAGTTAAACTGAAATAGGCACTGCAGAAACCTTGCTTTCCTCTGCCTTTGCTCTTCCATGTGCCTAGATTTTCCAGTTTTTAATGACCTCTTGAAAAAGTAGTCCAGCCCTCAGAGATGAAAGTCAGCTGTGCCAGTTATCACCCCTGACAGGCAGAGTTCCTATGGTTTTACCACAGTCATCTGGACATCATGCCCCATGTGGGTGAGGCATCCCCAGGCTCTTGTGGCCTGCAGGCATGGAAATAGTGAGCTTGGCTTCCTCAACATGTCTCAGAGCTGATCAAGCCTGGTTTGAGAAACAAACCAAGCACCAGAACACAGGGAAATGTGTAAGAAGCCCTCTGTTGGCTGCAGTGATTGGCTGACCATACAAAATGTTTCTGTGGGGATAACATTACACAAAATCAGAAGCAGGAGCTTGAGACAGGTTTAAACTTATGAGGAAGGAACTGTAATTGTCCCAACAGAGCTGCTCTGCACCTGTGGGATAGTTGTGAGAAGTTTTCTGCTTCTGCTCTTCACTCACTTTTGAGTGTGGTGAAAGCAGGTATTACATACTGGGAATTAAGAGCCAGTATTTTAAAGAATGCCTGTCAGAGTCTGTATCCAACCACTTCTCTCTGTCCCAAGGCCTCCTAATTACCAATTTTTTTCCTGTGGCTGGAAAGCTGATACAGACAAACTGCTGCTGAGTGGATAATAGCAGATGTGTTTGTCTCTGAGCTATTGGCAGCCAAATTATGACTTGACCTGCAGTTCCTTAAAAGATCACACCAAGTCTTTCTCTTGCATATGGATGCAACTACTTGGCTGAAGAAAAATTTAATCAATGAAGGCAGCAGCAGCACAAAATGTGCCATGTGAGATCAGCTTCAATTGCTGTCAGGAGGAAGAAGCTGTGGGAATCACTGCTTTTACAATATTGTGATTACACCAAATGCAATATTTCATTTTGGATCCATCCCAAATCAAACTATTTCTGAATTCTGGACAACTATAAAGGATTTCCTGAATAAATTTACATATTATATATCAACCCCTAAATGTTTTTTAAATGTTTTCATCTGGGCAAAGGGTTGGCCTTGTGCACACTAGCAATGGGATGATGGAATGTTCTATTCAGCAGTGTGGTGGAAATAGGAGGAAGATGCACATAGACCAAGGTTCTGACCTGGGGCAAAAGATAAATAAAAGAAGAAAGTCTAAGTCATGCTACACCTCAGAATCATGTCCTGACTGCTGGGAGTACCTCCCCATCCTGTGTGGTTTTCTGACTGGTGGTTGCACAAATTTTCTCAAGTTTTCTCTCAAGCAGCAAGTATTCCTCATAATTCACAGATAATTAAGTCTGGCTGAAACAGAATTTTTCCCTGCCAAGACATTTTTCCAGGCCAGAGGTAATTCAGAATCAATACCAGGTATGTAGCAGAAGCTTGCCTGATGGTGCCATGCAGAGGTAAGAGAGCCTGTAAAATGACCCCAGAGAGATGGGATTCATGCCTTCCCCCAGCCTTTGGACATGATTAGCCATTGTTAGTCCTATAGTGCATTCATCTCAGAGCTGCAGAACCTCTTTGTAACAAAGACAAATGTATATTGTATTTCTCCAGCTAAAAAAAGAGATGAAGCTGGCAATTTATAATGTTGAATTGCAAGTTCAGCCGAGTTTGGTGGTTTTCAGAGCTTAATTCTCTTTATTTAAAGTTTTATTCAGTGTGGCTGCTTCATTCTGAGCAAATTTTTCAACTGACCCTCAGAAGATGGGGAATAATTTACAGCCTTTGACAGATTTGATCTCTTATCATTTTTAACTGAGGATCTGGAGATGTAATTATTTTAATGCTTTTTTAATTTGAAAATTAAGCTTGCATTTATTTTATGAATAAAAGGACTAATGAGCTCCTCAGAGGGAAAGCCCTGCAATGAAATAACAGAAACGTACAGTAAGAACACAGCCTTAGAGCTGGTTTGGGAGGAGCTGTCTTTGAGCCAATTCTAAGATCAAGACTGTTGCCATGTTCATTTTTGGAAGCCTCCTCCATGGATTTTTCATTTGTGTATTCATTAGACTGAAAGCCCACAAAGTGCAGTTGATAATTACCATCAATGGTCTGGTTTGAATTCTTTTCAGACAAAGTTGATAATTCAGCTAAGTATCTGAATGGCTGAGGGTGCTTAATACCAGCCTGCTACGTTGCCTTTCATTTCTTCTCTTGAAGGCCTTTGTGAAGTGAAGAGAGGGCACATGCACAGATTATCCTCAGCTTTTCCTGGTGGGGAGATGCCAGTTTCCCCGTTGCTGTCTGTCACATTTTTGCTGTGGGACGTTTGGGCACAGCAACCTTGTTTTAACAGAAATTAACAACCTTTTACGTTACAACAATACAGACTGAAAATAATTGTATCGAGCAGCAGATCAAAATGGTCTCTCCCACTTATGATCTAGGCCAAATTTTGACCGTTCACTCTTCAAGAACAGGGATGCAGCAGAGTGAGGTTTCACATTCTTTATAATGTAGGAAAATGTAGGGTGACAAGAGGGCCTCCACTACAAAAAGAAGGTGGAAGATGATACAAAGTTGTTTTAATATCACAACTTGCAGGTTTTTGATGGCTGTTCAAGGCCAGTAATAGCTTGTGCTAAGAGTTACTCTTTTTAAAACTTTAAAGATAGGGACATCAAAATGTGTAACAAAGGGTTTCATGAGAAAAATGACTTGAACACAGCCAAGTCTCCTGTCAGCCCCCAAGACAAGAGTCCACAAATAAGGACTGGAAGTGAAAGAGGTTGAACACCCCAAATGCACTTTCCAGACTGTAACTAGGCTCTCATCTTCCCTCCACCATGGTGGCTGCCTTGTGGGGGTGGAAGAAATTGTTGCTGAACATGCAGAGCACCAAAGGATGCTCCTGGCTGAGACTTCTGATAAGCCTGCTGTTAGTGTGTTCTCCCATGTAATGATCCATATTTAGTATTTTTTAAATGACTAGTTGAAAGTTCCCCGAAATTTAAATAAAGTTGGCTCGCTAATGAAAATCAGAAAAATGCGAGAGCTGTGACCTTGATAAAATTTTCCATTTTAAACTATTTCTGGTACAGTATATTTATGCTTTCCTGCAAGGAGTGCCTAGGAAAGGGTGCTACAAAACTGCCAGGCATCAGCAAGCAGATAACTCAACATTTTGATATTTTTGGCTTATGTAGCTCACAACATCCAGAGGTCATGAAACACCTCAAACTTCAGACTACTCTTGTTCCGTGGATTAGAAGAGGAAGGGACAGCTCTTGGTCCTCTGGTAATGTGCTAAAAATTACTGGAAACCTTTCCTTTGCATTATTTTATCACACTTTAAAACTGTGTGATTCCCCCCCCAAACAATGTGATAATTTAGGTAGATTTCTGTACTGGCAGCCACAACACAGAAGGTATGGTGAAATCCACGGAGCCTCTTTTGTGTGAGAGCTGTCGTGCCCGAACACGCCGATTGTTATTTTTAATATCTCAGCTCCGAGACAGCTCTCATAGGAAGCCAGCTCCTGCAGCCTGCTCAGCACCCACGCTCCCCTCCCTGCTCCAGGTGCCTGGGGAGCTGGTGCTGATGGAGATGAGGGTCTGTGGCAGCTGGTCTCAGGTCACCCCCCGATCCCTGTGGCTCCCCCCAGCTGGGCCAGCCCCAGTGCTGCTGGGAACTGGCTGGAATAGGGGGATGGATGGAGTTTGGGATGGTTTGCCAGAGCAAACACTGGGCTCTGTCACAGCAGGTTAAATGAAAGCGTGCCTTTTGATTTACAGCACTGTCCAGGTTTGCTAATAGAGAGTTTCAGGCTTGTGTGGAGAGGCACATTACAATCAGATTCTTTTATTTTTCTCCTGAATAGAAATGAAATGTTGTAAAACATTTCATTTTCCTAGCCTGGTTATTTCTTCAGCATGGGTCATTACCAAATCACTGCATCACCGTCGACATGCCTGAAATATTTATCCTGCTTCACTTACATTTCTCCCGAGCCCTGGCTGGCTGTGTGTGCCAGATAACCGAGGATAACAAAGCCTGGAGCTCTGCTTTAGGAGCTGAGGTAACTCATGTTGTGTAGGCTGAGGTGTTCTAGCTTCTGCATACTATTGCTCATGCCTTGCAGTCCTTGGAGTCACCTTGCTGCCTTGCTCTACAGACTTTTTTAAGTGCTGCAGTGCTGTTTGTTCCTAGGTGGAGAGCAAGCCTGAAGACTTAAGAAGGAGGTTGCTCCTGCTCTGGAGTGGCAGCGTCCAGACCCTATTTAGATTGTTCTTCAACTGCAGTTATGCAGCGAGAAGCTGTTTACTTATTTTGCATGGCTCCCAAATGTCACTTAAGCATTATTAAGAGGAGGGTTACTACCTCCCAAATTTCTAATTAAGGTCTTCCCTTCAGTATATTAGCTGTGCTTTTGTGGACATATTCTTTAATTAGTTCTGACTTTCTGACTCCAGTGCAAAGTAGTTTTTAACTACTGTCTGCAATGCCCACGAGTGGTGAGTCAACCTATTAAAAATTAAAAATCAATTTTCGTTTCACCAAATGAACCAAGTGCTATTTCATCTTATTTTCATTATCCCAGTGTCTGAGAATCCAGGTGTTAGCGAGGGCTTTACAAATGGGGAGCAAGAACAGCCATGTCAACAGGCCCTGGGTGAGGAAGGGGTTGTGCCCCCATGACCATACCAGACCCTCTCATCCCAAGGAAAGGAGGGGGTGTATAGTAGAAGGAAATACAAGGTGGACACCTTGGTAGGATGGGGATGCTGAAATCCCTGGGTTTTGATGTCTTCCCTGTTGTGAATGCTGACCTTGGCCCACCTGGCAGCAGCTATGGAGGAAGGAGACTCCACAGATGCTTCCCTTCCTGGTTTTGCCACTCTGAAATAACAGCCTGTTTTTCACAGCCCTGGGGAAAACATCTTACTTAGAGACTTCAGGCAGAAAAACCCCGAAGATAATGGCTCATCCTAAGCTCAGGTCATTTTTATCTGGGTCCATATTTACCTTTTGAAATCACACCTATGCCCTCAGCACATAGACATCCAGCCTGGGTCCAGTGCATGTTATGGCTCCTATCCTGGGTGTGACAGAAATGTGATGTAACACCCATTGGCTCCCAGCTAATGACTACCACTCACAGAAAGCCATTCCCACTCTTCCCTCCACCCCCTACTAGTGCCCTTGTGCCCCTTCAGGGAGCTAAACTGGCAGAAAGTCCCCCTTCTGCTGGTTGGGGATTGGGGCAGGGACAAGACTAAGCCTGGGCCAGGGAGAGAAGAGGAAGACTGGACCAGGGAGAGCCACCATGATACCTTGCAGGGGCTGCTTGCACGTCATGGACTGTAAGGAGCAATGTGTGGACACCAGAGTGTCCAGGGGGATCAGAAGGGAAAGGACACCCACCTGCAGCAAGGAGAGCAGACTCCCCTTGAACATATGTGAAGATTCTCATCTAGATTTGCAGCCCTCAGGAAAGGAAAATGTTGAGGCACAGAGCTGTGATGGGGCCCTTTGTTCATGCTGCCATGATCGGATGCACGCTGGTTCAGAAATCTGCTCAAAGCCACTTACAAGATCAAGGCCTTTCTTTGAAGCCTCTTTGGACCAAAGATGGACTCTTTTCCTAAAATGCTTCACATCACTGCAGCCTTTGCAAAGGGAGGAAATTATGCCAGCCTGCTGAAACATTCATGTGGAAACTTTATTGGCTCAGACTTGGTGTTCACCTTTGTGCTCCGGCTTGATTTTCTAAGTTTGTGCATAATTACTAATGTATTCATTAAGAGTATTTCCCATGGTGCCAAACAACTCTAAATAGATATCAGAACAGAGGGTCAATCCAACCGCTGTGCATAAAAGGTGAAAAAAAAATCTGTAAAGAACAGGTCAAGAGGAGTCTAATTATGGAGCATCTTTTGAAAAAAAATCATATATAATTTTGAGTATATATTCTAAAATTTAAAAACCCACAGACCTTACTGATTCTGTGTTAACTAGAACTAATGATAAATTATTTTCACAAATCAAAATATAATAATTCTGTTGTGCATATAATTAAAAACATACTACAGCACTTCAAATGCTCTTTGAAAGCAGTAAATTATTCACAAATACTAACAATGTTTGTCAAAATTTCATACTTGACTAGACATTTTGCCACAAGTAGAAGAAAACCAGCATGGTCTAAAGTGTTTTCTGGACCATGGTAATATTCTTCAAGTGTTTTTGCTTAAAACAAGTAGCATCTGAGTGGCAAAAATGATGCAGTACTGAATTATGAGGTGCTGGGAAAGAAGTCTTTATTCCAGAGCCTCTACTGTAATTTTGGTTGAATTCTTTTTCTAGGGTCATGGTCAGCAAGAAAGGAGGACTTTCAGGTCTCAATTAACAGATTGAAAGAGGGTATAAAGAGGAGGAGCTTAAATGCATTTGATACTAGGGAATATTTTGGAAGAAAGGACCTGGGGCTGGGAGTGACTAGGTGTAGGAAACAAAAACACAATGCAAGGATAATTGAACAATGGGACAGGTTGCCCTGAAAAGTTGTGCAGTGTCTGTATATGGAGGCTTCCAGCATCCAATAGGACAAAGTAACAAGTCTGAAGCCAATGCTGACCTAGCTGTGGCCCACAAGTTGGATCTGAGATCTAATGTCCCTTCTTGCCTGAGTGACTTGGCACTTCAGAGTGAATGGGTCTAAAGTGAAGTGGCTTCACAGCAAAACCTCCAGTCCCAAACACCTGACAATGTCTGTTTGGAGTTCACCAAGTCTGACTGCCTCAGAACAACCCAGAGCTCATGACCAGGGCCAGGGAACTTCATCCCTCACCAAGTCAGGATCTGTGCATGACAATAGTAGCGCGATCTGCCCATCCATAGGACCTGTCTACTCCATTGCTCCTGCTCCCCTGCCTAAAATGGGCCTTACCCATTTAGATCAGATCCATAACCTAAAGAGATGCTCATGGAAACCATTTCCCTCCCACCAGTGACGGAGCAGAGCTTCCAAGAGAGAGACAAAAGCAGAGGAGAGGCTGGCAGGACTGTGTTGGTATCCTCCCCTGTCCGGAATCCACATCCCTTGAATGGAAGACATCCAGGGCCCCTCATTCTGGTTCTGACTCTGCCTCATTTTGCCTTGGTTTGTTTGCATGGTCCATCATCTGCACTGCTGGGGTCCCCCCTAAGATCCATTGGCATGCAGGAGCCCACAGAGCAGACACCAGCTGGGGATCACCTGTGATCCCAGGTCTTCAAGGCCCTCCCTCTTTCTCAGCTCAAAAGGACAATGTCCTCGCAGGCCGGCATGTGAACTCAATGCCACACACATGATCCAGAGGTGCCTAAAATAGCCAGTCACCAGGTGGATATTTGGGGACCATTGTCCATCTTCTGTTTGGGGCTGTTTGGAGCTCTAGTGCAGCTTTTCTTCTCTTTGCCAATGCTGGAAAACCGTCTGCTGGCACCTGGACCTAGAGGTGTTGTGCTGCCTTGTACATGTAAGAGATGACCCCTAACATCCCAATAGGCACCAGGATCTCTGTAGCCAGGACTTGGCTCAGCACACATTAAACAAGCCCCTGTGAGGAAGAGGGAAAACCTACCCACAATGTCCTTTGCCTCCCACCAGCTGATCAGCTCAGCACTGCAGCTGGATCCTCAAGCACGGGTTGCAGGAGAGTTTTATTGCATCTCAGAAGGGAAAGACTAATTTCCACACATCTCCAGCAGAACACCCCACCCATTTTGCAAATCTGTTGGCAGTATTAGTCATTTATGACTATCAGTAATGATTTTTCAAGCCTCCCTTCACAGCCAGTAACTAGGAGAGAAAAAGAAGGCATAACAGAAATTGTTTGTGTTTCTAAATCATAAACATCAGCATTGTGTTATCCTAACAGCTATCACCTTTATTTTTAGGATATTTAATCAATTTGGATGCTTTCAGATATATTTTAATCAGACCACTTTGCTCTAGCGTGCCTCCCAATTCTGGTTGCCATGGCATAACAATGATTTCTCTTCTAGCTAAAAATAAACCTCCAGCAACAAATGTATCAGCCATAAAAAACCCCAAAAAACAAAACAAAACAAAACAAAACAAAACAAAACAAAACAAAAAACCAAGAAAAAAAAACAACAAAAAAACAAAACAAAAAAACCCAAAAAACCAAACTGTGATGAAAACAAAGGACCTCCCCACTCACCAGTTCATGTTACTCCCTACAGCTGTTCCTTTGGCACAGTTGTACAAGGTCTTTGATGGATCCTCTCTGTCTCTCCTTTCCTGCTTGCACATTTTTGTATTCTGGTTAAGGAGGGACAGACAAATATCTAAAACTTTGCAAATATTTTAAAAACAGCATAAAATCAAGTGCTGTAACAGAGACTGCTGGTCTGCAGTGAGGCAGAACTGCCTGTCCTCAAAGCCTCTGTAGATCCTGAGCTCTGCTGGGAGAAATCTTTCCTTTCTTTGGCATGAATCCAAGAAAGGAAAAGAAGAAAGGCAAGAGAAGAGAAAGGGAAAGGGAAAGGGAAAGGGAAGGGG
>JAOTQP010000001.1:40143914-40173436 GCA_026413545.1 Cichladusa arquata
CCACATCTGCCACTGCAGGAGGATGCAGCCACCATTTAATGGGACTGCTGCCAACACCCTGACTGACTGACGGGGTGCCAGCTTGGATTCTGACTCTGTCAGGGTTGGGTTTGTTCTTTGTAATACTGTATTTCTATTTTAATTTTCCCAGTAAAGAACTGTTACTCCTAATTCCCATATCTTTGCCTGAGAGCCCCTTAATTTCAAAATTATAATAATAATTTGGAGGAAGGAGGTTTGCACTCCCCATTTCAAAGAGAAGCTTCTGCCTTTATTGGCAGACACCTGTCCTTCAAACCAGGACACAGCCTCATGCCAATGTCACCAGCCCTTGGAGGAACACAGCTTTCCACTCGTTCTCTTTCCCCTCTGGGCTGTGGGAAGAGTGAGAATGTTTTGGGTCTGTCTGCAGGTCCCAGGTCATGGCAGAGGGGCTGTGGGGCTTTGGCTGCCCTTTTCCTCAGGGCCTGGCTCCTGAGGAGGAAGTGCAACAGCCCATGGGCACAGAGATTTCTGGAAGGGTTGCTCAATATTGAAAATGCTTTTGGGAGAGGCAATGAAGGAAGGCAGATCCATTTTCTGCCCAAACTCAGCAAAGCTGCGTTTGCTGGGCTTACAGAAACACTCCTCTGTCTCTCCATTTGAGTTTCTGTTTTCCTTTAGAGCTCACATTTTTTCCTTTCTGCTGCATGAGGTCAGCTGACAATTTTAAAGAGCTTTAAAATCCCTATTGTGGTATTTAATGCTTTTCCCAGAGTATCTTCCCAGTGTTTTATTCTGCTCCTCCCTTTGCTCATTACGTCCATATTTTCTTCTGGAATATGTGTCTCCAATCAGTTACAGAAGACCCTTCCCTCCTGAAATTACTTATTACTAGTGCATCATCTTGGAACCCAACTGTTTTCCAGCTTTGCTTTTAATAGATGAGGTCATTTCTCTTCATAGAGACCCAAACCTGAGTTTCTGAGAACAAAAATCCCTCTGTTGATTATCAGTGTTGTCATTGTTTGGGCTTTATTTATATTGTTTCTTTCCACCTTTCCTCACAAAGAGAGGCTAAACCCACTCTGATGCACTGCCTATCATTACTGTCAACTATCTGGCACCGTCATTAGTTTCACTGAAGCCAGAGGGATTTCTCCGCACTCAGCTAAATGTGTTTGTGTGGGCTTGAGAGCCAAAAAGAAATGACAGTATCTGAAAACTTTTGATAATTTATGGATCTAGTCTTCCACCCCACTAATGGAATCCCTGTGGAGGGTGAAACAAATTGTCACTGGTCTGAAACAGGATCATGCAACCTAAAATAGCCCCATGCTGCCTCACTCCAAACTGCTTGGCATTTTTTGCTGTCATCTGTCTGGCGGACCTAAAACAGCAAGGGCTCCTCAAAACACAGCATGCTTATGGCCTAAAGAGCTCCCTGAGCTGTTTGGCAAATGCAAAGAGAATAAGGGGTTAAAATCCAATAAATATTTTTATTTTAATTTATCTGAAAAATCCATCCTGGAATCTTCTTCAGAAAATGTTGTAGTGTGCAAAAAGGTGCCATAAACTGGTGCACTCTCAGTGCTTCCAGCACTAAGCACATTATGAACATACTGCTTTAAGGTCAAAGGGGTGGCAAATCTGTGGGCAAATCTGTCTCACATCAGACTCATAAGAGCTTAAAAAAATCATTAAAAAAACCCCAACTCATTGAGTTTCATATGGTTTTCCATGCTCTTCTTGCTCTGGTTTCATTCAAAGGCTTGCATTTTGGTTTAAGCACATTCAAATACTTAAATATCTTTGACTCTCCCTGACCATTCCTGATACAGCCCTTTCTAAGGGTGTGACTGTGCTTAAAACTACAGGTACCATGTATTCTACCTGAGTATAGAAAATACATGTGCATGCATGTGTGTGTATGCACTCCAACAAAAAGTCTTTAAATCTGTATTTACATGAAAAATACATATGAAGCTAAAATAAATATGTATGTAGTTAGATCTTGATAGCACTGCAGCCAAATGGATTGTTACTCACCTTCAAATGTACAATCTCTGTCTGCTGGTACTGTGAGTAGGTTAACTTGGTTAGTTCTTTGTGTGCATATATCTGCTGAATTAGGAAAATGACTGATTTCCCTGTGTAAAAGTATAAGTAAAAAATGCACAATGGAGGATGTTCTAATGAGCTTGCACAGGAGATCCAGTACTGAGAGCACCTGCCTCAGCCACACTCACTGCTCCACCAGTTCAGAAATCTTGGTGAGATCATCCGGCATGTTAGGGAAAGCTCTTAGCCATGGCTAATTTGTCATTATTATCCCAAAGGAAATGTGATGCCCTGGGTCCTGGTATGAGGAGGTGATGGTGGGCACAGCTCCCCCAAAACCTATTCTGGGGTCTGGTTTTCCAGCTCACACACTGTGGGAATTTGCTGTGGGGCAGAGCAGCCCTCCTTTCTCAGCCTACTCATAAGGGGTAGAAGGCTCTAAACTCTCCTGGTGGGTTTCCAAATTTCCAGATTGTTATAGATTCAAAGTTTTTGACATTGTGTTCCAGATTGAAGCAAGATTGAAGTTTCCCCTTGGACCATGTTCCTAGTGGAAAAAAGAAGCACTTCTGGTTCAGAAAAAAAATATTTTTAGTTTAGAACTAGTATATTTTTTCTTCAAAAAAAGATTTTGGAACATTTATTTAAAACTACAGACCAGAAAATGCTTGTTTCTATACACATCCCTACAGTAAAAGAAAATATATTAGGAGGAAAGATTTCAATCTGTTCCAAATGTTTAGGATTTTCTTTTCTTCCCACGTTTAAAAACAAACAAAAGAACAAACAAACAAACAAACAAATCAATTCTCCAACACAGTCTAAGAGGATATTCTGGATTTATCAAAATGCTTCTGGGCATAAAATACCCAACCAGAACAACCCACACTTGGTTTTGGTTCCTTGAGTCCTCCCCAGGAGCTTGCTCCTTTCTCCCATGGGACACCCAGGTCATTCCTGTGGCAGCCAGAGCTACCTGCTCCTGCAGCTCCAGGCACAGCAGGCAGCTGTCCCAGTTCCCATCCAAGTCCCTGCTCGAGCCACGGCTGCTCTTGTAGCTGCAAGGGAAGTAATTGCTGGAGTTTCTACTCTCTGGGATGCTGGAGCTGGCCGGGCAATGGAGATGGGAATCAATTTTTACAGGTCAAAAGTTAATAGAACTGTTCTTATAACACAGGCACCTTGACAATCAGCTTTGACGAGCAGTTCAGGAGAGCTCTGGTGTACTCCTGCGAGCTCCTTGAGCTTCAGTGTAACAGGGGCTCTGCTGTTAAATTAAAGTAGCAAAAGCACAAAAAAGTGTTGAAGAATCCGGGCAGCAAGTCTGAGAAAAGCTGTGTCTAGAGCAAGGGAAGGAAGTGAGGAGATACAGGAAAGCAATTCCTCTGAGAGAATCCTTCTGAGTAGTGCTGTCCAGATTTTTTTTTATGGAGCTGCAAATGTCTGCATTGTGCTGTTTTGTTCTGAGTTTTGAGTTTGTGGGTCGGTGCAGAACAAAGGGGGTTTGGTAAAACAGCCACAGCAATAATTTCTAGCTTTTTCCTAATTCTTTTTCCTTGATCTTATTCTAACTCATCTTTATTAGTAGAATTAATGCAGGACTAAGCCCTTAATCCTCTACACTCTGACTGGCCACAGTACTGCTGTCCATGGGGGCATTATGGCAGGGCAAGGACTGAGTCATGGAGCCCAGGGATAACTGACTAAAGTAGCAGCAGAAGATTGCACAGCTCATTTTAACCTGCACTTTGTTGAACACAGGCCAAAGTTCCAGCACTAATGTTCAATTTGTTGTGGGACACTTGGGTGGATCAGCCCCAAGCACTGCTGGCACATGCCTATATTCTCTGTACATCTATGTCAATCTGTAAATACCATTTTCAGCCAAGGCTTTCCTGTGAATAGTTATAAGATTTGGTAAATATTTTGTTCAGACTGGCTTGGGCAATGGCAAGAAAACACCCTGAAAATTCCTCCTGTCTCTCTGTGCAGCATTGGTGGGATTTGGGGTCTGAAGCCTGGTTCCCAGGCAGTGGCTGGGGATTGTTTGCTGATGGAAAGTAGAGAGTAAAACAATGTTGGTTTGGTTTTTTTTTTTTTTTCCCTTTGCTTGTGTGTGTACAAACTTTCTCTTTTGCTTTAGCTAACTGCCTTATCTCAACCTGTTAGTCACTTTCCATCTTATTTTCTTTCCCCTGTCCCCTGCTGGGAAAAGGAGTGATAGAGCAGCTTGGTGAGGACCTGGCATCCAGCCAAGGTCAACCCACCACAGCTACAAATCTAAGTTAAGCAAAATTTCCATGTTAAAACTGTCTCATAGGCTGCCTGCCAGCAGCCTCTAAAAGAAAAAGGGAAAATCACTCTTTAGAGTGAAAAGAAGGAAAGAGTTGCTAAAATTTATGCTGGGCTTGCATACAAAATCCATCGAATTTTCATGCTGGCAAACATGAGGACTGGATACATCAACAAAGCTGTTAGAAATTGAGTTGTTGAGCACCACAATAAAAGAAAAAAACTGCTTGTAGGGCTGGGCCCAGCCCTTCCTCTGTGAGGTTGGGGCTCTACAGCTGCCTGCTTGCTACAAATGCAGGTCCAGGTTCCAAGTGCCTTTGCACTTTGAAAACAGAAGTTAACTTTTAGATGGGTATTTTTACAGAGTTTTAAGCAATGACTGGGCATTCACCCACTAGCTCAAGATACATACAGGTTTTTGATCAAACTGCTTCAGTTTTTGATACTGTTTTTTCCAGAGTTACTGGAGTAAGAGCGCTGCTTGTTTCGACAAGGTGACATACTTGCAGCACAGTAAAGGTGACCAAAGTGGCTTCTATCACCAGTGTCCAGAAATGCCAGGCTGCCTCCCTGCAGCAGGGTGTGTGCTACCACCACCCTCCTGCCTTGCCACCAAGGCTTAGGAGTCCAAGAACGAGCAACAGGTTTGCTCCTGGATTTGCAACAAGTGAGCTGCAGCTATTCCTCAGGTCTGTGCATCCTGCTTGCCATCTCACTGACCTTTGGTTGGCCTATGCTACATTTTAGCTTTGCTTTCTGCCATTTGTTCACTCAAAATTTGTTTTATAGGGTTGTAAACCAATGAGGTTGGATTAATGAGTGTGTAAATAGCTTGGATTGTACCCTCCTTCCCATTTCTCACACTAACTGGATTCCTGTGTTATGGTATCTGTCTCTAATTTGATAGATCAGAAATCCTTACTATCAGACTGCTAATTTCATGGGCCAGTTCCCTCAGCACTGGGCATGGAGATTATCTGGTCTTTTTAGCTGGAATATATTAAACTCAGAGTTTAGCTTCCATCTGTAGCAGGGTAATTTCCATTTCTCTGAACATTTCCATTAGTCATCCTGGCTCTGACCCTGCAGTCTAGATAATTATTCCCATTGAATTGCAGCACCAAGCTAGTCTCTTATTTTTTGAGGCCTGAATAAATTGTTACTCCTTTTAACCTGAGCAGGAAGCTGAATGTCAGGATGTCACAGATAATTTCATTTGGGAAGGTAAATCAACAGGAGGAACTGAGTGGCTCTGAAGAAGTTCTGTTGGTTTGCTTGCAAGGAGGTGCGAAGACCAGAACAAAATGCTCTAATGGGTTCCCAGCTGCCAGTCCCAAGCCCATATGGATGGTGCTGGAGCAGCCAAGACCAGGCAGGGCTTCCCACAGAGCTGGGGCCACTGTCACTGTGGCCACCCTACCCTGCCAGCAGTCAACTGCAGTGCCTCCTGTCCCAAACAACCAACATTTTGCTCATCTTAAAATTTTTTTCTCATTAGCATATCCTTATAATTTACTTTTGTTATCTTTCTGTTAACTTAAACCAGATCTGCTCATGCCCACTTGGTCTAAGGTCATCTTCTGCAATGAGATTTTTTATAACCAGTTAGATGGATAGCAAAATAGGTTGAAGTAATATCACCCTTGCTTGGTTCAATGACAAATGAACTGCTGCATCCAAGAATACCCAGGGCTTGTACTATTTTCCAGATAGCAACTCGGAACTTCAGGGTTTTTCAATGATATGATTCTCAAGAATATCTATTTCTGCTGAAACTGCAAAGTATTCTCCCACTTCCAAAGCTGCTGCTCAGGGTGTGTGGCAGAGCACTCTGAGTCTGTTTCACAGTTCCTAGTTCCCCAGTCATCTCTTCCAGAATTAGCTGATAACATTCCTTGTTTCTGTGTGCATTGGTTTCTCTGTTTCCTTAACAGCTCATAGATGGGTCACTATTCTTTCTGCTTATCTGTCTGTCTGTCTATTATCTTCTACTTATCTGTCATGGCCATTGCTTTAGCTCCACCATTGTCTGTACAATAACCACATTTTCTTCCCTTTGCTCACTCTGTTCAGCTCCCTAGCAAGTGTGCCAGCACTGCAGTTGAGTGTCTCTGATCTTGTGCACACTGTTACGTGTATCAGGCCCAGTCCCTCTCCCTCTGCCCTTCAGCCTATATGAAAGCTTTTTTCAATAGTCCTTCCTTTTCTCATTCCTTTGTCCATTGATATCTCTGCTTTTAAATTGCTTTTCTCTATCTCTGTAGTAAAATGAAGTGAATGCCTTTACTCACATGATCTCCTCCTCTTAAATTCTTTTTTGAAAACTTTTCTATTTCTAGGCTTGTCAGCATTTATCCCATCAGACTGGTAGCTTAGGCATGCAGGTGAAGTCCCTTTGCCAAGAGAAGTCCCATTCCTGGAAATGCCTACTATTGCAGCAGGAATGTGATGAATGTTGTGTTCATGCTGTGCTGCCATGAGGGATGTCACATGAATTTTCTTTGTCCCAGAACCCTGAGTACTTTTCAACATTATTATCAAAAACTTATAAGAATTTGCTGATTATTTGGTAGAAGTTAATCAAGCTGAAAAGTAGATTAACAGCATTAATTCACTTCCATTTAGCTTTTACTGGAGTTTACTTCTTCAGCAGTAACTTGCTGAACTTGGAGATTGCTTACTTCATCTTATGAACAAACCTTTGTGGCTACCTGCCTCTGTAAGTGCCCGTGGCTTTTATTTTTTAAAGTTATCAAGGCAGGTGAAGATGTACAAGACACAGCATCTTGACTCATCTGCCCTGGCCCCTGGCTGTGGCTGGAAGTGTTGACATAGCAGTGCCACTGGCTTTTGTTGGGATCACATGGAGGGCTGCACCTCCTGGGTTGGCCAGACATAACCATGGCAGGAGAGAAGGGATCCAAGAAGAGCAGCAGCAAACGCATTGGTGTGATGATGTGAAAACAAGCCTTCAGGCCAAAAGGCTTTTGCAGACACAGGCTGAGCTGTTTGAATAGCCATCATAGCCCCTGGTGGCAGACTGTTGCCCACCCAGCTGGGGTGGTCACCGTGAGAGCAGGACCCCATCAGAGCTGTATGAACACTCTCCACGCTGCATGCAGCCCGTCATTCTGCTAAAATCCCTGGGGACCTCATACTGAAAGGGAGCTGGAGCACCCAGCAATCCCTCACAGCCACACAGGCAGCCCATCAAGGGCAAACAATGAACACCTGGGATTCCACCAAGTATGCATATCTAAAACCAAAGGCAAATCAGATATAGATACCCCACTGATCTAATGGAGCCTCAAGAGTGACTCAGACACTCAGATTTAGGTACACGCTGGAAGGTGAGAAGAATAAATTTAGGAGTCCACCAAATGAAGCTAAATCCTGTCTTTGATGACTGATAAAACCTTCATCTTCTCCAAAGGTTTTCTAAATCCTTATAGCTGTAAACCCAGGCACTTAGTAAACAGTTGGAGCTTTTCTGCAAGGTCAGTCACAGACTCAGCCAAAGCTAATGGTTATCCCCCCATCACACCCTTTCCCCATCTATCCTTGGGCTGGAGAAGCCTCTCCAATCCCCACCTCATGCCTCTTTGCTGGAGCTGGAGGGAGAGCAGGCACTGCTCCTCTCCTGCCCCACGTGCTGTGCCACAGATGGGGTGGGTCAGCACAGCTGTTGGGGAGCAGACACAGGGGTGGGGAAATAGTCCCTTCTTCCTTTCCATTACTCATGCTGTTCAGAGTCTGGGGAGGGAGCATGTGTTGGATTGGTGATGGCATCTATGTCAGTGTGTGACCACATCCCTCCCTCTGTCAGTCGGGACAGAATGGCTTAGTGCTGCTGCTCCTCCTGTCCAATGGAACTGCAAGGAGGGTGCATTTTCTTTGCCATTACTGACACCTCTAATCTCTGTTTCAATACCAGCTTTCTGAAATTCAGGAGGAAAAACATTTCCCTCCCTTCCAAGCACAGATATGTTTTGCTTGTTGAGTAGAAGGGTTGCAGTGCCTTTCTGCACTGCAGCACCAGCAAATATGTTTCACAGGAACATTCAGGCATCTATTTGCTCCAAGATAGGAACACTGAGACTTTTATTTCCACTGCTTAACCTGTTTAACCTTGTTTGTCTACTAACAAACCCCATTCAAGTGCTGTTCTTTTTATTTTGGTTGCTGTTGCACAGAAAAAGAAAGTTCATCAGGAGAAAAGCCTCTCTGCTCATGCCAGAGCTTACTGAAGAAAAATAGTCTTGGGTTTGAATTTCATTTTTTCCCTTGCAGAGAGGCCCAAACCAGTCACAATTCCTTCACTGTGTCTGCAGCTGATGGCCTCTGGAAAATGCTGTCTGGGAGCAAGGGCTTCCCATCCATTTCTTGACCACCTGGCAGTGAGGCAGCAGCAGAAGTGGGAAAGGATGGCAATGGGGAGCAGGTTGGTGTTCCCAGGCACATTGATCCATCTGGCAGGTTGTCCTGAGACACATGGGGACAAGGATAACTGGGCGTGTCCTGTGCAGCAGCCAGCTCATGCTGCTGCACTGGGTGCCAACCAGGGCCATGTGTCATGCATCCCCCTGAGAGACAACCATCCTGAGGGGAAGTACATGACTGGCATGTTACCATTTGCATGTGTATGTTAAACAGCACTGACTGCAAATTAACCATCTTTTAGCCTGCATTGGAATATTGACATTGAATAACTGTGCGCAGAATGAAAATGCCCATTGATGGCAAGGCAATTTGAAGATGAAAATAAGTGCCCCTTGAAGCAGGATATGCACAGCTACAGCTGCTGCAAGGTGATGGCTTTTCCAAGGTAGCCCAGCCAGAGCAGATAACTACACGGGGAAAACACAAATCAAAATGCTTCCAGAAGAACCCCCAGGTAAACAAAGAAACTCTCAGTGTTTAACTGAGCACATACTCTTGGCAGCATGTTCCAAGCACCAGTATGATAAATCCCCAAGTTGTGCTGCCCTGAAATGGAGTGTCCCAACAGCAGGAGCCAGGATTTGCCCCTGGATAACGAGGGAGACTTTCAAAGGCATGGTGCTTCTGCCAGCTCTTACCAAGGAACCACTCTGGGCACCTGAGGCTGTGCTTCTGGAGAACTGTGACAGGTTGGGACCAAGAGCAGCTCTGCATCCCCCTATGGGCACAGAGTGTTTCAGGGGGGTATTTCAGGCAGCCCTGTGGCTCTGTGCAGAGCACTTTAGGTGAAGGGGTTTGGGTACAGTGAGTCCCTCAGTGCACATCGTGCTTATGCAAGGCAAAAACAGGGGGTGGAGGGTGGAAGCAGGGGAGAAAGGAAACAGCTGCCTCATGCATGAAAAGATTTGCCAAACTCCCATGGTTAGATTTAATAGCTGGGTGCTGCAAGCTCAGAAGAACAATGTAATTTATGTCATTACTGCTAAAAGGCTGGTTTGATGGCAAGGGCTTCATTTGAGTTGCCTAAAATGTTTAACAAAGGGGAAAGTGAAAACAAACATGAAAGCTGTATGAAAAATTATGAGGATTTTGGGGAGACTGCCAGGTACATTTTTCCAGTGGTACAAAGTCCTCTCCTGGCAAACAGCTCTTTTTGCCTATGCTAAATCTAAGATATGAAGCTGGAGCTAGAGGTAGAAGGAAATAATTAGGTTTTGCTTTAGGTACAGTGAATTTCTGAATCAGTAGTTGGGTCATACTGTTGTGCTTGAAGAGCAGAAGCAATGGTGTGCTTTTTTTCATTCAGTATGAATTGTCTCTTCTAGAAAATTTACTTCTTAGCATATTTTAAAAGTACTTTGGGGATGGGAATGGAAGGAGACAATAGGTCCAAAGGGAGGAGGTCTGGGTGGTTATGCCAAGCCCTACTATTGCATTGAACATGACACTCCTGCTCTCACAGCAGCAAAAGCAGTGTGTGTGGCTAACCCTGCTCTGCCTGGTGCTGCACATGGTGCTATTTTTAATGCACCAGCTCGTACAGCATTGAGTGGAGCGCGGTGGGAGCTCAAAAAAGTGCTGCTGCTTCACGAAGGGACCACCAGGCTGCCCTCCCAGTTCTGTCTGCTATGAGGCCACAGGGTGCTGGGCATGCCCAGTCCCCTCCCCAGAGCTCCAAATGCCTCTGAGTGCTGCAGGGGAAGCACAGCTCACAGACAACCCATTCACAGTTCTCTCGGTGCTGAAGCTGGGTCAGGGAGCCTTCCTTGGCTGCCTGCTCGTCCTCTGCCAGCACAACACTCAGGAGGACGCAGCCACACTGGGAAAACTGAGACAGCATCAGCCCCTGGGTCACCATTTGGGCTGGAGGGCTTCTCTGGGGTGTTCTTGCCCCGAGGAGACAGCTGGATCAGCTGCCATCCCAGCCAGGGTCCTGCTGCAGCACTGCTTAGGGTAGCAGTGCCTAAATTACTCATATCAGGAACTCACCACAGACCCCCAGCCTGCAGAAGGCTGCACCTGCCTGCATTTGCCCACCACTTGGCACTGGTGGGACCACTGGGAACAGGCCAGCTGCTGCCAACCCCTTTCCCTGAAGAGAAAGGTGCTCCTTACATCACTCTGCATTCCCACCAGAAGGCCCTTCTCCCTTGTGCAGCCACAGACAGCCATGTGGGGGACATTTGAGATGATGCTCAGCTCACCTTCACCCAGCAAGGCTGATCTTTGCTTGCAGTTAAATGCAGCCAACTGGGTAGCAATGATTTTGCACAGAACGGCTGCCAGACCATTCAGATTATCTGCTCCAGTGCTTTGAGGTACAGCTGGTAAAGCAAATAGTAACAATCCAGAGAAATTATCTTTATTTGCCTGTAAGCACAGCACTGTAATGCGAGGCTCAAATGAGTCTCTTTTGGCACGCAAGGTCAACGTTGCCTTTTGCATATGGCATACATTAGGATAAGTCCCAGCCCCACATAGCATCTCTTAACCAAGAAGCTGCATTTCAAAATTAGATGTATTTCATTGCTCTTGTCAGAGATCAGCTTGCAGAATTGGCTGGCAGGGAGATTTAAAGTGCAAATACTTGAATACTTTTAGATGAGTTTTAAGAATACATTATTATATTTTTCTTGCTCTAAGACTTGTTGCTGCACACACGAGATGGACACCAACATCCCATCAGCTTTAATAAGACAAGATGCCAGATATGAACTCCAAAAAATCCTGATTTTCATGATGCTGAACATCCTATTCCCCCTCCCTTCTACACTTAAGAAGTTAATATTATGAAGCTGGTGGTTATGAAGGTGCTTTCTTATAGTGTAAAATATGCCTTTTTTTGAACAAGCCAGACCCACAGATCCTCAGACTCTGAAGATCTCTGGAATTTAAGAATCTGACATTATATTTCTGTGGGTTTTTTTGCAGAGGTGTGTGCTTTGCTGCCCCATTCTCTGACTCTGAAGCCAGGGAAACATGGCAGGAGAGACTCAGTGATGAAGCTGCTGGATCTCAGCATAAGGGTCCCAGGCGCTTCACAATGCTCCACCATGCAGGACTTCACACTACTGAGGCATTTGTGTCAGGGCCCCAGGAAGCCTCTACCCTCTGTCCCAGCTGCCACTGCCTTTGGAGCCCCACCTGAGCATTGCTGAGGGTGCTGCTGGGCTGTGAGGGCTGGTGAGGACAGGCCCAGCACACATGGCCAGCACTGTGCCAACCTGCTTGCAAGAAACTTCTCTTAGCCAGTGGACCTGCAGTCTGTCCCCTGGCTGGCTCTTCCATGGAGGCTTCCAGCAAGGAGAACACTTCTGTGCTGGAGCCAGCTTGGAGCGGGTGCTCCATGGAGATCTGACTCAGACGTGCAGGTTGCCAGATACCCACCAGCTGCCAGAGTATTTCAGTCATTAATAATGGCAGGATACAATGCAAAGCTTCAACAGTGTTTCCAGAATGAGCCTGGCTTTTCAGCTTAATGCCTTTTTCTTGAAGGATCCAGATCCAGCATGGATGGTGCTCCTGGAAAGGCCTTTGCTCTCCTTCAGGTTGTGTTCACCACATTTATACCATACCTGCACTGTCAGTGCCACTGAGTGAGGAGGTCACCAGGGACAGCAGATGCTACTCCTGGCACAAACATAAAGAACATTTCACTGACTCCACTGGACCATCCCTCCCAAGGCAGAGCGTTTGATGCTCTTTGTCTTTTCCCATGTCCAGCAGTGGCTACTGAAATTTGGGCAGCTCTAGAGCATTATGGACTCTGCTGTGCTTTTATTCCTTCCCATCACTATGCATTTAAGTGTTCTATCAGTTTCAGCGCTATCAATTCCTTGACTGGGGTTATCTCATGGAATAAATTCCCCTGCCTTGTATTTGTGCTGTCTTCAGATATTTTCCCTTTTGGAGTTGTGTGAGAAGGTGCACAGACTCTGCTGGATCTGCATGTGCTGTGCTACTCACCAGTTGTCACATCTTCATCTCTTAGTCTCATCATATTAGAGTCATCTCTGTCTTGAGCAGTTGTCTTTTTTCCACTGCTGACTGCAGAAGTTTTGGGTATCACTAATCCTTTTCATTCTTGTCTCTGGCTCACTTTGCTGTTGCTGACGGATGATGTGAAATGGCATGTTAATAACGCTCTACAGTATTTCAAGTGGGAGTACAATAATTTTATAAAGAAGCTCCACATTTTGTCAGTACTCAGATTTGGTGTCTCTTTTGAGTCCAGGTTGTTGAACACAATGAAGTGCAATGATGCCTGGATTAAGGTGACTTGAGTTACTCTAGGACATATGGTCTGTACGTAATGACAACTTTCAAATCATCCCTTTCCACCTGCGACTTGAAAAGGTTTTCCACCCGCTGCTGTGCTATGCATCTAGTTTTCCCAGTTAGGACCACCTCCCAGTCTCCCCTGGTATTTATGAAAGTAGCTGTGCCTTTTGCTACCAGCCAGTTCTGCACCCTCACTGTTGTTCCAGGTCCTTAACAGCTCTATTAATCATTGCTGCCAGTTTGGAAGGAGAGCATACCAAATTCCTCACTTCTTGTTGCGTTAAAATGAATACTTTTTCTTTCCTCCTTTTTTCTCCTGCCTGTTTCAGTTAATATTCAAAACATCTTTTGCCCACTCTTGCCATTTCAGGACCTTTACTAAGCAAGTAGGAATGATAGGTTTGACAGTGCCAGCAAGCTCTTCTGCCAGGTGGTTTTTGCTGACCAAGTCCCAGAGTTGTTAGGACTGAAGAGGACCCTGACAGGACACAGCACCCGGCTCTGAGCAGAGAAGGGAGTTGTGGGAAGATAAACTTTGTAGGTTTCTGTGGCTTAAGTAGGGTGACATTTCATGGAAGCACTTGAGTGTACCCCCTCGTTGGGCTCTAGCAGTACAATTTCCTGATTGTGGCTGGGCAAACAGTCAACAGCCAGCCTTGAAGATGTGGCAATCACTTGATCTGAGTTCAGGAATGTCCAGGGTAGCTCCAGGAGGCAGAGGCTCCATACTACCCTTCCCATGGCCATAGAAGCGGCTTGCAGAGAGGAGGGCAACCCATGTTACATTTGCTACCCCAAAACCAACCTTTGCAGGAGGGTTTGCAAACCAGTGAATTTTTAAATGCCTGCAGAACAGGCGCTGGAAGTGAATTTCAAATTCATGTCAAGCACTGGTAAGAGGAAGTTTCTTCCAAAAGCCATGCTCAATCAGGGAATAGATACATCCCATCAACACCAACTCAGTGCCGAGAATCTCAATTAGCTTGTTCAAAAGCTGGAAGAGCTTGTTCAAAAGCTACTGGGTGGAGAAAGGACAGCATGTTGTCACTAAAACTTATCACCTGTCTAAAGGGGATGGTGGCGGAGGCTGTGAGGGCTTCGACAAAAACTGCTTTTAGCTCAAAAATATGAGGAGAAAAAGAGCACAGTGAAGTATAAAGCCCAGCTACTGCCACCCATGTAAGGCTGCCCTCACTGATTGTGTTTGAGGGAGGTCAGGCAGGGGGGCCATGCTTTGCTGCTTCCAGTTTCTAATAATTATTGCCTGCACGACAGGTGGTGAGCGTAGGTTTGCATGTAGCCTCGGAGGAGCTTGTACCCATTTTCTCCCTTGAAAAGCAAGTGATGAAGAGGAAAAGAAGGGACACTTGGGCACACTTTGCAAAATGAGCCTGCAGCTTGTGAGGCAGGTCCAAGAGCCTCCCTGACCACAGCCTTCATTGGACAGGTCACAAACAAGAGCACCCTTGGCAGCTCAGGCTTTCACCCCAAGGAAATGTTCTAGCTGTGTTCCACGAGGGACTGAGCGCTGCTGTGGATGGAGGGGCAGAGAGCTGGTTATCAGTGTTCTTCCATTAGCAGGGACAAGTGCCTGTGGCTGCAGCTCAGCAGCCAGCCCAGGGAGGAGCCCTGAGCCCAGGGCTCTGGTCCATGACGGATCTGTTGCCAGCAGAGGGGCACTGGCTCTGCTGTGGTGCTGGCCCAAACCCCCAGATGGGACCTTGCAATCCCTTGGGTGTTTCCTTCCCTTTATCTCTCCATCTTGTGTGCTCAGGCCAGGGCCAAACCTTTCTTCAGGAGTGTCAGCCACCTCACACCAGCCCTGACTCGACAGTGCTGAACTCTTTGGAAAGACATTTTGGTGTCTGCATTCCTCCTCCTTGCCCAGCTCGAAGGTGTGCAAGTCCGAAACAAGATTGAATTTCCTTTTGTTTTCCTCCCTTGGAGGCCATTTTAGGCAAACTAATTCACTGGGAGATATCAGCTGGCCTCAGCTTGAAAATATGGGGAGGGTTTAAGAATTGTTTTTAGCAGCTCTAAGAAAGCATTTCCCAGTAGGTATGTGCCAGCAGAGACTGCCAGTTCAAATCACCTCACAAGGGCCCTCCAGAGCAGCTCTCAGACACAGCAGTTTTGATAGTGAGAACAGGCATTTCTGCTATCACTTTTGCTTTCCTCTTTAGGAAAGAATTACCACTTAGGTTTCTTTTTTTTTTTTTATGGATTTCACTGGATTGGCATTGTTTATCTGGGGGAATTCCACATACTGACTTGTCTCCTCCAGCTGTTTTTATATTGCTCCCTCTCCCCCTGCAAATTTCTCTATCAGTAAAAGCAGTTAGTGTTAGTATAAACTTTTCTCCTCTCTTCTCCTGGGTTTTGCATGACAACAGGAGTCTGTCTGTGGAATCACTCTTTCCTCAGTCCATTCAGGGTATCCCATGCACCCATAAGTGCACCACACTGGCTGCTTAAATACTGGCTGTGGGAAGATCTGCCTCCCTTGGTGGGGGCTGGAGAGCCCCCAGAGGGGCTCATTATTCACCACAAACTGCCAAACAGACTGGTGAGCTTGCTTTTGCACAGACAGTCTCTGACATTTGGTTCAGAAATCATTGCTTTGGCTTTTTTCTTCTCCCCCACAACTTAAAGATCAGGAAAAGAATTCAGCATCTAGAACCAAGATGTGTGCAAGAGAGTAGTTCCATCCTTGCTTACCTCTTTTCCATCCACCAAGCCAGAATGCACAGATACCCCCCAAAAAGCATTTTTTATTCCCTCTGACCATTAAAAGTGTGAGCAGAAACATGCTAATACACAAAAATGTACCCTTCTCCATTTGCAACAGCTCTTTTAAATAATTCCTGCCAATTTGCTAAGCCTGACCTCATGTTTCCCCAACATCACAAAGGCTGGCTCTATTCAGGCTGTCCCTTTCCAGGAGATTCCCCATTCGAGCGCTTGAAATGCTTTTTGTCTCTTTGGCCACATACAGCACTAAAAAGACTAGAGTAGAGTTTATGTTTACCCAGACTACTTTTATAAGTACATCAAGATCTACAGAGCCACTTCTTACTTCATCAGGATTTTTAAACACAGGAAGAAGAAAGATTGAAGCTCCAAGTTTTTTTAACAAACAGAAATAGTGCCAACTTCATTTCCTCCCTTGTTGCTTTAAGTTCCCTATATGCTGATGCACTTAGAACCAGGGTGGTTTCAAAACCAATGGTCTTTCAAGTTTATTTAGTTTCAGGGTTTAATTTTTTTTGTCAGTTATTTTTACTAACAGAATAACTCTCATTGAGGGGAGTTTGGGGATCTGTTGTGCCATGGAAAACTCATTTGGATGAATATCTGTCTCTACAACTTTCTTTCCACAAGCATGAAATGAGGATATAATGCATACATTTCACTCAAGAGTTTAAAGCTCATTGCCTGAGAGCATGATATAAATATAGACTATAAACTCCACATAGAGAAGGCAAAAAAAAAAAAAAAATCTGTTATTTGACCACAAGAGATTGTTAGACCATTAAAACAAAAGACTGCTGATAAAGCTTATGTGCACATTTGGATACTAGTAAAGGGTCTGTTAAGTATCAGCAGAGGAAAGAATTCCTTATCCCCAGACTTTAACATGGCAAATGTGCAAAGGTGTCTCCTTGCTTCAATAGGAAAAAGCTGGGAAGGACAGGTCATTTGAGATCCTCTGACTCTATATTTGAGTCTAACTCATCCTTCAGCCACTCAGCTGAGGAAAATGCGACTGCTCATCTTTTCCAAAGTATTTTTAAATAATTGTGCAGAAAACAGAAGCTGGAAAAGTAAGTCTTAGCTGGAAAGTTTGCTTTAACTGAATATCAATGGTTACCTCCTCCAAAGAATTCAACAGACATTACCAGGGTATTTTAGTTTCTACTGACTTTTAAGATAGGCCTTCAAAAGTCAGCTTTACCATCAGTGTTGGACTAGTTCTGGCAGAACATTTAAAATGCTATTGTACTGTAATCCCTAGATGAAAAGCCTTGCCAAGTTTAATTTGATTTTAATTTAGCTTTTCTGTAGGAGCCTCCAACTTTCCACTTTCCGTAACTATTTAGTTAACTACAGGAAAAACTGCTGTGCTCTCAGGTTGTTGCTTTGGTCAGTAGTAGTATGAAGAGCCACTATTGAGTGTTTTGCCAGTGACAGTAAGTTGTGCTTACTGAGAAGTGGGCAGGTGAATGGACAGGTAAGAAATACCCGTCCTATGAAGAACCTCAGGTGTTGGTGGTGCAAGGGAAAACATCCTACGTGCCCTGACACAAGGTGTCCTATCACCTCCTGCACCTTCAGTGACTTGCACGTGGCCAGATCCTCTCTGCACACCCTGAAAATCTCTGAGAATTGAGTTCTGCATCTCAGTCAGTGAGTCCCTCTGGATGGGGTCCCCTGGGGCTGTGACACAGCATTTGCAGCCCCAAGCACTTCAGCTCTGGCTCAGAGGCAGGGCAGGCACCCTGTGCATGGTGTGTCTGCAGCTCAACGCAGGCAGCAGCACCTGGGTGTTGTTAAGGATGGTGTCAGGGGATGTGCAGGAAGCAGATCCTGGAGAAACTGGGGTAGCAATGCACCCACAGTGCAGCACAGGGGGCGTTCCACAGTGCTGGAAACCCACACAGGCACCTGGGGCATTGAGCT
Source organism: Cichladusa arquata (assembly GCA_026413545.1). Lineage (NCBI taxonomy): Eukaryota > Metazoa > Chordata > Aves > Passeriformes > Muscicapidae > Cichladusa > Cichladusa arquata. Next base: position 40,161,648 of record JAOTQP010000001.1, read on the forward strand.
GCTTTGCTCTTGATGCCACTCAGAGAAATTTATGCATCCAAACACGCTGACAGCAAGGATGATGAATTACTCCCTCCCCCTCCCCCCCCCAATACACCTTTGGCAGAATTTTTGTCTCAGACAGCCCGAGCTTGCTTCAGCCAGAGCTTTTCGGGAGTCTGTCCACACAAAGCCAAGGCAGTGGGAGGCCTGCTCTAAGGGGATTAGAGGGGATCTCAGCTTAATTAGTCTAAGAGGGCTGATCTCAAAGATTATTTCTCACACAGAGCAGAAAGAGCTACCAAATGATCTTTGGGTCAGTCAATTACTGCCCGTATTGGGTGATGTGGCAGAAAACTGGTGGAGACTTCTGGTGCAGCAATCCGGTAGCAGAGGTGGCTGGGGCCACAGTGACACACAGCTGGTCAGGGGAGGCACAGCCCATATCCCTCTCACAGGGTGGCAGAGCAGCAGCCTCTGAAATCACAGCAGCCTGATTAGCCCAGCTTATCTGGAAACATCCTCCGTGGTGGCTCCTCAAGGCAGAGCAAGCGTTCAGCATGGTCTGGTCCTGCAGCTCCTGGCTAACACATGGAAGAGGAAGATGGCTCCCCTACCCTTCCTCAGTGATGGACAGCACCTGAAGGTGGCTTTTCAGGGAAAATGCAGGTTTAGGAGCAATTACATGACCAGTAAAAGAAGCTGCATGTCTCTAAACGTACTAAGTCCCAGCTGTGGTCTGCAGGGAGGCTTTGCTAAAGAAGGTGAATGTAGCAGCTGCTGCAGTGCTAATCCAGCTTTCTCGGCACTCACAGCACCATTGCAGGAGCAGGCTGCTCCTCACCCAGCACCCACACAGCGTGGCAGACACTGCTCATTCAAGCACTTCTTACAGGGAGGCTTGTATGGGTAGAAAACAGGGAACTCTCTTTTTTCTAGAACTTTTCTTATCATTGCTCCATCGAGTCCCAAGTGACCACCTGCTTCTATCTCTTTTCTACACTTGGCCAGGGAACTTTATGGATTATTTTGATATTGCCATCCAAGCTCAGTGAGCTGTAAGAATTCTTCCCTTCCCCAAGTCTTCCCTTTTCCCTCCTTTTAATTTGCATTTATAGGTTTCTGGACATTTAAAGGTGACAAATAGTACCTGAAACTTTTTTTTTTGGTTGGAGATAGCCAGATGAGGAAACCTGAATTTAGTTTGTACTGTTTTTTTACCTTGCTTGCTTGATTTTTACTGTTTGTTGTATTTTGGACATTGGTGTGTTTTAAAACCTCTGACAAACATGCCAAAATCTGGAACAAATGAAAAAGTTTTATAAGGAGCAGCATAGTGAACTTTTTGAAAGTGTGGTTTTCATAATTTATTGGAAAACTCTACCACTTATAAACAAGCAAACTAGGTTTATAGCTCCAGTGATGCATAGGCTGTGTACATTTCTGAGTCAGAATGTCTCCTGAGAGCAGGGGAGACACAGCTTCTGCCATGAACTATTGATTCAAGAGCACACAGTGGTTGCTTTGTGCAAAACCCATACAAGGTTAGAAAAAAAAAACCAACAGATAAAAAAAGGGAATAAAGGAGGAAGAATCTCTCTTGTCTTACATGAAACAAGTTGTTTTCCACATAGAAAAAAGACGAACATGAGAACATGATGTTCAGGCAACGGCAGAGGTGACTTGCCTGGAGTGCAGAACCATGTACCTTTATAAGCATTGTATCTTCCCTGTCACTATCCTTCCTCCATACTGACAAATATAAAGTTTTTTACCAGTGTATGCTTCTGGACGAATCAAAGAGCTCTGAAACTGGGGATACCTCACCTAATGGGAAGCAAGCAATGTTTATTGCTCTTCAGATTTCCTCTAGCCATGAAAAATGCCAAGGAGAATGAGCATTTTGCTTTAGACCTAATGCAGAGATGAGTGTCCCCTCCCCACAGCCATCACAGAGAGCTTGTTTGCAGGTGGATGTTGTCTTGCTGGATTAAGGATATCCCCCTGATGGGTTAACTTTAAATGCAGAGATTAGGAATTATCTCAGTAAACTATCATGCATGTCATGCACAACATTCCCCAGCTGAAAAGGGGAAGTAGACAACATGCTGTAAGTGCCCACCCACTCCTCATGATCTCTGACTGCTTGAATAAGCACATTCCTAGAAATAACCACAAATAGCACCTTCATCAAGAAAGGTTGATTGAGCGCCCTTAATAAAGAGGTGCCAACTCTTATGAATACTGCTTGAATCTTCACAGTGTATCTTTTCCTGAAAAATTAGGCAGAACCAGAAGAGTCTTTGGTGTTATCCCTACATCTTAAAATACAAAGCTAAATGTTACATCAATACTGTATTTAACTGTTGTTTCCCCTAAAAAAATTTCAATAGAACCACACAGGAAAAAAATGAAGTTTATGTAAAAACTAGTTAGAGAATTAGATAACTAGAAGGAATCCTGCCCTGTTAGAGCAGCACCTGTTACAAGTCTTGAGGCTTCATGGAGAATATGAGAAGCACCTTAATTCACGAAGCATTGAGTGTCCTCATCCATTTACTCTCTATCAATAGGACACTTATGTATCATTTATGTTGCTTTGCAGAATCTTATCTTCTTTTTGTTAATCAATTATTTGTGTTCCTGTATTTAAAATCACACACAGCAAATATTATAAAGGTTAACTTACTATTGCCTTACTTAGGCAAGGACTTCTAGGCAAAATCACACTAGCACTTTTGGAAAGTTTTTCTTGTGCCCCTGTTCTGGTGACATGCCATCAGGCAGGTTATGGGGTTCCTGTGCTCAGACCAGTCCTCCACTACTGGTGTTAATGAAATCTGCCTCTGAATCTGCTCCTAGATGACTTCACTGCCTGCAAAGCTGATTTCTATTCCTTAAACAAGAAACATTAAGATGCACAGTTGGAAATCCTCCCTCCCTGCTGAAGTCTCATCCTACTCTTTCCCACTCCATTTCTCAGCTCTCAGCCAGTGTGTACAGACAAGGACTGTGCCTTTCACCCAGCAGCTACTACATATGAAATACAAAGAGCAGAAAGCATATCCAATCCAGTTGAAGAGTCTGGATGCAGACTTTTTCCTCCTCCTAATAGCGGGCAAACCATTTTTTCAGAGACTTATAATTTGACCAAGTATAGACCCATGTACCAATATTGCGGGGTTTTGGGCCATTTCCCAGTGGTTCAAACCAGAATGGTGCCAGGTTTTGACAGAAAGTTTTCAAGAATTTAGCACATGCAGAATGGTGCATCTTCCATTGTTTTATCCTTAGAAACAGCTGAACCATTAAAAAATGGAGAACAAATAACTACCCCCCAAATCTGGGACAGAGAGATCATCCTGAAAAAATTGAAGCTCTTCTAATTAGTTTGGAAAGCAGAAAAAAAAAATCACCTTGTCTCATACTGGAAAGTGCCAGGCAATCTCTACTCAGTTTGATTATTGCATCTGCAAGAACAAAGGGTGAATAGCAAAAAGAAGCCTATGTAATCACCAAAAGAGCTGTGATCTGGAGTATATTCTTCACTGTAGGACGAAAGCATGTTTTGTTTTCCTAAACTGTGTTGTACAACTAGAAAGCTAAGGTGCCATGTCTCAAGTATTTGGGGATAACGTTTGAAGTTAATGTCTTTTGGTTATTAAACTGTACAAAGATTCTAAAGCAAGAAAAAAATTGGAATCTTTCCATGAAACACCTTAAGAAGCAGCTTTAAACTTATTTCAATGAAATGTCTTGTAGAAGGCTACACTCCAGATTCATTCTCTGATCTACCTAATAAGCACTTTTGCACAAGAATACTCCTAATCTTAATACTCTTATTTCTACTGTTCAACGTAACGCACAATCTACCTACATATTTTTCTTCAGCAGTCTTTCAGGTTTATAAATTCACCTCTTTACCCTAGATACACCCCCACTCTCCTCCACTTCTGCCAGCTAGCCACCTCACTGTGCCATTCTTCAGTGAGACTCCTAGGTGGCTGTCTGGCCTTGCAAACACTCCTAAGAAGAGCAGCCAGGTCTGTTAGCCAGTTGTCTATGTACGTGGTCACTGCACCATGAAGAACTTGAAATAAACTCTCAGCACCCCCTAGACCATTTCATATTCCAGTCAGACCACAAAGCATGTGCTTGAAAGTGCACAGAAAGCCGTTCCAGCAGAGTGGAATGAAGATGTGCCGTTAGCAGGTCCACAGTGCCTGGCTCACATCAACATGGCTTTTTCTTCCACCCACTTGCGATCCAGCCTGTAAATGCAACCCACAGCCTGCAGAAGAGAAGGCTCCAGGGAGCCTTCTGGCAGTCTTCCAGTACCTAAAAGGGGCTTGCAAGAGAGCTGGAGAGGGCCCTTTGACAAGAGCCTGTAGTGACAGGACAAGGGGGAATGGCTTCGAACTGAAAGAAGGCAGGTTTAGATTGTAAGGAAGAAATTTTTCCACTGTGAGGGTGATAAGGCGCTGGAACAGGCTGCACAGAGAAGCTTCGGATGCCCCATCCCTGGAAGTGTCCAAGGCCAGGCTTTGAGCAATCTGGTCTAGTGGAAGGCATCCCTGCCCACGGCATGGGGATTGGAACTAGATGAACTTTAAACATCCCTTTCTATCTGAATCATTCTATGAGCCTATGACTCTTAACTCAATACTTTTTACTTCCAAATGAGAAGGAAAACGTTGATCATCCAACAAATGAAGTCCTAAATAACTGGAATCAAAATCCAGATGTATTAACTGACCTCCCTTTCAAGAAAAGAAACCTGCTGTTCCAAATATCTGACTGCAATTAAAAAGCCACAAGAAAAGTTCTTTCTGCAGGTTTTATTGCAAAACAAGAATTATTTTTAAGACAACTGAGTAGAATACTAGTGCATTCGACCAGTCATTGGAAGCTGGAAATTTCTTTCTTAAATGAGAATGACCAAGATGGTGACTGCCAAACAAAGAGATGACTACACTGCCGTGGACCAGATAGAGCAATAAACACAATTTCCAGCAATTTCTGAACCATTTCTGAGAAAAATAGATGTTGTTCGATGGAAAATAAAGCACAAGGTAAACAGCAAGGACACAATACTTCTGGAGGTAACTTGGGATAGAAGATGTAGTCCAGTGATTCCCTGGTCAAGCACCAAAAATATTGACCAAAGGTTGGTGGTCCAGTAGGACTGATACCTGTGGAAGTCTGATAACAACATATTATATCCAACCTAAATATTTTACAGAGTAAAAAACTTCCTGTAGTAGCTAGAAAGAAAAAAAAAAAAGGAGGGGGAAATGGTGCAGAAAGACAGAGAAAGCATTTGCTAGGAGTGACAAATTCAAAGTTTTCTAGCTGTTCAGTTATTTGAAAAGAGCATGTTACACTTTGGCATTTTTTAAACTGTTCAGAACAGCCCAATGAATTCCTGTAGTCTCTCTATAGGTATCTTCTTGGGCAAAACAAAAGGATATTACTAAGCTAATAGGACTGGAAGAACCCATCAGCAAAAGTTCCCTTGGAACTGATTTACAGAATGAATGGGCAAATCAAAAACATGCAATTAGCAGCATGTGTCAGCCTTCTATATGATCCATAGAACTAAAAGCTTTTAAGATGTGCCAGCCTCAGGCTTCCTGCTCCTTAAGGCATGCATGACATGAAAACAAGAGACTACCGAGCAGCCATCATTACTGAAAATAGGGTATTTTAGTGATACTGGCATGGCAAAAATGTAACTGCTGATCAGTGTCAATTAGCTAGAATAATCCTGTTAGCATTAGCTCAACTGTTCATTTATAAATCTCTGCAACACTAATTGTATTTGAAGTTCTTTTAACACTAACTCCTTTTGTGTGGTGCTGAAAGCCTTCAAAACACTCATCAATTGAACAGCTGATATAACAAACAATCCTTCTTTAACCCTTTGCAGTCTCAGTGCTATAAAAATAGTTCTGCATATTAATTATATCATATATTGAACAAGTTTGGGAATTTTATTTTTTATATATGGAACATTTTATTACATATTTACAATATAATATAATATACATATTGTAAACAAAATATATTATATTGTAGTAATAATAATAAAAATATACTACTATTCTCTTGCCATTGTAAGAGCTGTATCTTATCAAATACTGAGTATTATTGATTGTTGTCAGTGTGTATCTCACTAAGAAAAGTGAACAGAAACCCCCCCCTCCATTGCTATTGTTCTTTATAAGCTTATACCTTAGATCCCAACATCCATCTATCCAAACTAAATTATATTTGATTTTTACTTACTGCTATTTAATTTGTACCAGCAGAGCATTTTGGCAGGAAATACTTAGCTGAACTGAATATAGTTCACAGTGTTGTTTCAAATTACTGGGCACCCTCATCAGCTCTGGATGAAGTTTTTAATGAAATCAAAATGGACAATATAGAAAATACAAGGAAGATTTCATTAAATAAATTTATTTGTTAAAATAATTTAACTCCAAATACAACTGCTGAGTTTGCATTGAGTTCTATGTACAATTCTTGTTTTATTTGAAACATCAAGGTTTAAACAACTGACATTGTTACAAAACAAACTCTTGCCCCATTTTAAGTTGCCAGTTGTATTAGAGCTCAACAATTAACTGTGAAATACATTAATTCACCCCTAGGAAACTCCAAATCAACAGCGTTAAGTCTGACTCCAGAACCCACTTCAGTCTTTCTTCAAACCCTGATCAAGAATTAACAGATGCACAACAATGCAGATAAAAGCCTCCTGCAGTTGTCAAACATTTGCTTTTGTTGCGGAGTTTCACAATTAAAGCCTAACCAGTGCTTGATGGCACACTGGTAAAAAAAATAAAAAATTAAAAACAAACATGCACCAAACCCCCCAACCAAATGGCTGACATTTTTAGGTAACATTCTATACAGGAAAGCAAATACCAGTAGTTTTTCCCACAGAAAAGTAATGGCAACTGTAGCATTGGGGTTAGGGAGAGGCTAGAATCAGAACAGAAAATGTCACCAAATTTATTTTTTTGATGCTCTGAAGGGGTGGGCAGGGGGACGGGCACAACAGAAAAAACCCAAACAAAATCCAATGCAAGTTATATTTAACACTCTTTATCTGATTCTGGTTTGTTTGCTTTGAATATTTTTGTGTGTATTTTTAAGGGAAAGAGGAAACAGTTGCTCTCACTATCATAGCTCAAAAGAATAAAAGTTGCAACTTTTTAAAAAGAAACCAACAAAACTGGAGAAATGCTGTCTTTGTAGAAAAGTACAAAGCTCTACAAGAACAGCCAAAAGAAAAGTGGGTCTTTGGAACAAATCATAATATTTTAAGGCATGTTGTAAGAAACTTTCAAATACTATAATTGGTAATCCTATCAGGGTACAAATGAAACAGTGACCCAAGACCGGTGATTCCTGCAGGGCAGCCATGCAGCTGTCGTGTGGCTCACCTACCTCCCACTCTGCTACCCCTATAATTTGAAAAATCTGTCGAGTGCAACTGTCATTGATTCAAGCTCCACTATCTTCACATTAGTGGAAATACAAATAGTGCATAACTACTTCCTCAGAACTATACAATGAAAAACAACACTTACACTTTGCCCCCCCAGCCAAGTTGCATGGTAGCTTACATATGGCCTATGCTTTTGAAAATGTAAGAGTGCAATGAAGAAACAAAATTGGGAGATATTATCTTTAATATTTTCTGCTAAAAATTTACTGTGCAATTTTTCCTATATTTAAAGCCCATCTGCTTTATATTATGAACTTCATGTTAGGCTGTTCATACTCTACTTCATGCCATTTTCTTGGTTGATGAACAATCTGTGAGGTAAGATTTTTAACATCTCTGTAAATAACCTCGCATAACATGCATTTCCAACTCAGCTTGAAATTTGGCTTTGGTTTGTTTTCTGGGGTTTGTTTTTTGTGGTTTTTCTTTTTCGAGTGCTTACGCAGTGGATCTCACACTGACAAGCTGTTTTACGGGTGGATTGTGCTGCTTGATTAACCGCTTCCCAATTCAAATATTTGAAACCCTGAAATATCATTAATCCAACATCTCACATCTTGTTTAAGCATGGCAGCTGACACAATGGGCAGGCAGGGGGTGGTAAGAGAACATTCATACCATCTAGTTTAGGCTTGGGAGTTGTGTGACCTGGAGGACTAAAGTTAGCCTAAGTTTGCTATACAGTCAATGGAAAGAGGTAGGTGCCTCTAGGAGGGCGATTCAGAGCACCCAAAATGGGCATTCAGATGCCAGAAATAAACAGTGTGCCTATCTCCCTAAGAGAACAAAATACAGTAACAAAAGCTCTGCAAAGTAAATGGGAAATGGGCTACATTTACGTTCTAGTAAGGCTTAATGTTCTGTGACATCTAATGCCCTTTGTCACACTGGTAGTGGAAAGGTGTTGAAAGATTAAGGGCAGACTTGGCCAGTTCTCTTCTGTGAATATGATTTTCTTTAGTTATCATCCAGTGAACTATAATTCAAAATGTTAAGAACATTTATGCATGGAAATCGGCAAAGTGTTTTCTACTCCAGTGCCCTTTGTGGCAGATGAGAGCGCTTTTAGGAAGTTCTGCAGATGGAGGCAAAACTCTCGAACCTAACTCCAATTACAGCATTTCTAAGGGCCATATACACACACACATACACACTCAACACACACACACACACACAGCCCAGCACCCCTATTTTCACTCATTTAAACACAAGGAACTACACTGTTACTGCACAAGATTTAAAAACTAATAAACGCATGGTGTTATTTAGACCACAGGCTCAGTGACTGTATTTTTATGGCCAATTTTACCTATAAAAGATCCAGCTCAAGACAATCTCTCCAGCATTTAAAATCTAAACATTGCGATTGAAAACTTTTCTATACTTTTGATTGTAAGACTTTGAAATAGGTATTTCTGTGCCATTAGTCATGCAAATGATAAATACTTCACTGCTATGAAACTAGCAAGTCAGAGCTCGAGCATCCTTTCCAAATAAAATATTTGCTCCCACCATTAAACACTCCAATAATTGGGGCAACCTTTGAATAGTGTGTCAGGCAATTAAAGAGCCATTTCCACACTCACCTAAAGAATTACAACTGTAACTATTTCACCTCTGAACCAAATGATTTCACATGGTTATTAAATTTAAGTTTTCAACATTAAAGCTATCAAATAGCAAACTGGATTTTCAAAGGTTAGTTCGGGATCACACCAGAGAATGTAGCCCTTAAAGGCAAGAAAAACTGTTGTCTTTAACAAACTTAAAAATGCCGGATGTTCATACTGTCCCACGAGGTTTCTGCAGAAGGGAACATATGGATGAAACATGGCTTAATTTTCCTTACAAGATGGTACTAGTTAATCTATTAAAGTGTTCCTTGTTAGTAAGGCTCAGCAAATTTTTTTTTTCATCACAGTTGCTTCCTCCTGGTTCAGTAAAGTGAAAATAAAGATGCTTCCTGCTTTGTAAACAGAGGGTTTGTTTGGCTTTTTGTAGACCAAAACCTGAAGCGATCCTCCATTTTTGAGCAGCAAAATGAAAGATTTAAAACATTCCAATGCCAGACTGTTTCTTCACCCGTCACTTGTTTCCAGATCTTGCCTTTCATTTCACACACTGATTCAATGTTTTCTACTTCAAGATGTGGGATAAAGTGTAGAAATAATAGCATTGATTTTGAAAAGAATCCAAACTATATGGATCTCTGGTAGCCTTTTCCTCCAACACTGTCAGAAGTTCTGGTGAAATCAACATAACTGACTGAACAAACTCAGCCACATGTGATAGTGCCCATTCTGAAGCGTGGCAATCAGACACCAAAAGACATGGCTCTTCTTCTCATGCTTATGCTTGTTGTGAAAGGTCTTCAGAGATATCCTCTCCACTGCTCTCATCTTCCATTTCCAAAAGGATTCTGTCCTCTTCGGAAATAGTTGCTGTTGTTGCTGTCTGACATGACAACATGTGTACGTTCGACTGGAACGACCCTGTAGATCAACTGACTGTGCCATAAAATTGCAGGTGCTCAAAGGGGAAAAACGGGTGAGATGTGGTCATTTAACCCAATTATATTCAGAGTCAGTGATTGACTTTCAATGCTCAGCTCTGAGTTAATGTTGCTACTTCACTACAGATGTATTTCAAGTGACCCACAAACCAGGAAGTGAAGTAGACAGTTTTACCACCTTACAAAATTTCTGCAAATTAAGTCCAGGTTAGGTCATTTTTAATGCTATTGTATATTACATGCAGAACAGCATGGATCATCTTTGTCTGGCTGTGCTGCATAGTTCATTTGTCTAACAATTTCCGCAAAGAGCTCATCCACCATTGTTTTACTTTTAGCAGAGGTCTCCATAAAGGGGCAGCCCCATTCTTCAGCTAAGGCTCTGCCTTCACTCAATGATACTTCTCTCTCACTTTCCAGGTCCACTTTATTACCAACCAGAATTACTGGCACCTTCTCATACCTACAGTTTAAAAACAAAAACAACAACAATAATTATATTTTTAAAAATTGCAACATTCTTAAAGTTAAAAATAAAGAAAATCTATTTGCAAACAATACAGACCCAATAGGAAAGAGACATTCGGATGATCTTAAAATTTTACATATGAAAAAATGCGTATTTCACATTCTAGCAATTTGTTGCACATCTTGTTCCCCTCAGAGCTTTCAGAGTTCTACAAAAATCTTCCTGCTCTGAATTTTCCTTTCCTCCAGGAAATATGCCAGGAATACTTTCACACTACAAAAATGAATATACTATTTTCTCTGTTTGCAATCTCCATGTGTAAGAACAGGATGGACATCAAACCCTCCCTTCTCTCTGAACAGGTATTTTGTATCTCCTGCTTGGGATAACGATGCAACGCTCTCCCTTTCAAGAGAGTCCTTTTGGTCAATAAACACAGAACTCTCTGGATAGCAATAAATGAGACAATACCATAGGGCCAGTAATTCAATTCCAAATTTCAGGAAATGTAGTCCACTTCAAGTACAGAAGTACTGTTACATAAAAACACATATTAGCTAATGCAGAATGTATATCTCTCCCTTGCAGATTCACATCATTATGCCAAAAATGATGTGAAATTATGTAAAAATTATGTGAAATGATGTAAAAAAATCACAATTAAGTTCCAGGCAGTACTATCACAGCTCTGCTTCATAATCAACTTGGACAGCACAACAGATCATATAGCTATGAAGGAATTTGTTTCTTTGCACCTCCTTGTGAAGGGATCCTTGCCAAATTTTTTTACAAAATTGAAATGCCTGGTTTTGTCTTCCCATCTTCACATTCATAAACCTTTCTTCAGACATGCAACTAAGTGTTCCATCAGGTTTTAAATTTACATATTTGTCATAGAAAAGAAAAGAGAGAAGTAAACACTGGGCCTTTTCCCAAAATACTCTTACACAGGTTTTCTCACAAAAGCAATTAGGACTGAGAGAAAAACCAATTAGGACTTTTTAGCACTCAAACCAGAGACTTCTCTGCTAAGAGAAGCAAGATGGTGCCTTTTTAACTTAAACCTGATTTTCTCCTTCATGTTATCGTAGTAGTATTGCTTTGAGTCAAATCACTGGAGTAAGACTGAACTGTGGACAGACAAAAGACACAGCTGCCACCTGAAGCAGCTGAAGATGGCACCCTCCTTAAGCCACCTATTACTCCTTCTTCATGCCGCCCAAGCCAAAGAATATGCTGATTTTAAAATCAGCATATTCCATTTGTAATTTGAATTTCAAAGAGGGTCTTGAGTTCTATAAATAGGGGTC